>CM071847.1:8640603-9240603 GCA_036507275.1 Sicyos edulis
ATGTGTCATCCTCCTACTCAAAGCATCAGCCACATCGTAGCTTCCACCCAGGGTAAGGATTCCGAGCAACACCCTTAGCAACTACGGACAAGAGCTACGCGGCTTCACTACAACCACCATTTGTTCAGTACCATCTGAACTCCAACCAAGAACACAAGAGGTTCCACCAACCAAGCTTAGGTTCAACTTAACAAACTTGCCTAAGCAACAACCCGACTACGAGCACGGTATCCTTACAACCTCAACTAAAGCCTTACAACATCCACCTGGAGTCCAACTTCTCCAAGAACTGAGCACCAGTTCTCCCATGCAAACCTTACATGGTTCTGAAACTCTCGCCACCAGAACGAACTACACAAAACACACTTGTGTGCACAACTCTCAACCTTCCTTCAGAGATCCAAGGCTAACAGGTGCTTTCCAAAAGGCAACACTAACTTCTTGCAGAGATACAATCAACCAAAGGAACACCAAAAGTTCCATCTCCACTCGATACTCAAAGCTGCGACAACCTTGCTCTACTAAACCATAACAATGCCAAACCAAACTTACTTTATACCAAGTGTGCTTACACATAAGGCGACCAACTCATCTCATAAGGCATCCAGCTCATCTCATAGGCATCCAACTCATCTCACGGGCATCCAACTCAGGTTTAGGCACCCGAAGGTAGTGGACCGCACTACCAACCACAAAGATCTCTTGGCCTCAGCCCTAGCGTGAGACTCGCACGCACTAACACTTACCAACCGTCAACCTGCTGACTTACTCAACCCCCAGTAACACTGGGAAGAGGCTCCAGCTCCTCTCGAACATCCTTTCACTTGTAGTCCTTCGACTACCACTGAACTAGCCCTCTTGCACGACCTAAACAGGTGCAACTGCCATAAACTGATCCAACGGCTAAAGAAGTGTGCTGAACTCCGGACGGGTCATAGAACCATCTGCTATACCCATGCCAAACTCAGGCCTGAACCAGACTTAGTGCCAAAGCGGCACACCAACCAATGCACCTCAAGTGCAACTACTACCAAATCCACATCTTACTACAAATGGGGCCCGCAAGGTCACAACCTCAAGTGACAAAAAATATGGCTAGGCATACAAGGCTCAAACTCAAACAACCATGCCTATGGCATCTCATCTAACTGAAGTCCCACGGCCTACTCTTGCATCTCCACATGATGCTCAACAAAACTCTGGCTGGATCTCTCAACATGCAACAGCTAGCTCTACTCTAGGAGCTCACCATAAGAAGAGTGCTCAACTCTACAAAACAACTGAGGAAACCACCAACGGATCAAGTCCGAAGGGGGCACTGCTCACTGCACCCTTAACCATAGGGTTCCGGCTTACTGGCTGCAAATAACAACACTTTACAAGAGCACAAAGATGCCTCATCAACCTCCTCGAAGGCTACCAACTCTGCAGCTACTCACTGGGCAATCAAACAATCTGCTAAGGCTCAAGATCAACACTTGAGCCACCCAGGCTAGTCCACATGGAGACCTGCTCCACAAGCATCCATATAAGCAAAACCATAGCTAACTTCTCTCTTGGAGTGGTACTCCAGGGCAAATCACCTCCACCCTCTCACTAGGGGAAAA
The DNA here is from genome assembly GCA_036507275.1 of Sicyos edulis. Classification (NCBI taxonomy): domain Eukaryota; kingdom Viridiplantae; phylum Streptophyta; class Magnoliopsida; order Cucurbitales; family Cucurbitaceae; genus Sicyos; species Sicyos edulis. Next base: position 8,642,211 of record CM071847.1, read on the forward strand.
CCAACAACTGGGCCACACGTGGCCTACGGGAGTCTAACCTCTGCCTCCCTCTGGAACGATGTCCCAGCGGTATCCGAATCTATCTGGATATCTCAACAAACCACAACATACAGCTCACACTGCGGGAAGTTGGCATGATGGCGCTCTAAACCCAAACCAACAACGAGTCAGAACCTGCTCGTCTCCGCTCCACAACACTACACAAGGCATACACTAGATGAAAAGTATTGTAAATTCTTAACCCATTTCTAAAAAAATAGTAAACTTAGGCGTGCACTGATGGTACAGTCTTTGGCCGGGTGATCATGGGGAAAACGACCTACAACAAAAGGTCAGTCTACAGAATCTATGACTATGTGCTCTGATACCAACTATAAAGACCCGACCCAAAAGGGGCTCTAAATGGGACTTTACCCCAATGCATGCATTCAAAGTAAGGACATTATACAAATATGTTTTCGGATTCCAATTAAAATTAAAACATTCAAATTCAATCGTAAATCAATACAGCTTTATCAAAACATCCCTGTCTCCAAGCACTGTTTCAAGACAAATACATTTCCAAAAGTTTACTCACGATCGAGATTTATTAAAATCATTCAAAACCTTCTCGAGATACAACAATGCCGGAATCCACAAAAACATTGAGAAAACATCCTAGGGCTCCGTGCCTGACTACATGCATTCGGGAATAAAAAGGCAAAGAGTCATAATATAAAAATCGAGAGACAACAACGAGTTCCCATGATCACAGCTCCTCCTTCACCATCCTGTCTCTCGCACCTTGGTTACCTGTGGAAAACCACAAAAATAAGGGTGAGTAACGAATTACTCAAGAAGAATCCCCAACCGAGTACAATACGATATACATGGTCATCTAGATGAATGTATGCAAGCTATGAATATAAACACGAATAGAGCACATAGCTTAAGTACACACTTGGACCTCGGATGCCAACTCGTGGTCTTAGTCCGAAAAATCCACACCACATACGCCCCTATACGAGAAATAAGTCCCGGCCTCGGCTTTATCATCGTCGATACGAAAAGGTGCAGCGGCTCACAATCCCGAGGATCTCTCCATCGGGCTGTGTAATGTGCGTAAGCGCCACCGCATGCTACTGCGACTCTTGGGGTTGTCGGGTCTAGTGGCAAGTCGCCTGAGATCCAATCACCATGCCTAACTAAATCTCTCGGATCGGTGTCACCGACATAGGGGTGTGAGACTGACACGTGAACTATGTCGGCTGAACCACCGCACCGAAGCTAAGGAATCGCCGTGGTAGGCTTACACCAAGAAGCCGCCCTTGCCCTAACAGTGGCAATCAGGGCTCTTTGCCAACACGCTGAGGACGTGTCCGGCCGCCGGACTAGGCATTGTCAAGTCATCATTCCGACCGCTTGGGGCATCGCGTGAGACTACCACCCTCACCCAAGATTGCGGGCCGCCGGCCGTAGGGTTAGCTAAACCCTAACGGGGTCCAGGACGAGTATTACCTCGCGCGCGTCCCCCGCCATGGATGCAAGATACTTTATGCATACTGGCCCGGATGATGCTATCTACCTAAACTCTAACCTATCATATCAACAGCAAGCAATCCAATACAATCCATTACGTGCTCAACAGATACAACGAACCTAGCATGATACTACGAAGCAAGAAAGAATACGAGCATGCCAGAACGGAACAACCTAGCATGGACTAACATGAGAAAACAACATAAGATATCATGCCAGTCGGGAATTCAGAACATAGCACCTAACACTATACATGCTGATAATCACAAACAAACATACAAACAACAATCACATATAATACCGCAGGGCCCACACAACTCCGGTAAGAAATCCTTACCTGGCCGGGAGGCAACTACACACAAAATCCTAAGCTGCGATCGATCCCGAGCTAGCTAACGAGAACCTAACAAACATAATAATAATCACAACCCAAAGGCCTAAATATAATAAAATAAATAGAACTCGGCTCGGGAGCAACTCACGCGGCATGGCTGACGCGCGGACGGACAGGTTGCACGGTGGTGGCCGGCTTGTTGGCGCCATGTTGGCGGCACTGGCGCGCCTCTGGCGGCGGGCCGGGCCGGCGCGCGCGCGCGACGCCTGCGCGACGAGCTGAACACGGGCGGGCGAGCGGCACGGCACGGGCGCGCTGGGACGGCGACAGGCGCGTGGGCGCTGGCGACGCGGACGCTACTGAACGGCGACGGCGCGCTGGCGCTGCGCGCTGCTAATTTGCTGGGCGGCGACGGCGACGGCTGGGGCTGGACGGCTGCGCGACGTCTTTGCTAGGCGCTCAAGGCGTCTCGGGCGAGGCAGGGGCTGTCTGGGCTTGAGACAGGGGCTGTCTGGGCGTGCTGGGCGATCTGGGTGCAGCTGCTGGGAGATCTAGGCGTGGCTGTGAGGTCTCGCTCATTCTTTGAGGCGGATCTGGGCGCAACAGGGGCTGCTGGCTGGGGCTCCTCTCGGCTGGTTGCAATCAAACACACACACACACCCACACTCTATTCACTAGGCCAAACAGCACATCAATCGGAGGGGGAGAAGAAGAAGACGAAACTTACCCGGCACGACGATCGGATCTCGGGGCTGCTAGGGAGAAGAGAATCGGCTAGAGGAGCTTGGGAGACAAGCTTGGGCGGCAAGATGAGTTTTGGAGAAGAAGGAACAAAAACCTAATTTCTTTTTCATTTAACCAAATGCACCAAAACTCCAAGGAACCAAGGCTTAATCAAGATATGACGCAGAAAGAGTAACAAGAGCTCTCTATAGCTCAATTGGCACGCATCCCCACAGGCTTTCCCTGAGACTCGGGTTCGAATCCCAGTTGCCACACAATTTTCCTTTATTTTTACTTTTGCATCTATCCTTGCTCAAACCCATCCACAAAGCCTAAAAACCTACATAAACCCATCCAATAATTTTAGCAACTGGAAAAAGACATAGACGGCCCTGACGGCTCGACCAAATTACCAAAATACCCCTAGGGCATACCTGGAAGACCGGGATGAAAACCTGGGCCGTTACAGGGCTTTCTACTCATTTTTCCAAACTTACATGCACTACAGTCTTGGATAGTCGTGGTAAGTTCTGGTAGACCTTTTGATAGATCTTTCTTCTTCAACTCTATCATTCTTGGGAGGTAGCAATGACCTAATCTTTTGTGCCAAGTTTCTGTTTCACTTGACTGAGTAAGATATGTTGTAGTTACCTCCTCTGCTAGGTTGAATGTGAAACTTTTACCTTTCATTCGAACTTTTAGAATTTCTTCTCCAGATTCGCGGTAAACATGAAATTAATTGTTCTCAAATGTAATTTTAAGCCCTTTTGCAACCAGTTTCCCTACACTTAATAGGTTCTGGTCTATGTCTGGAACATAAAGAACATCATATATGATCTTGGTACTTGTTTTGGTTGTTAAGGCCACGGTACCTTTTCCTTTCACAACAAGAAAGCCACCATCTTTAATTTTGACTTTGTTGGCTACAGTAGCGTCTAGGTCCTTGAATAGGGACCTATCGTAGGTCATATGGTTTGTGCACCAGCTGTCAATCCACCAGTTTTCAATGATGTTACTTGTCGAGTAACATTGTGCTACAAAGATTTGATCATCCTCTTCACTTTCATGGTCTGCAACTTGAGCTTCTTGTTTCTAAAACTTGCATATTGCCGCCTCATGAACCAACTGGTTGCACTTACTGCATTTTGCATCAGGTCTTCTCCAACATGTGAAGGGAGAATGTCCTTTCTTTCCACAATGTACACAGGGTGGAAAGACCTTCTTCTGACCTTTTCCTTTGCTAGAACCCTCATGAATTCCTTGGACTTGTTTTTTATTGTTGAACTTCTTCTTGACTGAAGTTTGATACTTTGCTGCCAAGGCTCTTGTTGAAGTTTGAGTTTTTTCTTTAATTAATTTTCAGTTTTTATTTAAGGTTTAAGTTTCTTTATATTTAATATTGATTATGTTTTTGTTTTAAGTTTCTTTTGATTTTAGAACTCTATTGGAGTGATGTCTTTTAAGTTTTATTATGTTTTGCTTTTAAATGTTGTAAGTTATAGGTATTAATTAGTTTCAACTTTCATACCTATATAAGGATGAACAATCCTTGAGAAAGTTTGTAACACCAATAACATACATTTTTGGTACTACAATTGTGAAACCACATTTGAGTACATATATCTTGTGATACAATTTTTGAACAACATTTGTGTATCACCAATTTCCTCATTTCTAATAGAAACATATTCACATTTGTTTCACTCTCACATTTTCTCTCTTTGTTCAACAACCATTGAGACTTTGATTTAACTTTTGCTTCCACAATATTCACTTCATATTCCATTTTTTCCCAACAGTGGTATCAGAGCCTTAGATTTAAAGGTGTGTGATTGTATTTGAGAGTGAAAATTTTATTTTTTGTATTTGAATATGTCTTCAAATTTTGGTGTCACCTCTCCTCCACATTTTAATGGCGAAGATTACCAATTTTGGGTTGTTAAAATGCAATCCTATCTCAAAGCCCTCGGCCTTTGGGAATGTGTTTCTACTGATGTTGATCCTCAACCATTAGGAGAAAATCTGACACTGAATCATATCAGATTACATGAAGAGGAGAAATTGAAGAAGCCCAAAGCTCTATCTGTGATTCATGCCGCTTTATCAGATCCTATATTTGCTAGGATCATTGATTGTTAAACGGCAAAAGAAGCTTGGGATAAATTGCAAGAGGAATTTGAAGGAAGTGCAAGGGTTAAAGCTGTCAAATTATTGACTCTCAAAAGAGAGTTTGAAATGCTAAAAATGAAGGATTCAGATACTGTGAGGGACTATACAACGAAAGTGATGACCATTGTAAATCAGATAAGACTTGCTGGTGAAAAATTTTCAGATCAAAGAGTTGTGGAGAAAATAATGGTCAGCGTTCCTAGCAAATTTGAGTCAAAGATCTCAGCTATAGAAGAGTCTTTCGATTTGACTACTCTTACCATATCTGAATTAATTAGCAAATTGCAAGCCCAGGAGCAAAGAGATACAATACGTAATGAGGAGCATGTTGAAGGAGCATTTCATGCCATGTTTAAAAATAATAAACTTGTTGCAGAAGATGGTAGACAAATAACCAAAGGTCAAGAAAGCAAGGGGAAAGGAGGAGCATCAGAAAAAAAAAAAAAAAAAATTCCTCCATGTCACTTTTGTAAAAGGACCAACCATGATGAAAAAAATTGTTGGTTCAAGAACAAACGATTCTACCACTGTGATTATTGCAACAAGGATGGGCATACAGAGAAGTTTTGTTATGCCAAACAAAACCAAACACAAAACCTCCAACAACAAGCAAATTGTGCAGAAGACAATGAAGAAACAAACTTTTTATTTATGGCTTCTCATGTAAACGACAACAAGTAAACTTCTTGGCTTATTGACAGTGGATGCACTACCCATATGGCTAAAGATATCAATCTTTTTAGCCAAATTGACAGATCTATACAGTCCAAGGTGATTCTTGGACATGGTGAGACAATACCAGCAGAAGGCAAAGGTACTGTCATAATGAATACCAAAGAAGGTGAACATAAAATATCTAATATTTTATATGTTCCAAGATTATCTCAAAACTTGCTTAGTATTGCTCAATGGTTGCATAATAATTTTTCTGTGGCATTTAAAGATCAAGTTTGCGTCATTCATGACCCTCAAGGAGTAGAGATCGCAAGGGTCAAAATGGTTGATAATGCCTTAATTTTAAATGGTGACTTGCTAAGTCATCATGCACTAAATACCGAAGTAGAAGAAAACAAAAGGTGGCATCATCATCTTGTTGGTCACTACAATAACAAGGTTTTGAAATCCTTGAATTCTTCTAATAAGGTTGATGATTTTTCCAATTTTATCTCAATTGGTCAAATTTATGAAAGTTGCCTAGAATGGAAGATGCATAGATTACCTTTTTTAAAAGGTGGTAATTTTAGAGCCAATGACAAGATTGAATTGGTTCACAATGATGTTTGTGGTTCCATTTGCAACACATTTATTGAGAGTAAATATTTTATTCCATTTATTGATTATTTTACCAAGATGACTTGGGAATATTTTTTGATTGAGAGAACTCAAGTTTATGGTATTTTCAAGAAGCTTGTGAATCTAGTTGGCATTCAGAGTGATTTCAAGATCAAAGTCTTGGGAATGACAAGTAATTTGAATTTGATTGGATGTGATGATATCAGTTGGACATATTTAATTGATGGTTTTAAATTAAACGTTTTGACGTATGTTTCTTCTTTTGGAATTTCAAGAAGACAAGAACTTGTGGTTAGATTTACCGTTGAAATTGGATATGTTGTTTTTGCACAAGCTGCAAATCAAGCGATATTGATTTATAAATTGTTTGATAATTTTGGATATGTACTAGAAGGACACACAAAAAGATTCTGTGATAAGAAATTTGTTGGTGCCTTTCATCAAATTCAACTTGGTAGACCAAAGCACATCCAAGTCAAAAATTTGTTTGTTGAAAGTCGCGAAAGAAAGAGAAAGAAGGCAAAATCAAACTTAATTGTTTGTTGTTATGAAGAGCAACTTGCTGACATTCTCACAAAAGATTTGTCATTGACCAAATTTATGTTTCAACCTCAAAAGTCCAACGTCACAAAGAAAAACCTCAAGGAGGAGTGTTGAAGTTTGAGTTTTTTCTTTAATTAATTTTAGTTTTTATTTAAGGTTTAAGTTTTTTTATATTTAATATTGATTAAGTTTTTGTTTTAAGTTTCTTTTGATTTTAGAACTCTATTGGAGTTATGTCTTTTAAGTTTTATTATGTTTTGCTTTTAAATGTTGTAAGTTATAGGTATTAATTAGTTTCAACTTTCATATCTATATAAGGATGAACAATCCTTGAGAAAGTTTGTAACACCAATAACATACATTTTTGGTACTACAATTGTGAAACCACATTTGAGTACATATATCTTGTGATACAATTTTTGAACAACATTTGTGTATCACCAATTTCCTCATTTCTAATAGAAACATATTCACATTTGTTTCACTCTCACATTTTCTCTCTTTGTTCAACAACCATTGAGACTTTGATTTAACTTTTGCTTCCACAATATTCACTTCATATTCCATTTTTTCCCAACAGCTCCTTCAACTCCACTTTCTTCTCTCATAAGTCTTCTCTGCTCTTGAGCCTGTAGAGAGTACAATAACTCTGACAAAGTGATTGTTGATAGATCCTTTGTATTCTCCAGAGTTGTAAGAGATGCTTCATACCTCTCAGGTATTGTGACTAGTATTTTTTCTACTAATCGATTATCAGGGAAGTCTGTCCCAAGTACTCCTTGATGGTTTCTGATTCATTCATCGTTTGCAACTCAAACTCTCGAATGAGATTGAGGACTTGCATTCTCTTGGTCTTCTCATTTCCTGAATATTGAGTCTTCAAGTAATCCCAAATAGCTTTTGCTGACTTGAGACCCATTATTCTGGTGAAGATAGATGTGGATACTGCAGCAAAAAGGCAAGTTTTTGCCTTAGACTTCCTCGTCTTTCTCTCCTTATGGGTTTTCATTTGTGCCATAGTAGGATTATTGGGTAGTTCACCCAATTCATAATCCTCTTCTATAGCTTCCCAAAGGTCTAAAGCATCTAGGTATGCCTCCATCTTTATTGCCCAAGTTTGATAATTGTCACCATAAAAAATAGGTGGTGCAAGATGTGGGATGCTTGATTGTCCTTCCATCAGGTCCCTTAAGAATAATTTTGCTTTGATACCAGTTGTTGAAAATAAATAAGAAAATGAAAGGACTCAAGAATGGAGGTGTTTGACAACCAAAAGATAAGTTTTGAGAGAATGAATCGAATAATTTGTTGAACATTCTCAAGATATTATATAGTACTCTAGAGCTTAACTAATAAGCTAGAAAATTGGAAAACTAACTTGACAAGACAAACAAAAACTAAAAATAGCTAGTTGAATGAGCAAAGTAATGCAAAAGACTAGGAATTATAACAATAAAGAAACCAAATGTTCAGACTTGATCAATTCTTTGACATGATATATGTCTTCTTAAACGTGCAATTTTGGGCTGAAACAATGCTCACGACAATATAACAAATGTTTTGATAATATATGTCACCGCTCTACGGATTCATTTGAAACAAGTTTGATAATTGTGTGTACAATAAGATCTATATATCATGGAAGTTTTGTGATCTTCTTCTATATATGTCAATGATATTCTTATGTTTTCAAATAGAAAATGAGAAATCGACCTGGTTGAACATAAATCGAAAAATGCTTTTGAGATGAAAGACTTGGAGATAGAAAGAAGAATTCTTGGAATGAAACTGAATCGTTAGAGAGATGCCAACACCCTCTAAAGTCTTGACCTATCAATATATAGGTCTTTTTACACAGCTGGGATTAACAAAAGTTAAACATACTCAACTCCTTTACAGATATAACTAGTAACTAACAATTCTAACATACTCAACTAATACCAAATGCACAACTGCTAAACCAACTCTCTACAATCTCATTAATGCAGATGTAATACAAACACATTTTCATTTTAAATGCAATCATTAGTTTTTGAGGCAATATATTTAATAGAGAGATTTAAACGACGTTATTATATGAGAATTGACTGAATTTATAGGTTTGACAAATGGGGTGCAATGGATTTGACCTAGGTATTTTTATGACCAGAATATCTATGCAACTTTAATGTGTTTTTATATCAAGAGAAATTTTTTTTTAACTTTTAAGAAATTAAAATAAAAAATCAAATGATTAAGAACAAAAGTTGGAAAGTACACCTGAACTTTTTTTATACAGTTACAATAAACTGAACTTATAAACACTAAATCAAAAGTTTATATATAAACCAGGATTTTAGCTTAATTAATTTGTTGGGCAATGTTCCTTGCAGCATAATTGGAGCAATCATAATATCAGTTGGATTCTATGGCATCTTGTGGGGAAAAGCAAAAGAAGAAGAATTGAAAGAATTAGGAGGGTGTATATTGGAATCTTCCTCCAGAGCTCCATTGCTACAATATTATAGAGTTGAAGATGCATAAACATGAACATAAATTGATGGATTCAATTACATTTTTCATTTTCAATAATGATTTTATATTTAAAGAATTTTTAATCTGTGGTAAAATGCACTGAGAATTTGGTCATATTCATGCCCAATTTAGTGAATGTTAATTTTATTTTTTGAGAAGTTCAAGTTAACTTTGTTTTACAACTTATTCTTGTTTGATCTATAAATTCCTCCATTTTCTTGTTTTGTTATCCAATTTTTATATCAGCTCTAAAAATAAAATCCAGGAAATGTTTCAAAGTTCAATAACTTGCAATCATGTAAATGATATGCTAAGTTCTATCGAAGAGAACTCAATTACAACTTGCAATTAACATTCCCACCCATAGAAGCTTTGTCTTCTTCATTTGTCTACTCTTTCAATTCTTCAAGAATATACAAATGAGGGCAAACCATTTTACTTTAAACTTCTAGTTCATTTTAATTTTTGACTTTTTTATATGAATATTTTCAATCAAACTATTTGACACTTTTATCAATTTCAAGTTTAATGCAATTTAAATTATAATCATTTTCGTTGTAATTTGAATTGTGATTTGTTCTAATTAAAATTATGATCGATTATAGTTAAAATATGATTAATTCATAAATATCTTTGAATTGTAATCGATTGATCTTGGATTGATAATTAGCATGTTTTAAATTGCAATTTGACCAATAATGTTGTTTAATTTGTAAATTGAGTCATTGCAAATTGCATGTAGCATATTGCTTAACATTATCTTTAGCCATTTCATGTTGGTTTAATTTTGAAATTTGACATAACATATTGGTTTAATATTGTTATTTTGGTCATGTGATATGTTGTCTATTTGAAATTGATTCATAACATGTCATTTAATTTATGATTTTTCAATTGTCGAGCATCAAATTTGAACTTTTTAATAATTCAATTAGTTACTTAATTGTAATTTTAATTGACATTATTTTTCTAAATTTCTTTTTAAAAGAAAAATTCAAAAGTTTTTTCATAGGAGAATTTTATATTTTCATGTATGAAATTTCGTTTTTATCTCAAACACTAAGACTCAAATAAAATTGGTCAAATATAGTTCTTTTGACAATTCTGTCTAGGGTGGGGGTTTTAAGTATCGGTAGAGAGCACCCCTACCTGGGAATTGACTTTGGAATCAAATTAGCCAACTTTTATTTGCCTTAATTACTTTTTTTTTCATACATTTTAAAATTGGATTTATGAAATAAGAACCCTCCAATTTTTTTTCAATTTCTTATTTTATTGTTTTCAAAATTGAATTTCTGAAATAAGAACCCCTTATTCCCATACTCGCTACGAGATAGAGCAAAAGCATGGTCGAACACTTTGCCAGCAGGGTCAATAGAAACCTGGGATCAATTAGTGGAGAAGTTTCTAATCAAGTACTTTCCGCCAACCAAAAATGCAGATATTCGACATGAAATTACTGGATTTCGACAGCATGATGATGAATCAGTGAGTGAGGCGTGGGAACGATATAAGGATTTGCTACGAAGGTGCCCACAGAGTGGTATATCGTACCCGATGCAAATGGAACACTTTTACAACGGATTAGATAACCCATCCAAGATGAACAAGACGTATAGAGAAGCTTATTATATCTTGGAGACATTTTCGATGAATAACAATCAATGGTCCCAGCCACGATGAAGCACCGGAAAGAAAGGAGGGTACTTGGAAGTGGACGAGTTGGCAGCTTTGCGAGTTGAGTTAGCAAGCTTATCCAATGAAATGAAGAACATGCGGATGGAGAGTGCTGTGAAGACAACGAAAGCTGCACCTGTCAACCAGATACAATCTGAGAGTTGTGTTTATTGTGGTGAGGGGCATACTTATGAATTCTTTTTGCATAACCCTGCTTCAGTAATGTACATGGGAAATGTGAATAATTCAAGACCAGCAAACAATCAGTATTCGAACATGTACAACTCTAGCTGGAGGCAGCATCCGAATTTTTCTTGGGGAGGCTAAGGCAATGCTATGAACACTCAGCAAGGACAAGCAAAAATGCAGCAACCTCCAAGATTTTCCAATAAGAATATGCAAGGATTTAACAGCCAAGGCTATTAAAAAACCCACTCAGCCTCCCCAGATTTCAGGCACTTCTTTAGAGAGCTTATTCAAGGAGTACATTGCGAAGAACGATACAAGCATGTAGAGCCAGCAAGCAGCCATGAGAAACCTAGAAATTCAGGTGGGCCAGTTAGCATATGAGCTAAGAAACAGACCTTTGGGGAAGCTGCCATCAGACACGGAATTGTCAAAGAGAGACGGAAAGGAACAAGTGCAGTCAATAGAGTTAAGGAGTGGGAAGCCGCTGAAAGATGATCCGAAAATTAAAGCTTACCATGAAAGGAAGGCATTTCTTGAAGAAATTCTCGAAGAAGAAAATGAAGTAGAATATGATGCTGCTGACATCAAGTCAAGAGAAATTGAACAAGTTGAGGTAAATGCTGGAGGCAACGCATCTGAGCCAGTTAAGAGCCAGCATATGCAAGGAGAGCCTGCTGTGGAAGAACTTACGATGGGGTGGGACAATAAGTTGAATAACTAGGTAGAAAAGAAATTACCAGCTTTTAAACTGCCTCCACCTCCGTACCCACTAAGGCCACAGAGGAAAAAGCAAGCTGGAGCGCATTTTGAGAAATTTTGGGACATCCTGAAGCAGATTCACATAAACATACCTTTACTTGATGCTCTAAGGCAAATACCGAACTGTGCAAAAATTTTGAAGGATGCTCTATCAGAGAAAAGCAAGTTTGAAGAATTTAAAGTGGTATTGCTTAATCAAGGATGCAGTGCTATTATCAGATATAAGATCCCCAACAAAGAAAGTGACCTAGGAGCATTTACTATCCCAGTTACGATTTGTGGTCATCATATAGGTCGAGCATTATACGACTTGGGAGCAAGCATTAACTTAATGCCCTTATCGATCTATAAGAAATTCGGCATTGGAGAATCTCGTCCCACAACCGTAACTATTCAGCTCGCTGATCGCTCTATCACACATTCAAAAGGAAAAATAGAAGACATATTAGTACAAGTGGATAAATTCATCTTCCCCGCAGATTTCATTATTTTGGACTATGAAGCCGACGAAGACATACCCATCATTTTAGGCAGACCCTTTCTAAAAACCGGCCGCACTTTGGTAGATGTGTATAAGGGCACGATTACGTTGTGGATGAACGATCAAGAGGTACAATTTAACATCGACAACTCCATGAAGTACCCTTCTCAAATCGAACATTACTCATTCCTGAGTGCAGCTGAAGAAATGCTGGGAGCCGTGTCTCAGCAGGACAGAGTAGCAGAGCCATTAGAGGAATTGCTTGGGGCTTTGAGCATCGATGAGCTAGAAGCATGCAACACGCTGATAAGTCTGAACCAATTTGAATCTCTAGATCTGGGGGAACGCACGAGTGTGCCAATGTTGCTGTCAACACAGAAACCGCCATCGCTGGAACTAAAACCACTGCCGCAGCATTTGAAATACGCATACCTGGGAGCCGAGCATACCCTCCCCATCATCATATCAGCCAAATTAGTTCCTAAGAATGAAGGGATGCTTCTGGACCTTTTGCGGCAGCACAAGAAAGCTATTGGGTGGACCCTCGCAGACACACAAGAATAAGCCCATCCTATTGTATGCACAAGATCAATTTGGAGGAAGGTCAATTCAAGTCGAGGAAGCAGCAGTGGCGGTTAAATCCCGCAATGAAGGAAGTAGTGAAGAAGGAAGTAATAAAATGGCTGGATGCTGAAATCATCTACCCGATTAGTGATAGTGACTAGGTAAGTCCGGTGCAGTGTGTCCTAAAGAAAGGAGGAATGACCGTGATAAAAAAATGATGCCAATGAGCTGATTCCAAGTAGAACGGTCACGAGATGGAGAGTTTGCATGGATTACAGAAGACTCAACAAAGCTATAAAGAAGGATCACTTCCCGTTACCATATATAGACTACATGCTTGACAGGTTGGCAGGGCAAGAGTACTACTGTTTTCTAGACGGCTACTCCGGATATAATTAGATTACGATAGATCCAAAAGACCAAGAGAAGACAACATTCACATGTCCATATGATATATTTGTAACGGCCCAGTTTGCTATTCCGGTTTCCCAGGTGCTTTCGGTTCAATATTCGGTTGTTCGGTTGGGCCGTTAAAGCTATTTTAACCCTTAGGGGTATTTTGGTCTTTTTGCTCCCCGGTCAGGGTTTGTGGATTTTCAGGATTCCAGGGTCATTCCTGCCCTTTATCGAGGCTTAACTGTTGTTGGTTGCAAGATCGAAGAAGTTTGTGCTAGTTGTTTGGAAGTTTGGAGGTGATTTGGTTATTAGCAAAATTAATGTTAATTAAAGTGGTTCCATTGGGATTTAAACCCTTGACCTAATGGTGATTTGGAAGCTTGGTTTAAATGAGTTTTAATAAAGAGAAAAGATTGTTTCAGCTGGGACTCGAAGGAGGAAAGCCCTGGGAAGGGACTTTAGGTCACCAAAGCCTAATTAAATTAGGAAAAAGGAAAAGAAATCTAGAAACCCTATTTTTCCCTTGCTTTTGCTGAGTTAACTCACTCCCCTTGCCCCTTGCCGAATTCACACTAGCACTCCATCCCTATGCCGAAATCACTCTCTCCCTCTCTCACCCTTGCTGAATCCTCCAAGAATCAAGAACCAAGTTCAAGATTCATGTAAGTTCTCTCTTCTCCTTCTTCTCCTCAAAGCCGAATTGCTTCCCTTTGGAGTTTGGCCAAACCCTAACCGAGGAGTTGGTGTTTCCTTGTAGCCGAGAACCTCTTAGGTGTTTCTTGGAGTTGCCGAGCCTTGAGTTTCCTTTCTTGGAGAGTGCCAAATTGCCTTCTTGATTCCTCTCTTGGTGTAGCCGCAAACCAATTCAAGAACCATGGCCGAGAGGTGAGTTTTCCTTTCTTTTCCTTCTTCTCCTTGCCGAAAACTCTTCCCTTGTTGATTGCGCAAACCCTAACCAAGCAAGAACTCATTGCCCTAGCTTGTAGCCGAGAGGTAGAAGAAGTTTTGGGGCTTTCGAAGTTGGTGAATCATCTTGCAAAGAGTCGAGCCTCCATCCTTGTTCATCCCCATTGTTGCCGAATCAATTCCTTAGCTTTCCTTGCAACCGAAACACCTTGTGGTAAGTCTTTCTTTCCATTGGTCGAGAGCTAAGCTTGCTGGTTGGGTGTGCCCTAATCATGTTCTTGTTGTTTTGCAAGCTCCGATCGAAGCCGAGAGTGTTTCTGCATCAAGCCCTAATAGCCGTGAGCAATTGCCAAGCCGAGCACACTCCCGAGGTGAGTTCTCAACCCTAGCCGTGAGCATGTTAGTGTGGTTTGGGAGTGTGTTGTTTGTCTTCCCGTCAAGCTAACTTGTGTTCCGTTGTGTTGGAGGTGAAGCCTAGCCGAATCCAGGAGGTTGTTGAAGAGGAGGCCGAGATTAAGCCCTAGCCCTAGCCTAGCCGAGAGCACCCTTGGACTTTCCAAGGGGTTGGCCGAGAGCTTGTATAGCTCACCGGGTAACTTCCCGGTTCTTGTTTCCTTGAGTTTAGTTTAGAGATAGCTAGTTTAGATTATTAATGTAACTATGTATGTTTTGCTAGGTTGTGTTCTTCAGCTCTAGGAGCGTTAAACATATTTACTGCTCGTTTCCAGGTAAGGATTCCTTACCGGGGTTGTGTGGACCCTGCGATGTTTTCTTGATTGTGCCTTGTATGCCTGTTTACTTTTATGAGCATGATAGTGGATAGGACAGCTTATGTTTGATGTCTTGCTAGCATGTTTGCTTGTTTGTACATGTTAGTGCCATGCTAGGTTTGTTCTTCCAGCATGCTTTCGATTCCTACTTAAGTTTGTAGTATCATGCTAGGCTATGTGATTTATGTTGAGAATGTATGTTTAGCCAGGAATCGATTACTATGTACTCTTAGCTAGTGTAGTAGGGTTTGTCATCATCCAGAGGCTGAGAGCGGACATAACGTACTTTGTCCGCACGGGTCGGGAGTTAGAGCGAAGCATAACGTACATTGCTTCCCCCCGGCAGCCGATGTGGATGTAGCTACCACATCGGCATAAGCCTAGTTTGTAGCCTGCTAGAGCAGAACCCTGCCAACGGTGCAAGCCTACCTTGGCCGGTTCTTAGCTTTAGGTCGGTGGTACAGGCTGTTACAGATGAGTGCCAAGGGCCTCGCACTACTGTGTTCAGTGACACCACGTCCGAGCTTTAGGCATGCGTACCTGGCCCGCGTAGTTTGTACCTAGGCCCCCACATTTACACCGGTTGCAGCAGCATGCGGTGTGCGCGCACACGCGTTAGTCGCCGGTTCGGAGAGCTCCCCCGGGCTAATGTTCGTGAGTACACCAGTTCCTTCCAGTTTAGAGCCAGACTTCGGGTACTCTCCCGATAGTCCAGATTTGTTAGCGAGGGTAAGAGACCCTTGAGAACACCCATTGGGATTGGTTTTTGAGCTGATCATATGGTCGAGGGAGAAAGACCCTTGAGGGTGTCGGACATCTTTTGTGATCGGTTTTTGAGCTGATCAATTGGCCGAGGGAGAAAGACCCTCGGAGATGTCCCGGGATTGGTTATGAGAACCAATCAGTAGGCCGGAAGTAGGAGACTTCCGAGGACTCTGGATTTTGCCTTGTAAGCTAGTTGAGCTAAGATCTTTGTTGATATCTGTTACATGTGTACTAGGTTGCTAGATGATTGATTGCATCGTATCGTACCCCGGTCGGGGATTCTTACTGAGTATGTTTATACTCACGCTTACTGTGGTTTTCCACCAGGTAACTTGGGACAACACCGGGACGGCTAGCGGAGTGAGTTGGGAGATCATGGATGCTGCTGACACTCTGTCGTGTCTTTATTTACATTATTTGAATTCAGCATGTAGTTGGACATGAGTCCGTAGGGAAAACGTATTGACTGTTGCTTCGAACTATCTTTTATGTTTTAAGGAAAAAGTACTGATCAGTCACTATTTTAAATTGGATGGTTTTGCTTAATGATTATTTGACATTGTTTTAAATGTTTTCCATTCTTTATGTTTGAAAAGTTTTAAATTCGACCTCTGGTTTGTGTCATTTATGCTTTTCACTTGCATACTGAGTAAAGACCTAGGCTTAGAACCATTTTTCGGGTCGGGTCTTTACAATAATTGCATTTAGGAGAATGCCTTTTGGGCTTTGCAACTCACTAGCGACATTTCAGAGGTGTATGCTAGCGATTTTCTCGGACATGATTGAAGAGATTGTCGAGATCTTTATGGACACTTCACTGTATTTGGAAGAACATTTGATTCATGCCTGCTTAACTTGAAAAGAGTGCTAAAGCACTGTGAGGAAACAAATTTGATTCTGAATTGGGAAAAGTGCCATTTTATGGTGAAAGAAGGAATAGTCCTTGGGCACCGCATTTCAAAAGAAGGTATCGAGGTGGATCGTGCCAAGATTGAAGTGATTGAAAAATTGGAGCCCCCAAACAATGTCGAGGGCATTAGAAGCTTCTTGGGGCATGCTGGTTTTTACAGGAGGTTCATCAAAGATTTTTCTAAAATATCGAAGCCTCTATGCGAGTTATTAGTAGATAATCGGGAATTCAATTTTAGTAAAGACTACCTGAGAGCCTTCAATGCGTTGAAAAATGCTCTCATCACCACGCCAATTATCATAGCGTCAGATTGGAATAAGCCCTTTGAGCTAATGTGCGATGCAAGT
Source organism: Sicyos edulis (assembly GCA_036507275.1). Lineage (NCBI taxonomy): Eukaryota > Viridiplantae > Streptophyta > Magnoliopsida > Cucurbitales > Cucurbitaceae > Sicyos > Sicyos edulis. The sequence continues at coordinate 8,659,069 of CM071847.1, forward strand.
GACTATGTTGTGGGTGCGGTGCTAGGGCAGAGAATAGACAAGTTGCTTCAACTGATTTACTATGCCAGTAAAACACTTAATGAGGCCCAGCTCAATTACACAACTACGGAAAAACATTTGCTAGTAGTGGTTTTCGCACTTGAGAAGTTTCGATCTTACCTCGTGGGATCGCAAATTATTGTATTTACCGACCATGCTACAATCAGGTATTTAATGATTAAATCAGATGCCAAGCCGAGGTTAATTCGATGAATTTTGCTGCTACAAGAGTTTGATATTGAAGTTAGAGACAAAAAGGGAAGTGATAACGTAGTGGCAGATCATTTGTCAAGGATAAAGCAAACAGATGAAGTCAACAAAAACATCCCAATCATGAAAAGTTTCCCTAATGAGAGATTGTTAGTACTTTCAGCGTTACCCACTACGGATCGACCTTGGTTCGCTGATTTTGCAAATTATCGTGCTAGTGGAATATTGCCTCCAGCCTGGCGAGAGAGTAAGCTAAGAAATTTTATGCAGATGTGAAGTTTTATTTTTGGGATGACCTAATATTGTTCTGACAGTGTGCTGACAACATCATTAGGCGATGTGTTCCTGAAAATGAAATGAAGGAAATCTTAGAACGATGCCATGGCTCCCCTTATGGTGGGTACTTTGGAGGAGAACGAACAGTTGCCAAAATATTTCAATCTGAACTGTATTGGTCCTCAGTTTTTAAGGATGCCCATCATTTTGCTAAAACATGTGATAAATGTCAAAGGCGGGGAAATATTGGAGTGCGGGATGAAATGCCAATGATCTAGAACTTGCCGAAAAAAACACGCAACAAAACACGAGCACAGAGGAAACAACTTGGTTCAAGTTAACCGTCATTTCTAGAACTTGTTGAAACAAGGACTTACCGAGCTGCCCTTCGGGACTTACGACTACAACCTACATTCGATTTACACTAGGATGCCCATTGGGGTCTTACACCAACTCAAACTCAAGGATGCCCATCGGGGTCTTACACTTGGTGATGCCCATCGGGGTCTTACTCACTTTAGAATGCGATGACGCCCAACAGGATCTTACTCAAGCGGCACTCAAGGTTGCCCATCGGGGCCTTACACCTGCAGGATGCCCATCGGGGTCTTATACCTGGTGATGCCCATCAGGGTCTTACTCACTCCAGAGAGCGATGACGCCCGACAGGGTCTTACACTCCCTAGCTGCACTATGATGCCCATCGGGGAATTACACACATTGCTGCCCTTCGGGGTTTTACCCAAGCGAGACCTGCATTAACAACTCCTAATAGTCTCCTACGCACAGTAATACAAGTTAACAGATTGACCAGGCAGAAATCAATGACAACACGATCCTAGCATGGCTCTACAGAACATAAACAAGAAACATGGATATGCTAGAGCAAGAAAATCCCTAGCATGGCTCTAAAGAACATAAACAGGAAACATGGATATGCTAGAGTAAGAAAATCCCTAGCATGGAGCTAACATGACAAGACAACAAACATGCCAGCAAATCAGAAACAAAGATCCAATCCACTAGAATGCTCATACATGCTAGCAAAATATAAATGTGCTATTAAAGTGTTTCGCAGGGCCCACACAACCCTGGTAAGAAATCCTTACCTGGAAACAAGCTGTAGAACATTAACCTAGACTAAGAGCTCCTCGAGCTACAGGCTACCAACAAGGCACAACACCCAAACCGAGAACCGGACAGCAATCGGAAAGGGAAACTCCACAGCCTCGAAGGTTCGGCTGGGCGGCGTTTCTGGCGATGAGAGGCGCTGCTGCGCGCGGCGAAAGCGATGCGGCCGCACACGCGCGAAGGGCTAAGCCGCCGCGCGGCTGACGGACGTCGCGGTGTTGTGCTCTCGAGGTCGGGCGCGGCGCGAACAACATGATAGGTGCAATGAGTGGGCTTCGCTCCGGTTCTTGCGGAGTTCGCGATGGCGATGTTGCACAGATCGGCAAAGGCGAGCGATCGACTGCGAAGTGCGAGGCTTCGCCGGGCGTGCGGATTGGCGTGGGCGAGGAGTTTGGCTGCGTGCTGCGATGGAGGTTGCGACGTGGTGCAGCGGCTACAAAGGGCTGGTCGACTTGGGAGATCTCGGAAAAACAAGGAGAAAGAGAAACGATTAGGGCTTGACGAACAAGGAGCTGCTCGATAGCAACGATGGTCGGCAAGAATAAGCGAAAAAAATGAGAAGCGATAGAGAGGAAGAAATTACCTGAACAAGAAGAAAATCGGCTTGGAGGAGACTTCCCTGGAAGAGGAATCACAAAAAGAAGCTTATGTGCTGGAGACGACGGAAAAGAAATACGGAACGTTTCTCCAAAATCGCAAAACTCATCTCCCTTTGCCACGTGTCCCTTTTGTTTTAACGATTCCTTCCCTGGCCATCTCCCCTTCGAGTCCCAGCTCCAACGCAATATTTTCCTATATCTAAAATCCTTTTAAACTAGGCTCCACAACTCCAAAACCACCAAGGTTCGAGCCTCGGAAAGAGCATTCTTATTTTCTTCTTAATAAACACTTAAGCAACAGTTCCCCAAATCCACTCAGGTTTGAACCCTAGCAAAGACACAATTTAAAATCTTAATTTCCTTTCCAACACAAGCTCCCAAAAACCTAGCAGGTCACAGGTTCGAATCCCAACAAACGCACTTTTAACTTCCTTTTTCTTTTTTTTTCAAAACAAGCTTCCCAAAGTCTGATTCGTCACGGGTTCGAGTCCTAACAACAACACAAATTAATTCTTAATTTAAACAACAACCAACCCCAACTCCTAGCCACCTAGGTTCGAGTCCTGGCTCGAACACTTTTCTTTTTCAATCTAAGCCACCAAAAGCCTAACAGGTCACACGTTCGAAACCCTACAGACGCACAAATAAATCTTATTTTATCTTTTAAACTGAAAGTCCTCCAAACTACTTCAAATGCATTCCAACCCTGAAAACCTGAAACCAAGGAACAACCGACCTTAACGAATGACAGAAACAGCCCAAAACTCTGATTAAATGCCAAACCGGCGGTGAGGGCAAAATGACCAAAATGCCCCTAAGGCTAAAACTGCCCTAACGGCCCAACCGAGCAACCGAAATAATAACTGAACATACCTAGGGAAGCGAAACAGAAACCTGGGCGTTACTATACTCCCTCCTTTTAAGACTTTCGTCCCCGAAAGTCCTAAGACTAAAACAACTTCAGGAAAACTCCGAAAGTTCTAAGACTAAAACAACTCCAGGAAAACTCCAACAGTTCCTCCTCAAAATTCAAACCTTTTTCTGTTCCAAAGGACCAAAGCCACGAAGACAATGAGCCTGCCACAACTACCTCAACCAAAATGAGATACACACAGAGCTCAGAAGAAAGAGACGTGACAGTGCTAATCGGTCAGCCACTGCTGCGTCTCGCTCCAACTCTCCAACGGTCCTACAACCTTGGGGCTAACCTATCCCCCCTTACCAAACTCAAAGCGCCTCACCACGGCGCTACTATCGAAAAAAGCGCTGACTGATCACAAGCTCTAAAACACTGCGCCGGGCACCAACATAACTTCCCTGAAAACCTTACAACTGTTAACAAACAGCCTTAACCCTACACCACACTAACAACCAACTAAACCTCTCGGGTTCCAGAACCCAGCCAGCCTCCTCTCTCTTCACAGGCGACCAGCGAACTCCAATTTTCGCCTACAAATCTCAACGAAATCCTTCCGAACCACCATCTTAAAGTGAAATCGTCGTACCAACGACAAAGGCACACTCCTGGTTCACTAGACGGCTAAAACCGCTCACACCAGCTAAAACTTCAGCCACGACCACACTAATTAACAAGGTTACGGCATTGACTCTACCTGGCTAACCCGACAAACTGGGTCTCTCTCAACGGCCAACCGCGATCATCCCAACGCAAACCCTACCAGCCACTGGCCTAAGAGAAACCTCGTCAGACAAGAAGTCAACCAAAATTCCCCTCATGGCAACCCGAGTAGCAAGGAAGTCCACCACACGGCTACTTGCGAACACAACAACTAGGGGAATCCGACTCAAAGGTCTAGACCAACTAAGGTCGCGGAGTAACTGTGCTAACCACCCAACTCTAGCTCAGCTATAACACCAACTAAGAACGCACAAGAACCAGGCACAAAGCCTGAGAAGGGCTTGCTTTGCCAACCTTAAACCCACGCTTACAACGGGGCGGAGCTCGACCCCAAGGTGACTCGCAACTCTCAAGTTCGATTAGCTTCTCAAAGGACTTCCTCCTTTCAACTTAGGCCTAACTCATCTTCCAACCAAAAACTCCACACAAAAACATTGCAAGAAAGCGAATAACGACTACCACAATGCTAGCGGATTGAAAGCATCATGAACCAGCAAGGCTACCTCAAAAGTTAAGACCCGAGGCTGGCACCCGCGGTGCAACTCATCCACCATAGAAACTAGGGGTTTCTTAAACCCCAAAGACCCAACAACCTTCCAGCAGCAACTCAAACTCATGAACCGGCTGACCACCGCCCTCGCGGGTCGAACAACTTGCCACTTGCTAACAGCACAACACAGGGATCCTCTAGCTGGGCTGACCGCTGCGCCACCCAGATCAACTCTATAACACAGGAGCTAAGCTGACTCCTCCCAAACGGAAACGATCCCCTAGCAAGCGGACTTCCGAAGGACAGTGAACTCCACACACGCTCACAATCTAGCTCAAACAAGGGTGTCATCAACGAACTCTCTCGGAAGCAACAATAGAGGGTTTTCACAAAAAATTGATCCACCCGCTCAGAACTAGCAGTACTCTCCCAAACGTCGAAGGAGGGGCAACTCCCGAAACTTTCGGGACAGGAACAAGTCCCAAGACAACGCCCACTTGATCCAACCAAGCTAGCTCTTGAAACCCCACGGAAACCACACCTTGGTCAACACCAAGCACCATCTTGCTAAAACTCCAAAACCAACGCAGAGGTTACTAAGAACAACTCTAGCTTGTTAACCGACCATAAAGCTTCCAGTAACTCGACCGAGGTCCACTGCCTGGGTCTGACTGAGCTTTGGTGAGGCTCTCCACAACCTAGGGTTCCTCCGACAACCCTCGGACACACATTGTCGTCAAACGGTCTAATAGTCAGCTGACTACACGGGCAACAACTCCCTCTAGCATCTCAACTATGCTAGCCAGCTCCAACCCCTCGAAAAGCAGTGAAGACCCGAAACGCTATAGAATGTGTCATCCTCCTACTCAAAGCATCAGCCACATCGTAGCTTCTACCCAGGGTAAGGATCCAAACAACACTCTTAACAACGACGATCAGAAACTACACGGCTTTACTACCCCGCTCTTGTTCAGTACCAGCTGAACTACAACCATTGAACAACAAGGAGTTCCTCGAACCAAGTCAAGGTCCAACTAGCGTAACTTGCTTAATCAACAACAACCCGGCTACGAGCACGATATTCTTTCAACCAAAGTTAGGGCACTTGACAAAAAATAAGCCCAACACCTTAAGGACTGAGCACTGGTTTCTCAACACGAACCTCTCGCGGTTCCCAAAACTTACACCACAGAGCGAGCTACACGAAAGTGCACCGGCGTGTGTAGCTCCCTCTTATTTCCTTAACACCCAAGTCCAACAAGTACTCTAACACGAGGCATCATTTGCCTCCTAGCAGAGCCACAACCAACAAAAAAGCAACAAGAGTTCAACCCACACGGGTCAACTCACAACGGGAAAGCAACATCGGCTAACTTACTCCACAAGGGCCTAACATCATCGAGCCAACATACCTCGTACCAATGTGTCCACTAAATGTGCTTTGCACAAACCAACAAACTCATGGCTCCACTGCCAAAACAAACTTGCATCACCGATGCTAACTCTACTCATACTAAGGAAACTCAAGGGCAGTTGAATCAACTACCAACAAACTGGCTCAAAAGCAAACAACTCAAGCGCGAGAACTAGGACGCGCTAGCCCTTAACAACCTTCAACATCCTTCGTGCCCAACTCTCGGTGACCCTAGAAAGCTCCGGGTGGGTCATGGAACCACCTGCACACTGGAGCAAACTAGCCTGAACCCAGGCCTCCTTGCAAGCTTGATGCCAACAAGCACCACAACCCCTACAACACACAAACAGCTATATACGAGCTCCACGTCCCACTGAGGGTAAGGTAGGTCACACTTCAGGTGTCGAGAACAAGGGCACTCTAAACAAGAATCTCAACACTCAAACGGTCTAAATTCTGGCATCTCGTCTAACAGACATGCCACGGTCTACTTTTGCATCCACCCGATGCTCAATAAATACTCAAACCAACCCTTGGAAGGCAACAACTAACTCGACAACTTGCCAATCGACCTTCCACCACCAAACTGCTGTACCAAGCAGCACAAGAACGACACACCTCGACCCATGAACATCAGGACATCCCAACACTCGGATGATAGACTCGATCCTGGCCAACCACCTCGCTGCTACCAGCGGGTTCTCTACAATAGCAAGCTCTACATACTTCCATTTGCCATAAACCTTGAGCCACTTTCCGCACTCGGCAGCTCCATCCACATCATCTACCTCAACAATAGGCTTCTGCTGATCCTGTCCTCCTAGGGAACCTCTGGGGCTACTGGAGCTACTAGGGGTACCTGCTGAACAAGCTTGTTCAGCTGGGCTATCGATGCCCAAGACTCTTCTCTCTGCGCTGCTTACTGCGCCTCGTCTCTATTATCAGATCAGCTAGAAGACCTGCCATCATCTCTCTCATGGCTAGAGCAACTCTACTCCTGGAGTCTCCCTCTGAGGCCTGGTGGCCTCCACCCCACTCCCTTGGCAACACAACTGCCCGGGCCAAAGGTTGCCTACGGGTCTAGTCAACCCTGGACGTGGTCTCAACAATGTACTCTCTCCAACTCCTCGGTTGGGAATACCAAACGTCCCAGCTCCTCTATGTGCAATCAACATACTGGCGGGCTACGCCCAAACCAACAACGAGTCAGAACTTACTCGTACCCGCCGTACAAACACCAAGCCATGTACAAGCTAGATGCAAAACAACATTGTAATTCTTAACCCTTAACATTAAACTTAAGGACGTACCAGATGGCTATTGGAGCGTTGATGATCATGGAAAAACAACCTACGAATGTAGGTCAGTCTACAGAATCTATAACTCTGAGCTCTGATACCAACTGTAAAGACCCGACCCGAATAGGGCCCTACACCTAGGTCATAATCCTCTTATGCATGTAAATAGACTCGAATCATAAATACGAAATTATAAAAAACTTTAAAACAAATAAGCATTCAGTGAAATTTAGTTTTAGGACCTGTCCCTGTTTCCAAGCACCTGTCAAAACATTTATCAAATCCAACTCTAGCCAGAGTTTCGTTTATTTGCAAGTGAAAACATCCAAAACAATTTCAACAAAATGAAACCGAAGCAAATAATTTAATATTCAGAAATACAACAAGTCCACCTAAGGGCTCCGTGCCCTGTCTACATGCAAAGGAACTAAGAACAGACGCAACAAGACTCTGAGTACTCTGTCCATGATCATCCAGCAGCATCCTTCTAGCCATCCAGTCTCGGTCCCAAGTTACCTGGAGAAAAACCACAGAAAAATAAGGGTGAGCAATGAGTCGCTCAGTAAGAATCCCCAACCGGGGTACAATACGAAAAACCAATCATCTAGCACATAGATACATGCAACCAAACACGAGCACAGAGGAAACAACTTGGTTCAAGTTAACCGTCATTTCTAGAACTTACCAAAACAAGGACTTACCGAGCTGCCCTTCGGGACTTACGACTACAACCTACATTCGGTTTACACTAGGATGCCCATCGGGGTCTTACACCTGGTGATGCCCATCGAGGTCTTACTCACATTAGAGCGCGATGACGCCCAACAGGGTCTTACTCAAGTGGCACTCAAGGTTGCCCATCGGGAACTTACACCTGCAGGATGCCCGTCGGGGTCTTATACCTGGTGATGCCCATCGGGGTCTTACTCACTCTAGAGTGCGATGATGCCCAACAGGGTGTTACACTCCCTAGTTGTACTATGATGCCCATCGGGGACTTACACATACTGCAACAGTGTGATGCCCATCGGGGACTTACACACACTGACAACGCATTGGTGCCCTTCGGGGTCTTCCCCAAGCGAGACCTGCACTAACAACTCCTAATAGTCTCCTAAGCACAGTAATACAAGTTAACAGCTCGACCAGGCAGAAATCAATGACAACACGATTCTAGCATGGCTCTACAGAACATAAACAGGAAGCATGGATATGCTAGAGCAAGAAAATCCCTAGCATGGCTCTACAAAACATAAACAGGAAACATGGATATGCCAGCGTAAGAAAATCCCAAGCATGGAGCTAACATGACAAGATAACAAACATGTCAGCAAATCAGAAGCAAAGATCCTATCCACTAGAATGCTCATACATGCTCGCAAAATATAAATGTGCTATTAAGTGTTTCGCAGGGCCCACACAACCCTGGTAAGAAATCCTTACCTGGAAACAAGCTGTAGAACATTAACCTAGACTAAGAGCTCCTCGAGCTACAGGCTACCAACAAAGCACAACACCCAAACCGAGAACCAGACAGCAACCAAAGAGGGCAACTCCACAGCCTCAGAGGTTCGCTGGGGCGAAGCGTTGCCTGGCGAAGAGGCGCTGCTACGCGGGCTGGCGATGCGGCTACACACGGCGAAGGGGTGCTGTGTGAAGACCCGGCTAAAATAACCAATTTTAGTAGGACTTTACTAGCATGCATGATTAAAAACTTAACAAGTCTCAAATAATTTAAAATCAAAACATGCTCTGTATTAAAACCAACTGAATAGTCAATAAGGGTAAAACAGTAAAATGTTCTCTTGGCCAGGAATGATAAAAAAAATAAATACAACTTTCGGAATTGAAATAAACATTTATTAAATAGTTCGTGCGGAATAGAAAGAAAGTTAATAAATAATAGGACATGTGACCCCCATGATCCAACAGCCTCGTCCAACTCATCCGTCTCAGTATACCTCAGCACCTGGAGGGGGAAAAATGATAAGCGTGAGTAATGAGGATTACTCAGTAAGAACACTCACCTAGAGTACAAAAATGCATACATCAGCTCAATACCTAACCAACAACTGCCCTCATTATCTACAACACGGTCAGACTCAGAGCTCTAAGCTGAGAACCTCTCGGCTCAGCTAATTGGGGAAACACAACTGGTTCCACCTATTCAGGTACTTGTCTGGTCCATTTACCTAAGGAATTTATCTAGACCAAGTGTTACAAATAGGAACTCAACTGGTCCTAATATTTCTTATAGGAATGCTACTGGTCCTATAATAATGTAGGGACTCAACTGGCCCTATTAAGATTAGGAACTCAACTGGTCCTAATAAATCTTATAGGAACGCTACTGGTCCTATAATAATGTAGGGACTCAACTGGCCCTATTAAAGATTAGGAACTCAACTGGTCCTAATAAATCTTATAGGAACACTACTGGTCCTATAATAATGTAGGGACTCAACTGGCCCTATTAAAGCTTTAGGAGCTCAACTGGTCCTAATAAAACCTATAGGAAACGCAACTGGTCTTATAAGTTACAATCATCCTATTTATTACTCAACATCCCATACTACTGAACAGTATCAAGCACAAGGAATATTCGTATAAAAATATGTTAAACAAACTATCATCAGCTCAAACAACAAGCATAGAAGTCAACGAGGTCAAACTTATCTCAAGGATTAAATCCATGCATCTTATAGATAATCTAGCAAATTATCAATCAAATATTAAGCAAACAATGCATTTAAGGACCACACAACCCTAGGTAAAAGTCCTTACCTTTGAAGATACAGAACTTCCTCGAAAAGCGCGTCTAGAAAATCTCGAACGAGTCAACCAAATGATCCTAATAGTCAAACCTTGAGATTAGGACCTAGAGTTCAATCCTTCCTCCCAACTTACAACCGTTCAAAAATAATAAAAGAATAGAACTCATTTTAAAAGAATATTTATTTAACAAAAACTCTCTTTAATGATATTTAAAAAATATATCACAAAAACTCCCAATTAAAAGATATAAATATATTTTTGATACTTCTTAAATTGTCAATTAAAGATTCATGACTTAATCTTTATTTTGCAATTTACTCTATGGCCTAACGTTAGTATTGAATTAAACCTTAAGTATTTTAACCATTTAATTATCTTTGGCCCAAAACATGTAAAATACATTCTAAAACAAAGGTCTGTGCTTTAAAATTTCCATGAAACTTCTGTTAAATAAGATACCAAATATTCTCATTAAATTCCTTACAAAAATCCTAAAGAAGAGATAATAAAATATCTTCCTATAGGTTCCCAAAATAAAGATATGTAAACATAATAATTATCCAATAACCTTACATCTAAAATGATAATAAAATCATCTTAGAAGGATACCAAGGAATTACCCCCCAAAGACTTATAATTTTAACAGGATATTTATCAACGAATTAAACTTAAATATTTCACATTGTTGGACAATTAAATTAGGCCATGGCATATATCAGCAATTTAAAACTCAAACCCATGTTTAATCTCTAGTTTACAGCAGCTCAAAAAATAAATTATTAAAACAATTAAGAGGTAAAGATCCAAAACATGGGCAGCCCCAAAATACCTCACAAGCAGGATACGATAAAAAGGGGAGACGACACAGGTCTAGTTCGCGTGCAAATGGAGCTTAAGCCGGCAGAAATGAAGGTTTTCCGGCGCGTTTGGGCGACTGTGAGAGGTTTTGCTTGAGCTTAAAATTTGAAGAAAAAGGGGACAAAGACTCTGTAATTTCAGAGGTGCAGCTGCTATTTTAAATAAAATAAAACCAAAATAAATGGGAATGAAGTGTTGAGTTACGAAATTGGGAGGGGAAAAGGTTAGGCATGCAAAAGTGAAGATGAATGGCTAGGATTGAAAAGGGAGTTATTCATATTAAATGACTTAAGGTTAAATTACAAAACCCAATCATTTTCATAAAAATCAAATAACATAACTACACACTAGCTAAAAGAAACGGTCTTCATCTTCCTAAAACTAAATAAAAGAAACTCACAATATTTTAATGCAAACATAAATAAAATAATAAAATTACCAACAACAACCAAATTAAATTCTCATAATTTAATTTAACAAAACTATGGGAACCAACAAAAATAACAACACAATAATAATATAAATCTTGGGTCGTAACACGTTGCTTGGCGCGGTTGTTGCGGACGTGCGGTCGTTTGTCTTGGAGGTCGTGGCGCGCAGCGCAAACAACGATAGGCGTGGATTTAGCCGGGCTGCTCCTTGTTCTGGGGTTCGCGATGGCGATGTTGCACGAATCGGCGAAGGCGAGCGATCGGCTGCAAAGGGTGAGGCTTCGTGGGAGAGGCGTTCGACTGTGTGCTGCGATGGAGGTTACGATGTGGTGCAGTGGCTACAAACGGCTGGTCAGCTTGGGAGATCTCAGCAAAACAAAGAGAAAGAGAAACGATTAGGGCTTAACAAATAAGGAGCTGCTCGGTAGCAACGATGGTCGGCAAGAATAAGCGAAAACAACGAGAAGCGATAGAGAGGAAGAAATTACCTGAACAAGAAGAAAATCAGCTTCGAGGAGACATCCCTGAAAGAGGAATCACAAAAAGAAGCTTATGTGCTAGAGACGACGGAAAAGAAATACGGAACGTTTCTCCCAAATCGCAAAACTCATCTCCCTTTGCCACGTGTCCCTTTTGTTTTAACGATTCCTTCCCTGGCCATCTCCCCTTCGAGTCCCAGCTCCAACGCAATATTTTTCTATTTCTAAAATTCTTTTAACATGGATATGACAGAGCAAGAAAATCCCTAGCATGGCTCTACAGAACATAAACAGGAAACATGGATATGCCAGAGTAAGAAAATCCCTAGCATGGAGCTAACATGACAAGACAACAAACATGTCAGCAAATCAAAAACAAAGATCATATCCACTAGAATGCTCATACATGCTCGCAAAATATAAATGTGCTATTAAAGTGTTTCACAGGGCCCACACAACCCCGGTAAGAAATCCTTACCTGGAAACAAGCTGCAGAACATTAACCTAGACTAAGAGCTCCTCGAGCTACAGGCTACCAACAAGGCACAACACCTAAACAGAGAACTGGACAGCATCCAGAGAGGGCAACTCCACAGCCTCGGAGGTTCGCTGGGGTGAAGCATTGCCTGGCGAAGAGGCGTTGCGGCTGCACACGGAGAAGGGGAGCTGCTGCGGCGAAGCTATGCGGACGTGAGGTTGTTGTGCACTGTGGCTGGGCGCGGGTGTGAACAACGGTAGGCGCAATGAGATGGGCTGCTCCCGGTTGCGGGTTCGCGATGGTGATGCTACACGGATCGACGAAGGCGAGCGATCGGTTGCGAAGGTGTAAAGACCCAACCCGAAAACGGTGCTAAACCTAGATCTTTACTCAGCATGCAAGTGAAAAGCATAAAATGACCCAGCTAGGGTCGGTTTGTAAAACTTTTCAAATATAAGAGTGGAAAACATTAAAAACAAAGTAAACATTCATTAGGCAAAAACGAACCATTCAAATTAAAAACAGTGACTGATCAGTACTTTCCTTAAAAACATAAAATAGTTCAAATCATAAGTTTTCCCTACGGACCCAAGTCCAACTACATGCTGAAATAAAAAACAGTAAAATAAGACACGACAGAGTGTCAGCAGCATCCATGATCTCCCAGCTCCCTCCGCTAGCCGCCTCGGTGCTGTCCCAAGTTACCTGTGGAAGAAACCACAATAAGGGTGAGTATAAACATACTCAGTAAGAATCCCCGACCGGGGTACGATACGATGCAATCAATCATCTAGCAACCTAGTACACATGCAAACAGTTATCAACAAGGATCTCAGCTCAACGAGCTCACAAGGCAAATCCGGAGTCCTCGGAAGTCTCCTACCTCTGACCTAATGATTGGTTCTCATAACCAATCATGGGACATCTCCGAGGGTCTTTCTCCCTCGACCAATTGATCAGCTCAAAAACCGATCCCAAAGATGTCTGACACCCTCGAGGGTCTTTCTCCCTCGACCAATTGATTAGCTCAAGAGCCAATCCCAATGGGTGTCCTCAAGGGCCTCTTACCCTCGCTATAAATCTGGACTATCGGGAGAGTACCCGAAGTCTGGCTCTAAACTGGAAGGAACTGGTGTACTCACGAACATTAGCCCGGGGGAGCTCTCCGAACCGGCGACTAAAGCGTGTGGGCGCACACCGCATGCTACTGCAACCGGCGTAAATGTGGGGGCCTAAGTACAAACTACGCGGGCCAGGTACGCATGCCTAAGACTCGGAAGCGGTGTCACTAAACACAGTAGTGCGAGGCCCTCGACACTCATCTGTGCAGCCTGTACCACCGACCTGAAGCTAAGAACCGGCCAAGGTAGGCTTGCACCGCTAAGCGGGGTTCCGCTCTAGCAGGCTACAAACTAGGCTCATGCCAATGAGGTAGCTAATTCCTCATTGGCTGCCGGGGGGAAGCATTGTACGTTATGCTTCGCTAAACTCCCGACCGGTGGGGACAAGGTACGTTATGTCCGCTCTCAGCCTCTAGATGATGACAACCCTACTACACTAGCTAGAGTACAGAGTAAATGATTCCTGGCTAACGTACATAATAATCATCAAACATACATAACCTAGCACGATACTACGAACTTAAAGCGGAATCTCAAGCATGCTTTGAAGAACAATCCTAGCATGGCACTAACATGTACAAACAAGCAAACATGCTAGCAAGAATGCAAACACAAGCTGCCCTATCTACTAATCATGTTCATAAAAGTAAACATGCATTTAAGGAACAATCAAGAAAGCATCGCAGGGTCCACACAACCCGGTAAGGAATCCTTACCTGGAAACAAGTGGAAGATAGCTATCACGAATCAAATAAGACCCTCGAGATTTATAACGAACCCGAGCAACCAAGGCATAATAAAAGCATCCTAAATAAATATACGGCAGCCAGCAGCTTAAAAATCTAAAAGGGAAAAGGCTCGAGAATTACCAACCGAGAGGACACAGGCTCTCGGCAGCAAGGGCAGGTTTGGGCGCTGCTGGTGCGGCAAGGACGTTGGCGCTGGGCGCACGGCAAGGCAAGCGGACACACTGGAGCGGGCGCGCGGCAACGCGAGCGGATGCGCAGGAGCGGGCGCGCGGCACGGCGTCTGGACAACGGGGCAGTGTGCGGGCGATGGGGCTGTTGAGGCGACGCGCGAGCGAGCGGGCTCGCTGGGACGGCGGGCAGGCGAGCTTCGGGTCTGCTGGGCGAGGCTCTGTGCGATGCGGCGCTGGGCGGCCGCGAGCGACGCCGGCAGGTCTTTGGGCGTCACGACGGTGGGGTGTCTGGATGCGACGCGCGGCGGTAGGGCGAGGCAAGGGGCGAGAGGCTCGGTGCGGTCTGGTGCGCGCAGATGGTGGGGCCGAGCGCGTGGTGTGGTGCGGTGTGGCTGGGGTGGCTCGGCTGGGTGGTGCGGCTGGGTTAGGGGTGCTCGGCTGGGTGCCTCGGTTTTAGGAGAGAGAGAGAGAGAGAGAGTGCGGCTACCAAGGGAACAAAGAGGGTTTTCCCTAATTTCCTACTTTTTCCTATTTTAAAAGGGTTAGGAGACCTAAAATTCCCTTCCCAAGGCTTTCTCTTGCGGGTCCCGGCTAAAGAAATTCTTTTCTTTTTAACTAAAACTCTTTTCTAAAACTCCAAATTCACCATTTAGGGCAAGGGTTCAAACCCCAATGGACCAACTAATTTCCAATTAATTTTGCTATTAACCGGAATGCATCCGAACTTCTAAACAACTAACCCAAACTCCTTGGGTCTTGCAACCAACATCAATCAAGTCTCAACGAAGGCCGAAATGACCACAAGCCCCGAAAATCCTCAACCTCCGACCGGGAGCAAAAGACCAAAATACCCTTAAAGGTTAAAAAGCTCTAACGGCCCAACCGATTGCCCCAATTCTGAACCGAGAGTACCTGGGAAACTGGAATGGAAAACTGGGCCGTTACAATACTCCCTCCTTAATAGACTTTCGTCCCCGAAAGTCCTAAGACTGGAACAGTGTGATGAACCCGACCCAAAACATGGTCCTAAACCGGGGTTCTCACTCAGCATGCAAGTTAAATATGATATCAAGCGGTTTAGTGCTCATATTTAAAAACCATTCAAAACATATGAGAAGGGGGAACCCTTAAAACATAAACCACGCTTTTCATTTAAACCATCCAACGAAGTAAAACCACACAGCGATATTTATAAAATCATACAATACAATTTAAACAACTTTTTAAACAATGTTCCCCTAGGACTCCTGTCCATCTACATGCTGAATAAACAATGCAACAATAAATGACAGAGTGCCGGCGGCTCCCCATGATCAATCAGCTCCCTCCGCTAGCCCTTCTGGTGTTGTCCCAAGCTACCTGAAAGATAAATAAGGGTGAGTAAAAAGATACTCAGTAAGAATCCCCAACCGGGGTACAATACGATACATCCGTCATCTAGCACCTCAACATGCAAGCAAACAGCTATCAACACAGATCATAGCTCAACGAGCTCATAAAACAAGATCTGGAGCCATCGGAAGTCTCTTACTTCCTGCCTAACTGGGATTGGATACACTGACCAATCCTGGGACATCGCCGAGGTATCTGTCACTCGGGGGGAATACACTGATCCCTAAATGTCCTCAAGGGCCTCCTTGCCCTTGCACTAATCTGGACTTACGGGAGAGTACCCGAAGTCAGGCTCTAACGGAAGGAATGGTGTACTCACGACATTAGCCCGGGGGAGCTCTCCGAACCGGCAACTAACGCGTGTGCGCGCACACCGCATGCTCCTCTGCAACCGGCGTAAATGCGGGGGCCTAAGGGCAAACTACGCGGGCCAGGTGCACATGCCTATGACTCGGAAGCGGTGTCACTGGTCACAGTAGCGCGAGGCCCTCGGAGCTCATCTCATGCGGCATGATCCACCGACACACGAAGCTAAGAACCGGCCAGGGCAGGCTTACACCGATGGCAGGGTTCCGCTCTAGCAGGCTACAAACTAGGCTCTGGCCGAAGTGGGTAGCTAAGTCCACAACCGGCGGGTCGGGGTAGCAAGATACGTTATGCTTCGCACACTTTACTCCCGACCTGAGCTACTGGGACAAAGTACGTTATGTCCGCTCAGCCTCTGGATGATGACAAACCCTACAACTCTATTTAAGAGTACAAAGCAAAAACAATGATTCCTGGCTAGCAAGCAATGACCGACATAAATCACATTACCTAGCATGATACTACAACTTAAGCAGGAATCACAAGCATGCTGGAAGAACAAACCTAGCATGGCACTAACATGTAAAATCAGGCAAACATGCTAGCAAGAATTCAATCAACTACTCTATCTCTAACATGCTCATAACAATCAGCAAACAAGCAAGGCATATCGAGATATATCGCAGGGTCCACACAACCACGGTAAGAAACCCTTACCTAGAACAAGCAGAAAAACAATAATAATAATAAATCTACGAGCGAATCCTCGAGCCTCTAATCGATCCCGAACAGCCTGAACATCAAACAAAGCACCCAAATCACATACATAAACAGCCCAATAAATCAATAACCAGCAGCCAAGAAATCCGGGCCCAACGAAGAAAAGACTCGAGAAATACCATCCGAGAAGCCACAAGGCTCGGGCCAAGCCAACACACACAAGCAGGCTGTCGGCAGGGGTTGGGCTGGCTGGGCGCAGGCGCTGGGGGAGCTGGGGCGCAGACACGGGCCCAGGGGCGCGGAGCTGCGCGCGGCCGCAGGCTGGGGCGAGGCGAGGGCGCGCGGGCGCGGGAGAGGTACCGGCCGGCCGCGGCGCACGCGCGCGGCTGCAAGACAGGGCGCGGCGCGCGCGCGCGCGAGCTCGGCAAGCACGAGGGGCGCGCGCACGGCGCGCGCGCGAGCGCACGGCGCTACTGAGGACGCGCGCGGGGCGACGCGACGCGATGGCTCGGGGAGCTTGGGCTGGCACGGCACGGCGAGCTACAGGGTGCACGAACCAGGGCGAGGGCGACGCGGGGCTGGGCGACACTGTGCGGCACGATCGGGCAGGGCAGGGGCTGGGCTCGGCGCTATGCGACGCGGCAGGCGAGTAGAAGGGACTGGCGACAGCGGCAGCACGACATCACTGTACTGGTGGGCTCGCCGCTCGGGCGTGGGCGAGCTGGGTGGGCGACCAAGGGGCTCGGGCGTGGGAGGAGAGGGCCAAGGGGGGGGGGGGCTCGGGCTGGAGGAGAGAGAAAGGGGAAATTTGGGGAAAAATGGATTTTTCTTTTTTTTTTTCTCTTTTAAGTAAATTTCCAACCTTATCCAAAATAAAATCCAACTTTATCCATTTTCCAATTTTTCCAAAAATCCTTAAAATCCTTAAATCTCATTTCCCGGCTTCCTCCTTCGAGACCCGACTGAAGCAACCTTTCCAAACAACAAATCTCACTGAAATCAACCTCCCAAACCAACACTGAAGGCCCGGCTCGAATCCCGAAGGAAACACCCAAACAACCATCATTTTGCCCAAAACCCAAATCACAACCGAACTCCCAAACGAAAAGCCCAAACATCTCGGGACTCGCAGCCACCAACAAACAATCCTCAACAAAGGCAGGAGCTGCCTCAAAGCCCTGAAAAACCACAAATCCTGCTCGGGGAGCAAAAAGACCAAAATGTCCCTAAGGGTCCAAACAGCTCTAATGGCCCAACCGAACCACTGAATCTGAACCGAAAGCTCCTCGAGAACTGGGATAGAAAACTGGGCCGTTACAAACAGCTCCGTGTAATGAGTCCTCATCTCATCCTCTAGCTCCCATGTCGCTTCCTCTGCCCTCTGATGCCTCCAAAGAACCTTTACTAAACTTATCTCCCGGTTGCGCAATACCTTGCGCTCGTAAATAAAATCGCTGCGGGCTTCTCCTCGAAGGATAAATCTTTACTCAACTCTAAGGGTTCATGCTCTAGCACATGCGACGGGTCTGCCACGTACTTTCTCAGCATCGAAACGTGGAACACATTATGCACCGCTGACAAAGACGGGGGCAAGGCTAACCGATAGGCCACTGCTCCGATCCGCTCAAGGATCTTAAAGGGCCCTACAAACCTGGGGCTCAACTTGCCTCGCTTTCCAAACCTTAACACCCCACGCATAGGTGCTACCTTCAGAAAAACATGTTGACCCACCTCAAACTCCAAACCCCTACGCCTCACATCGGCTCAACTTTTCTGCCTACTTTGTGCTGTCAACATGCGAGCCCTGATCTTCTGCACTGGGTCGTTCGTCATCTGAAGCAACTCGGGTCCCAGAACCTGTCTATCACCGACCTCCTCCCAGAACACTAGGGATCTGCAACGCTTACCATACAACGCCTCGAATGCGGCCATCCGAATAGTCGCTGATAGCCGTTGTTGTTGTGTTTAACTCCATCAAATACAGTCATCGTCCCAATCGCTGGAAAATCCAAAACACAGCTCTCAACATATCTTCCAGAATCGATTCACCCTCTCGGTCGACCATCGGTTTGAGGTGGAAGGCGATCTTGAAGCCGCACTCAGCCTCCCAAACCCTTATGGAGCGCTCCGTCGAGCGAGAAGTGAACCGAGAATCTCGATCTGACACTATCTTCGCGGGTACCCCATGGTACCGCACAATCTGCTCTGGGAATAACTGTGCCCACTGTTCCACGGTATAACTAATCCTCCCGGGAATAAAGTGTGCACTCTTAGTCAGCCGGTCCACTACTACCCAGATCTGAGTAAACCCTCTCGGTGTCCTCGGCAACCCAGAGATATAATCCATCAAAATCTCGTCCCACTTCCACTGTGGAACACTTAATGGCTGCAATAAACCTGCACGCTTCTGCCTGGGAGCCTTCACTTGCTGACAAGTGAGACACCGGCTAACAAACTCCGCTATATCCCGCTTCATGCCCATCCACCAAAACGCCTGCTTGAGGTCCTGATACATCTTGGTACCTCCTGGGTGCCAAGTGAAAGGGGAACTATGTGCCTCGATGAGCAACTCGGCTCGAATCCCTGCGTCGTCCGGGACGCACAACCGACCTCTGTATCTCAAGCCTCCGTCTGGTGCCACAACAAAGTCGAAATCGCCATCAGCCTCAACTCTCTCGAGCAATCTCTTTAACTTGGGATCACTCAACTGGCTGTCGATGATCCTCTGCTTAAGCGACGGCTGAACTGACAGCTGGGCTACCTTGGCGGTAACCTCTCCCAACAAAACTGCGATACCGGTACGCTCAAGCTCTTTCCGCAACTCAACTTGGGAGCTCAGCAAAGCTGCTGAATGCGACGTCTTCCTACTCAGCGCATCAGCCACAACGTTGGCTTTTTCGGGATGATACAAGATCTCACAGTCGTAGTCCTTTACTAACTCGAGCCACCTCCTCTGCCTCATGTTCAACTCCTTCTGAGTGAAGAAATATTTGAGGCTCTGGTGGTCCGTGAACAACTGAATCCTCTCACCATATAGGTAGTGCCTCCAAATCTTTAGGGCAAAAACAACTGTAGCCAACTCCATATCATGAGTTGGATAGTTCTTCTCATAAGGCTTCAACTGCCGGGAAGCATAAGCTATCACCTTCCCATGCTGCATCAACACACAGCCTAAACCATACTTGGAAGCATCACTATAAACTACGAAACCTCCTGTTCCTTCCAGAATTGCCAACACAGTCTTTGTCGTCAAAACCGAGCTTAAGTCGGGCAAAACTTTCCTCACATCTAGCATCCCAAACAAAGTCAACACCCTTCTTTGTCGACGGGTTAGGGTGCTTTGCTTAGCGAAAAGTCTTTCACGAAACGCCGGTAATAACCTGCCAGTCCCAGAAAGCTGCGTATCTCGGCGACCGTCGTCGGTCTCGCCCACGAGCTAACTGCCTCTATCTTTGCGGGGTCCACCGCTACACCATCTGCCGACACTATATGCCCAAGGAAGGCTACTCTCTCTAGCCAGAATTCACACTTAGAGAACTTTGCGAACAACTGGTTCTCTCGCAATGCTGTCAAAACTTGCCTCAAATGCGAAGCATGGTCCTCCTTTGTCCTGGAATAAATCAAAATGTCGTCTATGAATACGATGACAAAGTTGTCCAAGAATGCCTTGAACACTCTGTCCATCATGTCCATAAACGCTGCGGGGGCGTTCGTTAGTCCAAAGGACATGACCACGAACTCATAATGACCGTACCTCGATCTGAACGCGGTCTTCGTGATATCTGCATCTCGGATCCTCAGTTGATGGTACCCTGACCTCAAATCAATCTTAGAAAACACTGAGGCTCCCTGAAGCTGATCGAACAGATCATCAATACGCGGCAGGGGATACTTATTCTTCACCGTGACTTTATTCAGCTCTCTGTAGTCTATACACAAACGCATGGATCCATCCTTCTTCTTAACAAACAGGACAGGTGCTCCCCACGGGGACACACTCGGTCGGATGAAACCTCGATCCAACAACTCTTGCAACTGCACTTTGAGCTCTTTTAACTCAGCTGGCGCCATACGATACGGGGCTTTAGAAATGGGAAGAGTCCCTGGCTCCAGCTCGATGGTGAAGTCTAATTCTCGCTTCGGGGGTAAACCCGGCAACTCTTCAGGGAAAACATCTACAAACTCTTGCACAACAGGGACCATGTCAACAGTCAACGCGGTACTACTATCTCCTGACAGCTTTGCCAAGAAGCCCCAAGCTCCTCGAGCTAACAATCTATGGGCTTTCACTGCTGAGATCAATGGCGGGCAAGTTCCGCCCTGGACACCGCGAAACTTGAAGCTCGGCTTCTGAGGCGGCCTAAACACCACTTCTTTCCAGAGGCAATCTATCAATGTGTAATGGCCCGGAAATTTCATTCCGGTCTTCCCGGGAGGCCCAGGGGCATTTTGGTAATTTTGGGTCAGGCCGACAGGGCCGGTTTTGAAATTGTAAATTGCCGGAAAAATTATGAGTCAATTTGAATAGGATCGGGAATTTTGGTGAAGACATTTGGGCTTGGAAGAATGTGGAAATAAATAGGGAATTAAATAGCGCGTCGAGTGAGATTCGAGCCAAGGACGTGTCGCGTGCTAGGCAGGGGGCGCTGCCAGCCGAGCCACTGGGCGTGTTTGTTAATCTAAACGCGCTATCTAATATTTATGCCTGTTTCTGGCGCGTTTTAATATAAAAGCAGAATTTCGCCCGATTCCTTCCCCATTTTCTCTTCTCCTTCCTCGCGATTCTTCTCCGACCGACCAGCGTTTCCTTCGCGAATTTCTCCCTCGCCGACCTCGATTCAGCCGAGCTTCTTCCCCAAATTCACGTCGATTTTGATTCTGAGCAGCAGGTGAGCTTCGTTCCTTCTCCTTCTCCTTCTCTTTTTCGGCGACTTTCCCCCCTATTTCCGACTTCCATTTTTCCGGCCGAGTCGAGGTGAATCGTTGGGTGGTTTTTGTGCAGCTTGCGTAGGAGAGTGCGTCCAACAACTATCGGCCGTCGAATCTTCGCCAAACGCTCGAATTCGGATTTTCTCCATAGCCCCTGTTCGCGCGCAAAAACAGAGCCCCTGTTCGCCGTGCTCGCGTGCGCAGAAGCAGCCCTGCCGCCGAGCCTCGATGCACACCGCGCGCGCGCCTCGCCCAGCTCCGTGTCACGCCGCGCGCATCCCGGTGTGCGCTGCTCGCCGCGCGCCCTCGCGCCTCTGCATCGCTCGCGCGCCCGCGTCCACGCCCAACGCCCTGTTCGTCCGCGTGCAGCTCGCGCCCCAGCGCTCGTCCGCGCCCCAGCGCGCCCACGCGCCCATTACTGCGCCCTAGCTCGCCCAGCCAGCCCCGTTGCTGCCCCGTTCGTGCAATCGGCACGTTCGTGCGTTCGTCGTGCCTCGTGAGTTGCTCCCGAGCTGAGCCTCGTTTATTTTATTATTTTTAGGCCTATTGTGTGATTTTTGTTGTGATTGATAGGTTCTCGGTAGCTAGTTCGGGTTCGTTCGCCGCTTAGGATTTCGTGTCAAATTGTCCCCGACCAAGGTAAGGATTTCTTACCGGAGTTGTGTGGACCCTGCGATATATTATGCGATTGCTGATTGATTGCTTGTTTGTGTTTATTGACATGTGTAGCTAGGTACTCAATTCTGAATTCCCGATTAGCATGTTGTTCCTGATTAATTCTCATGTTAATCCATGCAAGGTTGTTCCCTTCTAGCATGCTCGTATCTGTTCCTTGCTTCGTAGTATCATGCTAGGCTCGTTGTATTCTTATTGAGCACGTATTGGATTTTATGGAATTGTTTGCTGTTTGCAAGGGCAGGTTAGAGTTGCGGTGGAGATAGCATCATCCGGGCCTGATGCATAAAGTACCTTGCATCCATGGCAGGGACGTCGAGCAAGTCATTCCGTCCCTGGACCCCGTGAGGGATTAGCTAACCCAAGCGGTAGGCCCTACAATCTTGGGTGAGGGTGGCAGTTGTTAATGCCCCAACGGTCGGGATGATGACTTGGCATTGCCTCGTCCCCGGCAGCCGGCATGTCCTCAGCATGTTTGGCAGTAGCCCCTGATTGCCACCTGTTAAGGCAAGGACGGCTTCCTGGTGTAAGCCTACCACGACCGTTCCTTGGCCCCAGGTGCGGTGGTTCAGGCTGACATAGTTTACGTGTCCAGGTCTCACACCCCTATGTCAGTGACACCGATCCAAAGATTTAGTTAGGCGTGGTGACTGGGCCTTCAGACCCGGCAACCCCCCATAGTCTGCAGTAGCACGCGGTGCATGCTTACGCTCATTACACCGCCGACCGGAGAGTTCCTCGGGATTGTGAGCCAGTGTACCTTTCGTCGACAGTAGACAGGCTGAGGCCGGGACTTGTTTCTCGTATAGGGCGACTTGTGTGGTGATATTATTTCCGGACTAAGACCCTAGTTTGGCATCCGAGGCCCAAGTGTGGGCTAAGCTATGTGCTCTATTCTGTGTTTATATTCATAGCTTGCATACGCTCATCGAGATGACCATGTATATCGTATTGTACCCCGGTTGGGGATTCTTACTGAGTAATTCGTTACTCACCCTTATTATATGGTTTTCCACAGGTAATCGTGGTGCGCGACAGGATGCCTGAAGGAGGAGCTGTGATCATGGGGCCCAGTCTTCCAACTCTGATTTTTGTATTATGACTCTTTATGTTTTGTTTTCCCCTGAATGCATGTAGCCGGGCACGGAGCCCTAGGATGTTTCGTAAATATTTGTGGATTCCAGCATTTTGTATCTGAACAGGTTTTGAATGCTTTTTAGTAAATCTCTGATCAGAGTAAACTTTGGAAATGTATTTATCTTGGAACAGGTGCTTGGAAACAGGGACAGGTTCCAGGGGAATTGTCTAGTTTTTAAAGGGGTTATTTTGAATGTTTTTGTTTTAATTGGAATCCGAAATCATGTCTGTTTAAATGTCCTTTACTTTGAATGCATGCATTGGGATAAGGGCCCATTTAGTGCCCCATTCGGTCGGTCCCTTACGATTGGTATCGAGCTCGAGTCATAAATTTTGTAGTTTGACTCGTTGATGTAGGTCGTTTTCCCATGATCACTAGCACTCAAGCGGTCATCAGTGCGCCTAAGTTTACAATTTGTTGTTGAGAAAAAGGGTTAAGAATTTACAATACCTGTCATCTAGTGTATGCCTTGTGTAGTATTGTGGAGCGAAGACGAGCAGGTTCTGACTCGTTATTGGTTTGGGTGTAGATCGCCAGCATGCTAGTTACCCGCGCCGGAAGAGGACGCCCGAGAGGAGGCCGAGGTGTCAGGATCGGACCTGACACCGCAGGGACATCGTCCCAAGCTGAGACTGATAGCATTCCGCCTGTAGCTCCCCCTGTTGAGCCCAGAGTAGGCATTGAGGCGACTGTGCGCCGTGAGACTGCTCCTGGAGCAGAATTTTCTAATTCTATGAGGTCTATGGTGGTCGACCTATTGAGTGGCCAGAGGGCAGAGACCCAGGCTTTGTTGGTAGCACAATGGGAAGAGTCCCGAGCTCAGATCGAGCAGCTGACTCGTTTGATTCAAAGATGCCGCAGAAGAAGACTCCCCGCACTCGCAGAGCCAGCACTTTTGTGGCAGAAGTGGCAGAAGGTGCCGATGAGCTTGGTAAATGGTTGAAGGATTTCGTAAAATGGAACCCTGATAAGTTTGACGCCACAGGTGATGCTTTAGCAGCAGCTAGATGGATTTCCCATTTGGAGTACACCTTCCTGATTATGGTGTGCCCCGATGTTCAGAGGCCGAGGTGTGCAGCCCATGTGTTAGGGGGCGTAGCTAGATGGTGGTGGGAGTCCACCTTGAGTGAGAGACCAGCTGGGTCTCCACCTGCTACCTGGGAGTTCTTCAAGTCAGAATTTAAAGCCAAGTACATTAGTGATGAGGCTCAAGAGACGATGGTAGCGCTTTTCCAGAATCTGCAGTAGGGTTCTGATTCTATAGAGGAGTACGAGAGGAAGTTTTCGGAGTATGGCTATTTTGCTCCGCAGCTGATAGCAACCCCTGAGTTGAAAATTCGGAAGTTCATTTCTGGTCTGAGGCAGGGTGTGTCTCAAGATGTCAGGGCTCTGGCCCCTAACACCTATGCTAAAGCTGTTCAGCTAGCCACTATTTACAACGGAAAGTATCCTGTCGAGCGGACTGGCGCCGCTCCGGTGCAGCGTCCTGTCCCAGCTGTAGTGGGGCAGAAGAGGAGGTTTGAGTTCAGAGGAGGCGGCCAGCGTCGCCAAGGGCAGTTCCAGAACCGGGATCACCGTAGGATTCCGGCCCAGTTCCAGCCTCGCCAGCAGGGCGGTCCTAGGCAGATTCCCGCCTGTGCCACTTGTGGAAGAGTCCACTTCGGAGCTTGTCAGACCGGGCCCAGGCGGTGTTTCCGATGTGGAAAGGAGGGGCATACGATCCGTTCTTGTGATCAGCCAGCTATGGCAGTTCAGCCTGTGCAGCAGCAGCAGGGCCGGGTGTTCGCTACGAACCGTCAGGAGGCCGAGCGTGCAGATGTCACAGTGGCAGGTACGCTTCTTGTTTTGGATCATTGTGCATTTGGCTTGTTTGACTTTGGTTCTACACACTCGTTTGTATCTGTATTGTTTGCTGAGCATGCTAGGTGAGATTAGAGCCTCTAGGTTTTGAATTATCTGTTGCAACTTCTTCGGGAGTTAATATGTTAGCAAAAGATAAGATTAAGGATGGCCGGATCGAGATATCCGGAGAGTTGCTGGTAGCTACGCTCATAGTTCTACCCATGAGTGGTTTCGATGTGATTCTCGGTATGGAGAATTGCCACCGGAAGGAAGTAGTGTTCAGGCCGCCGGGTCGGCCCAGCTTCAAGTTTCGTGGAGTTCAGGGTGGAGTTTGCCTGCCGATGGTGTCAGCTGTGAAAGCTCGTCGTTTGCTAGCTCATGGAGCTTGGGGCTACCTAGCCAAATTGTCCGGAGAGAGCCGTCCCTCACTGACTATTGATCAAGTGCCGGTTGGGCGAGAGTTTGCGGATGTGTTTCTGAGGAATTACCGGGTTGCCCCGAAGAGAGAGGTTGACTTCACAATTGATCTCGAGCCGTGGACCCTCCCTATCTCGAAGGCTCGTGATCGTATGGCGCCACCGGCGTAAAGGAACCAAGGTTCGATTCAGGGAGATGTTAGATCGAGGGTTCATCCGTCCGAGTGTGTCCCCGTGGGGAGCGCCAGATGTTGTTTGTGAAGAAAAAGGATGGTTCGATGCGCCTATGCATTGACTATCGTGAGCTTAATAAGGTGACGATGAAGAATAAGTATCATTGCCCGTATCGATGATTTGTTCGATCGGCTTGAGGAGCTTCCGTGTTCTCCAAGATATATTTGAGATCCGGGTATCATCGATTCTATGGATTAGGGGCGCCGACATTCCTAAAGACAGGCGTTGAGTCTAGATATGGGCACTACGAGTTTGGGGTCATGTCGTTTGGATTGACTAATGCACCACCAAGCGTTCATGGACATGATGGATAGGGTGTTCAAAGCATTTTTGGACAACTTCTTTCGTCATCGTGTTCATTGACGATATTCGATCTATTCACGGACCGGGGAGGATCATGCGAGAACATTTGAGACAAGTGTTGATGACCTTGAGGAAAACCACTTTATGCGAAATTTTCCAAATGTGAGTTCTCGTTGGAACAAGTGGCCTTCTTAGGTCACGTAGTCTCGAGAGATGGTATAGTTGTGGATCCCGCAAAGATTGAGGCCGTGAGTTCGTGGGCGGGCCGACTTCAGATTCACGAGATACGCACTTTACGGGCTTGGCAGGTTACTACCGTCGGTTTGTAAAGGACTTTTCCACCATAGCCTCGCCCCTCACTCGTCTGACGAGGAAGGGTGTCGAGTTTGTTTGGGACGGTAGGTGTGATGAGAGCTTTGCCCGGCTCAAGCGCAGCTTTGACTTCAAAGACTGTGTTGGCGATCCCGAGGGGACAGTGGTTTCGTGGTTTACAGCCGATGCTTCCAAGTTCGGGTTGGGTGTGTGTGATGCAAAGACGGGGAAGGTCATTGCTTATGTTTCCGTCACCAAGCCATATGAGCGAACTATCCGACTCATGATATGGAGTTGGCAGCAGTGGTGTTTGCACTGAAGATTTGGAGGCATTACCTGTATGGAGAGCGGATCCAGATGTTTACCGATCACCAGAGCCTCAAGTATCTGTTTACTCAGAAGGAGCTGAATATGAGACAGAGGAGATGGTTAGAGTTAGTGAAAGATTATGACTGCGAGATTCTGTACCATCCGGGTAAAGCCAATGTTGTAGCCGATGCTCTGAGTAGGAAGACGTCGCACTCCGCGGTGTTGTTGAGTTCCCAGCCAGACACGAGAGAGTTCGAGCGGGTGAGATTGCGATGTTGTTGGGTGAGGTTACTGCCAGAGTATCTCAGTTGACAGTCCAGCCATCGATTAGACAGCGGATTATTAATAGTCAGCTGAGTGACCCCGCACTTAAAATATTATTTGACAGAGTTAGTGCTGATGGAGATTTTGATTTTGTGTATTCACCAGACAGTGGGCTGACGTACAGAGGCTGGTTGTGTGTTCCGGATGTCGCAGGATTGCGAATGAGTTGCTCTCGAGAGGCCCACAGTTCTCGTTTGCTTGGCACCTCGGGGTACCAAGATGTATCGTGGATCTTAAGCGGACATTCTGGTGGATGGGTATGAAAAGAGATGTGGCGAGTTTGTCGATCGATGTCTCACTTGTCGCCAAGTGAAGGCACCGTGCGCAGAGACCGGTGGTTTGTTGCACCACGAGTGTACCTCGGTGGAAATGGGAAGAGATCTCCATGGACTTTATTTCGGGTTGCGAGGACTCGAGAAAGTTTTCTCGATTTGGGTGATAGTCGATCGATTGACTAAGAGCGCACACTTCATTCCCGGTAGAGACACTTATACCGTGGAACAATGGGCGCGATTGTTTTTGGAGCGATCATTCGTTATCACGGTGTGCTGTGAGGATTGTGTCGGACCGTGATTCGAGGTTCACTTCTCGTTTCGAGAGCGCTCGGAAGGGGGTTTAGGCACCGAGTGCGATTTCAAAGATGACTTTTCACCCTCGGACCGATGGATGCGATCGAGAGGGTGAACCAGATTCTCAAGACATGTTGAGGGCTTGTGTGTTGGATTTCCGGCGATTTGGGACCAGATATCTCAGATTCGATGGAGTTTGCATATAACAACAGATTATCGATCGACGATCTGGATGGCTCCATTCGAGGCTTTGTATGGTAAGCGTTGCCGATCTCCCGTGTTCGGGAAGAGGTTGGTGATAGGCGTGTTTTGGGTCCCGAGTTGTCTGCTTGACCAATGGTGTTTGTAAAGACCCGACCCAAAAGGGGCTCTAAATGGGCCTTTACCCCAATGCATGTAGTGAAAATAAAAGATATTAAGAAAAATACATTTTGGATCCCAAGTAAAAACAGAAACATTCAACAACCAAAACATACATTTCTAAAAACATACTCACGATCGAGATTTATTTAAACCATTAAAACAATCCACAAGTATAAATATGCTTTGGAATCCATAAAACGTAAGAAAACATCCTCGGGCTCTGTGCCCGCCTCTACATGCATTCGGGGAAATAACAAAAGTCAAGAGTCATGATAAATAAAATAGAATAATCGGAGATGACAAAGCAGATTCCATGATCACGGCTCCTCCATCACCCATCCTGTCTCCCGCCTTGATTACCGTGGGAAAACCACGAATATAAGGGTGAGTAACGAATTACCAAAGAAGAATCCCCAACCGGGGTACAATACGATATACATGATCATCTAGAAGAATGTATGCAAGCTATGAGTACAAACACAGAGCGGAGCACATAGCTAAGTCCACACTTGGACCTCGGATGCCAACTCGTGGTCTTAGTCCGGAAATACCACAACACACTAAACGCGCTATACGGGAACAAGTCCCGGCCTCGGCTGCTCTCTCGCCGACGTCGAAAGGTGCACTAGCTCAAGATCCCGAGGAGCTCTCGATCGGCGCCAGTAATGAGCGTAAGCGCGCACCGCATGCTACCGCAAACTCGGGGGTGCCGGGTCTAGTGGCAAGCCGCCTGAGTTCGATCCACCATGCCTAACTAAATCTCTGGATCGGTGTCACCGACATAGGGGTGTGAGACTGGACACGTGAACTATGTCACTGTACCACCGCACTTTGAGGCTAAGGAACCGGCCGTGGTAGGCTTACACCAGAAGCGGTCCTTGCCCTAACAGTGGCAATCAAGGGCTACGGCCGAACACGCCGAGGACGTGCCGATCGCCGGGACGCGAGGCAATGCCAAGTCATCATCCCGACCGTTGGGGCATTTAACGATCGCCACCCTCACCCAAGATTGCGGGGCCTACCGGTTGGGATAGCTAATCCCTCACGGGGTCCAAGGACGGAGAATCGTCTCGAACGTCCTTGCCATAGATGCAAGATACTTTATGCATCGGGCCCGATGATTCTATCTACCTCAATTCTAAACCTTAACAATAATAACGATTCAATCAATGCAGTCCAATACGTGCTCATCGGATACAAAGAACCTAGCATGATACTACGAAGCAAGAACAGATATCGAACATGCTAGAATGGAACAACCTAGCATGGACTAACATGAGAAACAATACAAGAGTTCATGCCATCAGAATTCGAATTGAGCACCTAGAGATAAACATGCTAGTAATCATACACAGCATACAAAACAACAATCACAAATATACCGCAGGCCCACACAACTCCTGTAAGAAATCCTTACCTTGGTCGGGAGGCTTCTACACACAAATCCTAAGTCATGAACAATCCCGAGCTAGCGAGCGGGAACCTAGCAAACCAACAATAATCAGCATCTAAAATATCTAAACAACAATAGAACAACAAGCTCGGCTCGGGGAACTCACGCGGCGCGACGACACGAGCTTGGGGCTGCTGCGCGAAGCCACACGGCAAGGACGCGCTGCTGCCCGCACGCAACCTGCACGGCACGGCAGGCAGGACGCGCGGCGCGCGCGCGAAGGCGTCGGGCGAAGGCGCGCGGCGGCGGCGCGATGCGCAGACACGCGCAGCGCAGCGGCTGCGAGCGCGCGCGCGCGTCGTCGCGATGGCGCGGCGGGCGAGCAGCTTCAGCGAGGACGCGCGCGCGCGCGAACGCTCGCGCGGCGGCGCGCGGGCGAGCAGCTCGGCAAGCGGACACGGCGAGGGCGCGCGAGCGCTGGCGAGGACCTCCTGGCGCGAGCGATCGGGCGATCTGTCTTCTTTGAAGCGAACAGCAAGGCGGCTGGGATAGATCTCGGGCGTCACGAAGCGATCGGCCGACGGGCGTCGAGCGATCGGCGATGGGCGATCTGTCTTCTTGGCTCGGCTACTCTACCGGGCTGCAATCAACACAACACACACAACACACCTCTTTTCACTTGGCCAAACGCACACCAAACGGATGAGAAGAAGAAGAAGAAGAAGAAGAAGAAGATCAATACCTACCCTAATGATGATGATCGAACCCAAGGAGATGCAAGGATGAGGAATCGGCAAGGCTATGGAGATGGAGAGCTTGGGCGGCCAAGAGATGTTTTGGAGAAGAAGATGAAATAACCTAATTCTATTTCATTTAACCAAATGCACCAAAACTCCAAAATCCAAGGTTAACTAAGATGTGATGCGAAAAGAGCAACAAGAGCACCTAATGGCTCAATTGGCACACCTCTCTACAAGCTTCCCGGAGACCGGGTTCAAACCCTACTGCAAAGACAATTACCTTTATTTTTACTTTTGCAACAAACCTTGCTCAAACCAAACCACAAACCCCTCCAAAACCTACAAAAACCATCCAATAATTTTAGTAATCGGAAAAGACACAAACGACCACGACGGCCCGACCAAATTACTAAATTACCCCTAGGGCATACCTGGAAGACCGGAAGAAAACTCCAGGTCGTTACAATATTCCCTCCTTTTTATGACTTTCGTCCTCGAAAGTCCTTAAGACAGTAAACACTTCGTGGTAATGCAATCTCATCTCGTCTTCCCGCTCCCAAGTGGCTTCCTCGAACCCCGACTCTTCCATCAACCTTTACTAAACGAATCTCGCGATTACGCAACGTCTTGGTCTCAAAGGCAAGGATCCTCACCGGCTTCTCCTCGAAGTTCAAATCCTCATTCACCGCAAAGGCTCAAAGTCCACAATGTGCGACGGGTCCGGCACATACTTGCCTCAACATCGATACATGAAAAACACTATGCACCGGCCGATAGTGACGGAGGTAGGGCTAACCGGGTAAGCAACTCTGCCAATCCTCTCTAGGATCTCAAACGGACCAACAAATGCGGGACTCAACTTCCCACGCTTACCAAACCTCGTAACACCTCGCATCGGAGCAACCTTAAGGAACACATGCTGACCAACCTCAAACTCCAAATCTCGGCGCCGAACATCGGCGTAACTCTTCTCGCTGCTCTGAAGCGGTCAACATACGAGCTCTAATCTTACGCGACTTTGCACGTTGGTCAACTGCGGTAATCTCGGACCCAAAACTGTCTATCACCAACCTCTTCCCGAACACGGGGGGACCGACAACGCTTACCATACAATGCCTCGAATGGAGCCATCTGAATCGTCGATCGTAATCGTTGTTATAGGCAAACTCCATCAAAATCGAATCTTCGGTCCCAATCGCTCAGGAAATCCAACACACAAGCCCTCAACATATCCTCGAGAATCGATTCACTCTCTCGGTCGACCATCCGTCTGAGGGTGAAAAGTCATCTTTGAATCGCACTCTGTGCCCAAACCATTCGGAGCGCTCTCGAACGAGAAGTGAACCGCGAGTCACGATCGGACACAATCCTCACCGGTACACCATGATAACGGATGATCTGCTCCAAAATACCAGCGCGCCACTGTTCCACGGTATAAGTGTCTCTACCGGAATGAAGTGTGCGCTCTTGGTCAAACGGTCGACTATCACCCAAATCGAGAGAACTTCCTCGAGTCCTTGGCAAACCAGGATATAAAGTCCATAGAGATCTCTTCCCATTTCCACTTTGGGTACACTCGATGGTCGCAACAAACCAAATGGCCTCTACCTAGGTGCCTTCACTTGGCGACAAGTGAGACACCGGTGACAAACTCGCCACATCTCTCTTCATTCCCATCCACCGTAAGGTCTGCTTAAGGTCTGATACATCTTGGTACCCCCGGGTGCCAAGCAAAAGGGAATCTGTGGGCCTCAGAGAGCAACTCGCTGCAGCAAACTCCGCAATGCCCGGAACACACAACCGGCCTCTATAAGTCAACCCACATGCGGTGAATACACAAAGTCAAAGTCACCGTCAAGATCGACTCTGTCAACCAATCTCTTAAGTGCGGGGTCACCCAACCGGGTCGTTTCTATAATCCATTTGCCGAATCGATCGTGACGAATCAATAATCGAGCTACCACAGCGGTAACCTCTCCCAACAACATCGCAACCTCGGCCCGCTCGAACTCTCTCTCGCAAACCGGTGAGGAACTCAACAACGCCGCAGAGTGCGACGTCTTTCTGCTCAAAGCATCGGCCACTACATTGGCTTTACCCGGGTGGTACAAAATCTCGCAGATCATAATCCTTTACCACTCTAACCATCTCCTCTGCCTCATATTCAACTCCTTCGAGTAAACAGATACTTGAGGCTCGGTGATCGGTAAACATCTCGAATCCGCTCACCGTCATGTAAATGCCTCCAAATCTTGATTGCAAACACCATCTGCGCCAACTCCATATCATGAGTCGGGTAGTTCTCTGCTCATACGGCTTCACCGACGGAAGAAGCATAGGCAATGACCTTCCGTCTTTGCATCAACACACAACCTAATCCAAACTTGGAAGCATCATCAGACCACGAAACCACTGTCCCCTCCGGATCGCCAACAGTCTGTGAAGTCAAACTACGCTTGAGCACAGCAAAGCTCTCATCACACTCTTTGTCCCAAACAAACTCGACACCCTTCCTCGTCGACGAGTGAGGGGCGAGGCTATAGCGAAAAAGTCCTTGACGAACCGACGGTAGTAACTCGCCAAACCAGAAAAGCTGCGAATCTCGGCAGAATCGAAGTCGGCTTGGCCCATGAACTCACGGCCTCAATCTTCGCGGGGTCCACGGCTATACCATCTCTCGAAACTACGTGGCCTAGGAAGGCCACCGCTCCAACCAGAAATCACATTTGGAAAACTTCGCATAAAGCCGGTTTTCCTCAAAGCCGCCAATACTCGCCTCAAATGCTCTGCATGGTCTTCTTTAGACCTCGAATAAATCGAATATCGTCAATGAACACGATGACGAAGCTGTCCAAAAATGATTTGAACACCCTATCCATCATGTCCATGAACGCACTGGGGGCATTGGTCAATCCAAACGACATGACCACAAACTCATAGTGACCATATCTAGACACGAAAAGTCGTCTTAGGAATGTCGGCATCCCGATCCGCAATCGATGGTAACCGGATCTCGGATCTATCTTGGAGAACACTTTGAAGCTCCACGAAGGCGATCGAACAAATCATCGATACGGGCAACGGATACTTATTCTTCATCGTCACCTTATTAAGCTCGCGGTAATCAATACATAAGCGCATAGAACCATCCTTCTTTTCACAAACAGAATCGGTGCTCCCCACGGGGACACACTTGGGCGGATGAACCCTCGGTCTAACATCTCCACCACTGAATCTTGGTTTCCTTTAACTCACTGGCGCCATGCGATACGGAACCTTCGAGATAGGGAGGGTCCTGCTCGAGCTCAATAATGAAGTCAACCTCTCTCTTTGGGGGCAACCCCAGAACTCCTCGAGAAACACATCCGCGAACTCCCCGCACGACCGGCACTGATCAACAGACGAGGCGCTCTTTCCCGCACAACTTGGCTAAATAGCCCCAAGCTCCATGAGCTAGCAAACGACGAGCTTTCACGGTGACACCATCGGCGGGCAAACTCCACCACGGACTCCACGAAACTTAAAGTCAATGCGACCGGCGCGGCTGAACACTACTTCTTTCCGGTGGCGGTCAATCAACGCGTGGTTAGCAACTAACCACTCCATACCAAGAATCACATCAAAACCACTCATAGGCGTAACTATGAGTGTGGCTACAAGCAACTCTCCGGATATCTCGATCCGGCCATCCTTAATTTTATCTCTAGCTAACATACTAACTCCCGAAGGAGTTGCAACAGATAACTCAAAACCTAGAGGCTCTAGCCTCAACTTAGCATGCTCGACCAAACAACACGATACAAATGAATGCGTAGAACCGAGAATCAAACAAGACAAATGCGCGTTGATCTAAAACAAGAAGCGTGCACCTTACAAGCCGCATCCGTGCGCTCGGCCTCTGACGGGTCGTAGCAAACACTCGACCTGCCTTTGCTGCTATTTGGGCCGAGCCGCCATAGCCGGTGATCACAAAAAGCGGGCCATGTGCCCCTCTCTACCACAACGGAAGCACAATCTAGGTCCAGCCGACAAGCTCGGCGTGGACTTTCCCAAAGTAGCACAAGCGGAAATCGCTCGGGTCCTCCTCGCTGTCGGCCGGAACGGACCGGAGCTCTCCGCCGATCTCTGTTCAGAATCGCCCTTGGCGGCGCTGCCGCCTCCCGAAAGTCAAACTTTCTCTTACGCCCCCACACCATTGCTGGGACGGGACGGCCTGAACAGAGCGGCAACAACCCGCTCAGCGGGATACTTCCCATTATAGATCGTGGCTAATCGACAGACCCTAGCATAAGTGTCGTGGGCACGAGCCACGACATCTGGGAAACACCCCCGCCTCAATCCGATATGAACTTCCGAATCTTCACTCGGGGTGGCGATCAACCGAGGAGCAAAATATCCATACTCTGAGAGAACTTGCGCTCATATTCCTCAATGGAATCGAACCACGCCTGAGGTTACGGAAGAGCTCCACCATCTTCTCCCGAGCCTCATCACCGATGAACTTTACCTTGAACTCACCTTGAAGAACTCCCATGTAGCGGGTGGAGACCAGTGGTCTCTCGCTCAAGGTGGACTCCCACCACCATCTCATTTGTGCCTCCTAGCACATGAGCCGCACACCTCGGCCTCTGAATATCGGGGCACACCATGATCGGGAAGGTGTACTCCAAATGGGCAATCCACACAGGCCGCCGATAACGCATCACCGGTGGCATCAAACTTCTCGAAGCTTCCACTTCACAAAATCCTTCACCACCTACCCAATTCCTCGGCACCCTCTCGCCATATCCGCCTCTGGGGCTACTTGCTCTGAGGAGCCGGAGGAGCTCTGAGCTCTCTTTGAACCAATCGAGTCACCGCTCGATCTGGGCTCGGGACTCTTCCCATCTTGGCGCCAACAAGGCACAGGTCTCGCCTCTGGTCACTCAACATGCTGACCATAAAAGCCCTCATAGACTCAAGCAAACTCGCTCCAGGAGCGCGATCTCACGGCGCTCGATCGCCTCAACGCCCGCTCTAGGCGTAACAGAGGAGCTTCTTTGGTGGAATGCCATCGATGTCGGCTTGGGACGATGTCCTGCGATGATCGAGATCCGATCCCGATACCTCGACACGCTCTCGAACCTCCTCTCCCGATGCGGGTGGTAGCATCTTTGGCGATCTACATCCAAACCAACAACGAATCAAAACACACTGTCACCATTCCACAACACCAAACAAGGCATACACTAGATGATAGGTATTGTAAATTCTTAACCCTTTTCCTTTCTAAAACAATAAATCTAGGCGTGCACGATGATGACCGCCAGAGTCTTGATGATCATGGAAAACGACCTACAACAAAAAGGTCGGTCTCTGACACCTATGACTCGAGCTCGATACCAATCAGTAAGACCCAGACCAAAAGGGGCTCTAAATGGGCCTTTACCCCAATGCATGTAGTGAAAATAAAAGATATTAAGAAAAATACATTTTGGATCCCAAGTAAAAACAAAAACATTCAACAACCAAAACATACATTTCTAAAAACATACTCGATCGGAGAGATTTATTTAAACCATTAAAACAATCCACAAGTATAAATATCTTTGGAATCCATAAAACGTAAGAAAACATCACGGGGCTCTGTGCCCGTCTACATGCATTCGGAAATAACAAAAGTCAAGAGTCATGATAAATAAAATAGAATAATCGAGATGACAAAGAGGATTCCATGATCACGGCTCCTCCATCACCCATCCTGTCTCCCGCCTTGATTACTGTGGAAAACCACGGAATAAGGGTGAGTAACGAATTACCCAAAGAAGAATCCCCAACCGGGTACAATACGATATACATGATCATCTAGAAGAATGTATGCAAGCTATGAGTACAAACACGGAGCGGAGCACATAGCTAAGTCCACACTTGGACCTCGGATGCCAACTCGGGGTCTTAGTCGAAATACCACAACACACTAAACGCTATCTACGGGAACAAGTCCCGGCCTCGGCTGTCTCATCGCCGATACGAAAGGTGCACTAGCTCAAGATCCCGAGGAGCTCTCGATCGTATTGTAATGAGCGTAAGCGCGCACACCGCATGCTCACGCAAACTCCGGGGTGCCGGGTCTAGTGGCAAGCCGCCCGAGTTCGATCACCATGCCTAACTAAATCTGGGATCGGTGTCACCGACATAGGGGTGTGAGACTGGACACGTGAACTATGTCGGCTGTACCACCGCACTTTGAGGCTAAGGAACCGGTCGTGGTAGGCTTACACCGAAGCGGTCCTTGCCCTAACAGTGGCAATCAAGGGCTACGGCGAACACGCCGAGGACGTGCCGATCTGCCGGGGGCGAGGCAATGCCAAGTCATCATCCCGACCGTTGGGGCATTTAACGATCGCCACCCTCACCCAAGATTGCGGGGCCTACCGGTTGGGATAGCTAATCCCTCACGGGGGTCCAAGGACGGAGAACTGTCTCGAACGTCCTTGCCATAGATGCAAGATACTTTATGCATCGGGCCCGGATGATTCTATCTACCTCAATTCTAAACCTTAACAATAATAACGATTCAATCAATGCGATCCAATACGTGCTCATCGGATACAAAGAACCTAGCATGATACTACGAAGCAAGAACAGATATCGAACATGCTAGAATGGAACAACCTAGCATGGACTAACATGAGAAACAATACAAGAGTTCATGCGATCGAGAATTGAAACAGAGCACCTAGAGATAAACATGCTAGTAATCATACACAGCATACAAAACAACAATCACAAATATACCGCGAGGCCCACACAACTCCGTAAGAAATCCTTACCTTGGTGGGAGGCTTCTACACACAAATCCTAAGCTGCGGAACAATCCCGAGCTAGCGGCGGGAACCTAGCAAACCAACAATAATCGGCATCTAAAATATCTAAACAACAATAGAAACGACAAGCTCGGCTCGGGGAACTCACGCGGCGCGACGACACGAGCTTGGGGCTTTCTTGCGAGGCGGCACACACAGCAAGGGCGCTGCGCCGGCCGCTGCTGCTACGCACGCAACCGCGGCAGGGCGCAGCGCGCGCGCGAGAGCGTCTGGCGGCGCCAGCGCGGCGCCGGCGCGTCACGATCGCGGACATGGCAAGCTCAGCGAGGGGCGCCTTGCGGCGCGAACGTCGCGCGAGGCGCGCGGGCGAACAGCTCGCGGAGGCGCGCGCTGGCGAACGAACGTCTGGCGGCGGCGCGCGGGCGAGCGGCTTCGGCAAGCGGACACGGCGAGGGCGCGCGAGCGCTGGCGAGGACCTCTGGCGCGCGCGAGCGACGGGTCTGTCTTCTTTGGGCGACAGCAAGGCGGCGCCGGGACGATTCTGGGCGTCGAGCGATCGGTTTGGACGCGTCGAGCGATCGGCGATGGGCGATCTGTCTTCTTGGCTCGGCTACACTCGGTGGGCCGCAATCAACACAACACACACAACACACCTCTTTTCACTTGGCCAAACGCACACCAAGCGGATGAGAAGAAGAAGAAGAAGAAGAAGAAGAAGAAGAAGAAGATCAATACCTACCCGGAATGATGATGATCGAACCCAAGGAGATGCAAGGATGAGGAATCGGCAAGGCTATGGAGATGGAGAGCTTGGGCGGCCAAGAGATGTTTTGGAGAAGAAGATGAAATAACCTAATTCTATTTCATTTAACCAAATGCACCAAAACTCCAAAATCCAAGGTTAACTAAGATGTGATGCGAAAAGAGCAACAAGAGCACCTAATGGCTCAATTGGCACACCTCTCTACAAGCTTCCCGGAGACCCGGGTTCAAACCCCTACTGCAAAGACAATTACCTTTATTTTTACTTTTGCAACAAACCTTGCTCAAACCAAACCACAAACCCCTCAAAAACCTACAAAAACCATCCAATAATTTTAGTAATCTGGAAAAGACACAAACGACCACGACGGCCCGACCAAATTACTAAATTACCCCTAGGGCATACACGGAAGACCGGGAAGAAAACACAGGTCGTTACAGGTGCCGTCTGAGAAGATTAGAGCTCGTATGTTGACAGCTTTCAGGCGCGCGGCGAAAGAGTTACGCCAATGTTCGCGACGAGATTTGGAGTTTGAGGTTGGCCAACATGTATTCCTAAAGGTCGCACCGATGCGAGGTGTTTTGAGGTTTGGCAAGCGTGGAAAGCTGAGTCCCCGTTTTGTTGGTCCATTTGAGATTCTGGAGAGGATTGGCAGAGTCGCTTATCGGTTGGCTCTACCTCCGTCATTGTCAGCAGTGCACAGTGTATTTCATGTATCGATGTTGAGGCAGTATGTGCCGGACACATCGCACATTGTGGACTTTGAGCCCTTGCAGCTGAATGAGGATTTGAGCTTCGAGGAGAAGCCAGTGGGGATTCTTGCCTTTGAGACAAAGACACTGCGTAATCGTGAAATCCGGTTGGTAAAGGTTCAGTGGAGGAGTCGGAGTTTAGAGGAAGCCACTTGGGAGCGGGAGGATGAGATGAGATTGCAGTATCCCGAGCTGTTCCAATCTTAAGTGACTTTCGAGGACGAAAGTCTTATAAGGGGGGAATATTGTAACGGCCCGGAAATTTCATCCCGGTCTTCCCGGGAGGCCCAGGGGCATTTTGGTAATTTTGGGTCGGGCCGACAGGGCCGGTTTTGAAATTATAAATTGCCGGAAAAATTATGAGTCAATGAATAGGATCGGGAATTTTGGTGAAGACATTTGGGCTTGGAAGAATGTGGAAATAAATAGGGAATTAAATAGCGCGTCGAGTGAGATTCGAGCCAAGGACGTGTCGCGTGCTAGGGCGGTATTTGCCAATGAGCCACCAAGCGTTTGTAAATCTAAACGCGCTATCTAATATTTATGCCTGTTTGAGGCGCGTTTTAATATAAAAGCAGAATTTTGCCCGATTCCTTCCCCATTTTCTCTTCTCCTTCCTCGCGATTCTTCTCCGACCGACCAGCGTTTCCTTCGCGAATTTCTCCCTCGTCGACTTCGATTCAGCCGAGCTTCTTCCCCAAATTCACGTCGATTTTGATTCCGAGCAGCAGGTGAACTTCGTTCCTTCTCCTTCTCCTTCTCTTTTTCGGCGACTTTCCCCCCTATTTCCGACTTCCATTTTTTCGGCCGAGTCGAGGTGAATCGTTGGGTGGTTTTGTGCGCACTTGCGTGGGAGAGTCGTCCAACAACTATCGGCCGTCGAATCTTCGCCAAACGCTCGAATTCAGATTTTCTCCATCGCCCCTGTTCGCGCGCAAAAACAGAGCCCCTGTTCGTCGTGCTCGCGTGCGCAGAAGCAGCCCTGCCGCCGAGCCTCGCCGCACACCGCGCGCGCGCCTCGCCAGCTCCGTGTCACGCCGCGCGCCATCCCAGCTGTGCCGCTCGCCCGCGCGCGCCCTCGCGCCTCTGCATCGCTCGCGCGCCCGCGTCCATGCCCAACGCCCTGTTCGTCCGCGTGCAGCTCGCGCCCCAGCGCTGCGTCGCGCCAGCCAGCGCCCACGCGCCATTCTGCGCCCTAGCTCGCCCAGCCAGCCCGTTCTTTGCCCGTTCGTGTGCAATCGGCTCGTTCGTGCATTCGTCGTGCCTCGTGAGTTGCTCCCGAGCTGAGCCTCGTTTATTTTATTATATTTAGGCCTATTGTGTTATTTGTGTTGTGATTGATAGGTTCTCGGTAGCTAGTTCGGGTTCGTTCGTCGCTTAGGATTTCGTGTCAAATTGTCCCCGACCAAGGTAAGGATTTCTTACCGGAGTTGTGTGGACCCTGCGATATATTATGCGATTGCTGATTGATTGCTTGTTTGTGTTTATTGACATGTATAACTAGGTACTCAATTCTGAATTCCCGATTAGCATGTTGTTCCTGATTAATTCTCATGTTAATCCATGCTAGGTTGTTCCCTTCTAGCATGCTCGTATCTGTTCCTTGCTTCGTAGTATCATGCTAGGCTCGTTGTATTCTTATTGAGCACGTATTGGATTTTATGGAATTGTTTGCTGTTTGCTAGGGCAGGTTAGAGTTGCAGGTAGATAGCATCATCCGGGCCTGATGCATAAAGTACCTTGCATCCATGGCAGGGACGTCGAGCAAGTCATTCCGTCCCTGGACCCCGTGAGGGATTAGCTAACCCAAGCGGTAGGCCCTGCAATCTTGGGTGAGGGTGGCGATTGTTAATGCCCCAGCGGTCGGGATGATGACTTGGCATTGCCTCGCCCCCGGCGGCCAAAGCATGTCCTCGGCA
This sequence comes from Sicyos edulis, assembly GCA_036507275.1. NCBI lineage: Eukaryota > Viridiplantae > Streptophyta > Magnoliopsida > Cucurbitales > Cucurbitaceae > Sicyos > Sicyos edulis. The sequence goes on from CM071847.1 coordinate 8,699,431, forward strand.
TGTTTGGCGGTAGCCTCTCGATTGCCACTGTTAAGGCAAGGGCGGCTTCTGGTGTAAGCCTACCACGACCGTTCCTTGGCCCCAGGTGCGGTGGTTCAGGCTGACATAGTTTACGTGTCCAGGTCTCACACCCCTATGTCAGTGACACCGATCCAAAGATTTAGTTAGGCGTGGTGACTGGATATGGGCAGCTTGCCTTCAGACCCGGCAACCCCCCATAGTCTGCAGTAGCACGCGGTGCATGCTTACGCTCATTACAGCGCCGACTGGAGAGCTCCTCGGGATTGTGAGCCAGTGTACCTTTCGGCTCGGCGAGAAGCGTGCCGAGGCCGGGACTTGTTTCTCGTATAGGGCGACTTGTGTGGTGATATTATTTCTGGACTAAGACCCTAGTTTGGCATCCGAGGCCCAAGTGTGGGCTAAGCTATGTGCTCTATTCTGTGTTTATATTCATAGCTTTCATACGCTCATCGAGATGACCATGTATATCGTATTGTACCCTGGTTGGGGATTCTTACTGAGTAATTCGTTACTCACCCTTATTCTATGGTTTTCCACGGTGTCGTGGTGCGCGCGACAGATGCTGAAGGAGGAGGAGCTGTGATCATGGGGCCCAGTCTTCCAACTCTGATTTTTGTATTATGACTCTTTATGTTTTGTTTTCCCCTGAATGCATGTAGTCGGGCACGGAGCCCTAGGATGTTTCGTAAATATTTGTGGATTCCAGCATTTTGTATCTGAACAGGTTTTGAATGGTTTTTAGTAAATCTCTGATCAGAGTAAACTTTGGAAATGTATTTATCTTGGAACAGGTGCTTGGAAACAGGGAGAGTTTCCAGGGAAATCATGTCTGTTTAAATGTCCTTTACTTTGAATGCATGCATTGGGATAAGGGCCCATTTAGTGCCCCATTCGGGTCGGTCCCTTACACAATGCGTGGTTCTCTGCCAACAAGTCATACCGAGTATCACATCGAAACCGCTCATAGACAGAACTATGAGGGTAGCCTCTAAAATCTCATCAGATATCTGTATCCGGCCATGCTTAACTCTCACGCTAGCTAACATACTCACACGGAGGGGAGTGGCAACACACAGCTTAAACCCTAGAGGTTCGAGTTCCACACAAGCTTGTCTAACGAATGCATCGAAACAAAGGAATGGGTCGAACCCGAATCAAACAATACAAATGCATAATGTTGTAAGACAAGCGGCGTACACTGCAATCGCATCATCGATGCGCTCCGCCTCTGGCGAGTGGTGGATAACACCCGCCCTGTTTGTTGGGCGGTCTGCTCTTTTGCTAAATCCTGAGTGCGAGAATCGGCCAAATGCCCTTCCTTGCCACATCTCAGCCCAGCAAGCACGGCGATGCTCCACACAAACCAAAGTGTGCCTTTCCGCACTTGTTGCCTTTGAAATTGTTTGCCTAGCCCCGCCCGCTGGGCGATCCTGGGTTCTACCACAGCGTGGTCGGCGCTGATCTCGACCTCTAGACTGGCCCTGGCGACGAGTATGTCGACCACCCGAGCGGAAACCACTAGAAGTCCCGGACTTCCTCTTACCCGGAATCTTCTGCTGAGCATCTTTGGCGCCGAGTTGGAGCAACAGAAATCTGCTACACGGGCGGATACTTGGATTATAAATCGTGGCCAACTCCACTTTGCTCGGTCATAACTCTCAGGAGCGAGTGCCTCGAACATCCTGAGCAACCTCCTTCCTCAGCCCACAAATAAACTTCTTAGTCTTAAGCTCCTCAGTGGCAATGAGCTCCGGGGCAAAGTAGTTGTACTCAGAGAACTTCTTTTCGTAAATGAAGCAATACTATCTCGATCCTGTTTGATTCGAGAAGGCCTCTGCCATCTCCTGCTTTGAGCCTCGTCATTAACATACTTAGCTCTGAACTTCGTTCTAAAGAACTCCCAGTGTGGTGGAGAAGACCCACTGGTCTAGCTCTATCTGTGGACTCCACCACCACTCACCATGTCGGAGAAAACATGGGCCGCACATCTCGACCTCTGTACATCCGGGCATCCCATAACTCTAAAGATGTACTCCATTCTTGCCAACCACCTGACTGCCACAAGTGGGTTCTCTGAAGCATCAAATTCCCTCGGCTTCCACTTGGTGAAATCTTTCAACCACTTGCCAAACTCAGCAGCCTCCTCTACACTATCAAGTGAGTCCGACCGTCCCCGATGACCATGCCCCTCCCGGTTGAGCTACCGGGAGCTACTGGGAACTCTGGAGCCGCTCGGGTACAGGGAGTTGTTGGGGCGCCTGCTTTGCATGAGTGTGTGTCAAGCCCGGGCTATATGTGCCCTAGACTCCTCTCTCTGCGCCGCTAGTGCGCGCTGAGTCTCGACTCTCTGCTCGGCCATTAGGCCCATCATCATATCTCTCATAGCGAAATATCTCCTCCGGAGTGTACCTTGAGGCATAGCGGCCTCCACCCCTTCTCTGGGCAAGTTAGCCTCACGGTGCCACGCGCGGCAGCCTCTGAGCTTTGATATACCACTGGCTGCTGGCTCTGCAACATCTCTATTTGCGATTCTAGACGGACTGCTCCCATTGTGTAACCAGCATCATCTTGGCGATCTACACGGAAACCACAACGGGTTAGTCCACGCTCGGACTTTCTCTGCCAACAAAGATAACACATGTGTACTGGCATATAGTATCGTAAACAAAACCCTTAGCTTTTTGAACTTAAACAACCTGGCGGCCGTGGAGTCTTTGGAGATCATGGGAACACAACCTACAAGCGGGTTAGTCTACAGAATCTATGACTCTGCGCTCTGATACCAACTGTAAAGACCCAACCCGAAAACGGTGCTAAACCTAGATCTTTACTCAGCATGCAAGTGAAAAGCATAAAAGGACCCAGCTAGGGTCGGTTTGTAAAAATTTTTAAATATAAGAGTGGAAAACATTAAAAACAAAGTAAACATTCATTAGGCAAAAACGAACCATTCAAATTAAAAACAGTGACTGATCAGTACTTTCCTTAAAAACATAAAATAGTTCAAATCATAAGTTTTCCCTACGGACCCAAGTCCAACTACATGCTGAAATCAAAAGCAAGTAAAATAAGACACGGCAGTGTCAAGAAGCATCCATGATCTCGGCTCCTCCTCCGCTAGCGCCTCGGTCTTTGTCCCAAGTTACACGTGGAAGAAACCACAATAAGGGTGAGTATAAACATACTCAGTAAGAATCCCCGACCGGGGTACGATACGATGCAATCAATCATCTAGCAACCTAGTACACATGCAAATAGTTATCAACAAGGATCTCAGCTCAACGAGCTCACAAGGCAAATCCGGAGACCTCGGAAATCTCCTACCTCCGACCTAATGATTGGTTCTCATAACCAATCCTGGGACATCTTCGAGGGTCTTTCTCCCTCGGCCAATTGATCAGCTCAAAAACCGATCCCAAAGATGTCCGACACCCTCGAGGGTCTTTCTCCCTCGACCAATTGATTAGCTCAAGAGCCAATCCCAATGGGTGTCCTCAAGGGCCTCTTACCCTCGCTATAAATCTGGACTATCGGGAGAGTACCCGAAGTCTGGCTCTAAACTGGAAGGAACTGGTGTACTCACGAACATTAGCCCGGGGGAGCTCTCCGAACTGGCGACTAAAGCGTGTCGCGCACACCGCATGCTGCTTTGCAACCGGCGTAAATGTGGGGGCCTAAGTACAAACTACGCGGGCCAGGTACGCATGCCTAAGACTCGGAAGCGGTGTCACTGAACACAGTAGTGCGAGGCCCTCGGCACTCATCTGTGCAGCTTGTACCACCGACCTGAAGCTAAGAACCGGCCAAGGTAGGCTTGCACCGTTGGCATGGTTTCGCTCTAGCAGGCTACAAACTAGGCTCATGCCAATGAGGTAGCTAATTCCTCATTGGCTGCCGGGGGGAAGCATTGTACGTTATGCTTCGCTAAACTCCCGACCGGTGGGGACAAGGTACGTTATGTCCGCTCTCAGCCTCTAGATGATGACAACCCTACTACACTAGCTAGAGTCTGAGTAAATGATTCTGGCTAACGTACATAATAATCATCAAACATACATAACCTAGCACGATACTACGAACTTAAAGCAGGAATCTCAAGCATGCTGGAAGAACAATCCTAGCATGGCACTAACATGCACAAACAAGCAAACATGCTAGCAAGAATGCAAACACAAGCTGCCCTATCTACTAATCATGTTCATAAAAGTAAACATGCATTTAAGGAACAATCAAGAAAGCATCGCAGGGTCCACACAACCACGGTAAGGAATCCTTACCTGGAAACAAGTGGAAGATAGCTATCACGAATCAAATAAGACCCTCGAGCTTTATAACGAACCCGAGCAACCTAGGCATAATAAAAGCATCCTAAATAAATATCGGCAGACCACAGACTTAAAAATCTAAAAGGGAAAAGGCTCGAGAATTACCAACCGAGAGGACACGGGCTCTCGGCAGCAAGGGCAGTTTGGGCGCGCTGCTGGTGCGAGCGCAGGCAGCCGCGCGCTGGCACCGGGCGCTGGCGCAAGGCAAAGCGGCGAACCACCTGGAGCGGGCGCGCGGCAAGTCGAGCGGACGCGCAGGAGCGGGCGCGCTGCACGGCGTCTGGACGGCGTGGCAATGTGCGGGCGATCGGGTTGCTGAGGCGACGCGCGAGCGAGCGGGCTCGCTGGGATGGCACACGGATGAGCGTCGGGTCTGTTGGGCGAGGCTCGGTACGATGCGGCGCTGGGCGGCCGCAAGCGACGTCGGGCGGTGCTGGGCGTGCGACGGCGGGGTGTCTGGACTGCAGACGAGCGGCGGCTGGGCGAGGTAAGGTGTGAGCGGCTTTGTGCGGTGCAGTGCGGCGCATGATGGTGGTGGCCGGCGAGCGTGGTGTGGTGCGGTGTGGCTGGGGTGGCTCGGCTGGGTGGTGCGGCTGGGTTAGGGTGGCTCGGCTGGGTGGCTCGGTTTTAGGAGAGAGAGAGAGAGAGAGAGAGTGCAGCTACCAAGGGAACAAAGAGGGTTTTCCCTAATTTCCTACTTTTTCCTATTTTAAAAGGGTTAGGAGACCTAAAATTCCCTTCCCAAGGCTTTCTCTTGCGGGTCCCGGCTAAAGAAATTCTTTTCTTTTTAACTAAAACTCTTTTCTAAAACTCCAAATTCACCATTTAGGGCAAGGGTTCAAACCCCAATGGACCAACTAATTTCCAATTAATTTTGCTATTAACCGGAATGCCTCCGAACTTCTAAACAACTAACCCAAACTCCTTGGGTCTTGCAACCAACATCAATCAAGTCTCAACGAAGGCCGAAATGACCCTGAAGCCCTGAAAATCCTCAACCTCTGACCGGGGAGCAAAAAGACCAAAATACCCTTAAAGGTTAAAAAGCTCTAACGGCCCAACCGATTGCCCCAATTCTGAACCGAGAGTACCTGGGAAACCGGAATGGAAAACTGGGCCGTTAAAGAAGGGTTGGTGTGCTGCGATAGAGGTTACGACGTGGTGCAGTGGCTATAAAGGGCTGGTCGACTTGGAAGATCTCGGCAAAATAAGGAGAAAGAGAAATGATTAGGGCTTGACGAATAAGGAGCTGCTCGGTAGCAACGATGGTCAGCAAGAATAAGCGAAAACAACGAGAAGCGATAGAGAGGAAGAAATTACCTGAACAAGAAGAAAATTGGCTTGGAGGAGACTTCCCTGGAAGAGGAATCACAAAAAGAAGCTTCTGTGCTGGAGACGATGGAAAAGAAATACGGAACGTTTCTCCCAAATCAAAAAACTCATCTCCCTTTGCCACGTGTCCCTTTTGTTTTAACGATTCCTTCCCTGGCCATCTCCCCTTCGAGTCCCAGCTCCAACGCAATATTTTCCTATTTCTAAAATCCTTTTAAACTAGGCTCCACAACTCCAAAACCACCAAGGTTTGAGCCTCGGCAAGAGCATTCTTATTTTCTTCTTAATAAACACTTAAGCAACAGCTCCCCAAATCCACTCAGGTTCGAACCCTAGTAAAGACACAATTTAAAATCTTAATTTCCTTTCCAACACAAGCTCCCAAAAACCTAGCAGGTCACAGGTTCGAATCCCAACAAACGCACTTTTAACTTCCTTTTTCTTCTTTTCAAAACAAGCTTCCCAAAGTCTGACTCGTCAAGGGTTCGAATCCTAACAACAACACAAATTAATTCTTAATTTAAACAACAACCAACCCCAACTCCTAGCCACCTGGGTTCGAGCCCTGGCTCGAACACTTTTCTTTTAAATTTTCCTTTTTCAATCCAAGCCACCAAAAGCCTAACAGGTCACACGTTCGAAACCCCACAGACGCACAAATAAATCTTATTTTATCTTTTAAACCGAAAGTCCTCTAAACTACCTCAAATGCATTCCAACCCTGAAAACCTGAAACCAAGGAACAACCCATCTTAACGAATGACAGAAACAGCCCAAAACTCTGATTAAATGCCAAACCGGCCCTTAGGGAAAAATGACCAAAATGCCCCTAAGGCTAAAACTGCCCTAACGGTCCAACCGAGTAGTCAAAATAATAACCGAACATACCTAGGGAACCGGAACAGAAACCTGGGCCGTTACAACGAGGGAACGCACTTTATTAATCGAGCTATGGCCAATGTTTTGATGAAGTATAACATTAAGCATAGAGTGGCTTACGCCATATCACCCTCTATCAAATGGTCAAGCGAAAATTTTGAATCGGGAAATCAAAAGTATTTTAGAAAAAGTTGTGGGACCTTCAAGAAAAGACTGGTCAATGGGGCTTGAGGACTCGTTGTGGGCATATAGAACAACATTCAAAACTCCCTTAGGAATGTCCCCATATCAACTTGTCTTTGGAAAGTCATGTCATCTGCCCCTTGAGCTAGAGAATCGAGCATTTTGGGGTCTAAAGAAATTAAACTTGGACCTGATGCTAGCTGGGCCAGCTAGGAGGAGGCAACTTCTTGAGTTGGATGAACACAGACTGAGGGCTTATGAGAATGCTAAGCTGTACAAGGAGAGAACAAAGGCTTGGCACGACAAAAGGATAAATTTTAAAGCATTCGAGCCTGGGCAAAGAGTACTTTTATATAATTCGCTTTTTAAATTATTTCCTGGAAAATTAAAGTCTAAATGGTCTGGACCTTTCAGAATTTTGCAGGTCAATGCAAGTGGAGCCATTAAGCTGATTAATGAGAAAGATGGAAGCGAGTTTATGGTTAACAGACAGCGATTAAAGCATTATTGGAACGAAGATTTCGGAATGGATAAATCTTCGTGGATCCTCCCTAGAGAATAGAAGCCGAGATGCTTGGAGCATTGAAATGTTTGATATTTTTATTTATGCTCCAAGCATGTGCTCTACATTAATATTTCAGATCATAAAATCATTATGCAATTTTTTATTTTTTTTATTTTTTTATTTTTTTATTTTTAATGTTAGCACTTTATTTTATTTTATTAGTGCTTTAGTAGTTAAGTAGGGTTAGCCTAGGGTAGTTAGGGAAATGCAAAGTTTGAAGCGTGGCGAGCAGGTCTGGACACGTGGCAGCATGGGGTTTATTCGAAGAAGCATCACGATCGTTCATTAATCAACGGTATGGATTGAAGAGGAGGGTTAAAGGATTTTTTTTTTGTTTCGAACAACTGCCATTTAAGGGGTAGTTTTCCCTTTTTGCGCCTCTTCACCTGCCTATTTATTTCCATCACTCTGACGTTGCCATTTCAAGCATTCAATTCAAATCTTCCCTTCTCTTGTACTTTCTGAACCCTCGTCTTCATCGCTCTCAATTCGCAAAGCAAACCCTAATCCTCATTGCTCTTCCACTCAAATCGCAATGGCCCCTAAAACTCGAACCCAGACAGTGAAAGCTGTCACGAAGGAAGAATCCACTCTAATGCCGGTGAGGCACAGCCAAAGAGCCTCAAGGGTGAACAAGCTTATTGTATTCGAAGACTCTTCCCTTTCTGAGTATGAAGTGCCTCTTGTGCAAAAAATTGGGCCAAGTGCTCTTTAGGCTAGCCCTATTCCTGAGATTTTAGATGGTGGTGAGGTCGGAGAAAATATCACGATCGTGGTAGAAGCAAAGCAAGCAGTCGAGGCTTCGGTGGAGTAGAGGAATGCAAGGGAGAATCAACCATCCATTGATGTAAATGTCGCTGAGGTTGAAGAGCCTGACGAGTGTTGGAAAAAAGTTGTGCAAGAAGTGCGGAGGCTATTGATGTAGGGAATGTCAAGGAGGTTGAAATATCAGGAAATGTGGAGCCAGATTCTGCTGTAAGACTCGTGCAGCAGCAAAATGAAGAGATTAGGATAGAACCTCCTATGCATGAAAAGTTCAGCGAAGTTAGAATACCCAAGGCAAAAGCAGGTGGAAAGAAGAGAAAGGTTTCTACGGATGAAAAGGAGGGTTTTGGAGAAGCTGAAGAGTGAGAAGAGTTCAGATATGCGTTTGGAGGATTTCTAGTCAAGGGAAGAAAGAGTTCGATTTCAGAGGCTTGATCCACTTTGTAATCATGGTGGAAAGGCAGTTAAACGGTCTGAGTACATGGCGGCCAAGCAATGCCACCAAGAGCATCAAGGATTTGCAGAGAAGGGGCTTGACAATAAGCAGGGTGAAGTAATCAAGTCTATGGATGTGATTCATTCGTAAGGCCCTCGGAACCGGCCAGGCCTGATTGGGTCAAGGAGTTTTATTGTAACATCAATGAGGAAGTCGAGTTCAAAAGTAGCGTGCGTGGGATTTCTGTGGATTGAAATACTAAAGCAATTAATGACCTATTGTGGTTTGAGCATAACCCTGATGCAGTCTTTAGCCAAGCAAGCAAAAATCCATCTGATGAGCTGTTAGAAGATTGCATCAAGAGAATTGGTGGAGAAGGTGCCAGCTGGAAGGTTGTAAGGGACCGACCCGAATAGGGCACTAAATGGGCCCTTATCCCAATGCATGCATTCAAAGTAAAGGACATTTAAACAGACATGATTTCGGATTCCAATTAAAACAAAAACATCCAAAATAACCCCTTTAAAAACTAGACAATTTCCTGGAACTCCGTCCCTGTTTCCAAGCACTGCTCCAAGATAAATACATTTCCAAAGTTTACTCTGATCGAGATTTACTAAAAACCATTCAAAACCTGTTCGGATACAAAATCTTGGAATCCACAAATATTTACAAAACATCCTAGGGCTCCGTGCCCGGCTACATGCATTCAGGGGAAAACAAAACACAAAGAGTCATAATACAAAAATCAGAGTTGGAAGACTAGGCCCCATGATCACAGCTCCTCCTTCAGCCATCCTGTCTCGCAACTTGATTACCTGTGGAAAAAAAACCACAGTAATAAGGGTGAGCAACGAATTGCTCAAGTAAGAATCCCCAACCGGGTACAATCGATATACATGGTCATCTCGATGAGCGTATGCAAGCTATGAATATAAACACGAATAGAGCACATAGCTTAGCCCACACTTGGGCCTCGGATGCCAATTTAAGGTCTTAGTCCGGAATAATATCACCACACACAGTCCAATACATAAGTCGCCCCTATACGAGAAACAAGTCCCGGCCTCGGCTTTGTCTCTTCGTCGGCGAAAGGTACACCGGCTCAAGATACCGATGAGCTCTCCGGTCGTGCGCTGTAATGGCGTAAGCATGCACCGCGTGCTACTGCGAACTATGGGGGTGCGGGTCTAGAGGCAAGCTGCCCATGTCCATCCACCACGCCTAACTAAATCTTTGGATCGGTGTCACCGACATAGGGTGTGAGACACGGACACGTAAACTATGTCGGCTGAACCACCACACTGGGGCCAAGGAAGCGGGTCGTGGTAGGCTTACACTAGGAAGTCGTCCTTGCCTTAACAGTGGCAATCGGGGCTCTTGCCAAACATGCCGAGGACATGCCGCCGCCGGGGCGAGCAATGCCAAGTCATCATCCCGACCGTTGGGGCATTTAACGATCCGCCACCTCACCCAAGATTCCGGGGCCTACCGGTAGGGTTAGCTAATCCCTCACACGAGTGCGAGGGGCGGAATGACTTTCTCGACGTCCCCGCCATGGATGCAAGGAACTTTATGCATCGGGCCGGATGATGCTATCTACACTGCAACTCTAACCCGCCCTAGCAATCAAAGAAACAAATCCATAAAATCCAATACGTGCACAATAAGAATACAACGAGCCTAGCATGATACTACGAAGCAAGGAATGCAGTACGAGCATGCTAGAAAGGAACAACCTAGCATAGATTAACATGAGAATTAAATCGGAAAATCATGCTAATCGGGAATCGAGAATAGAATACCTAGCTACACATGTCAATAAACACAAACAAGCGATCAATCAAGAATTGCATAATATATCGCAGGGTCCACACAACTCCGGTAAGAAATCCTTACCTTGGCTGGGGACGATTTGACACGAAAACCTAAATGGCGAACAAACCCGAACTAGCTACCGAGAACCTATCAATCACAACACAAATCACACAATAGGCCTAAATATAATAAAATAAACGAGGCATAGCTCGGGAGCAACTCACGAGGAGCGACGAACGCACGAACGGGCCGATTGCACGAACGGGCGATTACGACGAACGGGCAAAAGAACGGGTTGGCTGGGCGCGCTGAAAGCGCAGAAAATGGCGCGTGGGCGCGCGACGCGGCGCTGGGGCGAAGCGCGCGCGCGACGGACAGGCGTTAGCGATCGCGGCTCGGTAGGCGGCTGGCGAGGCGCGCGCTTGCGACGCGCGAGCGCAGACGGCGACGCGGCACGACTCGGCGAGCAGGGGCTCGGGCGACGCGATGTGGCTGGGCGCTGAGGCGAGCTTCTGCGCGCGTGCGACCGGCGAGGCGTTCTGGGCAGAGGACGATCTGGGCAGAGGAGAAGAACGAGCTCGAATTCGAGCGATTGGTGAGGATTCGACGGCCGATTCGCTGATGGCTGGAATCCCCTACACTGGCTGCACGAAAACCACGCAATTCCCTCACTCTCTCGGCCAGCAGAACTCAAAATCGGAAACAGGGGAGGGTAGGAAGGAGAAGAAGAAGGAGAAGAAAACGCTCACCTGCTGCTCGGGAAGAGATCGACTTCGAATTTGGAGAAGAAGCTCGGTCGAAATGGAGCTGGAGAAGGAAGAAATCGCAAGGGAAATCGTTGTCGGTCGGAGGAAGAATCCCGAAGAAGAAGAAGAAGAAATGGGGGAAGGAACTCGGGCGATTTTGGCTTTTAAAATAAAACGCACGAAGACAGGCATAAATATTAGATCGCACGCTTAGAAGCACAAGAGCGCTCAGTGGCTCGATTGGCAGCACCCCTTGCCTAGCCTGTAGTGCGTCTTTGGCTCGAATCTCACTCGACGCGCTATTTAATTCCCTATTTATTTTCACCTTTTCCCAAGCCCAAATGTCTTCACCAAAATTCCCGATCCCATTCAAATCGACTCATAATTTTTCCGGCAATTTACAATTTCAAAACCGGCCCTGTCGGCCCGACCCAAAATTACCAAAATGCCCCTGGGCCTCCCAGGAAGACAGGGATGAAATTTCCGGGCCGTTACAATATTCCCCCCTTATAAGACTTTCGTCCTCGAAATTCCCTTAAGACTGGAACAGCTCGGGATACTGCAATCTCATCTCATCCTCCCGCTCCCAAGTGGCTTCATCTGAACTCTAACTTCTCCACTAAACTTTTACCAACCGATTTTCACTATTACGCAGTGTCTTTGTCTCAAATGCAAGAATCCCCACTGGCTTCTCCTCGAAGCTCAAATCCTCATTCAGCTGCAACGGCTCAAAGTCAACAATGTGCGATGGATCCGGCACGAACTGTCTCAACATCGAAACATGAAAAACACTGTGCACTACTGACAACGACGGAGGAAGGGCTAATCGATAAGCAACCTTGCCGATCCTCTCCAGAATCTCAAACGGACCAACAAAACGGGGACTCAGCTTTCTACGCTTGCCAAACCTCAAAACACCTCGCATCGGTGCGACCTTTAGGAATACATGTCGACCAACCTCAAACTCTAAATCCGACGCCGGACATCGGCGTAACTCTTCTAATGCGCTCTGAGTTTGTCAACATACGAGCTCTAATCTTCTGCACGACACCATTGGTCAACTGCAGCAATTCGGGACCCAAAACCTTTCTATCACCAACCTCTTCCCAGAACACAGGAGATCGGCAACGCTTACCATACAAAGCCTCGAATGGAGCCATCTGAATCGTCGACCGATAACTGTTGTTATTTGCAAACTCCATCGAATCTGCATCGGTCCCAACCGCTCGGAAATCCAACACACAAGCCCTCAAATCACGGTCGAGACACAATCCTCACGAGCACACCGTGATAGCGAACAATCTGTTCCAAAAACAAGCTGCGCCTTTCGTTCCACGGTATAAGTGTCTCTACCGGGAATGAAGTGTGCGCTCTTAGTCAATCGGTCGACTATCACCCCAAATCTGAGAGAACTTCCTCGAGTCCTCGGCAAACCAAAATATAAAGTCCATGGAGATCTCTTCCCATTTCCACCGAGGTATACTCGTGGTGCAACAAACCAAAGAGTCTCTGCTGCTCGGGTGCCTTCACTTGGCGACAAGTGAGACATCGACCGACAACTCCGCAACATCTCTTTTCATACCCATCCACCGAGATGTCCGCTTAAGATCTGATACATCTTGGTACCCAGGGGTGCCAAGCAAACGAGAATCGTGGGCCTCTAAGAGCAACTCTGTTCGCAATCCTGCAACATCCGGAACACACAACCGGCCTCTGTACGTCAGCCCACTGTCTGGTGAATACACAAAGTCAAAATCTCCATCAACACTAACTCTGTCACCCAATTTCTTGAGTGCGGGGTCACTCAGCTGACTATCAATAATCCATTTGTCTAATCGATGGTTTGGGATCAATCCGAGCCACTCTGGCAGTAACCTCACCCAACAACACTTTGCAATCTCGGCCCGCTCGAACTCTCTCGATGTCTGGGCTGGGAACTCAACAACACCGCAGAGTGCGACGTCTTCCTACTCAGAGCATCGGCTACAACATTGGCTTTACCTGGATGGTACAGAATCTCGCAGTCATAATCTTTCACTAACTCTAACCATCTCCTCTGTCTCATATTGAATTCCTTCTGAGTAAACAGATACTTGAGGCTCTGGTGATCGGAAAACACCTGAGTCGGATAGTTCTGCTCATATGACTTCACCAAGCGGAAGCATAAGCAATGATCTTCCCGTCTTTGCATCAACACACAACCTAACTTTGAATTTGGAAGCATCATTTGTAAATCACGAAACCACTGTCCCCTCCGGATTTGCCAACAGTCTTTGGAGGCAAAGCTGCGCTTGAGCACAGCAAAGCTCTCATCACACTTACTGTTCCAAATAAACTCGACACCCTTCCTCGTCAGACGAGTGAGGGGCGAGGCTATGGCGGAAAAATCCTTAACAAACCGACGGCGACAAAATCGCCAAACCCGAAAAAAAACGGCTCCTACGACGGACAAACCGAAGACAGAGAGCTCCACTTACACTCACCGTCTTGCTCCACCAAGCAACAAGATCAAAATCTTACGGGGTAGCAACAGGGGTTCACCACGGACTGAACCTCCAAATACCAACGGGGCAACTCTCAACTTTCCTGGAAACAGGAAGACAACCAACAGGGCACGAACCATTCGCCCCACGAGCCAAAACTGACTTCTAGCAATTCCAAACCACACCTTGGTCAACACCAAGCTTCAACTTGCCACCACACCGGAACCAATCCGGACTCTACTCCAAACAAATACTAACTTGCTAGGCTACCAAGATTGCCAGCAATTTCCCCCGAGGCTACAAACTACACGGCTCCAGCTTGCCAAATGCAACTCACTACTTGGCCTGACTGAGCTCTAGAGAGGCTCTCCACAACCTAGGGTTCTCCGGCAACCTTCGACATCCACTGCCAACTATTGGCCTACAACCAACTGCCTGAACATCAACAACTTCTTTTTCCAGCAACACAATTATGCTGGCCAACTCCAACTCCTTGGAAACCAAGAGGACCCGAAACGCTACCGAATGCGTCATCCTCCTACTCAGACATCAACCACAACATAACTCCTACCCAAGGAAGGATCCGAACAACTCTCTCAGTCATGACGATCACAAGAAGATCCGCCAACCAAGCTTAGGTCCAACTTAACAAATCCTACCTAAGCAACAACCTGATACCACGAGCATGGTATCCTTATCACCTCACTAAAGCCTTACAACATCCACCTAAAGTCCAACGTTTCCAAGAACTGAGCACCAGATCCCCAAGCAAACCCTACATGGATCTGAAACTCTCGCCACAGAACGAACCACACAAAACACACTTGTGTGCACAACTCCCAACCTTCATTTAGAGGTCCAAGACTAACAAATGCCTTTTCCCAAAAGCCACACTAGCTCCTGGCAGAGATACAACCAATCAACGGAACACCCAACGCTCCATCTCCACACGATGCCCGAAGTTGTGACAACCTTGCTCTACCAAAGCATAACCATGCCAAACCGAACTTATTTTATACCAAGCCTCTACCAAGGGTGCTTACCCACAAGGCATCCAACTTCTCTCACAAGGCATCCTACTCACCTCATAGGCATCCAACTCATGGTCCCTCAGCTGGACCCAACTTGCTTCTACGATGCTCAACTCTCCTGAGATTTAGGCACTCGAAGGTAGTTGACCGCACTACCAACCACAAAGATCTCTTGGCCTTAACACTAGCGTGAGATGCACGCGCACTAACACTTACCAACCGTCAACCTGCTTGACTTACTCAACCTCCAGTAACACTGGGAAAAGGCTCCTTTCGAACATCCCTTCGCTTGAAATCTTTCGATTACCACTGAACTAGCCCTTTTTGCACGACCTCCACAGGTGCAACTACCATAAACGGATCCAAGGCTAAAGGAGTGCGCTAAACTCCGAACGGCATAGAACCATCTGCTATGCCCATGCCAAACTCAGGCCTTAACCAGATTTAGTGCCAAAGCGGCACACCAACCAAGGCACCTCAAGTGCCACTACTACCAAATCCACTTCTTACTACCAACGGGTTCAACAAGGTCACAACCTCAAGTGACACGAACTCTGGCTCGGCATACAAGGGCTCAACTCCAACAACCATGCCTAAGGCATCTCATCAAGCTGAAGGCTCACAGCCTACTCTTGCATCTCCACATGATGCTCAACAAACTCTGGTCGGCTCTATCAACATGCAGCAACTAGCCCTACTCTAGGGCTTACCAAAAGAAGAGTGTTCAATTCTATCACACACTGAGGAAACCACCAACGGATCCAGTCCGTAGGGAACACTACTTGTTGCACCCTTAACTCTGAGGTTCCGCCACTGCTGGTGCAAACAACCACACTTCACAGAAGCACAAAGATGCCTCATCAACCTCCTCGAAGGCTACCAACTTTGCAACCACTCTCTGGGCAACCAAATAATCTATCAAGGCTCAAGATCAGCACTTGAGCTACCCAGGCTAGTCCACACGGGGACCTGCTCCACAAACATCCACATCAGCACAATCATAGCTAACTCCTCTCTTGGAGTGGCATTCCAAGGCAAAGCACCTCCACCCTCTCACTAGGGGAAAACCAACAACTGGGCCACAATTGGCCTATGGGAGTCCAATCTCTACCTCCCCCTGGAACGATGTCCCAGGGCATCCGAACCTACCTGGATACCACAACAAGCCACAACATACATTACACACTGCGGGAAGTTGGCATGATGGCGCTCTAAACCCAAACCAATAACGAGTCGAAACTCGCTCGTCTCAAATCCACAACACTACACAAGGCATACACTAGATGACAGGTATTGTAAATTCTTAACCCTTTTTCTTACAACAAAAAGCAAACTTAGGCGTACCTGATGACTGTCGGAGTGCTAGTGATCATGGGAAAATGACCTACAACAAAAGGTCAAACTACAAAATTTATGACTCTGAGCTCTGATACCAACTGTAATGGACCGACCCGAATGGGGCACTAAATGGGCCCTTATCCCAATGCATGCATTCAAAGTAAAGGACATTTAAACAGACATGATTTCGGATTCCAATTAAAACAAAAACATCCAAAATAACCCCTTTAAAAACTAGACAATTTCCCTGGAACCTGTCCCTGTTTCCAAGCACCTGTTCCAAGATAAATACATTTCCAAAGTTTACTTTGATCAGAGATTTACTAAAAACCATTCAAAACCTGTTCAGATACAAAATGCTGGAATCCACAAATATTTACAAAACATCCAAGGGCTCCGTGCCCGGCTACATGCATTCAGGGGAAAACAAAACACAAAGAGTCATAATACAAAAATCAGAGTTGGAAGACTGGGCCCCATGATCACAGCTCCTCCTTCAGCCATCCTGTCTCGCAACTTGATTACCTGTGGAAAAAAAACCACAGTAATAAGGGTGAGCAACGAATTGCTCAGTAAGAATCCCCAACCGGGGTACAATACGATATACATGGTCATCTCGATGAGCGTATGCAAGCTATGAATATAAACACAGAATAGAGCACATAGCTTAGCCCACACTTGGGACTCGGATGCCAATTTAAGGTCTTAGTCCGGAATAATATCACCACACACAGATCCAATACATAAGTCGCCCTATACGAGAAACAAGTCCCGCCTCGGCTTTATCTCATCGTCGACGAAAAGGTACACTTTGGCTCAAGATCCCGATGAGCTCTCCGTCGGCGCCAGTAATGAGCGTAAGCATGCACCGTGCTCTACTCTGCAGACTATGGGGTGCCGGGTCTAGAGGCAAAGCTGCCCATGTCCATCACCACGCCTAACTAAATCTTTGGATCGGTGTCACCGACATAGGGGTGTGAGACTGACACGTAAACTATGTCGGCTGAACCACCGCACTGGGCCAAGGAAGCGGGTCGTGGTAGGCTTACACCGAGAAGCCGTCCTTGCCTTAACAGTGGCAATCGGGGGCTCTTGCCAAACATGCCGAGGACATGCCGGCTGCCGGGGACAAGGCAATGCCAAGTCATCATCCCGACCGTTGGGGCATTTAATAGTCTGCCACCCTCACCCAAGATTGTAGGGCCTACCGGTAGGGTTAGCTAATCCCTCACGGGGTCCAGGGACGGAATGACTTGCTCGACGTCCCTGCCATGGATGCAAGGTACTTTATGCATCAGGCCCGGATGATGCTATCTACCCAGAACTCTAACTCGCCTAGCAATCGACAAACAAATCCATAAAATCCAATACGTGCTCAATAAGAATACAACGAGCCTAGCATGATACTACGAAGCAAGGGCAGAGACACGAGCATGCTAGAAAGGAACAACCTAGCATAGATTAACATGAGAATTAAATCAGGAAAATCATGCTAATCGGGAATTCAGAATAGAATACCTAGCTACACATGTCAATAAACAAAAACAAGCAGTCAATCAGCAATCGCAGAATATATCGCAGGGTCCACACAACTCCGGTAAGAAATCCTTACCTTGGCCGGGGACGATTTGACACGAAAACCTAAATGGCGAACGAACCCGAACTAGCTACCGAGAACCTATCAATCACAACAAAAATCACACAATAGGCCTAAATATAATAAAATAAACGAGGTTCAGCTCGGGAGCAACTCACGAGGCGCGACGAACGCACGAACGGGCTGACAGTGATTAACTGGCAAAGAATGGTAGCGGGCCGGGCGCGCCTGGGAGCGAGAATGGGCGCATGGGCGCGCGGGACGGCGCTGGCGCGCGCGCTGCCGCGCGGACAAACAGGCGTTAACAATGCGGCTCTACTGGCGCTGGCGAGGACGCTTGCGCGGTTTCGGACGCTTGCAAGATCGGGCGACGCGCACGACTTCGGCGAGTAGGGGCTCGGGGCGACACGATGCGGCTGGCGCCGAGGCGAAGCCATGCGAGCGTCGCGGCCAGCGAGGCGTTCTGGGCAGAGGACGATCTGGGCAGAGGAGAAGAACGAGCTCAAATTCGAGCGATTGGTGAGGATTCGACGGCCGATTCGCTGATGGCTGGAATCCCCTACACTGGCTGCATGAAAACCACGCAATTCCCTCACTCTCTCGACCAGCAGAACTCAAAATCGGAAACAGGGGAGGGCAGGAAGGAGAAGAGGAAGGAGAAGAAAACGCTCACCTGCTGCTCGGGAAGAGATCGACTTCGAATTTGGAGAAGAAGCTCGGTCGAAATGGAGCTGGAGAAGGAAGAAATCGCAAGGGAAATCGTTGTCGGTCGGAGGAAGAATCGCGAAGAAGAAGAAATGGGGGAAGGAACTCGGGCGATTTTGGCTTTTAAAATAAAACGCACAAAGACAGGCATAAATATTAGATCACGCGCTTAGAAGCACAAGAGCGCTCAGTGGCTCGATTGGCAGCGCCCCTTGCCTAGCCTGCAGCGCGTCCTTGGCTCGAATCTCACTCGACGCGCTATTTAATTCCCTATTTATTTTCACCTTTTCCCAAGCCCAAATGTCTTCACCAAAATTCCCCCTCCCGGGAAGACCGGGATGAAATTTCTGGGCCGTTACAAAGGTCGAGAAGGGCACAAAAATCATGTTCGCATCTTTCCTAGCCACTGAAGTCCACAGTTGGATGAATTTTGTACGAACAAGCCTAATGCCAACAACGCATTGCACCGAGGTTATTCGCAGTAGAGCATTGCTGGTTTATGCAATTCTAGAAGGTTGGAGCATTGATGTCGGAAGCATCATCGTTGGGGAGATTAAGAGATGTATCAACAAGAAGGACGGCGAACTATTCTTCCCGCATCTGATTACCCGTCTATGCATGCTGCTCGGAGTGCAACCTTTCCTGGATGATGTGCTACTGCCAGTTAGGTCTGTTTACTTCTCTCCTGAAGCGCGTTCAAAAGTGGTGCACAGTGGGAAGGGAGTTGGCCTTGCCGTTGGAATTGAAGAAATCCTAGCGAAGCAGAAAGCTTAGGAAGAAGTTTGCAGCCAGTTATTCAGCCAGCTCCAAGGTTATTGGAAGTATGTCCAGCTGAGAGATGTAGTGTTAGGCCAGAATGCTGAATTGAAAGGAGAGCTTCAGCCCCCCGAGTTCCCTGTCGAGCTTATCAACTTTGGAATGCCAAAATCGCCATCCCATGATGCTAAGGGTCACGTTGGTTCAAGCTCCAGTGCTCGTATCTAATGAAAGTCCCTATCCTTGTTTCTCTAATTCTGTTATATTTTTTCTATTGCTTGAAACATTTTGTGTCTCTGCTAGGATAGTTTCTTTTGTGCTGGCTGTTGTGAAAATATCATACTCTTGCCAATTGATATTTTGTTACGAATGAATGTCCTACCTTCTTGTTCTAGTTTGAATTTTTATCAATAGTTAAGTTCCAAATGTTCTCAGCATTGTGTTCTATCTGTGAAATTTTTCGTGCAAGCTAGAGCTTTAGCCTAGTCATGACCTTTTAGATGATTGTGCCTTTCAAAATAATCCTAACCTATTCGCGAGTTAATCCCTAAACGGAAAAAGGAAATAAGAGAGCTCTAAAATGCTAAATCTGAAAGCTTAAAGCAATATTGCAAGAAATCTTGAAAGCCTTGAGTTTAGGAGAACTAAGCCTTGCCTTCATTGAGGACAATGAAGATTTCAAGTCTAGGGGTGAGGGTAAGCCCGTGCATGTGAAAAATGAGACAAAAATTTTAAATTCAAAACAAAAACCAAAGCATTCTGATTAGGCTATGCGAATAAAAATGTGAAAAGCATCCTTGAAAAAATGTTAGAAAATCAATGCTACAAAAAAAAAAAAAAAAAAAAAAAAAAAAAAAAAAAAAGAAGAAAAGCTTGAAAAAAAATATGTGTTGCTGAATAAGGCCAATGGCCAAATGTTGTAATAAGGCAAAAAGCCTAGCTATGTAAGAAAGACCCAAAGGGAACTAAGGCTAGTAGCCATAGTGTTGAGATCATCCTGATTCCTTCCAACGCCTCAACTTCGGTTGTTTCCGCTACTTAAGTGTGCTGCTTTGCTCAAGTATGCCATCTTAAGAACTATGGAATTTGGGTGTAGTTGGCTTGAGGGGGCTCGAAGTACTAAAAGGGTGTGTGAGTGGGAAAGAATGCTTTAATTAGATGCTTTGGCTAAAATTAGGAGGATCACGGGATTGAGCGAGATGTTTTGGAGTCATAGGCATTAGTGTTTAAGGGTGCTTAAGTTCTTATTCTAGCTAGGAAGAAATCGCTATAAGGGATGAAAATTATTTTTAAAGCACATGAGGTTAAAAGTGATTAGCGAATGCTTAGAGCTGTGGTTTACAACGAAAATGTCTAGGACAGAACCGCAATGTTGAGATCTCTGAGAATGGACCCTATTGATTGAGCACGCATGTCAAAAGCATCATAAGTTTTTCCTTTATTTGGATGTTTATAGCATTGCTCGGGACGAGCAATGGTTCAAGTCTAGGGGTTTGATAACTCTCAATTAGAGAGTTATTGAGTCCTTCTAATAGTATTTTTTAACTTAAAATCAGACATTTTCATTAGCTTTCAATGCATATAACTACTTAGGAATGGGGGATTGAGCTTGAACTGCATTGCATGTAGCAAAGGAGGCTAGGATTAGAAATCTTAAGAAATTATGAGTTTCTGTGTCAAAATGTTAATGTTTAAAGCATTTGTGATTATATTTTAAGAAACCCTCGTCTCGTTCATGTTTTGTTATCATTTCAGATTTTTGGATGCTGCGATTGCTGAACAAAGCCTAAATCTAAGGAGTTGAATTCAAGAAAGAAAAGGCCACTTTCAGGAGAATGTCAATGTCTGCAGCATTCGCCCGATAAGGAATAACAATTTTCTGCAAAAAGCTGCGATTCTGACGGATGTCAGAAAAGCCTGTACGTGGTCCCCCTGTGCAAATCAAATTTGGTCGGCCCGGGATTGGAGAACAAGTCACCATTTTGCCCTAGAATCTCAGCCGTTGATCTATCTTGATGAGGGGAGTATTTAAACACAATTTTTTAGGAAGAAAAAAGAGCTTGGATTTCTGGACTAGAGCCATTTTTGGGAGCTGCTGGAAGGGACGATGATCCACCTGTGTTTGCAACATTGTTTTCGTGTTTCTGCATTTTCCCTTAGAACTTTCTACTTTTGCTTTCTACCTTTGTAGTTTTCATTTTATCTTCTATATTGTAGTTTGGAAGCATGGATTCCTGTTGAAGGTTTGCTTTAAGTTTATTGAAGTTCTTCGCGTATTGTGGGTTTCCTTTCATCTTAATCGGAGTTATTCTGAAACACTTGCATCATTTTATCTATATTTGAGCTTGTTGTTCACTGTTCTATTGTTGTTCCTCTTCATCTTGCGAAAACTCTATTTACAAGTTCTGTAGCATGATGTTTACAGCACTTCTACCATCTATTTTTGTTTATTTTAACATAATCATGAGCTAAACGCATATAGGTGAAGGTTGACGGGATGAGTGTGTAATGCATGTTTCTTGCGTGAGCAGGGGGATGTTAGCCTAAGACATAATAGGCGTTTTAACTAAAAGCATGTTTCGACTGATCATCTATTCATGTTTGCTTGTCTTTTCATCTCGAGAGAGAGGAGGATTAGAGATAACTTATTCATGTCCATTAGTTTCAATGTTAGGATCTCCTACTTGTTTAAGAGGGAGGCTAGAGATAGTCACCTCACTAGTGCGCATTTCATCGTTTTTAACTTCGAGTTTAGATGCGAGAGTTCAAGCTCGAAGAGAATGAATGCATCTTGAGAAAGAGCGTTTGATCACATATTGTGCAGAGTCTGCTTCTCACCATAGCCTCACCCTTGTTGCATGTAATCACACTCAACTTACCCTTAACTCGAGCCTGTCTTCTTACTGAAGTATCTGTTATTGTTCTCAACATTTTATTTTAGCATTATCGCATCATACACTTTTAATGTTCTAATATTATCGTCTATTTCTGAAGTTAACAACATTGTTCATTTTGCATTTGAAGTCGTTAGTTCAGTAGTGTCTTAAGCATTATTGTCGCACTTGCATTCTCTTAAATTTCATTACTTAGTAAAAATAGGCTACCATCAACATTTTCTTTACATTTCTGTTCTTGACTTTTCGATTAACACTTATTTAGAGTTAACCCAGTCCTTGTGGAGATGACTTGTAAACTTATCACTTGATTGCAATTGACTGCGTGCACTTCCATAGTAATCTGTTCAGTGCTTGAAACATTGCCTGTTAATTGTGTTATTAGTTCAGATTTGTATCTATTTCATTCAAGCAGTTAGAACCGATCACGGGGCGGTTGTAGTGCTATATATTGTACAATAACTAATTCTAAGCCAACTTATGCTAAGTGTAACTTGGAATCACTTACGTGCAAGTATACGCGGTCGAGGAATTGCAACAAGTAATAAGTATATGATTTTATCAATCCCACAAAGATTGATGTCTAGAGTTATTATTTTGTAAGTCAGAGTCGCGTAGAAAATAAATAAGCATTGGTTGTATGAGTTGTTGTGGGTTTTTTTGTATTTAAAATAAATAAATTTGATGCAAAAATAAATATGAATGCAATGAGTTTTGCTAACTAATCAATCTTAGAAAATACTAAGCGCGCGAGCTAGTCATAGAGCATCTTGCTTCCCTAACAAATAAGTACTTCCGTACTTAATGGTTTATGGCAGGACCAGCTTCAGCTGAGAACACCATTATTCGCACAGGGCGACACAAGCACTAGTAAGGTTATTCCTAACACTCTAAATAGTGAACCAACGCTCACACAGCCTAATGTAGCATACTGGGTCAACATGTGATTCCTCTTCCGACTCACTGCAAGGTACATGCGTGGGTAGCTAATCAACGCATATATATAAAAATTAACATGTAGCAGTGTAAAACTCGATGACCTACGTTCCTAGCATACTTCTACTTAAGATTAGCAAACATAAACTCCTATAACATAGCCATAGAAATGAACATCACAAAATGTTAAATCAGATGATTTTATTGCATCTAAGAAATGTTTAAAATTATAAACTACTCTTAATAAAACAGTAAAATTGGAATTGGCACTGTTGAGAATGCGTAGTCCCCTTGTCATCGGCTCCTACAACATCACCACTTGCTTCTCTCCGCAATAGGCTTCATGGCCAACTGACCAGCTCATCGATTTCGGCTCCCTTTCTTGGTATTTATAGACTCGAATTACTTGGCCGACAAGTCGAGGTGAGCTGTGAAATCTTCATGAATGCATAATTCCTTGATTTTTGTCGGGATTTAATTAATTGACGCCACCTTAATTACTTGATTGATTCTTCGATTTGTTTCCTTTCCTTGTGTTTGTTTAGAGCCGAACACTTGAATCGTCCCCCAAGTGTTCAGATCATTGCGGTGAGCTAATTGTTAGGTCGGGAGACAGTGAACTCTCGATATTGGGAGTTATGTTGATGTCTTAAGGTTGGAGTGTAAGTTGACCGGTTTGCCTGTATAACTAGGATGCTAGATGATGACTTGTATATTGTACCTCGTTTAGGGATTCTTATTGGGTACCTTCGTACTCACCCTTATTCTTTGGTTTTCCACCAGGTAACTTAGGACAACACTGGGATGGCTAGAGGAGGAGCTAATGGATCAGGGGAGTTTGTTGCATAGTCTTTCCTTCATTTATTTTTATTCATTGATTAACATGCTAGATAGCGATGTTATCTTATTTAACTTTATCTGATGTTTAATAATCTCTTGCTAGAGGCTTGAACAAGGTGTTTTCGTTATGATTGAAATGCTTTATGTTTTTAAATAAAGAGGTTTGATTTTAAATGTTCGGTTATAACGGTATTTTGAATCATGCATGTTGAGTAAGAACCGGGTCTAGAGTAGTTTAGAAGTTGGGTTCTTACAGAAGACCTAAAAACAAATAAAATAACATAAAATTATGTGTTTGAGTCTCTTAGAATGTGGACATGTGACTGTTAGTTAAGTTTCCCTTGGCAAATCATCAAATCAAAATGTAAAATTCATTTTCTTCACTTTACTCTTCTATATGTATTTCTCTTTCTCTTAGTTTATCCGTCGTATCTGTTTCGATTGATTGATCCAAGTAGTTCAATAGAATGGTAAAATGACACAAGAAATTTAAATATATTTATTCATCCAATGTATAATTTATCAAGGTTTCTATTATTACAAGTACAATTCTACATCATAATTGATAAATAACTAGAAGAAAATAGAAAGCTTTTTTATTTAAAAAAAAAAAAGAAATGTACAAAGTTGACTGATAAAAAAAACCCTTACAACCACTTTAACAACACCTGTAATAAAAAAAAACAATATTTTGATACTCGCATCATAATGAAGACACTATTTCTCATTTTCCTTGGCTAAAAAAAGTAATTACATTGGATTTTTTTTTTTTTTTGGAAATGGATAGTTCATAGTAGTTATTTGGCAGTTTGTAGAATTAAGGTGACAAGATCCACATGAAGACAGCATACCAAAGGGCTAGGGCGATGGCTGCGGCGGAATATGTCCAAAACATAATAACAGAGCATTCTTGTTGGCCAACGCCGAAGAGCTCAGTCATGATGCCGATGGACATGGCCGGCGGCAGCGTGTACTGAACCATCAGCAAGAACTGGTACATAGGATCCGGTGGCAAAAACCCAAAGGCATTGGCTACTTTCACCACCAAAATCCCAATGGCCGGTAGAGCAATGTAGCGGACTATGATGAGCGCCATGATCACCGTTGGCTTCACGCGAGACGACCGCATCCCTTGAGTAAGGTTCGCACCTAATATTAGTGTAGTGCTTGGGATTGTTCCATCGCTGCACATTATCATTAATTTCAATATTCAAGTCTTTCAAATTAATGTAAAAAAGTTCATTTTAATTCAATAATATTTAATCATAATGTACAAGAATGGCTTTTTTTTTGCATCAGTTCAATAAAATAGAAAACAAAATGTTAAGGATCTCACAAAAAGTAGATATCTCATAACAATATATAAGCGATATGAGTTACTATTCTTATTGTCAATTGATTTTGAGGTGCAACCCATTATTAGGACAAATGACTAAAACGGTGTCGTTTGCGTTTTGCACTCCTAAAAGTTGTCGTATTCTCTGTAGAAAAGTTTGTTACATAATGTTTATACGTGTCGCTTGTTTATTGGCTCTATGTGTATTGGAGCAGTTGCATTCTTTCTATTTATTTGTACCTCTGCAAGGAATAAAATCATTGAGCATTTTTGTGAGTCGTCTTCTTCTATATTTTTCTGTATGTTTGTGCTTTTGTGAGTTGGTATTAGAGCCAAATGGTTGAAAGCACTCAATCGTCTTCTTCAAGCGGTGTCAACATTATGGAACCCGCAATCGAAACCTCTCTGCCTACTGCTAGTCTTATCAGTTCGTCGTTTGGTCACCCCCTCGGTACTGTCTTAACGGTGAAGCTCAATGACCATAATTATTTGCTATGGAGGGGTACGGTTCTTGCTATTCTTCGTGGCCAGAAAGTTGATGGGTTTGTTCTCGGTACCACGAAACAACCATTAGAAATTCTTGACGTCAAAAGTGCTGGCAGTGAAACCATTTGTGTCCCAAACCTTAAGTTTGAGGAATGGACTACCATTGATCAAGCCTTATCAAGATGGCTGTTTGGGCCTATTTCGCCTAGTGTTGCAGCAGACGTGATCAATCTTTCAACATCTCGTGAGGTCTGGGTGGCTCTTGAACGTATTTATGGATTGACAAACAAAGCTCACATCAACCAACTTAGAGGATTTCTCCAAAATACAAAGAAAGGTACAACCAAAATATCTTATTATCTCTTTGTTATGAAACAAGCTGCTGAAAGCTTGAAGCTAGCTGGAGCACCTATCCCTCTCTCGGATCTAGTTTCCTTCATTTCTGGAGGCCTTGGCACATATTATATACCTATCATTTGTACTATTGAACGCAAGACCAGGAGTCCCGACATGATTTTCACTTTATTTTGATCAGGTTTGAAGGTACACTAATGCATTTTCAACCCACCCCTATTCCTGCTTTGTCTGAACTGTTTGTGAACTATGCATATAATCGTCAAAGTTCCACCACTAAGTATCGCTCCACCAACAACTCTAGGGGTTTTCATGGGCGTGGTAATGATGGAAATGGGCCTCATAATTTTAACAACATTTATCGTGGTCATGGTGGACGAGGCAAAGGGCGCGACATTAATTCTAATATCTCCCATTTCTCAGATGGTTCAAGGAGCTATGATGTTTCTTAATCCTCTAGTGGATCAAAATATCACTGTCAACTTTGTAACCACGATGGTCACACATCTCCCTACTGCTAACAGTGATTCAATGAGGATTTTAACAATCCAAATGGCATGACTAGTCGAAATTAGCAGCATCATGTCCCCATCGACTCTACCAACATTGCCACCCCTGAAACTATCAATGATCCTTACTCGTTGGATGATACTGGAACTACCACTCATGTTACAGTTTTACAGCTGATCTTGCAATATGAACATTCAGCATGATTATAGTGGTAAGAAGTCTTCAAGGGGCAGCCTTGTAGTTGAGGCTAAAGACTTCAAGGCATCAAGGCATGTTTCTGATACGATCCCGGCAACATTAAAAGTATATTCAAGGCGGAGCAAGAAGTGAAGAATGAGTTATTTACTATTTTAATATATTTTATTATGCGAATTTAGGTTGTAATGGGCCTATGGGCCTAAATAGAGTTATTTGCAAAGTTAGGTTAAATCCTAGGAATGCTATAAATAGGCAGACTAGGTTACTCTTTTGTTTATCGAATTATCATCATTGTATTGTGGCTCTTTGAGAGATTCTCTCGAGAGGTTTATCTTATTTTAATAGAAAAGTGTGGTAGATTCTATCATTTTGGTATCAGAGCCATTTACCGATCCGGGAATAGTAACTACCAAGATGGAGACAAGGGTTCAAGAGTGCGAATCGAGTGGTGCCGAGATGGTGAAGAAGCAACAGGAATTCGAGGTTCAACTGGCAGCGATGAATAGTCGGCTGGACCTAGAGATAGGTCAGATTAACCTAAATATACAAAAGTTGCTAGAACGAACACCGGAGCGGCCATAAATCGAGGCAAGCGGTGCGGACAAAGGGAAGGGGGTGGGCTCGGCGGCTGGGACTGGCGCGGAGGGCATCGCAGGGGCCGAGGGGGACCGGGCGGTGGCGCAGTCGCGTGTGGCGACGGGCGGAAGGTGCTGGGAGCAGACAGAGGGTGACGACCACATCGCAGGCGGGCGCGCGGGCTGGAGCGCGGGCGGAGTTGGCGCGGGGGGACGCGCGAGTTGGGGCGCTGGCTGCGGAGGCGCTGGGGGTCGTGCGTCCTGGGGGCCGGGCTGTGGGCCGAGCGTGGGTGGTGCGGAAGGAGCGGGCTGGGGCTCGGGCGGTGTCGGGGGTGAGCGGGGTCGTGCGGCGTGCGGGTCGGGCGTGGGGCACGGCAGGCCAGGCGGCGGTCAGGGGGGACCGGGTCGGGTCGGGTCGGTCTGGACCAATTGAGCGGGACCGGAGAGAGAGATACCCGGATTTTGGCGATGGGAATAACAGCGGGGGACCGGAAGGCGAGCGAAAGGTGGGTGGCCGGGTCCACGAATCACCAGAGGAGAGGAGGGTGCGCATCGGTTATGACAGACCAATAGCGCACGACGGTTGGAACGAGCGTGGGTGGGATGGCTATAATCGAGAGGGAGACCGGGAAGACTGGAGAGAGTGGGAGGACCGATATGAACAGGGAGGACCGAGCACAGAAGATCGAGCGGGTCCAGTATTTGACAGGAGGTTACGGAAGCTTGAGATGCCGGTTTTCAAGGGTCTTACCGATGAGGATCCGGAAGGTTGGTTGTGTCGAGTGGAACGGTATTTTTGGGTTAACCGATTAAATGGGCAGGAACGAGTCGACGCCGCAGCATTGTGTATGGAGGGTGAGGCTTTGGAATGGCTGCAGTATGAGGAAGATCGATCGCCGATCAGTTCTTGGGAAGAATTTCGAGAGCTCCTGCTACACCGTTTTCAACCTAGCATAAATGACAACAGGTACGCTAAGCTGATGAGTTTGCGACAAGAGGGCACTGTTAAAGAGTATCGGCGATTGTTTGAGAAATATGCTAAGGGAATGCGCGATATTAGTGCCAGTGCGTTAGAAGGGAAATGGGAAAGCGGTTTAAAAGAAGAAATCATGAGTGAAATGAGAAAATTGTGACCCGTGGGAATACAAGATAAAAAGTTCATGGCACAAGTAATTGAGGATGATCTGGCTTTTCGAGCACTAAGAAAGGGGGTGAGCCGGGGACTAGTGAACAAAACAAGTGTGGGATCCGGACTAGTTAGTACGAAGGGAACGGGTGTGGCAACTATGAGAACGACTACGTTCTCAACGTCTAAACCCAGATTACAAACAAGATAACAACAACCACTACGTTTGTATAAGCGTTTGATGATGATGAAATCCGTGTCAGGAAGGATAAGGGGTTGTGTTTCCGTTCCGACGAGAGATTTGTGCCCGGGCACCGATGCAAAAAGAAAGAACTTCAGTCTTTGGAGATATTGGTAGTACGCGACACCTATGAACACAAGGATTCTTACGAAACTGATGAGGCACTAGAGGATGAAACTGTTGTGGATACGGGCGATACAAGGGACTTAGCGGCATTGTCCTTAAACTCCTTGGCGGGGCTGAGTTCGCCGAAGACTTTGAAAGTCACTGGATTTATT
Source organism: Sicyos edulis (assembly GCA_036507275.1). NCBI lineage: Eukaryota > Viridiplantae > Streptophyta > Magnoliopsida > Cucurbitales > Cucurbitaceae > Sicyos > Sicyos edulis. Next base: position 8,728,185 of record CM071847.1, read on the forward strand.
CAGGGATTGGAGGTAGTAGTTTTGATAGATTGTGGGGCCACCCATAACTTTATTTCCGATGTCATTGTGGAGAAGTTAAAGTTACCGATAGAACCCTCAAACGATTATGGCATCATGTTGGGAACCGGCGAATCTGTGCGAACGGCGGGAATCTGTAAAAATGTCGTGCTACACCTGGCTGAATTGAAGGTGGTAAATGAATTCCTACCTTTACCTTTAGGTAGCGCAGATGTGATTTTGGGGGTGGCATGGCTTGAAACTTTGGGAAGGATAGAATTCAATTTCAGTTCCCTGAAGATGCGGTTTGTGTTGGGATCTGGCGGCGGTGCATTGCAAGGGGACCCCTGGTTGGTCAAGGCTCAAGTATCCTTGAAATCCATGATGAAATCCTTACGTCCTGAGGACCAAGGGTTACTGGTTGAGTTGAACATGTGTGAGGCGACAGCACAGGATTGTGGACCAACCAAGATGCTCCCGGATTTATCGCAGGTACCCCGAGAGTTTCACTCTTTAATTGAATCTTTTTCACCTGTTTTTCAATCCTTGGCAGATTTACCTCCTGAAAGAAACTGTGAACATGCGATTGAACTGGTTGCGGGGACGAACTCAGTGAATGTCCGACCATACCGGTACCCGCAATATCAAAAAAACGAGATAGAAAAACTAGTACGGGAAATGTTGTTAGCTGGGGTAATTCGCCCTAGCACGAGTTCTTTCTCTAGCCCTGTTTCGTTAGTGAAAAAGAAGGATGGAAGTTGGCGTTTCTGTGTCGATTACCGTGCCTTAAACCAAGCTACGATGCGGATAAATACCCGATACTACCGTGGATGAATTGTTGGATGAGCTTCATGGCGCTTCTGTTTTCTCGAAAATTGATCTAAAGGCTGGATATCACCAAATTCGTGTCAAACCGACCGACATATACTAGACAGCTTTTCGAACGCATGAAGGACATTACGAGTTTGTAGTCATGCCTTTTGGGTTGCGAAATGCTCCGGCTACGTTCCAGTCTGTGATGAATGAGATTTTGCGGTCGTATCTGCGTAAGTTCGTGCTGGTATTTTTTTATGACATTTTGATTTACAGCATGACTATTCAGGAACACAGGGAGCACCTGGCTCGTGTTTTTGAGGTGCTACAGGCACATGCTTTCGTCGCCAATGCGAAGAAGTGCCAATTTGCTACAGGCACATGCTTTCGTCGCCAATGCTTTCGACACTCATGCCCTCACACAAATCAACAAAATGGTATTGTCAAAAGAAAGCACCGTCACATTGTTGAAATGGGACTAACCTTTCTCAAGCTTCTATGCCTCTCGGTGGGATTCCTTTGTCTCATCAGTCTACATTATTAATCATCTTCCCAATCCAGTGTTGAACAATGTTGCACCATGGGAAACGATTTTCCTACGAACACCTGATTATTCTTTCTTTCCTGTTTTTGGCTCTACCTTCTACCTATGTCTTCGCTCATATCAAACTCACAAGTTTATGTTTCATAGCACTCGGCGTCTGTTTCTTGGTTATAGTGAGAGCTTCAAAGGTTATCGGTGTTTATCCCCAACTGGTCATGTTTATTTATCTCTAAGTGTCCAACTTAATGAAACTCATTTTCCCTTTCGTGATGGTTTTCTCTTATCGTCTCCTCTGCTTTCTCAATCACCTGCCTCTATCCCATCCTATATACCTTTTCACACCATTCCATTTCGCCCTGTCTCTCCGTCTCCTCGTCCCTTTACACAGCAATCATGTTTTGATACCAGCCATTCTTTAAGCAGTTCGACAGCAGATCTGTCTGTATCTCCTACACCACAACCATCCAGCTCACATCAACTTCCTTCTGCCACTGTTGTTCCAGAACAGCCTTTGAGTGTTACCCTTTGGCTTCCCTCAATCCATCTGGTTCGAATGTTGCTCACCATCTAATGATCGCTCGAGTTTTAGGCAAGTCTTTCTAAACCTAAAAATTGATCCTATGTGGCTACTACTGAGGCTTCTGTTCCCTTGCACATTGAGCCTCGAAATGTAAAGCAAGCCTTGAATTCCCTCCTATAGAAATGTGCTATGGAGGTTGAGATGAAGGCCTTGCAGCTTAATTGTTCCTGGCTCTTAGTACCTCCTCCTTCCAATGTGAATCTTATAGGCAACAAGTGGATTTTTAAAAGCGAAAACTAATTCTAATGGGCCATTCCAACGATGCAAGGCTTGGCTTGTGCCAAGGGCTTTCATCAATTACCAGGTATTCACTATCACGAGACTTACAGTCTGTCATCGAGGCCTATTCCATCTGTGTTGTCTTAGCTCTTGCAGTTTCTAATGACTAGGTTATTCACCAATTAGACATCAATAACACATTATTGAATGGCTCTCTTGTGAAAGATGTGTATATGAAGCAACCTCTCACTCAAAATATGTCTGCAAGCTGTGCAAGGTTCTGTATGGCCCCAAGCAGGCCCCTCGGGCATGGTTCGATAAGCTCAAGCTCACTCTTTTGTCATGGGGGTTCCCCAACTCAAGATCTGGTTCATCCCTATTCATTCTCAAGAAAGGAGGGCTGCTCCTTTTAGTATTAATCTATGTTGATTATATCCTTGCAACCAGTTCTTCTACACACCATATTACCTCATTTATTGCTAATCTTCATACGTTTTTTTCTCTCAAGGACATGGGCGATTGAATTACTATCTTGTTATTGAGGTGACATGGACACCAGACGGCTTGTACCTTAACCAACATTCTTACATCACAGCTTTACTGGACAAGTTTGGTCTTTCCCACATCAAACCGAGCCGCGTTCCAGCTGTTACATGGAAGAAACTGTCTATTCATGATGGTGAACTCATGGATAACCCGTCAATTTATAGGAGTCTGATGGATGCCTTGCAGTACCTATCTCATTCTCAACCTGACACCACCTACATTGTCAACAAACTGAGTCAGTTTATTCAGCAACCTACTTGTATTCATTGGACAACAGCTGAGCACATTCTTCGTTATTTAAAGGGCACATCTTATCATGGTTTATATATACCACAGTCTCCAAATATTGATCTTGTAGGTTACAGCAATGCCGATTGGGCATGTGGTGTTGATGATAGAAGATCCATTGCGGAATACTGCATGTTTATTGGCAATGCCTCGGTCCCTTGGAGTTCGAAGAAGCAACATGTCATTGCTCGGTCAAGTACGGAGTTTGAATATCGACTCATGTTGCAGCTGAGATTACATGGCTTCAATCTCTTCTTCATGAGCTTACACTGTCGTCTCCTCATGTTCCTAATATTTGGAGTGACAATATGAGTGCCTTGTCCCTTGCTGCTAATCCGGTCTTTCAATCGAGAAGTAAACATGTTGAGATTGATATTCATTTCGTCTGTGACAAGGTTTTAGCAAGAAAACTTCAAGTTTGATATATTCCTTCTGATTCTCAGTTTTCGGATGGATTGACAAAACCGTTAACCGGGGATCATTTCAATACTATGAGGTCTAAACTTGGTGTTCTGGCCGTCCCCTCTCGTTTGAGTGTGGATATTAGGACAAATGACTAAATTGGTGTCATTTGGGTTTTGCCCTCCTTCTAAACGTTGTCGTATTCTCTGTAGAAAAGTTTGTTACATTGTTTATACGTGCGCTTGTTTGTTGGCTCTATGTGTATTGGAGCAGCTGCATTCTTTCTATTTATTTGTACCTCCGCAAGGAATAAAATCATTGAGCATTTTTGTGAGTCGTCTTCTCTGAAAAGTCTTCTTCTCTATTTTTCTCTGTTTTGTGCTTTTGTAAGTCCCATAATCTAATATGATATCAGAAATTATAGGTCCAAATGGGTATTTCGTCAAATAAAATGAAATTTTATATCTATATTATCTAATACAAAAGGTGTAGAATAGAAGCATACCCGAGCAATTTAACAGAGTCTTGGACTACTCGAAATGGAGCATGCTCCCCAACCACCAGATGTCTAAGCCACGGCACCGCTCCAAAAATGAATCCAATAATCTAATCACAATTATTTAATTGCATTATCATCTCAGTTTAATTCACCAAATTACAAAATTATATATAAAAAGTTCATTATTCTTACAGCTCCTAATGTTGGTGGCTCCATCAACTCTTTAATAATCCCACGAAACATGTGTTGTATTTTGCCCCATATGGATGCGCCTTCCTCTTCTTTCTCCAATAATGTTGGCACTGCTAAGTCTACTTGCGATTCAATCTGCCAAAGTGTAACAAATTTAAATTACAGCTTCAAACTTTTTGTGAGTTTAGTTCTTAGAATTTCCAGAATCCTTTATATGTAAATTCTTCAACTTTTAACTTTTGTGTTTATTAGATATTTGAAAGTTCGAAATCAAATAGGCACTTACTTCAGTATTCCAGGCAAAAAAATTTAAATTTAATATTAAAATACCATTTGGTTTTATGTCCATTCAAATATTGAATTTTTGTTCAATAAAGCTTTTATTAGTCCTTTTTATAAGTATCTTGATAACTTCAAAAAAAAAGAATCTCTCAAAATAAAACTTTTAACGTAATTTTATTCGGCAGTATGTATTAGTAGGTTGCCAACAAGACTAGCTGTCGACGTGTCTATTTTTATAATCAAGATGTCATGAATTTAAATATCACATCCTGAGCTTATACACGTGTCAATACGTGTCAACACATGTACATGCAAATATTTTAAAATTTAACTACGTTTGTAATTATTTTGTCGGAAGAAACCATTCAAATACAATTTGACTTCTTTTATTTTTTTTTTCCTACATCAAACTATAAGGGAAATATATTTAAATGAGGAAAAAATATATGATAAAGTGTGTGTGGTGACAGCGGTTGGGAGTACTTTTTGTTTTTGCAATAAAGTATAGTAGGCGAAAAATTGGAAAAGAAGAAAAAACTTGTGAGAACTTGGTTTAATTTCCTTTTGTGTTTTCTTTTAGGGTACTTTTTGTAGGCAGGTGTTTTTTACATTGAAGAATTTGAGAGCTATTGTTTAGTGATTCGTGAGTCTTTTTCTTGAGAGAAAATTGAAAGAAATAGTTCTTTGAACATTATAAACTCTTCTTAGTTTCTCTTTGATATTTCAATGAAACGTGCATTAAATGCAGAGAAATGTCCAAAGTAGGGTTGCAAATGCGACTACTACAAAAAAGGTGATGTCAGCTTTGTCCAACATATATGAAAAAAACCATCGATAAACAACAAGGTATATCAAGGAACACAATTTTTTAATTTGAAAATGGCTGAAAGTACATCTTATTGCTCATATTAGTCAGTTTGATTTGATTTGTCATTAACTTAGTATTTTATAATGAGTTAAACGTATTTGGATTTTTAGATGGCAGTTGGAAAACTCTGAAAGCTTCAATTTTATAATTCGTGTAGAAAAGAGAAATTTGAGTTTTCACTAATTATAGATGCTACTATTGTAGAAGAGATTCGCAAAAAGAACTTAAAAGTTGCTTCTACTTCTTGTTCAACTTTGAATAGAGGCAAAAGTAATAACAAAAGACCAAAAAATCAAGATAAATCGAAAAATGACAGTAGTTATTCTCGGAATGGCAGATATGAGTGTTGAAACTGTGGGAAGACCGAACATGTAAGGAATTGCAAGGCCCCAAAGGGAACTGAGGGGAATGAAAAGCTAGTGAAAAAGTTGTTACTAATGAAGAACATGATACTCTTGTTCTAGAATTGGAAAGCGCTCATGTGACATGGGTGATAGATTCTGGTACATTATTTCATACTACAAGTTAGTGTGTCATTCTTAAGAATTATGTTGGAGAAAAATATGGAAAGGTGTATCTAGCCGATGAAGAGTCTCTAGACACTATCGGGATTAGTGATGTGAAATTGAAAATGGCAAATGGTTTAACTTATAAATTTTGCAAGGTATGCTTAGTTCAAATTATGATAGGAATTTTATTTTTATAGAGCAGTTAGATAGTGATAGATATGAGAAATGCTTTGTCAAAGAAACTGGAAGGTTATTAAAAGTGTCAATGTAATTGCTCGAGGAACCAAGTCAAGGACTTTGAATCTTTAAAGCAATGACAAAAACACGATGGTTGTTGTTGGATCATTCAAGTCAAACTAGTTTGTAGCACAAGAGGTTGGGACATATGAGTGAAAAAAGTATGAAAATACTTCACTTTGTAGGGAAGTTATAGGGACTTAAGGTGATTGAACACATGGTTTCTTGAAGGTTGTGTATTTGAGAAGTAAAGAGAGTCAATTTTTCAAGAACATGAGAAAAGTTAAAACCAAGGAGGTTGAAGTTAGTTCACACTGATGTGTGGGGGTCTTCACAAATATCTTCTCTCGACAGTTCTACATACTATATGAACTTCATAGATGACTAGTGCAAGAAGGTATAGATTTAGTTTCTCAAACTTAAATCTAATATATTTTCTATTTCCAATGAAAAAAGAAAAAATGCGTGAAATTTAGCGAGCAGCTTTCGGCCAAAAATTGAGAGGTAATGGTTAAGAAGGAGACAGGTTCTCAAGTTAAGAGTTTGAGGTAAAATAATGGTGGTGAATATGTTGTGGGGAACTTAAAAAGTATTGTGTAGACAATCATATTGTAAAGATGTTTTAGGGATACCAGGCCAGAATGATGTGGCAAAGGCAATGAACATAACGTTAAATGAGTGTGTCATAAGAAGTAGATTACATGCATAATTGCCTAAGACATTTTGGACTAGGACAATCAACACTTCGACCTATCTAATCAATTTGACATAACCATACCTACCACCGAAGTTGCCTTAAAAAGTTTGAGACGATAAACAAGTAAACTTTTCTCAACTAAATGTTTTAGGTTGTTTGTCAGACATTCACATTTAGTTGCTAGCTAACTCGAAATATTGTTACTTGATTGGAAATATATTGGAATTGAAATAAGCTACAAATTTTAGGATGATCAAAATAAGAAAATAGTTTAAAAAAAAAAAAGATACATGTGATTGTTAATGAGGAAGTTTTATGCAAGAACAAAACAACAATTGATTCAAAGACAAATGAAAATAATAAATGTTTGATAGGAATGTAATTTTATTTTTAAGTATAAACAGTTGTTTGTGTAAATTTTAGAATAAAATTTAAGCCAATTTTGAAAGTAGAAGTATTAAAATGAGATGGAATTGAAAGTTAAGGATAAAAAAGTAAATATCATGAATGACCTCTTTTTGAGAGTTGTGCAATGTGAGGGAAGCAGCAATGGCGTCGTTTTCCAAGAGATTTGCAGGGGGTTCATGATCGGATGGGATTGGTTGGTACTGTGCTTCTTTTAACAACTCCTCTGATTCAAACTCTGCAGTTTCTTTGAGTCTTACGGAGGATGTCTTCACTAGGTGGTAACAGTAAGTCCAGATGTAAAAACCCCCCAACTGCAGTTAATTTCAAATTCTCTAAGGATCAACACCTTAATTACTTTATTATTATTATTATGGTTATTTTACTTACTGCCATGGAAAATGAAGCATAAGAAAGGCCGCGAGAAGTACAGGTTTCATGCTCCCCAAAAGGGTTGCCCTCCTCCACACAAATTGCAGGGATGATGATCAGAAGAAGGTTTCCCAGGTTCCCTAATACACCATATTTTATTCAATTACCATTTTTTAAAAATCAATTTAACCAAAATTAAACGTGGGAAATCACAAACTCACCGGTGGCAGAGGAAGCAACAATAAGGCCTTCCAGATATGGCTTCGGTTTAAGCACTCTAACAATTATCCATCCCAAAATTGATCCAAAGAAAAACGTGAAACCAATATTCACCGGCATGAACCACCTAGTTTTTTATTTTTGTTTTTTCAAAAAGAAAAATAATATATAAAATTTCCTTCAATACATTTTTGCTCCAGTTTATTTTGTGCTCAATTTGGCATAACAAAGCAACAATCAGTATCCTATATTAAAGATATATTGGTTTTTACTTTCAACAAAATCTTAAATTGATATCTACTAATATGAATTCAACCACGACTTATTTTATTCACATGAAAGAGCAATTACAAGAAGGATGAAAAGAAGGTTACAAGCAGATTATAAAAAATTACAATGAAGAATTTTAAATAAAGAAATTTCCAGATTTTATATTTTGGGACTTTTTTATTTCAAAATTTGTCAACCATGCTCATAATTGTAAGAGACCTTCTTGAAGAGTTAGCTGAGTCTATTTAAGACTTATCTATCCTTTTGTTCAGCATTTAAGCCTTTCAATTAATGTGCAATGGAGATTTGGTTTCCTAGGTCTTATTTTCTACAAAATGCATTTAATAGCGTCATTTTTGTATTCCAAGGCATGTACGGATTTTTTGCCTTTAAAATGGCTTGTAATACATTATTTTGGAGAGATTTTATGAATGAAAAACTTGTGTTTTCTTAAACCTCATTTGGTGTTGTCTTTTTTTCGAATCTTGTTTTAGGTTTTAAGTTAAATCAATTCATTAGATTAATCTTGATCAAACTAATTTTGGAGTGAGTTGTTTTAGGATCTAAGAGTGACCATTTTAGATTTTGAGTGTGATCTAATAAGCCTTGATTGTGAGTTTTTAGAAGGATCCTAGAAGGTCATCTAGCTTTGTAAAATTCAAGCAATGTTTGACACTTATCATTTGGAATCAGAGCATTTGGTCGACATTCCTTGGCCGACTCTAGAGGTGCAAAATCTTTTCAATATGTCACATAATGAAGAAAATGCAACGCATGTACTAGATTTTAGTACCGTTCTTGAAGCTCTTAAAGATATGTTAGAAATGATGAGAGAAGATATGGAAGAAAGAAGAGTACATCACAAAAGGATGTCTTCAAGGTACACTCATCATAAACCAATTTCAAATATCCAATTGTCTTTGGAAAGTGATAGTTTATGTGATAAAGTTCAACTTATGGTTGAAGTAGAAAGTGGAAAATTGAAAATGAAATGTTTTATGATTTAGTTGCAACACATGCTAATGAAGTTAGTAGGGGATTAGATTGTAAGGACTTATTTTCTTGTATCCCTTCTATTATTGTAAAATCTACTCTTAATGATGTACATATTGATGTGTGTGAGTTAGGGGAAAAAGCACATAAGGCCCAAATAAAAGCATATGATTTTAGAGAAAAAGAATCTTGTGAGAAAATGGTGTGAGAGATAAGTATGAGATTAGTTTATGGCCTATAGAGAAATATGAGAGAAAAGCCAATGTTGTGAGCTTGTGTGAAAGAGCCAATGAAGTTAAATCTATTTTGTTTTCAAAGAAAATATTTGTAGACTTTTATATAAAGGAACTTGCTATCTAACGGGCGAGCTTAAACCATGTTTCTATAGTGTTTCTTTTGAGTTTTTATAGGTGGAAAATGAGCTTATACACCATATTGAATTGAAGCTTCCTGCCAAAGTAAAGAATGACAACATGCACAATGCCAACTTGTTTATTATGATGAAATACTCCAAATTTGCTTCCAAGTTCATCCATGGCAACGAGCATAAAGTGTTCAAAACAGGACATAAAGATTTTGATTCGAGGACAAATCCTTTTAAAGAAAGGGGGATGATATGAATTCAACCACCGACTTATTTTATTCACATGAAGTAGCAATTACAAGAAGTAAGAAAAGAAGATTCCAAGAAGATTATAAAAAGTTATATTTCAGAATTGTAAATAAAGAAATTTCCAGATTTCACATTTTGGGTCTTAATTGCAAGAGACCTTCTAGAAGAGTTAATTGAGTCTATTTAAAGCTTATCTACCATTTTGTCTCGCATTTAAGCCTCTCAATTAATGTGCAATTGAGATTTAGCTTCCTAGGCCTTACTTTCTACAAAATGTATTTAATAGCTTTTTTAGTCTTTTTGTATTCCAAGGCATGAACGAATTTTTTGCTTTTAAAATTGCTTTCAATACATCATTTTGGAGAGATTTTATGAGTGAAACTTGTATTTTCTTAGACCCCATTTGGTATTTGGTGTTGTCTTTCTTTCAAATCTTGTTTTAGGTTTGAAGTTAAATAAATTGATTAATCTTTATCAAACTAATTTTGGAATGAGTTGTCTTAGGATCTAAGAGTGACAATTTTAAATATTGAGTGTGATCTAAGTTAGCCTTGATTGTGAATTTTTACAAGAATCCTAGAAAGACCTTTAGCTTTATAAAATTCAAGTAACGTTTGGTGCTTATCATCTATGCTTGTTAGTATGTTATAAACTTTTGCAAAAGGAAAAAAATTAGTCACTTTTAGCCCTAGTCAAAATATAGAGATACTTTAACTAAATAAATTTAAAAAAGAAAGAAAGATAATTACCATGAAATGATGTCTTGAAAAGTGACCGTCTTGGATAAATTTGCAAACATGAGACAAGGAGTGAAGATACTGAAAACAATCTACAAACACAAGATATAGGAGTTAACCAACGGTGGATGTTGAATAATTTAGGTGATTAAGAAATAGAGAGGAATTTGCGGGCTACACCCCTACCATATTGTCATCCATGTCAACCTACACATATTCTTTTTTTCTTTAATTTTTTTATGATAAATATAAAGTAAAAAAAAAAAAAAAAACTACACCCAAATTTTTCTCTAAAAAATAAGTATTAAGTTACCTTATTAAGAGATGTCCGAGCATGGGCGGGAAGAATGTTGCAACGGTCAGTGGACAAGAAAGCTCCCAACAGACAAATGAGAAGGACTTGTATATTGGGCATGGAAGCCACTCCCAATAGCGACATCAACCCCATCTCTCCCTTCAATCCCTATTTCAACATCATCGATTTTCTTTTATAATGTTCCAAATCTCTATATCATATAAATTGAAAAATTATTGCTTAAGAAATTATTTTGTATGATTAAATGTTCAAATCTTGGATCCACATTTATTTTAAACATTTAGTTGTAAACATTTGAAGCAATTGTTTGATATATAAAAATATTTGAAAAATTGGAGTTTTTTTTCTTTTAAATCCAAATAACATTGAAGCTGAAATAGAGTAGTGTCATAATTTTTTTCCCTTTTTCTTGAGGTAGGGAGATTCAAAATTGAAGATAAAAAAGAAAAAAGAAAAAAAAAGAAGGTATCTTATCTAATTTTAGTCTATTTAGTTTAAAATTTGTTCAATAATAATTATTATTATTATGATACAAGGAAAACACTAATTATTATGATACAAAAAGACACGACGTAAAATACTAAAGTGTAAAGTTTTTAATAAAAGAATAAAAAGATGTGGTCCATTTTTTGACTGTGGTAATAAGTATTTTCAATATACTTATCCACCCATAGGTAATTTTTGCTCTTAATGGAGACTATTTTTTGAAAAATCAATAAAAAAAATCTATCATTATCAATTATTGACTTTATTCAAACTACATATTTTGGGAGTGTTTTTAGTTTTAGTTCCGAGTCTAAGAGATCATATCTACGTATATATAATCTATGTAATGTCTTTCATATCTTCACACCAAATGTGATTGAAAAAAATAAAATTGAAATTAATAATTAATAAATAGATAAAAGGAGTGAGTTGAGGAAATTGAAAAGGAGATTCGTAAATAGTTAAAAATAAATAAATATATTTTTTTTTTAAAAAAAGAGAGATTTGAAAATTGTTTAAAAGAAAAATAGAAAAATCTGTCATTAAAAAGAAAAAGAAAAAAAAAAGAGAAAGAATTGTGGATTAGAATGGTAGATTAGAATGACGGGTGCCAGCTAGCCGCACCCATTATTTGTAAAGAATTTGTGATTCGTACAGCGCAATTATTTAAAATGAAAACGACAATCAAGTTATTTGCTTTTAATGTGGATTAAATTTCACGGAATAATTTTGGAATCCCAAGTCTTGTCCTAAAAAATTATGAAGAATGAATATCAATTCAAACATAATTATACTATTTCAAAGTGTAGCTTGAGAATAAAATTATTTTTTGACCATTTTATCCTTAAACCACACCCTAAATTACAAATATGTCATAATCTTCTATTCAAATATAAAAAAAATGCAACTATATTTATAATATTATTTAGATATTTAGATTATTTAGATATTTAGATTTTCATCCTCTAGAAGATAATATATTTTTAGCAAATCTCATAAATGAAGTTAGAAGATAAAAGAATCTGCATAATATTCTTTATCTTTATCTTTACTACTTAAAATGTGACAAATAAGATCTTGGGTTCCAACTTTTTCTATAAATACCACAAATTTATTGTTCTTCAAAATTCAAATTACTAATAATTCTTTTGATGTTGCACAAATGTACAGATTTTGTTCGGGTTGGGAATCTTAGCATCGGTGCACTGAGTTGTGTTCGTGGAAGCGGTTGTCGTCGAAGGTAAAGAACAATTTTTTCAATCTGTATTTAATTCGTTTTACAGAACATTTTCTTCTTCTTCATTTATTTTTATTTTTATTATGTGTTTTTGTATAATTCTATTTATTTTATGCTTCAACTTTAATTTATAATTTTCTTTTAAATTTATGGAGTATTTAAAATTTTGAAGAAATGTTTATCACATTCTTCCATTAATGAAAGGTAATTTTTTATAATTATTATTTTTTCATATTATTATTATTATTATTTGTTATTATAATAAATATGACTTAACATGTAATTTGTTGCTTATTCTGTGATACGTGATGTCATTGAAGTACCACTCATATTTTGACATACGAAGCTACTTAAATTTTATCAATTTTACTAATTATATATTTTTTAAATTTAAATATAAATTTATACACCATTATTATTATTATAGAGAACAATAGATTTAATATAATATCATGTTTTAAATTAATATTTAAAAAACTTATGTTTCATCAAAATTGGTAGGAGAGGTAAATAATAGATTTTATGAGTTTTTTTAAATTTTTTTCAATATTTTTTTATTATTTATAAAATATAAGATGAAATAAGAAAGCACAAATATGATTTTTAAGATTTTAGAGAGCCGATGGTTTCGAGGCTTTTTTTTTTTTTGAAAAGATGGCTTCGATGTTCGTAGATTAAACTAAAATAATAAATGAATGAAAAAAAAAAATTGTGTACAAAGTAAGATTTTAGCATAACGAAAACTTATTTGTTAAAGAAGTTTCATTTATTTCATAATTTTCTTTAAAAATTATGATATGTATATTTTTTTTATTTCACTTTTATCTTGAACTACGTTGTATGAGATTTTTAAATAAAGTAGATAATAAATAATTTACATACTCATTTAAAATTTATATATATATATATTATTTATAAGTATTTTAATAAATAAAAATATAATCGAAAAATCTCGCAAAGCACGTTCCAAAGTGATACTGTGATAAATAGACGATCTGCCAAAACAAATAGTAATTTTAATTAGTATCTGCCAAAACAAATGGAGTAATTTTAATTAACTTATATATATATATATATATATATATATATATATATATATATATATATATATATCCACGTTTGTTTTAAAAAACTTTAGATGCATTTCAACTCTTGTTATGGATTATAATAATTAATTCTACAACATCAGATATTGAAGAAACAAATTATTTCCTCATAGTTTTTATCGATCAAAACTCATCATATTTTAGTTTAACAATAAAGTCTTTATTTTTTTAATTGCGTTTAACAAAACTTTATTTACTACTCTACTACGATATAATTTTAATTTTTATTAACATGAATACACCCTATTTAAGGTTGACCTCATCAAATAGTGTAGCTATTGCCTTTTCAAATCCTTATACGTTAATTTCTTGTTATACAGTGTATCAAAAAAAATTGCTTGTCATATAGATGTAAACCATGTGTTAAATGATCCCACCCATGGATGTTTATCGGTCATGTTTTAAATATTAGTGTGAAAACTAATTTTGCATAGATATTTTTCATAGTTATTCTTAAAAAAATTATTTTTTATAGAAAATTACCATTTTTGTGACAGACCACCATAAAGGGGTTCTACAGTGTCTTAGTTTATTATAACTAAACCCTTTGGGAGAATTCAAGTTATTAAGGGTCCGTGTGGTAACGATCTTGTTTCCTGTTTCTTGTTTTTTAGTTCTTGTTTCTTGGATTTTTTTAGAACAAGAAACAAGAATGTGTTTGAGAACGATTTCTGTTTCTTGTTTCTTAAAAAAATTAAGAAACAGAAACAAATATGTTTGATAACCATTTCTTGTTTCTAATTTTTTTTTCTTAAAAGGCGTATATATATATATTTAAAAATCATTAATCAAAAGTTTTTATTTTCTAACCTTAATCATTTTTTTTATATAAAAACCTGTTCAAAAAATAAAAAATTCATAATAATAACAATTTTGTAATGAATAAGTCTATTATAATTTGATTTAAAAAAAGAAAAAGAAAAATAGATTACACATATTATAAAAAGTTTAAAAATCAAATTATAAATAAATAAATTGAAATAACATATAAACACACATACTAAATATTTTTAAATTATATATATAGTAAAATTAAGAAATAAAATAAACAAGATTTTTTATAAAATAATATTTGTATACAAATTAAGATAATTTAAAAATATAAAATTGGAAATTTGATTTAGATAACAACTTTTATTATTCGTATTTTATTTTAACTTGATACAAGTCTATCAATCCAAAATTTCATTTAAAACCTATTAATTTCACTTGATTGAAATCTAGCAATTTTTTTTAATTCAAGAAAAAAAAATCAAGCAATTTTATAACTATCATATTTGATTTTTCTTAAGCTTTTGGTATCCAATGAATTTCTTTTTTTCTTTTTTTTTTTCCATTCACGAAGAGTTTTCTATAAAATTAGTATATATTTAAATTAATAATAGAGAAATATAAATATTATTTTTATATAAATTAAACTGAAAATTAATATATATTAATATCATTATAAAATAAATTGAAATAAAAAAAGTTTATGTTTATATATATAATTGAAATAATATATTTAATTTTTTTTTGAATTTTTAGGAATAAAAATAATATATGTGGAAATTGAAAAGTAAAAGTTGATTTTTAAAAATTTAAATTGAACTTTAGATGTCCAAGTGAATAAAAATACAATAATACCTACTTGCCACTAGGCCAAAAGCTGGCAATGTAAACAAAATGAATGATTTTAAATAAAAACACAAAGTAACAGTAAAAGAAACAAACACAAAAAATCAAAAAAACGGAACAAGAGAAACTCCTTTTGGGAGTTTCTCATTTTTAAGCCTAAAACTAGAAACGTTTCTTTTTTATTTTGGGAACAAGAAACGGGAACGGTTAACAAACAAGTCTGTTTCTCAAAAAAGAGAAACAAAAACGAGAAACAGGAAACGTTACCAAACGGGCCCTAAGTGAGTGAGCTTGAGAATATTTAATTAAATTAAATGAAAGTCTAAGGTTATTCAATTCTTTCATTAATGGGTTAATTTAGCATCAATTACGTCAAATGGTATTTATTTTGGGATAACTTTCTATAGAGGGGCTTAATTGCAAATAAGGTGTTGTGTTGCCCTAAGTTATACTATTCTTTTCCCTTCCTTTTTGGCTTGCGATTTCTTTACCCCCAAATCGACGTTCTTTCCTTTCTCCGCGAAGCAAACCATCGACATCATCTCCGACTGCCTTGCTTCTCTCTTTCTCTATGGAATCGACACTCAATACAACCCAAGTCGTCGATGCAGTTCCATTCTTCCTTCGTCGTGTTGGCAAATTTCACATTTGGTCGAGTGAATTCAACGCCTAAGGCTGGTCAAAGAAACTAGATTTTCATTCTCTCACTCGATTCCAGCAAAGAGCAAGGATGGGCGTTGAAGATTGGTTGTTTGAATTATTATTCTTCTTCTTGTTATTAAAAAATAAACTTTTCCATCTTGCTTTACTCCAGGTGATCAATACCTAAGCATGCAGCAAGTTGTGAAGTTGATTAGAAGCTGGCCAAGAGTTTAATGACTGATCATTATTGTTTTAAGTTATAGCCATAGTTACGCTCGAGGATTGGTCTTCCTAGGAAAGTGTTTGACAAAATGCTTGAGAGAAACTTGGTGGTTATGGAGTTGGAACAAGTTGGTGTTTTGTTCAAGCTTACTTGAATAATTTTGGTTTGTTCGTTGTTGTCACGACCCGGGTTTTCAATACAATTCTACATGTATAATTTTCAATTGTTTCGGTTTGTTCGTTGGGCCATTATTGCATTTTTGTCTATATTTTAGTAAATATACCATTAAGGTCTGTTTTGTGTTTTAATGAGTTGCGGGGTTACTTTTGTGTTTTCAGGACCAGGAGGCTATTTTTATGATTTTGGAAGAAAAGTTTATTTTAAAAGATTAAAAGAGAAAAGAAAATAAAAAGGGTTTTGATTGATCGATTAAACTCATTTATCAAATTATTCGTCGTTCCCTTCATCGTTCCTAGAGAGAAAGGTTAGAGACTCCCCATTGATTCAATCGATCTCCTTCTTCTTCATCGATCACCATCGACTCTCTCCATCACCGATCACTGTTTCACCTCTCGCGCCCCTCCACCAATCGTCATCGTGATCTCTTGCAATAGTAGTGCACGCAGTCGCGCGTCCCACCTCAGTCGCGTTGCTTGCCGAGTGGATCTGCTGCACGCGCCACACAGCTCGTGTAGCAGACCTGATGGCAGCGTAGTAGACCCGCGACCCCACGCTGCTGTCTGTGCGCGCCTGCGCGTGTTGTCCACTCCCTGTCATAGCCCCTGCCCAGCCAGTCGAACAACACCTTGTCGAGCAGTAGCAGCCATTCGAGTTTGTGGGTAAACTCTGTTCCTGAGCCCTTTGGGTAATCGTTGTTCGGGTTTAGCTTGCTGTTATGGATGTATGTTTGAATTTAGGTTGTGGATTAGTTCGTGTTAATTTTGCAACTCTTGGAGCATATTGTTGTCTATTCTGTATCTATTTTCAGGTAAGGATTCCTTGTCGTGGTTGTATAGACCCCACGTATATATTTTTAACTGATTGTATCTTGTGCTTGTATGCTTTATTGGTTTCCAATAATGTTTAGATATTCTATGGTGTGATATATGATAACTTGACTATTAGGGTGTTGACATGTAGCTCAGTCTTTTTATGTATTGAAGAATCCTAATAGGATGATTTGTGTTCTAGTATGATGAGCATGTTGTCATATGACTGAGTTTAGTATGTAACACTCCTAGATAGTACCTAATAGGTTTTCATCATCTAGAAGCAGAGAGGATATGATGTATAGTTGCCCCTTTGGGTCGGGATCGTTGAGGATTCATTCCCGACCCCGGTAGTCGAGTTTATGATGTAGCTCACCACCTCGACGAAGCCTAGTTTGTAGCCTGCTAGAGCGGGGTCCATCCCTTGGTATAAGCCTACCTTGGGACGATTCTTAGCTTTAGGCGTAGGTGTGAACAAGCTGCCATAGTTGGGTGCCATCCCACCAGCTGTGGATTAGTAAACACCATTATGAGTCATGTTAGACATGTGTATTTAGACCGACGTAGTTTGTATAGGCCTACATTTACCCCGGTTTGCAGCAGAATGTGGTGTGTGCGCACACGCATTAGATGCCAAGAAGACGGCTCCCTCGGGCTAATGTCGTTCATTTCCATCTAGTATAGAGCCCAACTCTTGGGTACACTCCCAAGTGTCTAAGATTAGCATACCTAGCTGGTCACTTAGGCGAGAGGTTTTGAGAGTTATGCTGATAACTCAATTCTGCGATCTGTTGGTTAATTGTAATGCATGTATGCTAGGATGCTAGATGATGTGATGTACGTATATTATATCTTAACTGGGGGTTCTTACTGAGTATCTTCGTACTCACTCTTATTTCTATGATTTTCCACCAGGTAACTTGGGATAACATGGGGAAGGCTAATGGAGGAGCTGAATGATAGTGGGAGTCGGCTGCTGTTGTTTTATGTATTTATTTATTTATTCTTACATTCATTATTTGATTTAGCATGACAGATATGATTGGAATTTTATTACTTCAAACTGATTTAAATAATCTCTAGCTAGAGACTCGAACCTGTTTTAATTATTTATGTTAAACATTTATTTTTCTGAAATAAAGAGAATTTTTTTTTTCGGTTTTCCTATTATAACTGTTTGAAACCAAGCATGCTGAGTAAGAACCGGGTATAGGGCTATTTTAGAAGTCGGGTTCTTACAGTTGTATGCTTCATTCAAAATTTTTCTAGTTATGATTGTATGTAGAATAAATAAATATGGACGTGTTTATGTGGCTGGTCTTAATAGTTGTTTTTGGGAAATTTGGGATATTAGAGAAAAAGCGTTTTGTAACAAGCTTGTTGAGGTTGGATTTAGAAAGAAGTTGCTTATATAGCAGCAGATTAAAATCAGGCTTGTGTTGTAACAGCTAGTGCAGAATTGTATAAAAGGATATTGATCCACCTTTATACTAGAACATTTTATACTTAAGCATTCCTTTTATGCTGAGCAAGCTGGAAATAGATTGTTATGGAGCATTTTTTGATGTTGTTGTAAGGGACAATGTTCGGGATCATATGTTTTTGTATTGGGTTTATGGTTGATATTCTATCATGCTCGTAAATTATATGTTTGTCATACGTTTGATTATCGATGATGTTTATTTAGTAATTGAAATGCATAGCTTGATGAATCTTGGATATCAATCATGTTTATGTTTTTGTATAGTTTCCTATTATAGCATTGCATGTTTAGGCACATGTAAGTTGCTTGAAGTCTAGTGTATGCTTATACTAAATTGTTTAGTTTGGATATGACTATGTGTGATTTCTTGTATGTTACTCATTGGAAGCACGTATGCATGACATCTGTGTTGTTAGGCCTGAAAGGATCAAACAGGTTCTTGTGAATCTCTAGATATACTTATATGATAAACGTGCTGCTAGGCTTAGACATGTCAAGTGTGTTTCTTATTGATTTGATTGATGAATATGAACGAGTTGACATATGTGCAGGCTAGGTCTCAAGATCCTTTTAGCTTACTTGACCCACCGGGGTCTCTTTTCCGCCATTAGGGTGGCTTTGTTTGCTTGCGTGACACGTTAGGACCAACCCATAAGGGTGTAGGATCAGACCCGACCAAGATTCCCTGACGGATAGAGGTTACTGTTGTAAGGGACGTTATTAGGGCGGTGATAGTTACATAAGCCCGAAGTGCGGTGAAACTAACCGTAGGGTTGATAGTCTGCACTCAGTAACTTGGCATAGGCTAGGAATCTGGTCATCCATACGTGTAACCTAGACAAGTGGCTTAGGATGCGTAAGGTGTGGTAGTGGAAATCTGGCATAGGCTGGTTGTTCCATACTGCTATAGCCAGAGTGGGAACTTGCAAGGTAGTGTGCAGTCGAACTTGCTAAGACATAAATGAGCGACGCGCTAGTAGGTTGGATCACTCTAGGCTTGGCACCATGCGAGCGACATAATGTGTTCGGGTTGGCCCCACCGTGCCGGAGGGACCTGATATAGCCTGGGGGACTCTAGTGGTTAGACCTTTACATCTAGGCACTTTGCCTTATCCGAGAGAGTCTGAGTAGTGTCCTCTCGGGTCTCACGACATCGATCAGTGAGACTTGGGTACTGTCAAAGGCCATTGAGGTCGGCGATGCGAGTGTCTAGGAGATGGGATACCATCCCTTTCGTTTGTACATGATGTTCATAGACTTAATGATATTTTTGGCTTATTCTATATAGTGTGTGCCTCCCATGCGAGATTTCGTACTGAGTTTTCATGAAAACTCACCCTTCGTTTTATGTTGGGTTGTGTCTGTTATAATCGTTATGTTTTTAGTTGTATTGCATTTCTTCTAGCATGAGATGTTTTGTAACAATGTCTTTTCAAACTGTTTTAGTTTTACACACCGAGATCTCAAGATTTACTTGTTTTAACTACTTTGATAAACTACTTGTTTCTAGAACATTTTGGAAGTTATTTGAAATTCTTTGAAATGTCCATGTTCTACTTTCCAACTACGCGTTTCTCCATATTTTAGGGGAAACTCTTCCAAAAATTTTATTGATTTTACATGCATGTTAGTAACCCCCGTGGTACAACCTTATGGTTATGGAACAAGTCGTTTCAATTTTATTCAAAAGTGAAGTGAAAGAAATCATGATACCAAAATAAAAGAGACATAACTCAATTTCTTTTTATTGGAGTTATATTTTATGTGGTTATAAGATATTAGTGTGAAAACTACCGTTTATGGATAGTTTTCATAGAAAATGGCCGTTTTCTTCAAAAAAGTGAAAAAAAGAATTATGGTTTGGAAAATGAAAATATAAAAACAATTGTGTTTTTGTTGGCCATACGTTTTTATATAAATAAAGAGTGAAAATATCCTTTTTATAGATATTTTATTAAAAACAATCATTTTCTTCGAGAAAACATGCCTTCAAATCTCAAGCATTCGATCAGGGTGCCACATCAGTTTTAGGTGGAAGAAGACTTCTAGTTAACAAAAGAAATCACAATCTTTCTATGTGAATGCTCGATCACTTACTTATGCATAGTATTGACTAACTTTTTGTTTTAGATTTATTTTTTTTTACTTTTTAAATTCATTTTTCTCATCTTCATTTAATAATAATTCTTTTACAAGCTCTTTTTGACGATATAAATTAAAATTTTTATTTTATATTATTTTTCAAACTTTCAATTTTCTGAATATTATCGACATTTAGTTTAAAAAAAACTCATGGACACTGAGTTATTAATGTAACACCCCGCACTTTCAAAGAAACCCTTCAAGTACAGCTATCCTCTTTCCTGGGATTTTCGGTGTGATTCTGTTTAGTTTTGGCATTATGGATACTTTGGTAATTTTGTCCTTAATGACCCTTTTTGCAATTTTTATTTAATGTTGGATATTTTGGTAAATTGCATGAAGTTGGGGCATTGGGTAATTAGCTTGTTTGGAATTATTATAGAAAATAATTTAAATAAAAAGAGTGGTGTTTTGTTTTATTAGTTTATAACGAGAAAAAAGGAAAATTTTCATTTAAAAGGGAATTTAAAAGTCCATTATGGGTTACTTTGTTTTTAGTTAAAAAAGGGGGGAAAATAGAAAAAGAAAATAAAAAAGGAAAAACCTAAGTTCTCATCTCCATCTTCATCTCTACCCTAACCTTAGCCACCACCACTTCTCTACCCGTCGTCGACCATTGCCGGCAAGCTCGTCGCAGCTGTAGATCTCGTCGATCACTGTCGTCACCACAGTAAATATGTCCCCCGCGCACGCTCAAGCTAGCCACATCCTACAGCAGTTTCTCGCGCGTTTCAGACTACGCAGCCCCACCAGCATCATGCCCATGCTGAGGCCCTATTCTGCGCGCGCTCAGTAGGTCGCTCTCAGCCATAGTTCACAACCCCACTTCTAGTGTTTGTCGCCTTGCAACCAGCCAGCCCACATCGATGCCAATTTGCGACGTGTCGTGCTCGTTCTCGGGTAAAAGTTTCAGTTTTAAATGATGTGGTTGTTGTTTTTCGTTTTGAGTCTGATGTCTTACTATGTGTGCTCGGTTGGGTTGATTTTGAAGTATCGTTCCTGTTAGTTTCAAACATGTGGTTGAGGGTCTATTTGGTTTTTCGTGTTCGTTGGTTTTGGAAATCCGTGTTGATTTCGAGTTTTTCGTAAGTTTTTTGGACTATTTTCGTTGGATTAAAGTTATTTTTGTCGTTGATTTTTGGGTATGTCAAGACTAATTTTAGGATATATTTTGTTAGGTCAAATAAGCTCCGTTGGTTGATTCGTTGCCTACATCTCAAGGATAAAATTTCTTTGATTGTTATATATCTTTTTTCAAGTAAGGATTCTCTACCTGGGTTGTGTGGACCTGCACAAGACAAAATTTATTGTATTTCTAATACGTTCCTGTAACGGCCCAGATTTCTGTTCCGATTCCCCAGGTATTTCTGTTGTTCGGTTGTGCCGTTAGGGTTGTTTTAGTCTTTTTCGGAGCTCAAAGATTTTATACAGTTTCAGGTTCTTGGAGTTGGAGTCTATTCTTGTGTTTTGGTGGCTTGGTTTGAAAGAGGAAAATTTAACAGAAAAGTGTTTGAGCCAGGATTCGAACCCACGTGGCTAAGAGTTGGAGTTGGTTGCTGTTTAAATAATAAATTAAAAGTGCTCTTGCCAAAGCTCGAACCTTGGTTGTTTTGGAGTTGTGGAGCTTAGTTTAAAAGAGTTTTAAAAAGAGAAAATAAAGGTGTGTTGCTTATGGGATTCGAACCCTTGACCTGCAAGGGAGTCTGGAGGCTTGGATTAAAAAGGATTAATTAAGAAGAAATTTATGTTGCAGCTAGGACTCGAAGGGGAGATGGCTAGGATTTCAATCGACTAAAAAGCAAAAAGTTTTCCCCAAACCCTAGAGATTGTCGATTTCTCCTTTTCCTTCCCC
Source organism: Sicyos edulis (assembly GCA_036507275.1). Lineage (NCBI taxonomy): Eukaryota > Viridiplantae > Streptophyta > Magnoliopsida > Cucurbitales > Cucurbitaceae > Sicyos > Sicyos edulis. The sequence continues at coordinate 8,750,560 of CM071847.1, forward strand.
CAAGCTTGCAGATCCTTTCCATAGCCCTCACCAATCTTGCCGATTCCATCACCTTCCTCCGAGATTTGCTTGCCGTTCTTCTTCTTCTTCTTCATTCTAGCCGAGAGATCATCTTGCTTCTCCTTGTGGTAGCCGAGAACACCTTTGCCCTAATCTTGATTTTGGGTGTGGCTGCCGAAACCTTCTCTTTGCTCCTTCTTCATTGGCGAATTCATTCACCCTTCTCTCTAACAAAGAAACTCCTTCACCAAACCCTAACCGAGACCTCTTTTTCACTTCACTTTGCTTTGGCCTAGAGGAGCTCCACCCCTAGTAGCCGGGAGACCACTTTGTTCTTTCTCTTGTCTTGCCACAAAGATCACCCTAGCTGAACCCTTGGTGGAGCTCTTGGTTGCTGATCTCTCTTCCTCATCCACCTAGCCTAGAGGTGCTTCAACTCTAACACTAGGGTCTAGCCGAGGAGCCCTAACAGCCAGCTTGTCGCCGCACATCACCATCAAAGAACTTAAGCAGCTGAGCAAAGATTTGTGAGCAAGCACCCTAGCAGCCGAGGCCCCCTTACATCTGAGCTTCTTGTTGCCGAGGTGAGTTCATCTAGCCCTAGCCGTGAGTAAAGGCTTCCTTGGTTTAAGTAAGTTGATTACCTGTTGATCGAAGCTAACTAGTGTTTTGTTGCTGTTGTGGAGAAGCCCTAGCCGAAACCAAGCTGTCTTATGAGGAGGCCGAGAGTACCCTAGCCGAGAGGTCCTTTGGTCTGCTCCCAAGTGTTTGGCCGAGAGCACCAATGTAGATTGTCGGGTAGCTTCTCGGATCCCTTTCTCATGGTTTCTAGTTTGGAATTAGCTAGTTAGGTGGTTAATATATTTTTGTATGTTGTTGCTAGGTTGTGAGTCTGTAGCTAAAGGAGCACCATATTTTGTTATTGTTTTATTGCTTGTTTCCAGGTAAGGATTTCTTACCGGGGTTGTGTGGACCTTGTGATGTATCATGATTGTGCCTTGTATGCCTGTTGATTGTTATGAGCATGTTAGTGGATAAGACTGCTTGATTATTGAATTCCTGCTAGCATGTTTGCTCTCGTTTTACATGTTAGTGCCATGCTAGGTTTGTTCTTCCAGCATGTTCAATGATTCCTACTTTAAGTTCGTAGTATCATGCTAGGTTATGTGTTTGTACTATTGAGCATGTTTGATTAGCCAGGAATCGTTACTCTGAATTCTTAGATAGAACTGTTAGGAATTGTCATCATCTAGAGGCTGAGAGCGGACACAACGTACTTTGTCCCCACCGGTCGGGATCTAGTGCGAAGCATAACGTATCTTGCCTCCACCCCACCAGCTGATGTGGATTAGCTCCCGCATCGGCATAAGCCTAGTTTGTAGCCTGCTAGAGCGGAACCTAACCAACGGTGTAAGCCTACCTTGGCCGGTTCTTAGCTTCAGGTCGGTGGTACAGGATGCTACAGATGAGTGTCGAGGGCCTCGCACTACTGTATTCAGTGACACCGCTTCCTAGTCATTAGGCATGCGTACCTGGCCCCCGTAGTTTGTCCCTAGGCCCCCACATTTATGCTGGTTACAGCAGCATACGGTGTGCACGCACACGCGTTAGTCGCCGGTTCGGAGCGCTCCCCCGGGCTAATGTTCGTGAGTACACCACTTCCGTTCCAGTTTAGAGCCAGACTTCGGGTACTCTCCCTTTAGTCAAGTATTAGTTAGTCGAGGGTAAGAGGCCCTCGAGGACACCTATTTTGGGATCGATTTTTGAGCTGATCATTTGGCTGAGGGAGAAAGACCCTCGAGGGTGTCTGACATCTATTTGGGATCAACTTTTGAGTTGGTCATTTGGCCGATGGAGAAAGACCCTCGAGGATGTCTTTGGGATTGGTTAGGAGAGCCAATCATTAGGCTGGAAGTAGGAGACTTCTGAGGATTCCATATTTGCCCCAACAGCTCGTTGAGCAAAGATCTGTGTTGGTAACTATTTGCATGTATACTAGGATGCTAGATGACTGATGTATCGTATTGTACCCCGATTGGGGATTCTTACTAAGTATGTTTGTACTCACCCTTATTTCTGTGGTTTTCCACCAGGTAACTTGGGACAGTACCGGGACGGCTAGCGGAGGGAGCTGACTGATCATGGGAGTTGCCGTTACTTTGTCTTTCTTTATTGCATTTATTATTCAGCATGTAGTTGGATATGAAGTCCTTAGGGGAACTTGATTGTTTGATGTTTTAAACTATTTTGGAATGTTTTATTTAAACATTGGCCAGGACTTGTTTACTTTAACAACTTTTATTTTATGGAAATGTTTTTATGTTCCCCGTACTATATTGTTTTGCAAATTTTAATTAGTACTCTTAAGTGATTTAAGAACGATTGCATACATGCTGAGTGAGAACCTAGGTTTAGGACCACATTTTGGGTTGGGTTCTTACAGTTTTGATGTTTGAAATATGTTGCATTTTTGTTTGGTCGGCTATTTGCATGCTTGTATTTCAGGATTATGGGGTCCCAAGGTGCCCTTTATGTTGTTTGTTCTTTTTTTATTCTATTTGTGGTGCTTCTAGATTATGGGGTCCTGGGGTGCCAACTTGCATGTTATTTATATCTTATATTTTTGTATGCTTGCTAGGATTATGGGATCCTAGTATGTTGATACTTTTTCTTGCTTGATCTGAGTTTCTCTTGTTGTATGAGTGAGTTGTTGATTACCTGTGCTTACTATGTAACTAGCCTTGATCATGTAATGAGTGTATCTTGCTAGGATGACTATATATGAATATGGAGCATGTTTTGGTGATCTGTTAGGACTAAGTAGGTTTGTAACTCTGAGTTTAATAAGAATAATGGTCATCTAGAGACTGTAGAGAATACGACGTACTGTTGTACTCATGGGTCGAGATCACTGAGGATTTAAACCCTGGCCCCCATAGCCAGGGATGTGATGTGACATGCCACCCCAGGCGATTCTTAGTTTGTAGACCTTTTAGGTTGACCCTGATCATAGTGTAAGTATGCTATGGGAGAGTCTTAGCTTAGGGTGATAGGTGTGGCAGGCTGACTCGGTGTGCTAGTGAGGGCCTCTAGAACCATGACTTAGTGGACACCTTTTCCTTGAAGTTAGGCATGTGGACCTTGACCAGGTTAGTTTGTGTAGGCTTGCACCTGACTAGTTTTTAGCAGCATGCGGTGTATGCGTACACGCACCAAATGTCAGGTAGATGGCTCACCTAGATCGGCGTCATCTGTACACTAGTCGAGAGTTAGTGTTAGAGCTGGAAAGTCATGTAACGAACTTCATGACCTATCATATTCTTGTGTTTAGGTGAGTGTCTAAAGGGCCTCACAAGTGGGCCATGTAACGAACCTCATGACCAATTAGCAAGCTGCATTGAGATAAGCTTAGATATGTATTGACTAGCATGTGAAGTTCTACTTTGTGCATTGTACCCCTGTTGGGGAGTCATTACTGAGTATTCTTTTATACTCACCCTTTTCTGTGATTTATTCCACAAGGTAATCAAGGACATCATCGAGACGGTTAACTGGGAGATGTTGAAGGGATCATGGGTGGAGCCGCTGCATTTTTCTTTAAGTTGTTGATAGGATAGATGTCATTCCTTCTTTTGGTAGCATGCAATGTTTAAACTGCTATTATTTCTGTTTAAGGTTTTTATTAACGGATGGCAGGATTGCCTTCTACTTAAATTATTTATCTATTAATTAATTAATTTTGTTTTTGAATATCTTGGCCAAGGGCTTGTTTATTTACTCATTGTTTATTTTGAATAAATTCAAGTGTTTATTTACTTTAAGTTGAAATTTTGAAAATTGTATATTATAAGTGTATTCGAGTCGTTAAGAAAAGTAGTTTAAAATTATGTGCTCTTACAATTAATATTAGATATTTAATAAAATGATTTTTTTTTTGAAGACTTCAATCAAATGATTTTAATTTCATAAATATATTGTCTACTTATTTATCTATAAAAATAAATGATGATATATTAGTTCAAAAACAAAAATGATGGTTTCTCAAAAAAAAAAAAAATGATGATATATAGTATTTCAATTATAAAATATGAGAGTTTAACGTAAAAATAATAATGTTAAATCAAGAATATAGTTTATACTGTAAAAAAATTTGTAAATTCAAATTAAATAATTAAAAAGAAAAAGTGTTATCAAGAACAGTAACTTAGCCATGACTAAGAAGACCCCAAACATGTATTTACTTCAATAACTCTTAATTGATGAGCTATTCACCTAATCGATAAAGTTATTGGAACATAATTTGAACTCAGGAACAGATACTTACTGTTTGGTTCAACTATTAAAGACAAAATCTGTTTACAATTTGGTTTGTGTTCTCTCCATTATATTTATAGGTTGATTTGATTTTTGTTGGTTTCATGAGGTTGGATTGGTTCCAACATTGGTAAGAGATTGGTCTTGCACCCCTACGAGTGTTTGTTTGCCATATTTCTGCACACCTACGAGTGTTTGTTTGCCATATTTCTCGAATTAGATTGACGATTTAATAATTTCTCCTTAAAAATCATATTCAAGTGAATTTTTGTAACTATTTATTATAATTCATTGATTTTTATTATTAAAAATAATTCTTAATTTTTTACCACACATTTATAAATAATTTATTTATAACTATTCAATATAACTTCTCATTTCTAAACCACTAATTTTAATCATTTCTTTCTAATCAATCAAAATAATTTATTTTTAAGTACTCATTTTTAATTATTCAAAATAATTACTCATTTTAAATTTACATCCAAATAAGATTTTTGTTCTAATTTCTCTACAAAAAACCTACATGTTCAAAATCAATTGACAATAAAGGAAATAACTCATATATTTTATGATTGTTTGAAAGACTTTCCATTTTTTCAATATAGAATAATTGTGAGATACTAACCAACAAATTTTGAATGTTTAGAATGATAAATGATATATTATCATTTAAACCATAACAATGATGATTTCTCCAAAAAAAAAAAAAAAAAAAAAATAACAATGACGGATTGAATTTGTGAATCATATATAAAAGTTAGGTAAAATATATTTTTACTCTATAGATTTAGAATGCAGTGTCAATGTTTCAAAATTTTAAAATTAAATACTTTTATCTCACAAATTTTAATAGTGTTATTTAGTTCGGGTGTATTTTTTAATTTTAGATTTATACTTATTTCTTTTTATAAATTTCTTTTTTGTTAATATTAAAATATTCACTTCATCATCATATTAAAATTTAATATTATTTTTCTAATCATTATTGTAATTAATGATTTTTTATTTTAAAAACTAAAATTAAATGTTATCGAAATGTCACAAAACTAAAACTGAATAATATTGAACTGTGTTAAAAATGTTTGATTTAAAAAATAGGAACCAAATTAAAACTATACTCCAAATCTAGAAACTAAAAATCTATTTTTCTCTAAAAAATTAAATAAACTATTAGATTAGTCAAATTTATAAAATAATTACAAATATAATCACTTTTTTAAAAAAATAATAAATACATAACAATAAATATTATCAAGTATTTTTTTTATAATATTGTATTAATGAATATTTATAAAACATAACAACAATATTAATGAGTATCTATAATATAGTATTAAAATATATTAATGATTTTGAATTTAAATGTTCTAAAATATGCATATATTTATAATTATTTTGTAAGAAAAACCCATCTAATAATAATTTTTTGGGAAATGTTTTTTGGGAAATGGTAAGAATTGTCTAGTTTCCGAAAAATAAATCATTAAATGTCTACCGATTTTTCGCATTTAAATCTATGTCTACCTTGAGGAGAGAGAAATTTTTATTCCCCACAATGCCCATCCATATTCCACGATTTCATTTAAAAATAATCAATATTTTTATTAAAAAAAATTCCTATAGAAAAGCCTCCATTTTAGGAGACATTTATTTTATATAATCAATATTTTTATTTAGAAAATCTTGAGCCTACATTTTAGGAGTATTTTTATAAAAAAAAAAAAAAAATCTTAATCTAACTAACCTACCTCCTACATTTTAGGATTCGTTTAAATTTTTTTTTATTATTTAACTAACCATTTTTTTCCCATAGCCAACATTTAAAATGTAGAAAATAGAGGTAAAAATAAGATTTTTAATCTAACTAACTCATATGCTACATTTTAGGATTCCATTTAAAAAATTACATTTTATTTAACTAATCAATGTATCTCTTTGCAATTCAATTAATTTGTGAAAAATCCCTACAGCTACAGTGAATAGAGGCAAATAATCGATTCCCCTTGCTAAATGACCCTGGCCAATCCAGTCGAAGTTTGGAATTCCACGTTCTCCTATCGAACGTCGACCCCTCCACAATCTACATCCAATGTTGAAGATCACAATTATATGATCTTCTAAATCTAACAATTCATCTAACTAAATTTTCGATTGCAAGGGTTTTGATTGCACAACCATAGAGGTCACGTCAATCACAATCATCTTTAATGGAGTATGGGTTGAAATGGATATCTACATCAATTATAAGACAACGACGACAATTAGTTTATCGATTTAGTTGCTACTGCGCTTAAAGTAGCGTACATAATAAAGTAGGTTAAGAATACTCATGGATGACTATAAGTTACTACAAAACCACGAAAGGCAAGAAATTAATGCTTGAAGCCATGAGAGACAGCCCAGAATACTCATATGTTTTCCTCTCGCGTTTTGTCGCCAAAATCATCGAAAAAAATCCAAGTAATGTAATGACACACTAGTCCCTAGGTCTCGTAATATGTAAGAATTTCTACCTTTAAGTCACTGGTTGTACACGCGTCTACCTCATGTTTTCACTCGTGCACATTTTACAAGCTTAACAACACAGCACATTAGGTGGACGACGACCTATTTATTCGTATGTAGGTCATTATACCCTCATTCTGCCACAATTATACAGGTCGCTATACCCCATTCAGCCACAATATGTATTTGTATGTAAATGGTTGAGAGTGATTTAGGGAGCTATTTTAAATTTTTTTTTTCTTTTTTTCAAAATCATTTTTAAATTTCATATTTCAAATCTGAACTTATTTTTTCATCCCATATATTCCATTTATAAGATTATAATTTAATTTCTTTTTATAATTCAAATTTGTTATTATTCTAATTATAGGGAGTTAGTTAGTTGAAATCTATAATGAAAATATTAAACATTTAAAATACAAATAAATAAAAAGGTACAAATGTCATTCATTTAATTATAAAATCCGAGAATAATAAATTTAGACATAAATTTAAATTAACATAAAGACTAGACATTTGATATTTTATTTTTAAAAAATTAGACATTTGCCTAATTGCCCCTAATTTTTTCCCCAAAAAGTATTTTCGAGAGAATTGTTAAAAGCCCAAAACAGGTTGGGAATTGGCCCAAGTCTTCAGCTCTTAAAGTTAAGTCATTTGATAATCAATTGGTTTTTGGTTTTTGAAATTTAAGCATATTCTTACTTAAATTTCCTATAATGTGTTTTATCTTTCCTACAATTTATTCATATTTTTCAAAGAATGTAAATACTAATCAAATTAAAAAACAAAATCAAACTTTTAGAAACTACTTCTTATTGTTTCCAAATTTTAGTTTGGTTTTTAAGAATATAGGTAGGATATAGATATGCAAGTAAGAAAAAACATGTGGCTAGAGAATTATTGTAGGTTTAAATTTAAAAAACAAAATGATTATCAATTTCCCTAAATTTGAATGGAAATCGAGATGAAAGTAATTTTATAAAAGCTAAAATTGGAGAATTAGAATATATGTCAATTCTAGTTTAACTAATTGTTTGTTTCAAAGAGAAATTCAATTTATATTATGGGTTAGTAATTTTTTTTTTCTTACTCTTACATTTTTTTTTAATAACTTGGCCTTAGATGAGTTTTTTATTTTAATTTATAAAGTAATTTTTGCTAATACTATAATTAATATCCAATATAATAAAAGAGTAAATTATAATTTTGGTCTTATAATTTTTTTTTTTTTTTAGTTCATATGATTTTAAAATCTATAGTTTTGTGTCTATGATTGAAAGAAAATTAAAAATTAGTCTATACAATTTTAAAATTTAGTTCAAATGATTTGAAAATTTTGAAAAAAAAACTTATGAATAACTGTTACCATTCGCTAACAATTAAATATGTGAAAGTTATTCATGTATATCACTAATATCGTGCAGAGTTACCTGACTAATTCAACAAAAAAGAATCATATATTTTGTACATAAATAGTTATCTAATGTTACAAACGAGCATGAAATAATATCTAATGTTACAAACGAGCATGAAATAATTTTAGGTTTTAATAAACCATAATGACTAAATTTTAGTTTGCTAAATCATCGAAACTAAATTCTATATTTCTTTAAGTTATTGACAAAATTCTAACTTTAAAAATTATAAACTCTAAACTCTAATTTTTTTAAAATGATAATTTCCATAATAAAAAATTATGTTAATTGTAATTTTCTTTATTTGTTATTTTAAAAAAGAATAGAGTATTATCGACTTAAGTTATTGTTAAAGAAAAAAAAACTTATTGTGTTTGCATAAACTAGTTCGGAAGCTAGTGTTTATAAGGTTCATTTATTAAAATCCCAAGTCCAAAAAACTTTATTATTGTAATATATCAAGAAAGAAACATGGTGCAATGTTTGGTGGATTGATTAATGTTTAATTGGGGAGGGGAAGAGAAAAGAGAATGAGAAGGTAGCGGCAAACCTGAGCCGGCGGAGACGGAGAGAGAAGACAAGGGAAAGAGGCTCCTCCACCGAACCACCACCAGTAATTTGCAAAAATGCCCCTTAATTTCCCCAAAATTAATATCGATTTTGGATCTGGATCTGGGTATGTGGTAATCCCAGAGTAAGGGCCTGTGATTGCGTATTTGTATTATAGTATCACGCTTGACGAGTTATTGCCGTCCCCACTACAAGACAAGTTTTACAGGCAGCGGCCGGGCTGAGATTACTGCCCCACACCCTTTATGAACTGCTGCTTTCCCACTCCCACACCTCTGGAATTTTCTCGGATTACTGCCACTAATAAATATATTTTTATTTAATTATACCTTCGCAATCTGATATATTAAAGTTAACAATGCACATGTACAATATGTCATTTTCTCTATTAGGCCGGGTCTCCATCTGATCCAACCCGTGAATCCCCAAATAGATGATGAATAGAGGAGAGGGTGGGGATAAAAATTTCTAAATGGAGATGAGGTGGGAATGTATTCCACATCCCATTTCCAATTCCCCACTCCATTCATAATATATATATATATATATATATATATATATATATAAATTTTTTAAATACATTTATATACATAAGGTAGTAAAAATATTTATTTGCATTAGTATTTTCTTTGCCTAATTAATTATTTACTTAAAAATCAATAAACATTTCTTTTAATATTGAATAAAATTATCTAACACTTAGTCAATTGAATTAAAAATCTAGAAAGTTCGTAAAAAGTTAAGAATAAAAAAAGAAAAGAAGAAAAGTTAAATGGAGAATAATTTCCCATGGCGAATTCGATCCATGTGATTTCTTTACATTGAATTCCGCATACGTTTCTTTCTCTTGTTGATCTTCTCTTGCTTGAGGTCGTGCCTTATCTCCCAACTCTCCGGTTCAACCGTTAGACATTCGTTGCCTGCAAAATTTTACCATGAATTTCATGAGGATGGAGATTGAAATAAGTAGTGGGGATGGGGACCAATAAAGTCATCCTCATCGCGTGGACATATCTATTCACATGGATACAAATTTAACATTATCTGCCAACAACAATAGTTGTATGCGGCATCAGTGTATACCCATACCCATGAAGCTATGGGTTCGAATCCCCCCACTCCATTCTTGTAATATTCAACAAAAAAAAAAGAGTTATTCAAACCAAATTTAAACTAATTTAATGACAAAATAAAATTAAATTTTGGGACAATATTTCTCAAAATTAAATTAGATCAAAATTGATTTATCTTGAATTTGGGTCAAAATAAAACCAGACCAAGTGAACCAAACCATGAAATTCAAGCCCATAAGGGCCCAAACCCATGATTCATGAGAACTCTATAAATAGAGGTGTTCTCTTCATTTCAAAAGGTGGAAATTTTTTGAAACTTGAGAGAGAATTCACAAAAGTTGAGGTCTCTCCATAGTTCTGAAGATCAAACGTCGTTTCGAAGACAAAAATTACTTCGAAAGGCAAATAATTTCATAAACGAGCAGTTGAATACAAAAAACATGCATGTTGTTCATCAAATTGTTCTTCATATCAAGAACATTCATTCAGAGAGAACGAATCAAAGGATCAGTCATAGAGATCGAACCATTTTTGCAAAATCATCTCAAATTCAAGTTCAACTCCACGAAACTGAATTTCTCCAGAAATTCTCGTGCGAACAAATTGGCACGCCCAGTGGGACGTATCTACCTCTCATCTCAATCTCTCGCATAAATCAAACAACTATGATTGGAAAAGCTATCGAAGAACGCTGCTTCAAAAGTCCCGATCGCAACATATAACGTTGCATCAAAGGCAACTGCTTTAAGAACTTATGTTGGACCTGTCACACACAATCGTTCCAAGTCCATCAAGATCAATGAACAACAATTGACACTTATGGGAATTGCGAAAGGATTGTGAGGCAAATAGAAGGGTTTTCTGATGAAATTTCCATCAAAGATAATTCGTTATTTGACCAAGTCACTCCTCTCGTCGATCAACCAAAAGAGATGTCAAATCCTGATGTGATGTCTGTTATGATGGCTGGCGAGGGAAGCGATGATCGAATGATAGAGTTTGAAAGAAAGCTCGAACAAATGATGAAACAATTGAAGAAAGGGACTTAGAGATCGCTTACCTAAAAAATTAGATGTAGAATCGAGAGACAATTGTATCAAGCCAGAGCCTATATGAGCGTAATGACCAAGGAAAAAATGTTCTCTTGGAAGGATAACCACAAAAACACTCAACTTTGGTCGCTTTCTTGTATGTCTAACAACTATACGACATGATCGCAAACACAAAGATGATGGACCCGTCCAAACTTCTCTTTTGTCCTCCAAGCCATACACAAAGAGAATAGACAACATGAAAATGCATGTAGGGTACCAGCCACCTAAGTTCCAACAGTTTGATGGAAAAGACAACCCCAAGTAACATGTCGCTCATTTCATTGAAACTTATGAAACTGCTGCACCTGAAGTGACCTTCTCGTCAGGCAGTTTGTCCAAACATTGAAAGGGAATGGTGAAAGATAGATAGCTGGGAAGAGCTTGAAAGAGAGTTCCTTAACCAGTTCTACAACACAAGACGAACTGTCAGTATGATCGAGCTGACAAATGCAAAACAACGGAAGGGTGATCCTGTTGTCGATTATATCAACCGATGGCGAGCTCTTAGTCTTGATTGTAAAGTTCGCTTCACTAAGACATCCACGATCGTTATCGGCATTCAGGGCATGCATTGAGGACTCTTATACTTCCTGAAGGGAATCAAGCCTTGCACCTATTAGAAGCTGGCCACCCGAGCTCACAATATGGAGCTGAGCATTGTGCAAAAGGGAACAAAGATTCTCTAGTACTAGAAGAATGTAAGGGAAAGAAGGATTTCAAGCCCCCAGAAAAGTTGCAAAAAATGTTGCAAAAGAATCAATGACCATCAGCGCAAGTCCAGTAAAATTTTCCTCAAAAGCGAAGGAAACAGAAGTTTAGAAACGCCCTATTGTAGAACAACGACGTTGTCTAATGCTACAGGAAAGACAAGAAAAAGTCTTATCCATTTCCGGACTTCGATGTTGCTGACATGTTAGAGCAACTACTGGAAGCAAAACTTATTTAACTTCCTGAATGTAAGCGTCTTGAGGAGTTAGGCAAAGTAAATGATCCTAACTATTGTAGGTATCACTGCGTTGTTAGCCATCCCATAAAGAAATGCTTTGTTCTCAAAGATTTGATTTTGAGGTTGGTCAGAGAAAAGAAAATCAAGCTGGTTATAGATGAAGTAGCACAGGCAAATCATGCCACTGTGGTTGCTCAGCCCAAAGCACAACCACCCAAGAGAGCAACATTGTTTGAGTCTCTATGCTTGATTCAATTTGAATCCTAAGAGCCCGTTGTTGTTTATTTTCAAAGAAATCCTTAGACCGAAATCTTGAAGAAGAAACCTTTCAACAAGTTTGTGCTCTAAGAAGATCCATGTCAGTGCCAACTGAAGATGAAAATGGAGGTTGGACCATTGTAACACGCCGTATGAGGCAAAAGCATACCTATGTTTAAAAATAATTGCACCTATTTCAAGAACAAAAGAGGAATAAATTACGAAAGAAACGAGGCAAAAAAATTTCAAGGAAATTCAAGTCCGTCATAGAGGAGTGCAAAGAATTTCTACGAGTGCCTCATGAGTAATATTGGCTGATTTCTTTCCAATGAAATTTTTATGTGATGGAAAAGAGAAGGCGATAAACATTGCTACATGCCATGGGATTTTCACAAATGATGTCTCGACAAGTTCTTTAAAGGCCGCTACTGAGCCAAGAGGTACATCCCCCTTCAGTATAGAGGATTTGTTATCACTCCCTCAAGTAGACAAAAATTCTCTTATCGAGGCGTTGCTGGACTCAAGTGGTGGGAATGCTAAAACATCTACAGTGCTTGTGCACAGTTGGTTCACCATGCATGTCGATAAGTTTCACTGATGAAGACTTGTTATTGGGATCAAACCTCACTATCGTCCTTTGTATGTCTCGGGCTACACATGAGAGCAAAGAGTTGGACGAATTCTCATCGACAATAGTTCAACAGTCAACATAATGCCTAAGGTTAACTTGAAGCAGCTAGCCATTTCTATGGAAGAGCTCTCGGACACTAAGTTGTTAATTCAAGGTTTCAATCAAGGTGGACAACGAGCGATTGACAAGATTTGGTTAGCGATCATCATTGGCGAGTTGAGCGCCGATGCTTTATTTCATGTCATAGATTATAAGACAACATATGGACTACTGTTGAGACATCCATGGATCAATGAAAACCGAGTTGTCGCTTCATCACTACATCAATGCCTTAAATTTTACCACGATGGTATCAAGAAAGAAGAAGTTGATACAAATCCATTCTTAGAGGTTGAGTCTTACCTTGCCAATGCAAAGTTCTATATAAAGAACGAGGACATAGAAAAGACAGTTGCAGAAGAGGCCCCCTCAATAAAAGAGAAGGAAAAAGCTAAACTAGAGCAGAAGGTCGATGTAAAAAAGAAAAGTGTAAAGGGAGAAGATAAGTCGTGCCATATCAAGAGTGAGGCTTCAAATAACTCAGTAGCTCTTCAGATTTCGAAAGATGAGAAAGCTTCAACGTCAACTATCTTAAACTATGTTCCTTTGTCTCAACGAAAAAATGGCAATGCACCTTTTGCTAAATGTTCAAAAAATTTGAAAGTAGGTGATATTGAAATGTTAAAAGAAGATTTCACCACTCCTTTTACAAAAATGACAAAGCAATGGAGCCAGAGGAATGCAGATGATAATGTCAAAGTGACTTTTCCTGAAAGACAAACTAAAGATGGGTTTGACCCCAATGCATACAAACTTCTAGCCAATGCAGGGTACGACTTCACGACTCATATTGAGTTCAAGCGCTTAAGTATCTTTGATGATCAAGGTGAGCTCTCATCGACCTAAAAGAAACTGTTGAAGAAGGGCTATACTCTACTAACGTCAAGAAAGAGACTTGAATATAAGTCTACTAAACCAGTTCGCATAACACGAAGGAAGAAGGCAAAGGTGGCCGATGCCAACCACAAAACAATTGAAAAGCTTGAAGAATCAAAGGAAAAGAAGAATGTTGGTCATAGGGTGCCCACCTTTAAATGCATTGGACCATTAGTGTCTCGTGTTTTAGCGCTTCAAAGGCTGGGTACATAAAAAAGAAGAGAGATGAAACATCTGCTACCGCCAATGAGACGCATTCACCTATCTTTGAAAGATTAAGTAAAGCCACGGGTGGAGCAAGAACATCCTTGACTTCAGGTGGAGCATGACCATCTGACTTTAAAAGGTTAAATAAGCCGAAAAGAAAAATAGAAAATACAGGTCCAACTACTGATAAGACCCGACCGCTGGCTATTGGTCCTGCTCCTCCTATCCATATGGAACAACTTAATATATCGATCAATGAAGTCAATCAACCCACGAAGAGCCAGGAGGAAGGGGACAACGAGGACCTCTACCATGAGCAAGAGGACATATATACTATGTATACCACACCCTTACATCTTATCGGTGAAGAAATTGTTGCCGGGACAAATCATAAATCTGTTGTTCGCATGTGGGCTTAAGCCAAAACTTTGTTTGAGATTGCAACCTTTGAGAATGTAGGCTCCCTTGAGTCAACTATAGAGACAGTATTCTGAGGCATCTCAGACATTACTTAGACTGATGTAACCCTTATTCGACCATTGATGAAAAAATACCTGAAGAAAATACACACGTATAATGACTTGAGACATACGGCCGTTCCCCAACATGCTTCAACCGGTGATGAACAAGACCGGTCAAAGCTTAAAGAAGGTATGGAGAAGGCATTGTCTGATATGCGAGCCTCAAATGAAAAGAAAGGTTCCCTTCACAAGCAATCCAAAGAGCTTTCTCGAAAGATAAAGGAGCTAAAAGCCGAATGTAAAATCGTTTATGAACTTATTTCTGCAGAGGCAACACTATCAGCCCAAATACAACAAAAAAAATTCGAGCTCGAGGAAACAATACGTGCAACTAAGGAAACTCAGGCTGCCAACAACAATAGGTAGGCATTAGCAAGGCTCGAAGAAACCCTTGCAAGTGAGAGACGAAGGCTGCTGGATTATAACTTGACGTTTTAGTTTCTTTTATTTTTGTATAGACTTGTTGTATCATAGGAAAAATGTATTCTTTTTTTACCATATTTCATTTATAACATTTTTTTTACTCATTGTATCAGCCAATTCATCCTTTTCTATCATCAATAAAAATAAGATATTTTATTTTGACTTTTTTTTTTTGCTTTATTGTGACTGAACTTAAAATTCATTAAGTTGCCTACATATCATTTTATAATGAAGGGATCAAGTCATAACATAGTTCATTTACATAACTTGGGTCGTTCATCAGTTTTTTTTTAAACGACTGAACTTAAAATTAATTAAGTTGCCTATGTACCCTTTTATAATGAACGGGTCAAGTCATAACGTAGTTCATTTACATAGCTTTCAGTTTATACTCATATGCCAAAGAGTGTTACACATTAAGCATAAATTGTTTTAAGCAACTTTCGTTGATCGGGCCGATCTTTAGTCCATCTTTATCCACAATCTTGTAAGCTCCGTTAGTGTATACTTCTTTAACAACATAGGGTCCGTCCCATTTAGGTATGAACTTATTGCCTGTATATCGTGTCATGATGATAGGTCTTCTAATAGTGAGTACAAGGTCCCCCACTTAAAACGAACGAGGCTTGATATTTTTGTCAAAAGCTTGATCATTCGTGCTGGATAACACTGTAATGCTTGCTGAGCTTTAAGTCTTCTTTCATCCAATGCTTCTAACTCTTGGAGGCAGAGTGTTTCATTTTCTTCAACTGTCAACCCTTCTTGTACGACCATTCAGAGTGACAAGAGTTCTCTTTCTAAGGGGAGTGCAACTTCTACTCCATAGACGAGGGAATGCATAGTGACTTGTAGGTGTACGATGTGCAGTTTGATAGGCCTACAACGCTTCACTGATTTTTTCTTGCCAATTTCTCTTTTCCTTGGAGACTATCTTCTTCATTAGATTGGACAAGGTCTTGTTGAACGCTTCAGCCAACCCATTTTCCACTGCATTGTACATAGATGACTTGCACTGCTTGTAGTGGAATTTTTCACATAACTTATCTAGCAAGATATTGGAAAATTGTCTTCCATTATCCATCACAATGCGATGGGGAGTGCTGTAAAAGTAGATAATATGTGTTTGGATGAAATTTGCAA
This sequence comes from Sicyos edulis, assembly GCA_036507275.1. Lineage (NCBI taxonomy): Eukaryota > Viridiplantae > Streptophyta > Magnoliopsida > Cucurbitales > Cucurbitaceae > Sicyos > Sicyos edulis. The sequence goes on from CM071847.1 coordinate 8,766,638, forward strand.
CATTTTCTTTCTTCGCTTCTTTTAGAGGGATCGCTTCAACCCACCTTGAAAAGTAATCAGTCGCAGCCAAAATATAAGAGTGACCTGCTGATGACTTTTGAGTTATAAGACCCACGAGATCAAGTCCCCATGCTTCAAATGACCACGAAGCGATGGTTGGATGAAGAGGCTCTGACGGTTGATGTATAAAATTTGCATGAAATTGACAGACTTTACATTTTTTTGCATGTTCTATCGAATCTTGAACCATAGTAGGCCAACAATAACCCATTCGTTTAAGCTGGAAATGAAGCTTTGGACCGGATTGATGAGCTCCACAAATGCCTGAGTGCACCTCCTCTAGTGCTAGATTTGATTCTTCCTTTCCCAAGCATCAGAGAAGAAGCCCTTCATATGAGCGACGAAAAAGTGTCTCTTTGAAATAGAAAAGTCGAGCATATCTCTTTCGTACATCTACTTTGCTCCGAGGTTCTGTAGGGAGTTTTCCATGTTAAAGGTAGTCAATGATCGGTTAACGCCAATCTTCTTCTTCAATCTCACAAACAGATATTGCATTGGTCTCATGATGTTCATTTTTGGCTGGTGGCATGACTCATTTTTGACGAAGTGCAATGCTCATACTTTTCTCATTAGAGATTGTTAAAGTAGTAGCCAAGTTAGCTAATGCATCTGCCTTATCATTCTTCGACCTTTAAATGTGCTCTATGATGAAGTTGTCGAACTTCTCTAGTAATTGTCTAGCTTACTTAAAATATGGCTTCCAATCCTCATGCTTTGGATCGTACTGGAGTAAAACTTGGCTTATCACTGATTTTAAATAACCGTATATCTCTATGTACTTTATGCCAATTTCGGCTGCCATTTGAAGACCGATTTGGCCTAATACTCTGCTACATTGTTCGAACATAGTTCGCTAAATGTGAAGCTGTAAGGCAACATATGCATTTCAAGAAAAATGAAGACAACGTCTACGCCTATTCCACTTTTTCGTTATGCACCATCAAAATACATAGTTCATAGGCTCTTGATTTCAATGAGGAAAATCTCTTCGTCAGGAAAGTCTTCACACAACTTCCAATTTGAAGGGACATGATGATCTGCTAGAAAGTTTAATAAAGCTGTCCTTTTACGGCCTTTTGCGGGACATAAACAATGTCGTAATGCTAAAGCAGAATTGCCCATTTAGCTAGACGCCCTGAAATAATTGATCGAGACAGAATGTACTTGATTGGGTCAGCCTTTGCAACTAGCCCTATAGTGAATGCCTGCATGTAATGCCTCAACTTGTCGATAGAGAAGAATAGGGCTAAACACATTTTTTCGATGGGAAAGTAGTTTAGTTCTGCTCTTGTAAGAGTTTGGCTTACATAGTATAATGCTGGCTCTTTTCCCTCTTCTTTCAACAATCTTTCTTGTGCAGTGATGTATAAAATCAATGGTTTTCCAGCTATAGGCGCTCTTAAGACGGGCGGGTTAAGCAAATACTTCTTTATGCTTTCAAAGGCATTTTCACATGCTTTATCCCACTCGAATATTTCTCCTTTCTTCATCTATCTTTGGAAAGGATGACATCTACCAACCAGATTGGAGATGAAACTTCAGATGTAAGCTAGGCACCCTGGGGACTTCAAAGCTCGTGCAAGTTATTTGGCGCTGCATTTTTTGTATGGCATCAATCTTGGACTAATCTATCTCAATTCCTTGGTGTCTTATGACGAAACCTAAATTTTTTTCCAAAGTTACTCCAAATGTGCATTGAGAGGATTCATCTTCAGTTGATACTTTTTGAAGTAGATTGAATACTACCTTTAGATCTTCTAGGTGATCTTGTCGCTTTACAGATTCAACCACAAGATCATCAATAGTGTGAAAGCATATGAAAAATATTTTATTTTTTCTTTTTTTGTCCATTAAAAAATTGTTTTACCATCCTTTTTACGAATTAAAAAAAAAAAACTTTTACAGTTTATTCCTATTCTATGTTAGGTTGTTCTTCATAAACCTCATCCAAGAAGTGGTAAACCTTTGAAATGTCTCTTCTTTCTTTATTGCCGCACACCAAATATAGTCACACGTTCTTTTTATGGTTTTCCTACACAGAAAAGTAGTGGTTTAATTTTTAGAATTCAAAGTAAATCATTTTATAACCCTAAATCTAAATGGATATTTAATTACCGAATGATTTGGTGGCGTGTTGGCTATTTTTTTTTTGTTTGGTGGCAATCCATTTCAACTCTACGATCACAAGTTCGATCTTCGAAATCGATATTTGACTCTCATATTATTTGAGAGTAATAGTACACTTTGTGTAATTTGTTTGTCATCCTCCCTCAAATTTGTACTAAAAAAACATATTTAATTAAATTTTAATAAATTGCTAAGTTCAAAAAGGTAATTTATACTTCTAAAAACAATTATTGACTTACTAAGACTTTAAAACTATTTCAAATTACTTCGACAAAATGGAGTGAAATTATTTATGTAACAACGTGAAATTTTCAACTAGGTAATTAAGGGTAATTACCATGCATGTGAAATTTTCTTAGCTCAAATACAACTAATACGACCGAGTTTTATGTAAAAATAACTAATTTTATTAAAATATCATACAACCTTAAAGTGTGGCTTAAGGGAAAAATCATTTTTAGACGATTATACCCCTTAAGTCATACCCTAAATTACAAAAATGTCATTTATTGGAATATAAAAAAAAATCAAATAATGTAGAAGATGTTTATAATATCATTTAGATTTTCATCCGTAGAAGATAAGAAATTTTTATAAAATCTCATAAATTTTATGACTAAGTTAGAAGATAAGAGATTTCAACAATCAAATGAAGATATTTACAATATCATTTAAATTTTCATGTAGAAAATAAGATATTTTTACCAAATCTCATAGATTTTATTTGACATTTTATATTCTAATTAAAATAATAAATTGAATTTTTCAATCCTATAAATAGTTGTCTACATTTTGGTTACAAGAACACTTTCTGTTTGCTTGGATTTATTTTGCTTTATTTTTTTTTTGTTTTTTGTGTTTTATAATAAGTTATGTTGGATTATTTACCTTAACTTTCATCTAATTTTTCTTTTGTGCAATAATTTTTGTAGGGATTGTTTTTGCGTTATTGTTGCCTTTCAAAAAAAAAAATACTTGGAGATCTAGAAAAAAAAGTTTGAAGAATTATAAGATTATCATATGAGGTTAGTGCATGAATTATTCAATTCCAAAAGTTTGGTAACAATGATTTCCTACTATGTATATATATATATATATTGTTCTCTATATTTTGTTATTTGAAACTTTCTTTTTGCTTGGGGTTACTCTCTTGGTTTTTTTTTTATGATAAAAAATTTAGTTATCTTATTTTTGTTGGATTATTTACCTTAACTTTCATCTAACTTTTCTTTTGTTGCAATAATTTTTGTAGGGATCTTTTGTTGTTTGATTGGTGACTTGAGATGTGGGAATTTTGTTTTATGAAAAACGATAAAATTATCATTTGAGGTTAAAGGTAAGTTCATAGATGTTTACTAATAAATATATTTAGCTTATTTATATTTATAATTATAATAATTAGGGGCTTTTACATGTATATTGCAAAATGGATAAAATATTACATGAATAGCACAATAATGAAAATATTTGCGCATATAGCAAAAATTGTAAATTGATAGACTTCATATTGATAGATTCTATCGATAAATGGTGATAGAATCAATTACTAATAAATAAAGTAAATTGATAGACTTCCATCAGATTCTATCAAGAGTCTATCAATAAGAACCGATAGAATCAATCACTGATAAAATTGATAGACTTTCATCACTAGAAAATGATATATTCTATCAAAGTCTTCTATAAAAAAGGTAAATAATTTTTTTAAAAAAAATGGCAGAATTTTCTATAAAAGAATTATTTTTAAAAATGTACTATAATTGTAAACTGTGGTAAAAAAGTTGCTATACACCGCAAATTCTCTAATAATTATATAACTCTTATAAATTTTATAATTAAAGAGTAATTGGTCTATTAATAGATAAATTGAAAAAAAAAAATTAAAGAGCATCGATTTTTAAAAATCAGAGATAAAATTTAATTTTAATTCAATAAATTTTATTAAGTTTTTTTTAATAATAACCCCTATTATTTTTTATGCTCAAAATAAATAATTAACCATTTTTTAACATAAATGTGAATTTTAATAAATTTAACTATGGTTATAAAATTCAATATTATATTAAAATTATTATTTGATGATTTAAATTTAGCCTAAGAATGTAAGAAACAATTTATAATTATATATATGTATATAATTTATTACTTAAGAAATTATTACGTGCAACGCCATGCTAAAATTCTAGTATATCATAAATGGTTTTGACAAAATTCTCCTTACAACATTTATTATGATTTTTTACTAACATGAATGCGGTAAACATGAAATTTTACATGACTCTATAACTAAAGAAGATAAAAGAGTCTCGACTGTACCCATGATCTTTTCAACTTGTCTCATTTAACCACCCGACATGTTTCAAATTCCTAAAAAAGAATGAGTTTTGAGAAACCCAGTAAAGAAACCCCCTTGTAGCGTATTACATGCGGTCAACCATTACCTAATCTAATTATCTAAATTATCATAGCAGTTCAAGCAAACATTCAAAAGTCCAAGTCATAAAGTAATTAGTAGTATAAATTAATAAGTTATCACGCAAGCAAATAGCATAATACACATAAATAATAAGAACAAAATAATAAAGAGTCATAAATACTAACGATTAACCAACAATATAAATAAAGTATAAGAACAACCTTAACAAGCATCTAGTCCTAACTAAATGGGATATTAACCCTCCCATTTGAACCAACAAGCTCCCAGTAGTATGTTGAGATATTAACCCTCTCATTGGAACCCGTTAGCCTACAGTATGGAAGAAGTAGTGTGGTGGACTCACTAGTCTCTTATAAATAATAGCGTGGACACTAAGTCCGATATAAATGATAGTATGGACACTAAGTCCGATATAAATAATAGTGTGGACACTTAGTCCGATAGCGGTATGCATAAGGCTAGAGCCCCTCTATTAATTCTTCATAATTCCATCCTATGCAATTTCTTATTCTATCTCATGTTAAAGCATAACATGCTTCTCTTAACTTCGTATCCTTAATAATCATGTCTTTAATTTTACTTGCTTAACCCACTTAAGCATAGAGAATTCTATAGTATCAATACCAACTCAAACCTCCTGAGTTCATATCTTTAAAGTCCATTACTTAAGTTCTCATAACAACAATCCTCATAGTTTTCTTACGATTCCTTATCATTTAACTTCAACACTTAAATACTCCAAAATCGAATGCACATCCTTACTGATTTTTACTTAATACTCACATATATACTCCAATCCTTAAGATTTTTGGTAAACTTAGCTAATTCCAACCAATAACTATGTATTAATATCTATAATAATCAAAACCTAAATCTTGACTTTTACACTTCAATCTTAGTTCACACTTCATAATAACACTTCAATCACGAGCTCATACTTCAACTATTAATATTCAATCGTATCCAAACCTCTTTGATCGTTGAATGAGCTTAGCCTTTTCAATTAAAATAGGTCTTGGTAATTGGCCAACAACTATATCTAGTACTTTGGTCACCATGTGGATTAACTCCATCTGTTGATAGGGCTAGGCGAAGGTTTCTCGTTTCTCCACTGAAATCAGACCACCTTTCATCTATTTCTTTCCATTAAATTGTGTCGGCTGGATGTCGTATGCACCCATCTCGCTGCCGGTCCGTAGCATGCCACGTCAACAATCTCGTAGTTTCTTTACTTCGAAACATTCGTTGAAATCTTGGAATAGGAGAGAAATACCACATGACTTTTGCTGGAATATTTTTCACTCCTTCTTTCTTATTCTTCTTAACCTTCCATCTCGATATTCCACAAGTAGGACACAGTTCTGCATCGACAAGTTCTTTTCGATACAAACAACAATCAGTGATGCATGCGTGGATCTTTTCATACTTCATCCCTAAGGTACTTAAAATTTTTTTAGCATAATAGGCGGATATCAGAATTTCATTAGGACTAGGCAACAACATACTCAATAATTCTAACAGCTATGAGAAACTTTTATCGCTCCACCCATACTTTGCTTTCAAATTATAAAGCTTAATCAGTGTTGATATCTTGGTAAAATCTTTACAATTTGGGTACAATGGTTTCTTGGCATCCTCTAATGCTTCCTCAAATAAAGGGGATTTGTCGTTAAAATAATTTTGTGCAGCCTCAAACATCCCTATTGGGTCATCCAGGTCATCCACATTCTCATCTACAACTTGATCTATTGGAACACTTTCACTATTTATTTTTCTTGAAACTGATTCTCCATGCCAAATCCATGTGTTATAACTTTGATCGATACCATTACAAAATAAATGGTCTCTTATTACATTCACATTTTGGTACTTGGCATTCACACATTTCAAACATGGACAACAAACGACATTCAATCCTTTCGAATGTCTTATGGCATGGTTTATAAATATCTCAACACCCAATCCGTATTCCGGTGACATTCGATCATTAAACATCCATGACTTATCCATAGTCATTTTAGTAATTCTAGTCAATTAGAGAAACTTAACCTACAAATTTTTTCCAAAAAGGTAAAGTTGAGTCACACATCTCACTCGTATTGCATTGTTTATATGCTATCTCAACACCCAACACATGCATGGAAAGATTTTTCATCATGCATTAATAATACAAAACTAAACTAATACAAAAGGCACAATGAAAATTTAAGTTTCTTAAACTAACTTTGGAAACAAAAGTTTCATACGTATATAAAAAAATTAAGTTTCTTAAACTAACTTTGGAAACAAAAGTTTCTTAAATTATATAAAAAATGTCCATATATGAAACAAACAAATTTGAAGCACATCTTGAGACATAGATGAGATTTGAAGCACAATATCACAAATTTGAGACATATATGAGATTTGAAGCACAAATGAACAAATTTGATACATATATGGAAAGATTACAAAAATGCATCCATGAAAAATTTCCTTGAAAAAAAAAAAATCTTTATTTAGAAAATGAAAATGGACTAGAAATTACCTAGTTTTTGGGAAGGAAATACGCAAATTTGAGAAAGAGAAATCAAGTGGCGGCGGCGGCGGCGTTGATGGTCGAAAAATGGCCGGGAAATGACCGGAGAAGTGGCGGCGGCTGCGTGAGGGTAGGGTTTGGTTGAAGAGAAGAGAAGAGAGAAAAGGGGAAAAATGGCTCGGGTAGAGAGAGAAAAGGAAAGAAAGGAAAAGAAAAAGGAGGAAAAAAAAAAGGTGGCGGGCGGCCCATGCCCTCCACCAAATCCCTTCTGAGGCGGGTTTGGGCCCGCCAACAAAAGCTAAAGGAGGCGAGCCCAAAAGGCCCAGTCCCGCCTCCAAACAGAAAATGTGGTGGGCAGGCCTTGCCCGCCACCAAAAGCTTTTAAAGGTGGGCTTGGGCCCGCCACCAATCAATAAAGAAGGCGGGCCCAATTTCGCCCGCCACCAATTCCCAGGCCCGCCATCTTTCATCCGTGTTTTTTAAAACACGTTCTTTTTAGCCCGCCATCTATATGGGAATTTCTACTAGTGAACCATCAATGACAATTCTCACATTCAAATAGATCATTCTTGTAACGGCCTGGAAATTTCATCTCGGTCTTCCCGGGAGGCCCAGGGGCATTTTGGTAATTTTGGGTCGGGCCGACCGGGCCGGTTTTGAAATTGTTAATTGCCGGAATAATTATGAGTCGATTTGAATGGGATCAGGAATTTTGGTGAAGACATTTGGGCTTGGGAAAGAGTGAAAAATAAATAGGGAATTAAATAGCGCGTCGAGTGAGATTCGAGCCAAGGACGTGTCGCGTGCTAGGCAGGGGGCGCTGCCAGCCGAGCCACTGGGCGCGTTTGTTAATCTAAACGCGCGATCTAATACATATCCGTGTTTTCGTGCGTTCGGGTTAAAACAGAGCAGCCGAGCCTTCTTCCTCTTTTCTCTTCTTCTTCTCGATTCTTCACCGACCGACTGCGTAGCTCTCGCGATTTTCCTCCCTCGCCGACCAACGTCCTCTCCCTCGCCGTTCGTCCCTCCGGTGAGCTTTCTCCTTCTTCTTCTTCTTCTCTTCTTCTTCTCCTTCCCTTTTCCGTCGAATGTCTCCCCTAATTCCGACTTCCATTTATCCGGCCGAGTCGAGGTGAATCTTTGGGTGGTTTTTGTGCAGCTAATGTAGGGGAAGTGGTCCAGCAACAAATCGCGCGTCGAATCCTCTCCTATCGCACGGAATCGAGCTCGTTTTCTCCGATCCCCTGTTCGCCCCTGTTCGCCGAGATCGCGTGCGCAGAAGCAGCCCAGCCGCCGAGCCTCGCCGCTCATTGTCCCGTGCGTTCGCGCGCGCTCTCGCTCGCGCTCGGCGCCGCCGCGCTCGCGTCGCTCGAGCCCCTTTCGCCGAGCCGTCTGCAAAGATCGCCCGATGCCTCTCGCTCGCGTGCCGCGTCCGCGCCCCTGCGCCGCCCGGCATTGTCCATCGCGCGTCGCTTGCCCAGCGCACACCAGCCGCGCCAGCTACGCCCATTCCTGCGCGCCCGCGCCCAGCCCAACCAGTTTGCTGCCCGTTCGTGCAATCGCCCGTTAAATGCGTTAAATGCGTGCCTCGTGAGTTGCTCCCGAGCCGAGCCTCGTTTATTTTATTATATTTAGGCCTATTGTGTGATTTTTGTTGTGATTGATAGGTTCTCGATAGCTAGTTCGGGTTCGTTCGCCGCTTAGGATTTCGTGTCAAATTGTCCCCGCCAAGGTAAGGATTTCTTACCGGAGTTGTGTGGACCTGCGATATTATATGTGATTGCCGATTGATCGCTTGTTTGTGTTTATTGACATGTGTAGCTAGGTAATCTATTCGAATTCCCGATTAGCATGATTTTCCCGGTTGAATTCTCATGTTAATCCATGCTAGGTTGTTCCTCTCTAGCATGCTCGTATCTGCCTCCTTGCTTCGTAGTATCATGCTAGGCTCGTTGTATTCTTATTGAGCACGTATTGGATTTTATGGAATTGTTTGTTTGTTTGCTAGGCGCAGTTAGAATTGCGGTAGATAGCATCATCCGGGCTTTGATGCATAAAGAACCTTGCATCCATGGCGGGGACGTCGAGCAAGTCATTCCGCCCCCGACCCCGTGAGAGATTAGCTAACCCGAGCGGTAGGCCCCGCAATCTTGGGTGAGGGTGGCGGTCGTTAAATGCCCCAACGGTCGGGATGATGACTTGGCATTGCCTCGCCTCGCGCCCCGTAGGCATGTCCTCGGCATGTTTGGCGAGCCCCTAATTGCCACTGTTAAGGCAAGGACGACTTCTGGTGTAAGCCTACCACGACCGTTCCTTGGCCCCAGTGCGGTGGTTCAGTGACATAGTTTACGTGTCCGTGTCTCACACCCTATGTCGGTGACACCGATCCAAAGATTATTTAGGCGTGGTGATCGGATATGGGCAGCTTGCCTCCGGACCGGCAACCCCATAGTCTGCGGTAGCACGCGGTGCATGCTTACGCTCATTACAGTATGCGATCGAGAGCTCCTCGGGATTGTGAGCGATGTACCTTTCGTCGACAGATGAGCCGTGGGCCGGACTTGTTTCTCGTATTGGGCGACTTATATATTGGATCGTGTGGTGATATTATTCCGGACTAAGACCCTAAGCTGGCATCCGAGGCCCAAGTGTGGGCTAAGCTATGTGCTCTATTCTGTGTTTATATTCATAGCTTGCATACGCTCATCGAGATGACCATGTATATCGTATTGTACCCCGGTTGGGGATTCTTACTGAGTAATTCGTTACTCACCCTTACTGTGGTTTTTCCACAGGTAACCAAGTTGCGAGACAGGATGGCTGAAGGAGGAGCTGTGATCATGGGGCTCAATCATCAAACTCTGATTTTGTGTTATGACTCTTTATGTTTTATTTTCCCCTGAATGCATGTAGCCGAGCACGGAGCCCTAAGATGTTTTCTGAATATTTTGTGGATTCCAGCATTATTGTATCTAGACATGTTTTGAATGATTTTAAGAAATCTCTGATCGGAGTATACTTTGAGAATGTATTTATCTTGGAACAGGTGCTTGGAAACAGGGACAGGTTCGAGGGAAATTGTCTAGTTTTTAAAGGGGTTATTTTGAATGTTTTGTTTTAATTGGAATCCGAAATCACGTCTGTTTAAATGTCCTTTACTTTGAATGCATGCATTGGGGTAAGGGCCCATTTAGTGCCCCATTCGGGTCGGTCCCTTACAATTCTTAACTCATTCCTTACAATTGCATAACCTTAGTCCCAAATTGTTAACTAATCCACAATCTCATAACTTCCTATAGACTATTCAAGTTAAAGCAAAATAATTAAAGAAACAACAACATACGACATTCAAACAATTATATTACACATCAATTTAACAATTGCGCATGATTATCTAATAAAAAAAATATTAAGCAAAGATTAACCATGAGTTTTGCCACAAACAACATATAAGCAAAGGTCACACGATTCTTTGTTATGCTTTAGCGAAATGTATGCAATGTTTAATTCTTTACGCATCTTTTGTACCTATAATATGCCAGTATGCATAGTTCTATTATAGAAAGTTTTAAAGTAAGTAAAAGTCATCTTCATAGGGATTTTTGTGACATATTCATCTCAGTTCGAATTATAAGAATTATGGTAATGGGAGATAAAGGTTACTATGGATCTATAACTAAGTTCGCAAAAATAAATTGCTAAAGTGAAATAGAAGTAAGCTAAGTAAATTGAATTGATAAAGATGCAGTGATTATAGACATGTACTTAATCGGTTTAAAAGGTATCGGAAGGAGGCTAGGACTTTTCAAATATTATGCTGTAACGACGAGGTGTTATGGTGAGAAGCAAACTATTGCTTTGCTCTAACTTAGGCTCTCTCAAGCTCTAGCACTTTAATATCAACAGAGCCAACAACACTATTAAAACCTTATCTCTAAGTACTATTCAAATGCTAGTTAAAACTAAAGAAACCTAGTGTTATCTCATGCAAGTTCGCTTATTTCCTTTCCTCTCGAAGAAGAAACAAAACTTATACAAACGGTTGATCAGACGAAATGTACTTAAGGTTAAATTAGCATGCATTTATAGTTCAACATCTCTCTACCTCTTTTTCTACAGCGAAATACCTTGTAATTTATTTCCTTCCAATGGTGAATTTAGCTACTCATAATGCAGAAAATATTCGAAACAAAAAATGAAACAAAGTATTTCTTCATTTAATCCGTTTAAATAACAAGAGTTTAACAGATATGTTTAAGTGAAATAAGTTCAAAAACAGATAAATGGAGACAAAGTAAGGAAAATCTTGGTCGGAATCACCGAAACAGTGCTTTTAGCGCAACTTCGGTTGTGTTTTGAACTCTAGAGATTAAAATGCTACAACTAACTAGACTAAAAAACTGGGAAATGAACAAAAACTAAGCTATGGAAAAAATGGCGATAAACAAGGTTGACAGAACAAAAAGCTCCGAGAAAAATGCTCTGGTGTAGCTAAGTTCAGACGACGAGAACTAGAGAAAAGGTTGGCCAAAAATGAAAATGCACTTTAATCTCTTGATCCCACGATACTTCTCTCAAATGACGAAAGGCTGCCTACATAGGGCTCTTGACAAATTTTGGTCCACGATCTTTTACTATGCATATTCCACCTCTGACATTCTCTACTCCTCGATCCTCGCACGCAGCTCTCTACCAGAGCGGTTAAAAAGTGACAACTGAGTTTAAAAGGGCTTGCATAGATCTTTGACACACATATTTCATTTCAGATATTTTCACGAGTGCCAATTCTACTTCAAGGCTTCGCCGCTCAGTGATGCTTCAACGCATTTCACCTTTCGCCACTCAGGAATGGTGCAGCAAAAAAAAAAAAAGTATTAGGCCTTTATAGGCAAAAACTTAAGAATTCACACGTTCACTTACTTCTGCTATAGAACCCTCTAAAATATTATCCTAAATAGAAAACCATAGAATATTTCATTTCGCCCAAAATATTATGCTATAACGAACTAGGATCAACAATTTATTTTTATAATATAGCGAAGTTCTTGTGAATTACACGTATACTTAGCCATTTAACTCTCAATTCTTGAGACTTATCATTCATACTTCAACGCTTAAGTTTTATCAATCCTATTCAAACCTTTTTTTTATCCTTTAATGAGCTTAGCTTCTTCAACTAAAAATAGTTCTTAGTAACTATAAATCATTCAAATAACTCATTCTTAACTCAATCCTTACACTTGCATAATCATAACTTTCAAGAATTAGGAGTTAAATAGCTTAGGGCGAAAGTATTTTGCAGAAATTTGCTACATTATAAAATGAATCTGCTTACATGCTAGCGTTACATCATGTTTTGGGGTGAAAATGAACTATCCTTTAGTTTTTTTTATCAGGACCATATTTTAACAGTTTGTCGTAGAAAAAGTGCATGAATTAGTGAATTATTTCATTTAAATTTATAAGGACTAATAATTCTATTTTGCCGAGGCACAAAAGAGAGCGAATCATAATGTTGTGTAGAAAGCATCGTTGAGGCAAAGTGAATCCCTATGGAGAATGGCTCTTGGAAAATATCAAAGTGAAGGACCCATGCCAAAGATCCAAGAAGCCTTTCAATCCTAGTTGTTTTTTTCATAACCGCTCTGGAAAATAGTGGAGACACGAATCATGGGGCAAAAAATGTCAGAAGTGGAGCAGGGAATTTCAGAGTCATGGAGCAGAGTTTGTCGGTTGCGTTACAAATAGCCAACTTCGTCCTTGAGAAGAGACGCCAAGTCACACACATGAAAATAAGGAAAGAATCAAGTGAAGAGCAATTGTTGACTAACCGACAACTATGAGACAAACTGTGGAAATCACAAGATTTATACCTTAAATCACACGACGAGATTGGCAACTATCAATCAGTAAGATTCTATTGCGGTAATTTTGTTACCAACCCAAACCAAGAAGATTCGAAAAGACCTAGAAGGAGACTATAAGAAGGAACCATTACAACCATATTGAGGGCATGAGAGAAAGTTCACCACCATTCTGTTTTATTTTAAAAAGACTCATTGTTGCACTTGAGTAATATTATTTTTCAGCATGTCATTTCCATGTTTCTTATCTGTGTTTCTTTTTTGTGCTATGAACTAATTTCATTAATGCTAAGTTAGGGGGAAATGGAATAGCTTTCGCATGTGTTAGATAGATCTAGGGAGGAAATAACCAGAACATGTAAACTAGATTTTTATCTTAATAATAAGTGTCAACTGACCATCCACACGCGCTAATAGGATGTAAATCAGAAGAGGGAATGACCTAATGCTAGTTTGCATGTTCAACAGGTTAGTATTAAGTCTTTTGTACTTTAAATCAAAGTTTAGAGATAAACACGTAACTACTGCATATATTGCATTGATTATCATTACATTGAGCTGCAACGAAAGTTGGGCTCAATGCGAACGAATGCTGAAGTGGACGTTTGTTAGGCAAAGTATGATAGTTTTTTCTTACCGCATATTTCTTTCTAATACCATGAATGCATTCCATGAGTACCCTAGCCACACCTTACTTTCTCAAATTGCATATTTACACCACATTCTTGTTTCTTCACTTTATGCAAGCAACCCAATCACAAACAAACCCATTCGTTACTTTCTATTCATTTTCTAAACATCATCTTTTGATAAATCGCAATCCCTATGGAGAATGATAATTTACTTATTACTTGCTGCATACCGCATATACTTACGTGAGTGTGACATAAAGTCACACTAAGCAACCTTGCGTTCCGCATACACTCATCACACTCTAAAACCCCATAATCCTGAAACACCGTTATTACATGACAACAGAGAATCAAACATACAATACTTATCACATACACACAGTCATCACATATGTTTTAGAAATATATTACAACCAACTATGTGCAAGGTTCACACAACCCGAGTAAGGAGTCCTTACTTGAATTATGATGTAGAACACACTCTTCTAATTCTAAAAACGAAATAAAATACCATAAAAACAACATAATTAGGAACCACTAGTCAGAACTTGGGATGATACAAACAACAACAAAATCCCGAGCAATATAGATTACCCCAAAACTATTGTTGACTAACAACGAGACCAAAAAAAGAACCTTACCCAAAACTCGATCAAAGTAGACACGACACGAGCAAGGCGAGCCTGTTGCTAGGTTGATGCGAGGAACACTAGTGCGACACTGTGTCGACTGGAATGAGCGGCCGAGGACCATAAGGTAAACTGTAAAGACCCGACCCAAAAGGGGCTCTAAATGGGCCTTTACCCCAATGCATGTAGTGAAAATAAAAGACATTATGAAAAATACATTTCGGATCCCAAGTAAAAACAGAAACATTCAACAACCAAAACATACATTTCTAAAAGCATACTCTGATCAGAGATTTATTTAAACCATTAAAACAATCCAAAAGTACAAATATGCTGGAATCCATAAAACGTAAGAAAACATCCTGGGGCTCTGTGCCCGTCTACATGCATTCAGGGGAAATAACAAAAAGTGAAGAGTCATGATAAAATAAAATAGTCGAGATGACAAAGAGGATTCCATGATCACGGCCTCCTTCACCATCCTGTGTCCCGCTTGATTACTGTGGAAAGCCACGGAATAAGGGTGAGTAACGAATTACCCAGTAAGAATCCCCAACCGGGTACAATACGATATACAAGATCATCTAGAAGAATGTATGCAAGCTATGAGTACAAACACAGGCGGAGCACATAGCTAAGTCCACACTTGGACCTCGGATGCCAACTCGGGGTCTTAGTCCGGAAATACCACAACACACTAAACGCGCTATACGGGAACAAGTCCCGCCTCGGCGCTGTCTCTCGTCGATCGAAAGGTGCACTCGCTCAAGATCCCGAGGAGCTCTCCGATCGGGCGCTGTAATGAGCGTAAGCGTGCACCGCATGCTCACTCGCAAACTCGGGGTCTGCCGGGTCTAGTGGCAAGCCGCCCGAGTTCGATCACCATGCCTAACTAAATCTCTGGATCGGTGTCACCGACATAGGGGTGTGAGACACGGACACGTGAACTATGTCGGCTGTACCACCGCACTGAGGCTAAGGAACCGGCCGTGGTAGGCTTACACCGAGAAGCGGTCCTTGCCCTAACAGTGGCAATCAAGGGCTACGGCCGAACACGCCGAGGACGTGCCGATCGCCGGGGACGAGGCAATGCCAAGTCATCATCCCGACCGTTGGGGCATTTAACGATCGCCACCCTCACCCAAGATTGCGGGGCCACCGTTAGGGTTAGCTAAACCCTAACGGGATCGAGGACGAGTACCATCTCGTGCGTCCTGCTCGGGGATGCAAGTTACGTTATGCATCCGGCCGATGATGCTACCTACTTGAACTCTAAACCATAACAATAATAACAATTCATTCAATGCACCCAATACGTGCTCAACAGATACAAGGAACCTAGCATGATACTACGAAGCAAGAACAGATATCGAACATGCCAGAATGGAACAACCTAGCATGGGCTAACATGAGAAACAATACAAGAGTTCATGCCAGTCAGGAATTCAGAACAGAGCACCTAGGCTAAACATGCTAATAATCATACACAGGCATACAAAACAACAATCACAAATATACCGCAGGGCCCACACAACTCCGGTAAGAAATCCTTACCTTGGTCGGGAGGCTTCTACACACAAATCCTAAGCTGCGGAACAAACCCGAGCTAGCGAGCGGGAACCTAGCAAACCAACAATAATCAGCATCTAAAATGTCTAAACAACAATAGAACAGCAAGCTCGGCTCGGGGAACTCACACACGCACGACGACTACACGAGCTTGGAGCCGCTGGCAAGCTGGCTGGGCTGGCGCTGCACGGCACGGCAGCGGACGGGCTTGGCCGCGCTGCCGGCACCGCACGGCGACGCGGGGCGCGCGCGCTGCTGCACGCTGCCGCACACTGCAGGAGGACAGCTGCGCGCGCGGCGAGCGTCTGGCGCAGCGCTTGCGGCGCCGGGCGTCGCGCGATGCGGACACGGCGAGCGGCTTCAGCGGCAGGACGCGCTTGCGCGCGCGCGAACGTCTGGCGAAGCGTGCGGCGCGGCGCGGCGTCGCGATCACGGACGAGGCGGCGGCTTCAGCGAGCGCGCGCGCCGCTGGCGAGACCTCTGGCGTCGGCGAGCGATCGGGCGAGGACGAACGACGATCTGGCCGCTGCCTTTATTCTTTGGCGCGATCCGGCGTCGCGATCGGTCGACCCGGGCGTCGCGGCAACGAGAAGCGATCTGTCTTCTTTGGACGAACAGCAAAGGCCGCTAAGCGGATCTGGCGTCGGCGGTGGGTTCGACAGATCTGGCGTCGCGAGTGGGCTGGTTTCGACAGATCTGGGCGTCATGAGCTGGGCTGGTTCGACAGATCTGGCGTCTGCGAGCCGGTCGGCGATGATGGTCGCTCCTCTCACCGGGTTGCAACCAACACAAACACACACACACTCTACATCTTACCTTCGGCCGAAGATCAAAAACCAAATGAGGAGATGAAGAGGATGAAGACTTACCCGAATGATGATGATCGAACCCAAGGAGATGCAAGGGAAGAAGAATTCGGCAAGGCAATGGAGAGGAGAGCTTGTGCGGCCAAGAGGAGTTTTGGAGAAGAAGATGGAATAACCTAATTCTATTTCATTTAACCAAATGCACCAAAACTCCAAAATCCAAGGTTAACTAAGATGTGATGCGAGAAAGAGTAACAAGAGCACCTAATGGCTCAATTGGCACACATCTCTACAAGCTTCCCAGAGACCCGGTTCAAACCCCTACTGCAAAGACAAATTCCTTTATTTTTACTTTTGCATCAAACCTTGCTCAAACCAAACCACAAACCCCTCCAAAAACCTACATAAAACCATCCAATAATTTTAGCAACTGGAAAGGACACAAACGACCACGACGGCCCACCAAATTACCAATTTACCCCTAGGGCATACCGGAAGACCGGGAAGAAAAACACGGGTCGTTACAATATTCCCTCCTTTTATGACTTTCGTCCTCGAAAGTTCTTAAGACAGAAATAGCTCGGGGTAATGCAATCTCATCTCGTCTTCCCGCTCCCAAGTGGCTTCCTCGAACCCCGACTCTTCCATCGAACCTTTACCAAACGAATCTCGCGATTACGCAACGTCTTGGTCTCAAAGGCAAGGATCCTCACCGCTTCTCCTCGAAGTTCAAATCCTCATTCACCGCAAAAGGCTCAAAGTCCACAATGTGCGACGGGTCCGCACATCTTGCCTCAACATCGATACATGAAAAACACTATGCACCACGACAAATGGACGGAGGAAGGGCTAACCGGTAAGCAACTCTGCCAATCCTCTCTAGGATCTCAAATGGACCAACAAAACGGGGACTCAACTTCCCACGCTTACAAACCTCGTAACACCTCGCATCGGAGCAACCTTAAGGAACACATGCCGACCAACCTCAAACTCCAAATCTCGACGCCGAACATCGGCGTAACTCTTCTCGCTGCTCTGAGCCACAACATACGAGCTCTAATCTTCTCGTGACTTTGCACCATTGGTCAATCTGCGAGTAACTCGGGACCCAAAACTCGTCTATCACCAACCTCTTCCCGAACACACGGGGGACCGACAACGCTTACCATACAATGCCTCGAATGGAGCCATCTGAATCGCCGATCGTAATCATTGTTATAGGCAAACTCCATCAAGTCATAATCTCTGGTCCCACCGCTGGAAATCCAACACACAAGCCCTCAACATATCCTCGAGAATCGATTCACTCTCTCGACGACCATCCGTCTCGAGGGTGAAAAGTCATCTTTGAAATTGCACTCGTGCCCAAACCCTTCTGAGCGCTCTCGAAAACGAGAAGTGAACCATGAGTCACGATCGGACACAATCCTCACCGGCACACCATGATAACGAATGATCTGCTCCAAAAACAATCTGCGCCCACATGTTCCACGGTATAAGTGTCTCGTCCGGGAATGAAGTGTGCGCTCTTGGTCAAATGGTCGACTATCACCCAAATCGAGAGAACTTCCTCGAGTCCTTGGCAACCCGAGATAAAGTCCATGGAGATCTCTTCCCATTTCCACCGGGGTACACTCGATGGTTGCAACAAACCACCGGCCTCTGCTGGTGCCTTCACTTGCCGACAAGTGAGACACCGGTGACAAACTCTGCCACATCTCTCTTCATTCCCATCCACCGTAAGGTCCGCTTAAGGTCTCGATACATCTTGGTACCCCGGGTGCCAAGCAAAGGGGGGCTGTGGGCCTCAGAGAGCAACTCGCTCATGAACTCGCAATGTCCGGAACACACAACCGGCCTCTATAAGTCAACCCACCATCGTGAATATACAAAGTCAAAGTCACCGTCGGCACTAACTCACAACCAATCTCTTAAGTGCGGGGTCCCCAAACTGGCCGTCTATAATCCATTTGCCTAATCGCCAATTGAATAGTCAATCGAGCTACCACAGCGGTAACCTCACCCAACAACACTGCAACCTCGGCCCGCTCGAACTCTCTCCGCAAACCGGGCGGAACTCAACAACGCCGCAGAGTGCGGCGTCTTTCTACTCAAAGCATCGGCCACTACGTTGGCTTTACCCGATGGTACAAAATCTCGCATCATAATCCTTTACCAACTCTAACCATCTCCTCTCGCCTCATATTCAACTCCTTACGAGTAAACAGATACTTGAGGCTCGTGGTGATCGGTAAACATCTCAATCCGCCACACCATACGTAATGCCTCCAAATCTTGATTGCAAACACCACTGCGCCAACTCCATATCATGAGTCGGGTAGTTCTGCTCATACGGCCAAATGACGGGAAGCATAGGCAATGACCTTCCCGTCTTTGCATCAACACACAACCTAATCCAAACTTGGAAGCATCATCAGACCCACGAAACCACTGTCCCCTCCGGGATCGCCAACAGTCTTGAAGTCGATCGCGCTTGAGTCCGCAAAGCTCTCATCACACTGCTTTGTCCCAACAAACTCGACACCCTTCCTCGTCGACGAGTGAGGGGCGAGGCTAAAGCGAAAAAGTCCTTGACGAACCGACGGTAGTAACTCGCCAAACCAGTAAGCTGCGAATCTCGGCAATCAAGTCGGCTTGGCCCATAAACTCACGGCCTCAATCTTCGCGGGGTCCACGGCTATACCATCTCTCGAAACCACGTGGCCTAGGAAGGCCACCGCTCCAACCAGAAGTCACATTTGGAAAACTTCGCATAAAGCCGGTTTTCCCTCTCAAAGCCGCCAATACTCGCCTCAAATGCTCTGCATGGTCTTCTTTAGACCTCGAATAAATCGAATATCGTCAATGAACACGATGACGAAAGCGTCCAAAAATGATTTGAACACCCTATCCATCATGTCCATGAACGCAATGGGGCATTGGTCAATCCAAACGACATGACCACAAACTCATAGTGACCATATCTAGACTCGAAAGTCGTCTTAGGAATGTCGGCATCCCCGATCCGCAAATCGATGGTAACCGGATCTCGATCTATCTTGGAGAACACGAAGCTCCTGAAGCCGATCGAACAAATCATCGATACGGGGCAACGGATACTTATTCTTCACTGTCACCTTATTAAGCTCGCGGTAATCAATACATAAGCGCATAGAACCATCCTTCTTTTCACAAATGAATCGGTGCTCCCCACGGGGACACACTCGGACGGATGAACCCTCGATCTAACATCTCCTGCAACCGAATCTTGATTCCTTTAACTCACTGGCGCCCATACGATCACGGAGCCTTCGAGATAGGGAGGGTCCCCGGCTCGAGCTCAATTGTGAAGTCAACCTCTCTCTTGGGGCAACCCCAGTAACTCCTCGAGAAACACGTCGCAAACTCCTGCGCACGGCCGGTGCACGATCAATCAACAGAGACAATGAGGGGCGGCTCTTCCCGCACAACTTGGCTAGATAGCCCCAAGCTCCATGAGCTAGCAACCGACGAGCTTTCACGGACACACCATCGGCGGGCAAACTCCACCCCGACTCCACGAAACTTAAAGTTTGGCCGACTGGCGGCTGAACACTACTTCTTTCCGGTGGCGGTCAATCAACGCGTGGTTAGCGACTAACTACTCCATACCAAGAATCACATCAAAACCGCTCATAGGCGGAACTATGAGCGTAGCCACTAGCAACTCTCCTGGATATCTCGATCCGGCCATCCCTAATCTTATCTCTAGCCAACATATCAACTCCGAAGGAGTTGCAACAGATAACTCGAAACCTAGAGGCTCTAGTCTTAACTTAGCATGCTCGACCAAACAACACGAGATACAAATGAATGCGTAGAACGAGAATCAAACAAGGCAAATGCGCGGTGATCTAAAACAAGAAGCGTACACCGCCAGGCGGCATCCGTGCGCTCGGCCTCTGACGGTCGTAGCAAACACTCGACCTCTGGCTGCTATGGGCCGAGCCGCCATATAGGCTGATCACAAAAAGCGGGCCATGTGCCCCTCCCTACCACAACGGAAGCACAATCTAGGTCGGTGACAAGCTCGGCGTGGACTTTCCCACAAGTAGCACAAGCGGGAACTCGCCTGGTCCTCCTCTGCCGGCCGAAACGGATGGAGCTCTCCGCAGATCTGCTTGCAGAATCGCGCCTTTGGCGCGCCGCCTCTCAAAATCAAACTTCCTCTTACGCCCCACACCGGCTGGGACAGATGGCCGAACAGAGCAGGCGGCAACAAACCGCTCAAAGGGATACTTCCCATTATAGATCGTGGCTAATCGGGATGACCCTAGCATAAGTGTCGGGGGCCGAGCCCCGACATCCCGGGAAACACCACCCTCAATCCGGATATGAACTTCCGAATCTTCACTCCGGGTGGCAATCAACTAAGGAGCAAAATATCCATACTCGAGAACTTGCGCTCATATTCCTCAATGGAATCGAACCTGCCTGAGTTCGGAAGAGCTCCACCATCTTCTCTTGAGCCTCATCACCGATGAACTTTACCTTGAACTCACCTTGAAGAACTCCCAAGTAGCGGGTGGAGACCCGGTGGTCTCTCGCTCAAGGTGGACTCCCACCACCATCTCGCCGTGTGCCTCCTAGCACATGAGCCGCACACCTCGGCCTCTGAATATCGGGGCACACCATGATCGGGAAGGTGTACTCCAAATGGGCAATCCACTGGCCGCCGCTAACGCATCACCGGTGGCATCAAACTTCTCGGGCTTCCACTTCACAAAATCCTTCACCACCTACCCAATTCCTCGGCACCCTCTGCCATATCTCGCCTCTGGGGCTACTTGCTCTGAGGAGGCTGGAGGAGCTACTGAGCTCAATTGAACCAATCGAGTCACCGCTCGATCCGGGCTCGGGACTCTTCCCGCTGCGCGCCAACAAGGCTCAGGTCTCGCCCTCTGGTCACTCAACATGCTGACCATAAAAGCCCTCATAGACTCGGCAAACTCTGCTCCGGAAGCGATCTCACGGCGCTCGATCGCCTCAACGCCCGCTCTAGGCGTAACAGAGGAGGAGCTTCTGGTGGAATGCCATCGATGTCGGCTTGGGGCGATGTCCTGCGCAGATGTCGATCCGATCCCGATACCTCGACCGCTCTCGAACCTCCTCTCCGATGCGGGTGGTAGCATGTTGGCGATCTACATCCAAACCAACAACGAATCAAAACACACTGTCACACCACTCCACAACACCAAACAAGGCATACACTAGATGATAGGTATTGTAAATTCTTAACCCTTTTCCTTTCTAAAACAATAAATCTAGGCGTGCACTGATGACCGCCGGAGTCTTTGGTGATCATGGAAGGATGACCTACAACAAAGGTCGAGTCTCACGAGAATCTATGACTCGAGCTCGATACCAAATCAGAAAGACCCACCCAAAAGGGGCTCTAAATGGGCCTTTACCCCAATGCATGTAGTGAAAATAAAAGACATTATGAAAAATACATTTCGGATCCCAAGTAAAAATGAGAAACATTCAACAACCAAAACATACATTTCTAAAAGCATACTCACGATCGAGAGATTTATTTAAACCATTAAAACAATCCAAAAGTACAAATATGCTGGAATCCATAAAACGTAAGAAAACATCACGGGGCTCTGTGCCCGTCTACATGCATTCGGGGAAATAACAAAAAGTGAAGAGTCATGATAAAATAAAATAGTCGGAGATGACAAAGATTCCATGATCACGGCTCCTCCTTCACCATCCCGTCTCCCGCTTTGATTACAGCGGAAAGCCACGAGAATAAGGGTGAGTAACGAATTACCCAGTAAGAATCCCCAACCGGGGTACAATACGATATACAAGATCATCTAGAAGAATGTATGCAAGCTATGAGTACAAACACGAGCGGAGCACATAGCTAAGTCCACACTTGGACCTCGGATGCCAACTCGTGGTCTTAGTCCGGAAATACCACAACACACTAAACGCGCTATACGGGAACAAGTCCCGGCCTCGGCTGTCTCTTGTCGATCTGAAAGGTGCACCGCTCAAGATCCCGAGGAGCTCTCGATCGGCGCCGTAATGAGCGTAAGCGCGCACCGCATGCTCTGCAAAAACTCGGGGTGCCGGGTCTAGTGGCAAGTCGCCCGAGTTGATCACCATGCCTAACTAAATCTCGGATCGGTGTCACCGACATAGGGGTGTGAGACTGAACACGTGAACTATGTCGGCTGTACCACCGCACCTAAGGCTAAGGAACCGGTCGTGGTAGGCTTACACCGAGAGCGGTCCTTGCCCTAACAGTGGCAATCAAGGGCTACGGCCGAACACGCCGAGGACGTGCCGATCGCCGGGACGAGGCAATGCCAAGTCATCATCCCGACCGTTGGGGCATTTAACGATCTGCCACCCTCACCCAAGATTGCGGGGCGGTAGTTAGGGTTAGCTAAACCCTAACGGGATCGAAGACGAGTACCATCTCGTACGTCCCTGTCGGGGATGCAAGTTACGTTATGCATCCGGCCCGGATGATGCTACCTACTTGAACTCTAAACCATAACAATAATAACAATTCATTCAATGCAGTCCAATACGTGCTCAACAGATACAAGGAACCTAGCATGATACTACGAAGCAAGAACAGATATCGAACATGCCAGAATGGAACAACCTAGCATGGGCTAACATGAGAAACAATACAAGAGTTCATGCGATCAGAATTGACAGAGCACCTAGGCTAAACATGCTAATAATCATACACAGGCATACAAAACAACAATCACAAATATACCGCAGGGCCCACACAACTCCGGTAAGAAATCCTTACCTTGGTCGGGAGGCTTCTACACACAAATCCTAAGCTGCGGAACAAACCCGAGCTAGCGGCGGGAAACCTAGCAAACCAACAATAATCAGCATCTAAAATGTCTAAACAACAATAGACGACAAGCTCGGCTCAAAGGAACTCACGCGCACGCGACGACACGAGCTTGGAGCTGCTAACGCAAGCTGGCTGGCGCTGGCCGCGCTACCGCACACGACGGCAGCGGACGCTGCCTACCGGGCCGCGCTGGCGCACGGCAGCGGCAGGGACGCGTCGCTGGCCGCTGCTGTATGGCACGGCACGGCAGGACGCGAGCGCGCGCGCGCGCGGCGCTGGCTCTGGCGGCGGCGCGCGCGGCGCTTGGCGTCGCGATCTGACACGGCGAGCGGCTTCAGCAGGCGAGCGCGCGCGCGAACGTCTGGGCGAAGCGCGCGCGCGCGCCGCGTCGCGATGCGGACACGGCGAGCGCGGCTCAGCGAGGACGCGCGCGGCGCTGGCGAGACCTCTCTCGCGTCGCGGCGATCGGGCGAGGACGAACGACGATCTGGCCGCTTCTTTATTCTTGCGCGCGCGATCCGGCGTCTTGGTCGGCCGGCTGGGCGTCGCGCGGCAACGAAGCGATCTGTCTTCTTTGGACGAACAGCAAGGCCGCTAGGCGGATCTGGCGTCGCGGCGGTAGCTGGTTCGACAGATCTGGGCGTGCGAGCCGGGCTGGTTCGACGACATCTGGGCGTCTGGCGAGCCGGGCCGGTTCGACAGATCTGGGCGTCTGCGGTGGTCGGCGATGATGGTGCTCCTCTCTTTGGGTCGCAACCAACACAAACACACACACACTCTACATCTTACCTTCGGCCAAACATCAAAAACCAAATGAGGAGATGAAGAGGATGAAGACTTACCGGAATGATGATGATCGAACCCAAGGAGATGCAAGGGAAGAAGAATTCGGCAAGGCAATGGAGAGGAGAGCTTGTGCGGCCAAGAGGAGTTTTGGAGAAGAAGATGGAATAACCTAATTCTATTTCATTTAACCAAATGCACCAAAACTCCAAAATCCAAGGTTAACTAAGATGTGATGCAAAAAGAGTAACAAGAGCACCTAATGGCTCAATTGGCACACATCTCTACAAGCTTCCCGGAGACCCGGTTCAAACTCCATTGCAAAGACAAATTCCTTTATTTTTACTTTTGCATCAAACCTTGCTCAAACCAAACCACAAACCCCTCCAAAAACCTACATAAAACCATCCAATAATTTTAGCAACTGGAAAGGACACAAACGACCCTGACGGCCCGACCAAATTACCAATTTACCCCTAGGGCATACCTGGAAGACCGGGAAGAAAAACCTGGGTCGTTACATAAACAGACTTGCAGGGCATGGCAACACAGGCTATGTAGGCAAGGAACAAGGGCAGCTCGGCATTGCAGTGTACTGCTATCGATGATTAGAGTGTTGCATGCGGCTGGGGTTGTTGGGTGCAAGCGTGTCTATGGCAAGGCTACATCGTGGATGGACGATCGTTGGGAAAAGGGCGCACGGTCGAGCTGGTGCGTCTGACGTCTCTTGTTGCATGGGTGCGGTCTATTGCTATTTCTTGTTGAAGAATGCATGAAAGAGGCTGGATGCATGTGCTCGAGGTTTGGTAGTGGTGGTCGGTGTAGAAGGGCAGCGCAACCACAGGTTTGCAGTAGAGAAGAAGGGGGCAACTAAGATGGAAGGAGGAGGGCTAGGGATATCTTTTCTTTTTTCTTTTTTTTGTTCCCTTTTAAAGCAAAACTTAGATGAACCTTTTCTTTTTCTTTTAATTGACCTCCCAAAAATGCAATTTCCTTTTTTTAGTCTTTCATTTAAACCCGAATTCTCTAAAATTCCAAACTCCTTCTTTCCTTTAATTTTAAAGAACCAAAAACACAAATCATTTTATTTATTTTATTTCCTTTTACAATTTTAACTAAACCAATTTCCACACATGCCACAAGGATTCCTAAATCACGCAATGACCCAACATTAAACAATAATTACGAAAGTGCCCCTAGGGGTAAAATTACCAAAATACTCCTAAAGCCAAATCAAACCAGAAATTTAATAAAAAATTCTGGGAAAGAGAATAATCTTACATAAAGGGTCTAACTGAAATTGCAGGGCATTACATAGTTGATAAAGCTTTTCGTTCCTCCCTTGCAACGTGAACGCTAGTAGAGGTTGGAGTTATGCTATGATTCCTCTATTCTGATTTCACGAGTGGTTAGGATTTGAATCGAACATTCTCCTATAGAAAATCTCCAGATTCCCATAATGGGGTGACTAGCAATGTAAAGTTGACAAGTTAGCCTTTTAAACTACTAAATTACTCTCAATTAAACACCATTGATTAAAGCAATTCCTCAGCAATGGCACCAAATACTTGATGGGAATCGGTTGTGATGTATAAATACTCTAATGATTAATTCTAATTATGTGACAATAGTCCTATACTTTCGAGTTGCATTTGCCCCATTATACGTAGTGAAGCATGCAACAAGTGATAAGTATTTATTTTATCGTTCTCCATAGGAAATTTTGTTAAGTAATAGTTTCTAATTCAAGAGTCAAGTAGAAAAGAAAATTTGATTTATTTGGTTGGTCGTTTGGTTCCTAAGTCTACCATATTAGTTTATAAAGTGCAAGTTATCAATGGAGAAGCGATTTATATTCATCTATAGTAAATTTTGGTAAGAAGATTAATTCATGATATACTTTGGTCTAAAGCACCCTTTTGGGAAGCAATGCAACACACCCCACTGCTTGCACAAGAGTTTGGAATTAAGATTATTGATAAGCATGCAATTAGTGGGATGATTATTCCTAATTCTATCCCTAAGTATGTGAAAGGTTAAGCATAGCCTAATGATTACATTTGGGTTAATGCTTTGTCTCCCCTCTCCAAAGGTGGATGAAAAGCAAGCTACATGTGGGTTGTCAATCGATCTTCCTAGTTGAAACAACCGCCAAAATTAGTAATGCATCTTTCTTTACTATAGTTAACTATCAATTCACAACTTGCTGTTTAACATGTTCTTAGTATGCGTCTTAATTAAGAAGTAAATATGCATGATGATGCGAAAGATAGATAAGCGATTGATAGGTCTCGAATATAGCATATTTTAGGTTGTTTTTGTTTGCATTATTCTAGAAATTAAGGGGGAAAATGAGCGCTAAAAAAAGAAATGCGATGAAAGAACATAGAAATCAACATGCATTCATAATTTAACGTCGGAAGCATATTTTTGCATTCTTAGCATAAATCTTGAGTAAATTGCGCCCAATCAATGCTAATGGTAGGAAATATGAAGCTAAACCCCGGGAAGGACAAACAACACAAATGATGACCAGAAGCACATGAAGGTGCAAATTCAAAACGAAAACACGTTCGAAAAAGACACTTCAATAAGGAAATAATCAAGAATCAATCCATAATTTAGTTGATGCCAATCAAATAAATTCTAGCGAAAATTAAGGGATCCTGCATTAATGGAGATTTCACAGCTCATCTCGGCATGTCGGCTAAGTAAATCAACTCTATAAATATCAAAGCAAGGAGCCGAGAAGGATGAGCAAGTCGGTTGACCATGAAGTCTATCGTGGACAGAAGCAAATGGTGGTGTTTGTAGGAGCCGATGATAAGGGTACTGCACATCTTCAGCCACACCAATTCCAATTTATTATTTTATTAGGAGTAGCTTGTTGTTATAAATATTTTATATTTGCAATAAAATCGTCTGATTTAACCTCTATCATATGTTTATTTATATGGTTGCGCTATAGGATCTTTTGTTAATTATTCATGAATAGAAGTATGCTAGGAGTGTAGGTCATTGAGTTATACACTGCTGCATGTTTTTTTTTATTTTTTATATATATTCGTCGATTAGCTACCCATACATGTACCCGTGGTGAGTCAGAAGAAGGAACCGCATGTTGATCCAGTATGCTATGTTAGGTTGCGTGGAAGTCTTTTCACCGCTTAAAGTATTAGGAATAACCTTACTAATAGCTTGCATCGCACTGTTACTAGTATTGAGTTTGCAGCGAAAGCTGGCTTTGCCATACATCATTAAGTGCGAAAGTACTTATTTGTTAGGGAAGCAAGACTCTCTTTGACTAGCCCGCACGCATAGTATCTTCTAGGATTGTTAGTTATCACTACTCATTGTATCATATTTATTTTAGTCTTAGCATCATATTTATTTACACATTCATTTTAAAAAAAAAATCACAACAAGTTATTCAACTTATGCTTTACTTTTCTGTATAACTCTTATCCTAATAATTTTAGCTCTAGTCATCAATCCCTGTGTGATCGATAAATTTAATATACTAATTACTTACTGCAGTATCCGACCGCGTATACTTGCGTAAGTGATTCAAGTTTTTTTTTTTTTATAGAAAAAGTGATTCCAAGTTACACTTAGCATAAGTTGACTTTGAATTAATTACTAGACATTATATTAGCAATAAAGTCGCATCGAGTCAAGTTTTTGGCATCGTTGTCGGGGATTAATTATTTAGAGTTAATGTCATTAGGAGGAGAGTAGTTTTTTATTGTCTAAAAGGTTGCGTTCTTTAATTTAAGAAAACTCGAGATTCAGGTTGGTACAACCAACAAGAAAAAAGAGTGCCACAACAATACATTTCCACGAGTACGAGCGTAAAAAATGGCATTCAATCATTTTGTGAATCAATAATGGAAGCATAATAGCATTCCGCAGGAGACAAACAAATTTCAGCACAATTCTATTCAATAAAATCTAACTGGGATTATCAGTCGTAGTTTGGGGGAGATCATAGCAGCAACTATCAGCATCATTTCTATTTGCAAGGAGATTGCAGCAGCATGGGACATGAATGGGACACTAGGAGTCATGAACCTAGAAGTCCAGTGTATACTCATGGGCAGTCTTTGGAGGACGCAACTACAGAAGAAGAAGAGCAGCTAAGACGAAGATAATGGATGAAGGACAATGGTATTATATCAGAACCTCAATAGCCCAACAATGAGCATCAACAATCTCTGATAAAACTAACAGCAGAACACACAATAAGCAGTATAAGGGAAGAAGAGACATATTTAGAGGCCGACTTACTTAATGAGGAGCAGCGATGGATCTTTTTAGCGAGGTGGAACTCTCATGGGAAGGTTTTCAGTTGGCCACAATCATAATAGCAAGAGAAGCCAAGGAGTTATAGCTTGCAAGAGAAAAAAACAGAGAACAAGAGAGACGTTTTTAGTTGTAGGGGGAAGCATGTGCAAGGTTTACCACCCCTGCCAATCTTGAGGCTAACGAAACAGAATGCGTTGTGGTAGAAAATGAAAGAAGATCTGATGTTGATGCTGAGAAAAACTCAAGTGATGAAAGAAAAAGTGAAGATGAAAATCTTTAACAAGAAAGCATAAAAGGTAATAAACCTGCAGAGCTAATTGATGAGGTCTTACATCAACCCAAAAGGGGAGATAAATAATCGAATATTCAGTAACAAGATAGTTATAGCGCTGAAGATCACCACAAGAATTGATTAGTCGAGAAAGCGACACTTGGGCAATTCAAATGAGCTTCAACTCAGAACTCTACACCCTATCATCGCTTGGATTGGTAGGAAGTCTACGCATCAAGGGGCATGGCGGGAAAGGTAAGAAAAGACTATCAAAGATGGCTTCCCCCAAAAAATTTTAAAATAGCCCAAGCACAAATGAATTATACCGGACGAAATTAGCCCAAAGGTTTCGCCCAGATCTGCTCAACAACATTCCTGGAACGCGAAAATCTAGTATCTATGAATTTGTACAATTTAATTATAGGAAGTTTTTAGAATATGAAGTTTTTCTACATTTGCAATTTCCCTTTTTCATTTTTTCATTTTAAATTTTAGTAGTTTAGGAAAGAATTGGTTAGAATATTGAAATTTAGGTGTAGAATTTTAGTTTTCCTTTCTTGATTATTTCTTTCCTTGCATGAGGATTTTTGAAAATCTTTACAAACTCTATAAAAACCTTATGTGCGGATGAATCAACTATGGCAATTCAATCATAACCTTGGAAATTCAGAAAGTCTGAGTGTTCTCTTCAAATGGCATTAACCAACACTTTACCTCGGAAGGGTAAGGTAGTTGAAAGCAATGGTGATAAGGGCACAGAGGCACGAGTTGAGGGTAAGTATGCAACATTGGTTAGAAAGAGGTTTTGGTAAGATCGAGGTTGGCCCGAAACACTCATGGTAGAAGCTACGTTACATGAGGTCGGTTGACTGGTGTGATTGCGATACCAATGCTAATATACTGAAAAGTAATTAATTCTAAGTAGACTTATGCTAAGTACACTCGGAATCACTTGTGCGCAAGCTAATATACTTAAAAGTAATTAATTCTAAGTAGACTTATGCTAAGTACACTCGGAATCACTTCAGCGCAAGTATACGCGGTCGGGAATTACAACAAGTAGCAAGTATATAAAATTTATTGATCCCACAGAGATTGATGTCTAGAGCAGAAGAGTAAAGAAGCATATGTTGTTTGAGTTGAGTGGTTTTGTTTTATAAAAATAATGAAATACGGAAAATAAAGTACTAATGCATGCAATGAGTAATGCTAACTAATTATCCTAAAAGATGCTAAACGCGCATACTAGCCATAGACTTTCTTACTTCCCCAACAATTGTTACTTCCGAAACTAATGATTTATGGTCGAGCCAGCTTCCGCTGCGAACTCCATACTTAGCACAGTGCAATATAAGAATTAGTGAGATGCAGATTAACACATTTTAACCTAAAGAAGCAGACTGGGTCAACATGCAGATTCACTTCCGGTTCACCACAAGGTACATGCCTGGGTAGCTAATCAACTCATATATATATATATATATATATATATATATATATAGTTAAATATGCAGCAGTGTAACTTTCTGTGGCCTATGCTCTTAACACATTTTAATCATAAGTAACTAACATGCACTCCTATAATGTAGTCACGACAATAAACATAATATAGAGGTTTAAATCAGACGATTTTATTACGACTTTTAAATGTTCAAATACTATAAAATACTTCTAATGAAAAACAATAAATGGAATTGGCATGGCTGATTATGTGTAGTCCCCTTGTCAGCAGTTCCCACGCATCACCATTTGCTTCTCTGGCTTGGACGATCGGCTCATGGCCAACCGCCCAGTTCATCGATCTCAACTCTTTGATTTGGTATTTGTAGAGTTGGATTCCTTATTAAGCAAGTCGAGGTGAGTTGTGCAAATCTTCATAAATGCAGGATTCCATGATTTTCGTCGGGATTTATTTGATTGATGTCGTTTTAATTGCATGATTGAATCTTCAACTTTCTTTATTGATGTGCTCTTTTTCGAATGTGTTTTCCTTTTTGTTTTTCGCTTCTTTACGCTCCATCTGGTCACCGTTCGCATTTTTGTCCTTTCCGCGCTGCTACAGAATATCCTTCTGAAAAAATTGATTAGACACAGTTTATCTATAATTTAGCGTTAAAATGCGAATTCGTTCTTCCGATGCTACTTTATGAATGCATGCTGAATTTCTACACTTTTTCTTCACATTTCTTCTATGAATGCTTGTTTCCTCTCTTCTATTTCTAAAATAAAGCACACTAAGACAACCTAAAATACGCTCTATTTAGGGGTTATCACACCCCTAAAACTTACATCATTGCTTGTCCTCAAGTAATGCTTAACTGCCTAGCTAGCTTATTTTAGTTAATTCAGCAATTCTACTTTTTCTAGTCTACTTCCGCGAGTCTTATCACATGTCTTATTTCTAGCAAGAACTTCTTTCTCTTTTTAGTTTTCAAACTTTCCAAAAGATTTAGGGTTAACCTCAAAATCTTCTTTACCATGATTGTCAGATTGTTTCTCATCGCAAGTACTTCTTGTTACTCAACCTATTGTATTGCAATCCATTATAGTCCAAAGTTTGGCCAACTTACTCTACAAAGGTATCTATTCCGATCCTTGTGTGCTTTGAGGATTCTATATGTTGTTCGCATTCCTCTCAAGCTGTACTCATACCTAATAAATTCCATATTTTTTAGCCTAAATAAC
The DNA here is from genome assembly GCA_036507275.1 of Sicyos edulis. Classification (NCBI taxonomy): domain Eukaryota; kingdom Viridiplantae; phylum Streptophyta; class Magnoliopsida; order Cucurbitales; family Cucurbitaceae; genus Sicyos; species Sicyos edulis. Next base: position 8,798,201 of record CM071847.1, read on the forward strand.
TTAAGCATCAAGCAATCTATCTAAGCAGAAGAATTTAAAGCTTGCGCTAATGTAGACAGCAGAATACTTAAGGTATCCTTGGGCTCAAACGCCTGTTTGATCTTCTTATTTTTGCTAGAGTACGTTGACTTTTTTTTAAGGTTTCTCGAGCTGCCCTCACCCCCAAACTTAAAATATTCATTGTCCTCAATGAAGGCGAGGCTTAGTTCCCCCAAACTTGGCTATTTTAATGTGATTGCTTCTACTCTATAGTGAGGTTTTAGGCTTCCTTGCGAATTTTTGGTTCTTTCTGCCATTTATGCTGAAGATTATTCTAATGCTAGGTTTGAATCTAAGTAAAATTAAGAATTCTTTGATTTGAAATAGTATTTCTGCCTGATTTAGTATTGCGATAATAGTGCTTACTAGACTTTCAAAATAAGAATTGCTAAATTTATAGATATTATGTGAAATCAAATAACTTGCGTCCTAGTTGCATGATCCTACACCAAGAACTAAAAATGAAATGCATGCGAAAGGAAATAATATAAAGAAAGCAAAAAAGAAGAAGAGAGCGAGACTTCCATCTAGATTTTCTTTCCCTTGTCCTTGGCGCGCTCCTACTTCTCCATGTGTTTTGGAAATTCAGGCCATTCAGAGTATTCTTGAAATGCCTTGCAACTGTTAAAATTAGCTCATCCCTTGAATTCGCATAATCCCAGTAGTTATTCAAATTTTTGAATAGCGTCTCAAAATGTTGAACTAGGCTATCCATATTTATAAGTGTTATCTCAATTTCTTCTTTGCCTTAGCCCTTTCTATTCTCTGCTTTTCTTTGACGGATCCTTAGCAATCTGTCGGTTGTTTGTGGCTGAACTCCTAACTCCCTACATAGTTGTGTAATTGTATGCGGAAAAAACATCTTCCTACGAATAACTAAAGCCCATTGCTGAATCTGTCCTTTCACAATTTTTCCCAAGTTCATGCTTACTTCGTTTGTGATTGCATAGAGTAGCAATGCTTGCTCCCTATTGACTACCTTTGTGTTTGACGAAGGCATGATTGCGTTTTTTATGAATATAATCAATCCACACAATTTTGGCTTAATATGTTCTATAGGGAATGTCCATCGAGTTTTCCATTTGGCTTTTTCTACTCCAATTATCCTTCCATACTCCTTTAGTTGTGCCTTGGTTGGTCTCTTCAGCAGCTTTTGCCCTTCCTCTCTAGGTTGTTAGGTAGGTAGAAGACTTCAATTAGAGTCGTCGATCTACAGTCAATCAGCTACCCTTCTACACGAGAAAAGAATTTTCTTTCTTTATTTATGTTCGCATAGAACTGACGAACCCAATCTTGCCTTGCATCCATTCTTTGCATGGCCAGGCTTCCCCAACTTAAGCTATATATCTTCTTAAAGGTAGCTTTTGTCATGAACGCTTCTGTCTAGCCTTGATCCCATTAGAACCTCTTCTTTAGTAATGCCGCATACTTGGCCTTGGCCGATTCTGCCAGACGTTGCTCTATGCTTCCTTTTCCTTAAGAGGTAAAGTGTGCTGCTTGAGGCCATTTGACTAAGATATGCAGGTCTATTAGTCTTTGAAAATCTCAATGGGTTGCAGTGATCGACTCTTCCTCACACGGGGTTTATATAGGCGTGGAAAATTAAATTTGGAATCCTCATGCAAGGAAGGTAATCAATTTACAAGGAAAACAATATTCGGTCCAATTCTTTCCTAAAATTAAAATGATAAAAAAGAAATTGCAAAAATAGATTAACTTCCTAAAATTACGAAATCAGAATTAATTTAGGAAAATATCGTAAATCTACCCTAATTAAAGCAATTAAATATTTTTCACAAATTCAGAAATACTAGATTTTTGCATTCCAGGAATGCTGCTGAGCGATTCTTGGCAGAAACTTTGCGCTAAGTCCGTCCGACATAGTTCATCAATGTTTTGGCCATATAAGAATTTCTGAGCGTAGATTTCCTATCAAACATAGCGTCAATAGGGTACACTATTTTATGCTACAACTTAGTTGAATTGCCCAAGTGTTGCTCTTTTGACAAATCAATTCCTGTGATTCATCATCTGTTGTGAACGAGAAAAACTCAGGTACCATTACTGGTGGCCTGTGATTTCCCACGTTCCTTTCTTCTCCCTACAGAACGATTGAGTCTGCATCTCCCTTTTCAGGTTGTTATGAACTTTCATTTCTTGGATCAGCAGGTTCATCACCTTCCATGCCTTCCTACTGGTAATTTTCATCTCCAGTTATACTTTCATCATCTGAGATATGCTCGGTATCAACCCTAGAGCTTTCATTCTTTGTCACCCATAACACATTCTACTTCATCAACCTCTAGAGTTGCAGGGTTGGCGAACCTTGCCCATGCTTCCTCTTGTTCCTTATAGCGTCGCTCCTCTAGTTATAATGACATTAGCCCGAGGGTGCTCTCCTCCCACCGCCTAATGCATGTGCGCGCACATCGCATGCTGCTGCAAACCAAGTAAATGTGGGGGCCTAAGGACAAACTACGTCGATCCACGTACGCATGCCTAAAGACTCGAAAGTGGTGTCACTAATCTACACTAGTGCGAGGTCCTCGACACTCAGCTGTAGTAGCATGAAAACCATCAATGCCCGAAGCTAAGAACCGTCCAAGGCAGGCTTACACATTGGATGAGTTACTCTCTAGCGTGCTATGGTATAGGCTTATGCCGTTGTGGTGAGCTAGACCACAGTCGGCTGCTGGGGGTGGGATCCTGTCCTCGCTGGTCTCGACCTAGGGGGACAAAGTACGTAATGTCCGCTTTCAGCCTCTGGATGATGACAACCTAACAAGTGCTATATAGGAATACTCAAACTCAATACATGCTCAAAAAAAGATACAACTTAGCATGACACTACAAGTTTATCAACAAAAATCACAACGCATGCTAGAAAGAGCAAACCTAGCATGGAACTAACGTGTGGAAACATGAGCAATACATGCTAGCAGAAAATAGAACAACATATAATCCTATCCACTAACATGCTCGTAAACATTAAAGAGGCAACAAAAATGCAATTGCTGAATATTTCCTAAGGCCCACACAACCTCAGTAAGAAATCCTTACCTTTATAACAAGCAGAAAACAACAACAGATAAATAGTGCTCCTAGAGATGCAGAACCAACACGAAACCTAGGCAAATAATTAACAAACACACATTAATATTTGACAGCTAACTAAACGACTAGGCTAACAAGATTGACGGGGCTCTGCGGGATGAGAAGCTATCGACAAGCAAAAGAAATACCCAATCGAGATGGGCAGCTATCGGCAAGCAAAGGCTCTCAGCCAAGGGCTCTCGGCCAAGGGTGCTCGATAACTCGGGTGTGTAGGCGTGTGGCAATGGACGAGCGTGGCTATGCTGGATTGTGAAGTGATGGTGTCGAGGGGCAGCTTGCGTGCGTGCGGGATCGTGGGTCGGCTGGTGCGTGGGCTACAATCCGTCTTGGTTGCTGGGTATGCGGGTGCTGGTGCCCTCGATGTGACAGGCCTTGGCAGATAAGGGGGCTGGCCTGCTGCTCGATTAGCAAGGCTCGGCGGTGATGGCCGTTCTCGACTATAGCTTGGTGCGTGAGACCAAGGGTGATCGATACGGCGATGAGGGCTCGAAAATGGAAGGCAGCAATGGGGCTGGCTCTTGATGATGATGGTGAGGGAGCTTGGTGATTTCAGCAAGGAGAAGAAGAATTTGCAAGTGGGCTCTAGGAGAGATCGACAAAACAAATCCTTTTTTCCTATTTTTTTTTCTTTTAATTAAATCATCCAAAAACAACTCCATTTCCTTAAAATGCAAAACTAAAATGCCCTTAAAGGCCAAGACTGCCCTAATGGCCTGAAATCACAAAAATAGCCCGAACTCAGTAAATAATAGAAATAGCCCTGAAACCCTAATTAATTACAAAATTGACCTCGAAGGAAAAGTTACTAAAATGCCCCTAAAGGCCCAGACTGCCCTAAAGCCCAATCGAACAACCGAATAAACCATCAAACATACCTGGGGAACCAGAATGGAAAACTAGGTCGTTACAATACTTCTTCCTTTTAATATTTTTGTCCCCAAAAGTCTTAAGACTGAAACAACTCCGGATAATGCGTCCTTATCTCATCCTCTAACTCTCAAGTCGCTTCTTCTACTTTATGACAATGCCACTGTACCTTGACCAAACTAATCTCCCAGTTAAGCAAGGTCTTATGCTCCCGTGCTAGAATCCGTGTAGGCTTCTCCTCGAAGCTCCACTAGTAGAAATTCCATTATCAATGGCGGGCCAAAATAGAAGGGCAAATGAAAAACACGAATGATTGATGGCGGGCGAGCCAGGCCCGCCATCCTTGCTTATTGGTGGTGGGCCAAGCCTGCCTTCTTTTCTTATTGGTGGCGGGCCAGGGCCGCCATCTTTGATTATTGGTGGCGGGCCTTGCCCGCCACCGAAACCTTTTTTTTTCTCTTTCTTCTCTTCTTCCTCCTTTTCTCTTTCGACCTAACCCTTTCTCTCCATGCCTCCTTCCTTTTTTTCTCTAATATTTGACCAAAAATAACTCCGCCGCCGCTGTTTCTTCGACAAATCTCCTCCGCCGCTGCTGCTTTCTTCCACCAACCCAAACTAATTCATGTATGGTAGATTTTAGCTAAAATTCTTTGTTTGATTTAAGTTGAGTTAGAAGTAGATATGTGACTCGATTCTACTTTATTTTAAAACAATTTTAGGTTAAGTTTCTATAGTTCACTTGATTCCTAACATGGCTATGGATAAGTCATGGATCTGTAAGGATCGGATGTCACCAGAATACAGTTTGGGAGTTGAGATATTTATAAATAATGCAATACGACATTCGAAAGGGTCAAATGTCGTTTGTTGTTCATGTTTGAAATGTGTGAATGCCAAATACCAAGACGTGAATGTCATAAGAGACCATTATTTTGTAATGGTATCGATCAAAGTTATAACATATGGATTTAGCATGGAGAGTCAGTATCGAGGAAAAGAAACATGGAAAGTGTTCCAATAGATGATGTTGTAGATGAAAATGTGGATGACCCAATAGGGATGTTTGAGGTTGCACATCAATATTTTAACAACACATCCCCTATATTTGAGGAAGCATTAGAGGATGCCAAGAAACCATTATACCCTAACTGTAATGGTTTTACGAAGATATCAACACTGATTAAACTTTATAATTTGAAAGCAAAGTATGGATGGAACGATAAAAGTTTCTTAGAACTTTTAGAATTATTGAGTATTTTGTTGCCTAGTCCTAATGAAATTTCGATTTCTGCCTATTATGCTATAAAGATTTTAAGTACCTTAGGGATGAAGTATGAAAAGATCCACGCATGCATCAATGATTGTTGTTTGTATCGAAAAGAACTTGTCGATGCAGAACTATGTCCTACCTGTGGACATCGAGATGGAAGGTTAAGAAGAATAAGAAAGAAGGAGTGAAAAATATTCCAGCAAAAGTCATGTGGCATTTCTCTCCTATTCCAAGATTTGAGAAAATGTTTCGAAGTAAAGAAACTGCGAGATTGTTGACGTGGCATGCTATCGACCGCCAGCGAGATAGGTGCATACGACATCCAGCCGACACAATTTCATGGAGAGAAATAGATGAAAGGTTGTCTAATTTTAGTGGAGAAACGAGAAACCTTCTCCTAGCCCTATCAACAGATGGAGTCAATCCACATGGTGACCAAAGTACTAGATATAGCTGTTGGCCAGTTATGTTGGTTACTTACAATCTACCTCCATGGTTGTGCATGAAGCATGAATTCTTAATGTTAAATTTATTAATCTCAGGACCCAAACAACCTAGAAATGACATAGATGTTTATTTAGCTCCATTAATCGATGATTTGAAGATGCTATGGAACAAGGGCATTCAATGTTTTGATGCCCATCGGCAAGAACACTTCACCCTCAAAGTTATTTTGTTGTGAACCATTAATGATTTTCCAGCATATGGTAACCTGTGTGGGTGTACTACAAAAGGTTATAAATCATGTCCTATTTGTGGAGCTGAAACATCATCAATTTATTTACCTAGTCGAAAAAAGAATGTGTATCTCGGAAATCGAAAATATTTACCCATCGAGCACTCATTTAGAAGACAGAAAAAAGCATTTAATGGAGAACAAGAATATGGAATACCCCCTGAACCTCTAAGTGGTGAAGAGATTCTTGCACAATTGAATAGTCTTCAATTTACGTATGGAAAAGGACAACAAGCTACAGAATCTTATTGGAAGAAGAAATCGATCTTTTTCGAATTGGAGTATTGGAAACATTTTCACGTGCGACATTGTTTAGATGTCATGCACATTGAGAAAAACGTGTGTTCGAATATTATCGAAACCCTACTTGATATTCTTGGCAAAACAAAAGATGGAATAAAAACTCGCGAAGAATTGGCTAAATTAAGACTTGAGTTAGCCCCAATTAAGAATGGAGATAAAAAGACATTCCTGCCTCCAACATGTTACACACTATCGAGAAAAGAGAAGATGAGTGTGTGCAAAAGCTTATCTGAACTTAAAGTCCTGAAGGTTATTCATCCAACATAAGTAAATTATTTTCGTTTACTGATTTGAAACTTTATGGGCTTAAATCGCAAGACCATCACGTTTTGATGCAACAATTGCTACCTGTAGCAATTCGGGGTGTTTTGCCTAAACACGTTAGATATGCGATTATTCGGTTATGTTTCTTCTTCAAAGCTATATGTAGTAAGTTGATCGATTCATTTAAGTTGAAGGGATTACAGGATGATGTAGTAATCACTTTATACCTATTAAAAAATTACTTTCCACCAGTCTTTTTCACAATCATGGTTCACCTTGTGGTGCATCTTGTAAGAGAGATTGAATTTTGTGGACCAGTTTTTTTGAGATAGATGTATCCATTTGAAAGATATATGAAAGTTTTGAAAGGTTATGTTCGAAATTGAAATCGTCCGGAGGGATGCATTGGAGAAAATTACATATTGGAAGAGTTGATAGAGTTTTGTTCTGAATTTTTGCACGAAGTAGAATCAGTAGGGCTGCGATCATCGAACAAAATGATAGATTCAAATATTGATCGACCATTATCTGCCTCTAATTACAAAACACCAACTAAAGATATGATTGATCAAACACATATGTATATACTTCATAATGTAGATGAAGTGCTTCCATATATAGATCAACACATGGAAATGTTGTCTAAAGTGAATCCTACTAAGTCAAAAAATATAAAATGGCTTCAAGATGAACATAATCGTACATTTAACAATTGGTTGCGTGAACGTGTTGGGTTGGCTATAGGGGTTCGAATAAATTTTATATCATCTACATTAAGGTGGATATCCCATGGACCTCATTCAGAAGTTACCACTTATGAAAGTTACATGGTTAATGGTATTCAATATCACACAAAAAAACGCGATGATCTTAGAAGTGTGCAAAACAGTGGAGTTATGATAACAGCTCAAACTATGCAAATTTCTAGTTCGAAAGACAAAAATCCAATCATGTTAGACATGACCTTTTATGGCATAGTACAAGAAATTTGGGAGCTTGATTACAATAGTTTTCAAGTCGTCTTATTCAAATGTGATTGGGTTGAAAACAATGGTGGGATTAAAGTAGACGACATGGGATTTACGACCATAGACCTTAATCGCATTGGACATAAATCTGACTCCTTCATTTTAGCCACTCAAGCCAATTAGATATTCTACATAAAAGATCCAATTAACCCTCGTTGGTCGGTGGTGCTAATGCCTTCACAGAGAATAGTTGTAGAACACGGGCATGATGAAGTTGATATTGACCAAGATTGTGGGTACGGAATCATAGAATCCCTACTTAATATTGTTAATGATGACTCAAAAACCTATATTAGAAGTGATTGTGATGGTATATGGATTAATAAACAGGTTTGTGTTTTTATTTTCGTGATTATTTAAGTCATATTCTTTATACAATCTTTTCTATTTGTAATTAACATAAATTATTGCTTATGTAGGCTTACATTATGTCTCAGTCCGATAGCGATCATGCTGATGATGTTCCCAATGCCAGATGGACTTCTCGAAACCGAAATACTAGAGGAGTTATAGTATTACGCTAGCTTGCACAAGACCGGATGGCAGGAGAGCGTTGCACTATTCAATATAACTCAATAGGCCAAGATATCAGTGAGTCTTCAACCAAGTTGCGTAGTTATATTGGTATGTGTGTTAGGGCCCAAATACCTATCACATACGAAGATTGGTATGCTGTTCCTGATGCACTAAAAGAGTTGATCTGGGATTCTATAGAGGTAACTACATAGCATCGAATTTCATTATGTATTTCAATACTAAATTATTAATCTAACTTATTCTATTGTTAGCAGATGACGTTTCAAGTTGATCCTATGTCCAAACATAATGTCATGATGTGTATGTCGATGACATTCAGAATGTTTAGATACAATCTAAACAAGAAGTACATCCAACCATTTCTAGACCAACCTGAGATATTAAGAACACCACCTGTTAAATACTCTTCGATCACACAAAAGCAATGGGATGAGTTTGTAGACATCAGATTGTCATAAAACTTCAAGGTAACTATTTTTTTTATAATGTCTATAACCTTCAATATATTCATATAATTATATGTTATACAAAAAGAAAGTGATGAGAAAAAAGCATTGCAAGCTAAACAAAAGTATCATCATCGTACGGGTCGAAAAGGATATGCTCAACTCGGTCTTGAACTAGTAAGAAACTATGTACTCTAAGAATTTGGGTTTCTCATCATGTATTTTCTACTTTACTAAATCATGTACTGTTAATTTTTTATTGTAGCATATAGATATTAAAAGTAATCCCTCAGGCCGTGTTGAATTATGGAAAGCAGCTCTAAAGGGAAAGAATAAAGAGTACGTCGACGAAGACACAATTGAAACGGTCGAAAAAATTGTAAGTTGTTATTTCATTTCTTTTGTATATTGTTTGGGTTCAACTATTTGAATGTGAATCTAAAGTATTTTTTTAACAGGATGACTTGGAACGTACAAATGAAGGTCAAGATATTTTGGTCGAAGCATTGGGAACGACGGAACATCGTGGGCGTGTTAGAGGAGCAGGTCGATTTGTAACTCCATCAGTTTTCTTTAAGATATCTCATCCGAAGTCGAAGATGGGTCAACGACTGTAACGGCCCAGGTTTTCATCCCGGTCTTCCAGGTATGCCCTAGGGGTATTTTGGTAATTTGGTTGGGCCGTCAGGGCCGTTTATGTCTTTTTCCAGTTGCTAAAATTATTAGATGGTCTTATGTAAGTTTTCGAGGCTTTGTGGTGGTGTTTGGGCATGGGGAGATGCAAAAAGAAAATTAGGAGTTAAAGATGTGTTTGGTGGGTTTCGAACCCAAGTGGTCTGGGAAGTCAGGTGGGTGGTGTGACCAGTTGAGCCACCACGTGTTTTTGTTACTCTTTCCGCAGCATATCTTGGTTAGCCTTGAGTTCTTTTGGTTTTGGTGCATTTGATTAAATGAAACAAAATTAGGTTTTGTTATGTCTTCTTCTCCAAACCCCCATGGCCGCCCAACCCTTTTTCTCTCTAGCCATCTTGCTTGAGTCTTCTCCCGAGAGTCCTCCGAGTGTCGTTCCGGCCACCAAGCAGCCAGTACCGAGCGATCCGGTCGAGCAACCCACCCGAGATCGCACCAGCAGCCCCAGCGCCCAAAGAAGCGCCGCCTGAGACGCCAGAGCACCCAGCAGAAGAAGCGCGCCAGACGCCAGCGCCCAAAGAAGACGCAGCCAGCGCCAGTGCCGTCGCAGCCGCCAAAGAGAGCGTCGCGGCACCGATCCGCGCGCGTCCGTCGCGTCGCGGCCGCCGCGCCGCACGCGCCGCCGCGCACCGCCGCCTCGCCGCTTATCGCCAGGCCGAGCTCGCGTCCCGCGTCGCGGCCGCGCCCGATTGTCGCGTCGCGCGCGCGCGCGCTCTCGCATCTGCGCGCGTGCCGTCGCGCGATTGTCCCAGCGCTCGCGCCTAGCGCGCCATCCGCGCCCAGCGCCTGTCGTCTGCCAGCCAGCGCCAGATGTGCGCGCAATTTGCCGCCATCAGCGCCCATCAGCGCCCATCCGCGCCAAAGAAGCAGCCCCGCCGTCTTTGCCGCCCGTCCAGCGTGTCACCGCGCATCGCGTGAGTTGCTCCTTTGAGCCGAGCTTTATTTATTTTATTATATTTAAGCCTTTAGAGTGTGATTATCATTGTTTTTGTTAGGTTCTCGGTAGCTAGCTCGGGTTCGATCGCGACTTAGGATTTTGTGTGTAGTTGCCTCCGGCGGTGTAAGGATTTCTTACCGGAGTTGTGTGGACCTGCGATGTTCTTTGTGATTGTTGTTTGTATGTTTGTTTGTGATTATCAACATGTTTAGTTTAGGTGCTCTGTTCTGAATTCCGACTGGCATGACTTCGTATGTTGTTCTCTCATGTTAGTCCATGCTAGGTTGTTCCTTTCTCGGCATGCTCGTATACTGTTCTTGCTCGTAGTATCATGCTAGGTTCGTTGTATTCTTTTTAGCACGTATGGGATTGTATTGGATTGTTTGTTGATTGTTAAAGGCGGGTTAGAATTCGTGTAGATAGCATTTTCCGGCTTTGATGCATAAAGTATCTTGCATCCATGGCAAGGACGTTCGAGACAGTTCTCCGTCCTTGGACCCCGTGAGGGATTAGCTATCCCAACCGGTAGGCCCTGCAATCTTGGGTGAGGGTGGTAGTCTAAGCGATGCCCCAACGGTCGGGATGATGACTTGGCAATGCCTAGTCCCTGCCCGGCCCGGCACGTCCTCCGCGTGTTCGACTGTAGCCCTTGATTGACCCGTTAAGGTAAGGATGGCTTCCTGGTGTAAGCCTACCACGACCCGTTCCTTAGCCTCAGGTGCGGTGGTACAGGTGACATAGTTCACGTGTCCGTGTCTCACACCCCTATGTCGGTGACACCGATCCGAGAGATTTAGTTAGGCGTGGTATCCGGATATGGGCGACTTGCCACTAGACCCTGGCACCCCCATAGTGCTGTAGAAGCACGCGGTGCATGCTTATGCTCATTCTGAAATACGACCGGAGAGCTCCTCGGGATCTTGAGCTAGTGCACCTTTCATTCGACAGTAGACAGGCTGAGGCCGGGACTTATTTCTCGTATAGGGCGATTTGTGTGGTTATGGTAGTTAATTCCGGACTAAGACCCTGAGTTGGCATCCGAGGTCCAAGTGTGGACTTAAGCTATGTGCTCTATTCTGTGTTTATATTCATAGCTTGCATACACTCATCTAGATGACCATGTACATCGTATTGTACCCCTGGCTGGGGATTCTTCTTGAGTAATTCGTTACTCACCCTTATTTTGTGGTTTTCCACACTAACCAAGGTGCGAGAGACAGGATGGTGAAGGAGAGGAGCTGTGATCATGGGAACTCTTTGTCGTCTCGACTTTTTATTTCTATGACTCTTGTCTTTTATTTTCCCCGAATGCATGTAGCACGACACGGAGCCCTAGGATGTTTTTCTCAATGTTTTTATGGATTCCACTTTGTTGTATTTGAGGATTGTTTCAAATGTTTTAATAAATCTCTGATCGTAGTATGCGTTTAGAAATGTATTTGCCTTGAAACAGTGCTTGGAAACAGGGGACGAGTTTCACAATCTATTTGATTTGATTGAATCTCTTTTGTTTTGTTTTAATTGGGAATCCAAAAACTAAATTGCATATTGTTCTTTACTTTGAATGCATGCATTGGGGTAAAGACCTATTTAGAGCCCCTTTTGGGTTGGGTCTTTACAGTTGGTATCAGAGCTCGAGTCATAGATTCTGTAGGACCGACCTTTTGTTGTAGGTCGTCTTTCCCATGATCACCAAAGACTCAAGCGGTCATCAGTGCACGCCTAAGTTTTCTGTTTTAGAAAAGGGTTAAGAATTTACAATACCTTTCATCTAGTGTATGCCTTGTTTTGTGTTGTGGAGCGGAGACGAGCAGGTTCTGACTTGTCGTTGGTTTGGGTTTAGAGCGCCATCATGCCAACTTCCCGCAGATTGTAAGGAGTATGTTTGCGACTTGTCGTGGTATCCAGATAGATTCGGATACCACTGGGATATCGTCCCGCAGGGAAGTAGAGATTAGACTCCGTAGGCCCTTGTGGTGTGGCCCACCATTAGTTTTCCCCTAGTGAGAGGGTGGAGGTGTTTTGCCTTGGAGTACCACTCCAGGAGAGGAGTTAGCTTCGGCTTTGCTTATGATGATGCTTGTGGAGCAGGTCCTAGTGTGGACTAGTCTGGGTAGTTCAGGTGTGTAACTTGAACCTTAGCGGTTTGTTTGATTACCCAGAGAGTAGCCGCAGAGTTAGTGGCCTTCGTGGAGGTGGTAGAGACATCCTTGTTCTCTTGTAAGTGTTCTTATTTTGCATCTAGTAAGTCGGAACCACTGTGGTTAAGGGTGCAAATGAGCAGTTGTTCCCACCGGACCGGATCCGTTGGTGGTTTCCTCAATGGTCTAGCGAGTTGAGTACTCTTCTTTGGTGAGCTCCTAGAGTAGAGCTAGTGCTTTGCATGTTGAGAGAGCGGCGGCGTAGTTTTGTTGAGCATCATGTGGAGATGCAAGAGTAGGCGATGAGACTTCGGTTTGATGAAATGCCTTAGGCATGGTTGTTTGAGTTGAGCTCTTGTATGCCTCGCCATAGTTTTTGTCACTTGAGGTTGTGACCTTGCTGGCCCCATTTGTAGTAAGATGTGGATTTGGTAGTAGTGGCACTTGAGGTGCAATGGTTGGTGTGCCGCTTTGGTTCTACGTCTGGTTCAGGCCTGAGTTTGGCATGGGTATAAGCAGATGGTTCTATGACCCATCCGGAGTTCAAGACACCTCCTTTAGCCTTTGGTTTCGGTTGTGGCAGTTGCACCTGTTTAGGTCGTGCAAGAGAGCTAGTTCAGAGGTAGTCGTAGGACTACAAGCGAAAGGATGTTCGAGAGGAGCCGGAGCCTCTTCCTGGTGTTACCAGGGGATGAGTTTGTCAACAGGTTGAAGGTTGATCAGTGTTAGTGTGTGTGAGTCTCACGCTAGTGTTAAGGCCAAGAGATCTTTGTGGTTGGTAGTGCGGTCCACTACCTTCGTGTGCCTAAACCTGAGTTGAGTGAGCATTGTAGATGCGAGTTCGGTCCAGCAGATGGACCATGAGTTGGATGCTCACGAGATGAGTCGGTTGTTCATGAGGTGAGACGGATGCTCTCGAGATGAGTTGGGTGCCCATGAGATGAGTTGGTTGTTCATGAGGTGAGTTGGATGCCTATGAGATGAGCTGGATACCTATGAGGCGAGTTGGATGCCTATGAGATGAGCTGGATGCCTATGAGGCGAGTTGGATGCCTATGAGATGAGTAGGATGCCTTATGAGAGGAGTTGGACGCCTTATGTGTAAGAACACTTGGTAGGGGCTTGGTATAAAGTAAGTTCGGTTTGGCATTGTTATGCTTTAGTAGAGCAAGGTTGCCGCAGCTTCGAGTATCGTGTGGAGATGGAACTTTTGCTGTTCCTTTGGTTGATTGTATCTCTGCCAGAAGTTAGTGTTGCCTTTTGGAAAGCACCTGTTAGTCTTGGATCTCTGAAGGAAGGTTGAGAGTTGTGCACACAAGTGTGTTTCGTGTAGTTTGTTCTGGCGGCAAGAGTTCCAGAACCATGTAGGGTTTGCATTGGAGAACGGTGCTCGCTTCTTGGAGAAGTTGGACTCCAGGTGGATGTTGTAAGGCTTTAGTTGAGGTTGTAAGGATACCGTGCTCGTAGTTGGGTTGTTGCTTAGGCAAGTTTGTTAAGTTGAACCTAAGCTTGGTTGGTGGAACCTCTTGTTGTTCATGGTTGGAGTTCGGATGGTGCTTGAACAAATGGTGGTTGTAGTGAAGCCGCGTAGTTCCCGTTCGTAGTAGTTGCTAAGAGTGTTGCTCGAAATCCTTACCACAGGTGGAAGCTACGTTGTGGCTGATGCTTTGAGTAGGAGGATGACACATTCAGCCGTTTCGGGTCTTTTGGTTTCGAGGTTCGGAGCGAGCCGGCGTGGTTGTGATCTTTGGGAAAAGGAGTTGTTTGTTCGAGCGGTTGGTTGTTAGACCGTTAGACGACGGTGTGTGTCGAGGTTGTCGAAGAACCCTAGTTGTGGAGAGCCTCACCGAGCTCAGTCGGACCAGTAGTGAGTTTAGTTGGCAAGCCGAGTCGAGTAGTTTGTAGCCTCGGGTGAGTTCTTTGGCGATTTTGGTAGGCTAGCAAGCCGAGTTTGTTTGGAGTAGAGTCCGGATTTGGTTCCGGTGTGGTGGCAAGTTGGTGCTTGATGTTGGCCAAGGTGTGGTTTTGAGTTGCCAAGGAGTTAGCCTTGTTCGTGGGTAAGTGGTTTGCCACAGTAGGATGTCTCTCCTGTTCCCGAGTTTTGAGAGTGCCCTCATTTGGTGTTGGAGGGCGAGTCCTTGCTTGTTTGTGGTCGGCGGTCCATCATTTGTGGACCCCACTGTTGTTGCCTCGATGAGAGAGTTGGATGTTGTGCTTAGTGAGCAAGTTAGCGAGCGTTTGTGGAGCTCCTGTTCTTCGGATGTCTGCTTGTAAGGATCTGTTTCCTTTTTGGAGTTGTCGGATTATCCCTTGGTCTTGGACTTGGCGGTAGTGGTGTTAGTAGGGGGAAAGTCTGTTGGCCACCTGAAAGTAGTTGTTTGTCCAGTTAAGCGGACTCTTGAGTGGTGTTCTGGAAGTTGCAGTAAGAGTTGTTCTGCCTCCTATGAGTGTTTGGCCTAGTTGGCTAAGGTTTGTGTGTTGGCTTGGAAGCTGTTGCACCTTTGTAGTTGAAGGCCCCTTTGTTTCAGTTGTGGATGAGGTTGCACCTTTGTGGCTGGATTAGGGTCTGGACTTATTGAGGGATCCTTGCTGTCTAGTGTAGCTTGCACTCTGCCAGCCATTGTTGGTATTCTTGTTCTTGGTAGTTGGTGTTGACCAGGTAGTGGAGTTCCGTTTATGAAGTTTCGGTGGGAAGGTGCATTAAGCCTAAGCTTGAGGTTAAGCTGTATGTGTTATCGTTTGGACTTGTGAGATGTGTTTCATATTTGAGGCGAGCTTTGTTCCGTTGTTTGCATGGAGGTAAGTTTAGTGGATGGAGCCCTCTGGGGCCTGGTTGTTTGCAGGTTGTCTTGCCCAGCTAGTGATTTGAGTCAAGCTAGAGATGAGTGGATTGACATAGCTATGCAGTTTGTAGTTGTTTGAGCTTCCTAGTTCGTAGCACTCAAGTTGTTGGATTGTAAGTTTCCGTGTGGGAGCTGTCAGCTAGTTGAGGTTATTGTGTGAGTTCGGATTTTTGGAGGATTGCTTCAGTAGCTAGAGCTCGCACCTCGGTTGGTGTGCAGATGCCATTTCTATGGAGTAGAGGCATGTAAGTTTCAGGTTGGAGATGTTGCCATTAGGGTGTGGCAACAAAGGTTTGTTCTAGGCAGTGCGTGGGCGAACCGTGGTTCAGGAGAGTGTTCTTAGAGGCTTATGAGCCGAGTGCAGTTTCTGTAGTGTTTTCACCCTTTTTGTCCTATGGTCTTTTGGGAGGAGTGAGCCAGATCCTTTGGAGCTTGTTGCGAGTTGGTGTTTCCGTGATTAGGCAGCGGGAGACCAGTGTGGTTTTAGGAGGTTGCCTTGGGTTGCGTTCTCGTGAGTCGATTTCTTGTGGTTCCATTGAGGCATTGTATGGTAAGTGTTGCGGTCTCTAGTGCTTTGTGAGAAAAGGTTGGTGGCCGTCGTCGGTGTTGTTTTGGGTCTGTGTTCTTGCAGATTGACCGAGGTGTTGTGCAGGAGGTTGAGCTCGTTTGTGGTTAGCTTCAGAGCGAGCGAGAAAAAGTTACGCCGATGTTCGGCGTCGAGTTTTAGAGTTTGAGGTTGGACAGCTCATGTTTCAAGGTTGCATCGATGCTAGGTGCGTTGAGGTTTGTAAGTAGTGTTGGGGTTTTGTAAGTGAGGGAAGTTGAGTCCCCGGTTGTCGGTCCGTTTTGAGATTCTCGAGAAGATTGGCGAGTTGCTTATCGGTTAGCGTTCCACTGTCATTGACAAATTGTGCACGTGTTTTTATGTATTGAGGTTGGGGCAGTATGTGCCGGACCCCCTTTGCTTATTGAGGACGTTGAGCCTTTGCAGCTGAGTGAGGGTTTGAGCTTCGAGGGGAAGCATGTGAGTATTCTGGTCTTGAGGCGAAGACGTTGCGAAGCCGTAAGATCCGTTTGGTAAAAGTTCAGTGGAGGAGTCAGAGTTCAGAGGAGGCGCTCGTGGCGGAAGGGACGGGATGAGATTGCGATATCTTGAGTCGCTTTCAGATCTTAAGGACTTTCGAGGACGAAAGTCATAAAAAGGAGGGAATATTGTAACGGCCCGTGTTTTCATCCCGGTCTTCCGTATGCCCTAGGGGTATTTTGGTAATTTGGTTGGGCCGTCAGGGGCCGTTTATATCTTTCGATTGCTAAAATTATTAGATGGTCTTATGTAAGTGTAACGGCCCAGGTTTTCATCCCAGTCTTCCAGGTATGCCCAAGGGGTATTTTGGTAATTTGTCGGGCCGTCAGGGTCGTTTATGTCCTTTCTAGTTGCTAAAAATATTGGATGGATTTATGTAGGTTTGTGAGGCTTCGTGGAAGGGTTTGAGCAAGGTTTGATGCAAAAGTAAAAGAAAGGAAAATTGTCTTTGCACTGGGTTTTGAACCCGGTCTCTGGAAAGCTTGTGGGGATGTGTGCCAATTGAGCCATTAGGTGCTCTTGTTGCTCTGTCCGTATCATTTTATGGTTAGCCTTGGATTTTGGAGTTTTGGTGCATTTGGTTAAATGAAAAGAAAATAGGTTTTGCCATATCTTCTTTTCCAAAATCTTGTGGCCGCCCAAGCTTTCTCCCAAGCTCTCCTTGCCGATTTCTTCATCCTTTTTTCAGCTCGAGATTCCATCATCATTCCGGGTAAGTCTTCATCCTCTTCATCTTCTCGTTTGGGTGTTCTTGCTTTGGCCAGGTAGGTAGGGAGAGTTTGTGTGTGTGTGTGTTTGTTGCGGTTGTCCCAGTCTACCCACCTGCCAGAACGAGACGCCAGATCTGGCGGCAAAGGCCGTCCCGAGATCCGCGCGAGCGACGCCCAGTCGCGCCAGATCTGCCGTCCACAGCCCTCCCGCGAGCCAAACTGCTGTCGCCGTCGCGACCCTGCCGCCGCCGCGCCCGATCCGGTCGCCCAGCCACTCCATCGCGTGCAGCAAGCCGAGGGAAGCCCAGCAGCCGAGCTCGTCGCATCAGCCAGCTCCTGTCACGCCCAGATCGCACGTCGTAAACCCAACACCGAGCCACCCATCGCCCGGTCGCCATCGCGGCGAGTCGCCCGAGTCACTCGCGAGCGACGCGGATCGTGCCGCTCGCCTTCACCCGTGTCGAGCAGCTCGCCCGCGTCTGCCTCGCATGCCCAGCGCCGTGTCGCTCGCCCGTGTCTGCATCGCACGCCCAGCCATAGCGCCAGATGCTTGCCCCAGCGCTTAGCTAGCACGCCGCCAGCGCCAGCGCTGCCGAGCGCCCGATCCAGTACATCAGCCGCCACCAAAGATGCCCGGCCTGTCGTGTCGTCGTGTGCCGTGTGAGTGCTCCTGCTCCGTAGCCGAGCTTTGTTTTATTATATTTTTAGGGCTATGGTTGTGGATGTTTACTATGTTTGTAGGTTCTCAATAGCTAGCTCGGAAGTGTTCGCAGCTTAGGAATTTGTGTGTAGAAGTCTTCCGACCAAGGTAAGGATTTCTTACCGGGGTTGTGTGGACCCTGCGATGTTCTATGTGATTGATGTTGTATGTTTGTTTGTGATTATCAGCATGTATAGTTTAGGTGCTCTGTGCAATTCTGGTGGCATGACTTCGTATGTTGTTCTTTCATGTTAGTCCATGCTAGGTTGTTCCGTTCGGCATGCTCATATTCATTCTTGTTCGTAGTACCATGCTAGGTCTGCTTTGTATTCTTTTGAGCACGTATTGAATTGTTTGCGATTGTTAAGGCGAGTTAGAATTCAGGTAGGTAGCATCTTCCGGGCCTGATGCATAAAGTATCTTGCATCCATGGCAGGGACGTCGAGACAGTTCTCCTTCCCTGAACCCCGTTAGGGTTTAGCTAACCCGACCGGTAGGCCCTGCAATCTTGGGTGAGGGTGGCAGACTGTTAAATGCCCCAACGGTCGGGATGATGACTTGGCATTGCCTCGTCCCCGGCAGTCGGCACGTCCTCAGCGTGTTCGCCGTAGCCCTTGATTGCCACCTATTAGGGCAGGGACGCTTCGGTGTAAGCCTACCACGACCGGTTCCTTAGCCTCAAAGTGCGGTGGTTCAGTGACATAGTTCTCGTGTCTAGGTCTCACACCCCTATGTCGGTGACACCGATCCGAGATTTAGTTAGGCGTGGTGGTGGACATGGCGACTTGCCACTGGACCCGGCACCCCCCATAGTCTGCAGTAGCACGCGGTGCATGCTTACGCTCATTACAGCGCCGATCGGAGAGCTCATCGGGATCTTGAGCTAGTGTACCTTTCGTATCGACAGTAGACAGGTTGAGGCCGAGACTTGTTTCTTGTATAGGACATATGGTGTGGTGGATTTATTTCCGGACTAAGACCCTGAGTTGGCATCCGAGGTCCAAGTGTGGACTCAAGCTATGTGCTCTTTTCTGTGTTTATATTCATAGCTTGCATACACTCATCTTGATGACCATGTGCATCGTATTGTACCCGGTTGGGGATTCTTCTTGGGTAATTCGTTACTCACCCTTATTTTGTGGTTTTCCACAGGTAACCAAGGAGCAAGACAGGATGGCTGAAGGAGGAGAGGAGATCATGGGAACCTGCTTTCGTCCTTGTTTTTTATTTTTATGACTCTTGTCTTCATTTTTTCCCCGAATGCATGTATGCAGAACACGAGCCCTAGGATATTTTTATGAATGTTTTGTGGATTCCTGGTTTTTTATTGAATGGAGGATTGTTTTCAAATGTTTTAAGAAATCTCTGATCAGAGTGTATGCTTGAAAACATATTTGCTTTGAAACAGGTGCTTGGAGACAGGGACAGGTTTCAGCAAACTTTATTGTTTGTAGATTGAACTTTGTTTTGTTTCACTTGGGAATCCGAAATTTATTTTCATAATGTCCTTTACTTTGAATGCATGCATTGGGGTAAAGGCCTATTTAGAGCCCTTTTGGGTCGGGTCTTTCTGATTGGTATCGAGCTCTCGAGTCATAGATTACATAGACCCGACCTTTTGTTGTAGGTCGTTTTCCCATGATCATCGGCCTCCGAAGCGATCATCATCAGTGCGCTTAAGTTTACTGTTTTAGAAAAGGGGTTAATAATTTACAATACCTTTTATCTAGTGTATGCCTTGCTTAGTGTTGTAGAGCGGGGACGAGCAGGTTCTGACTCGTTGTTGGGTTGGGTGTAGATCGCCAGCATGCTTGTCACCCGTGCCGGGAGAGGACGTCCGAGAGCAGGACGAGGTACCAGGATCAGGTCTGACACTGCAGGGACATCGTCCCAAGCTGAGACTGGTGGCATTCCGCCGATAGCTCCCCTGTCGCGCCTAGAGTAGGCGTTGAGGCGATGGCCGCGCCGTGAGACCGCGCTCCGGAGCGAGTTGAGTTGGCTGATTCTATGAGGGCTTTTATGGTCGACATCTTTGAGTGACCAGAGGGTAGAGACCTGTGCCTTGTTGGCGCCGCGCGGCGGGAAGAGTCCCGAGCCCAGATCGAGCGGTGACCCGCATGTTTCAAAGAGCGCGGCGAAGACTTTCAGCTCCTCAGGAGCAAGTAGCCCCTGAAGCGGATGTAGCAGAGGGTGCAGTGGAGCTTGGTAGATGGTTAAAGGACTTTGTGAAGTGGCAGCCGGAGAAGTTTGATGCCACTGGGGATGCGTTAGCAGCAGCCCGTTGGATTGCCCATATGGAGTACACCTTCCTGATCATGGTGTGCCCCGATATCCATAGACCGAGGTGTGCAGCCCATGCACTAGGAGGCACAGCGAGATGGTGGTGGGAGTCCACCTTGAGTGAGAGACCAGCTGGGTCACCACCTGCTACTTGGGAGTTCTTCAAGTCGGAATTCAAGGTCAAGTACATCAGTGATGAGGCTCAAGAGAAGATGGTGGAGCTTTTCCAGAACTCAGCGGGGGTTCGATTCTATTGAGGAATATGAGAGAAAGTTCTCGGAGTATGGATATTTTGCTCCGCAGTTGATAGCCACCCCTGAGTTAAAGATCCGGAAGTTCATATCTGGTTTGAGACAGGGTGTTTCTCAGGATGTCAGAGCTCAGGCCCCTGACACATATGCTAGAGCTGTTCAGTTAGCCACTATATATAATGGGAAGTATCCTGTTGATCGGATTGTTGCCGCTCCGGTCCAGCGTCCTGTCCCAGCTGCAGTGGGGCAGAAGAGGAAGTTTGATTTCCGAGGAGGCGACCAGCGCCGCCAAGGACGATGTCGAAATCGAGACCAAGCCGAAGAGTTCCGGCCCGTTTCCAGCCTCGCCAACAGGGCGGTCCCAGGCAAGTTCCCGCATGTGCCACTTGTGGGAAAGTCCACGCTGGAGCTTGTTAGACTGAACCCAGATTGTGCTTTCGTTGTGGTAGAGAGGGGCACATGGCCCATTTTTGTGATCGGCCAATGGCTATGGCGGCTCGGCCAAAGACAAAGGCAGCAGTCGTCGGGTGTTTGCTACGACCCGTCGGGAGGCCAGCGTCTGGATGCCGCTGGCGTGTGCACGCTTCTTGTTTTAGATCACTGCACATTTGTCTTGTTTGATTCTGGTTCTACGCATTCATTTGTATCTGTGTTGTTTGCTGAACATGTTAAGTTGAGACTAGAGCCTCTAGGTTTTGAGTTATCTGTTGCAACTCCTTCGGGAGTTAGTATGTTAGCTAGAGATAAGATTAAGGATGGCCGAATCGAGATATCCGGAGAGTTGCTTGTAGCCACACTCATAGTTCTCGCCTATGAGTGGTTTTGATGTGATCCTTGGTATGGAGTGGTTAGTCGCTAACCACGCGTTGATTGACCGCCACCGGAAAGAAGTGGTGTTCGAGCCACCGGTCGGCCTAGTTTTAAGTTTCGTGGAGCCCAAGGTGGAGTCTCGCCCGCCAATGGTGTCACCGTGAAAGCTCGTCGTTTGCTAGCTCATGGAGCTTGGGGTTACCTAGCCAAGTTGTGCAGTGGAGAGCCGTCCCTTGCTGATCGTTGATCAGTGTGCCGGCGTGCGGGAGTTCGCGGATGTGTTTCTGAGGAGTTACCGGGTTGCCCCAAGAGAGAGGTTGACTTCACTATTGAGCTCGAGCCGGACCCTCCCTATCTCGAAGGCTCCGTGACGCATGGCGCCAGTGAGTAAAGGAACGAAGATTCAGATTGCAAAAGATGTTAGATCGAGGGTTCATCCGTCCGAGTGTGTCCCCGTGGGGAGCACCAGTTCTGTTTGTGAAAAAGAAGGATGGTTCTATGCGCTTATGTATTGATTATCGCGAGCTTAATAAGGTGACAGTGAAGAATAAGTACCCGTTGCCCCGTATTGATGACTTGTTTGATCGGCTCCGTGGAGCTTAGTGTTCTCCAAGATAGATTTGAGATCCGGTTACCATCGATTCTGCGGATCGGGGATGCCGACATTCCTAAGACGACTTTGAGTCCAGATATGGTCACTATGAGTTTGTGGTTATGTCGTTTGGTTTGACCAATGCCCCAGCCGCGTTCATGGACATGATGGATAGGGTGTTCAAATCATTTTTGGACAGCTTCGTCATTGTGTTCATTGACGATATTCTCATTTATTCAAGGTCTAAGGAGGACCATGCAGAGCATTTGAGGCGAGTATTGGCGGCTTTGAGGAAAACCCACTTTATGCGAAGTTTTCCAAATGTGATTTCTGGTTGGAGCGGTGGCCTTCCTAGGCCACGTGGTTTTGAGAGATGGTATAGCCGTGGACCCCGCGAAGATTGAGGCCGTGAGTTCGTGGGCCAAGCCGACTTCAGATTGCCGAGATACGCGACTTTACGGTTTGGCGAGTTACTACCGTCGGTTCGTTAAAGACTTTTCCGCCATAGCCTCGCCCCTCACTCGTCGTCGACGAGGAAGGGTGTCGAGTTCGTTTGGAAACGATAAGTGTGATGAGAGCTTTGCCAAGCTCAAGCGTAGTTTGACTTCAAAGACTGTGTTGGCGATCCGGAGAAGACAGTGGTTTCGTAGTTTACTGATGCTTCCTTCCAGTTTGGGTTAGGTTGTGTGTTGATGTAGCACGGAAGGTCATCGCCTATGCTTCCCGTCACCAAAACCGTATGAGCGTAACTACCCGACTCATGATATGGAGTTGGCGTGATGGTGTTTGCACCGAAGATTTGGAGGCATTACCGTATGGTGAGCGGATTCGGATGTTTACCGATCACCGAGCCTCAAGTATCTGTTTACTCGTAAGGAGTTGAATATGAGGCGAGAGGAGATGGTTAGAGTTGGTAAAGGATTATGACTGCGAGATTTTGTACCATCCGGGTAAAGCCAATGTAGTGGCTGATGCTTTGAGTAGGAAGACGTCGCACTCCGCGGCGTTGTTGAGTTCCCAACCTGGATTACGGAAAGAGTTCGAGCGGGCCGAGGTTGCCGTGTTGTTGGGTGAGGTTACCGCCGAGTAGCTAGCTCGATTGATGATTCGACCATCGATTAGACAGCGGATTATTGATAACCAGTTGAGTGACCCCGCACTTAAGAGATTGGTTGACAGAGTTAGTGCTGACGGAGACTTTGACTTCGTATATTCACCAGACAGTGGGTTGACTTATAGAGGTCGGTTGTGTGTTTCAGAGACATTGCGGGATTGCGGCGAGTTGCTCTTAGAGGCCCACAGCTTCCCCATTTGCTTGGCACCCCTGGTACCAAGATGTATCGAGACCTTAAGCGCACCTTCCGTGGATGGGGATGAAGAGAGATGTGGCGAGTTTGTCACCGGTGTCTCACTTGTCAACAAGTGAAAGCACCCGTGCAGAGGCCACCGGTTTGTTGCGACCATTGAGTGTGCCTCAGTGGAAATGGGAAGATATCTCTATGGACTTTATTTCTGGTTTGCCGAGGACTCCGAGGAGGTTCTCTCGAATCCGGGTGATAGTCGACCGGTTGACTAAGAGCGCACACTTCATTCCCTGTAGAGACACTTATACCGTGGAACAATGGCGCGCGATTGTTTTTGGAACAGATCATCCGATATCATGGTGTGCCGCGGTGAGGATTGTGTCCGATCGTGACTCGCGATTCACTTCTCGTTTAAGGAGAGCACTTGAGAAGGGTTTAGGCACCGAGTGCGGCCAAAGACGACTTTTCACCCTCGGACGGATGGTCGACTAAGAGGGTGAACCAGATTCTCGAGGATATGTTGAGGGCTTGTGTGTTGGACTTCCCGGCGATTGGGACCAATATATCAGATCGATGGAGTTTGCCTATAACAACAGTTATCAGTCGACGATTCAGATGGCTCCATTCGAGGCCTTGTATGGCAAGCGTTGTCGGTCCCCTGTGTTCTGGGAAGAGGTTGGTGATAGGCAGGTTTTGGGTCCCGAGTTGCTGCAGTTGACTAATGGAGCAGTGCAAAAGATTAGAGCTCGTATGTTGACGGCTCGAGCGAGCGAGAAAGTTACGCCCGATGTTCGGCGTCGAGATTTGGAGTTTGAGGTTGGCCAGCATGTGTTCCTAAAGGTTGCTCCAATGCGTGGTGTTTTGAGGTTTGGTAAGCGAGGGAAGTTGAGTCCCCGTTTTGTCGGGCCGTTTGAGATTCTGGAGAGGATTGGCAGAGTTGCTTATCGGTTAGCCCTACCTCCGTCGTTGTCGTGATGCACACAATGTTTTTCATGTATCGATGTTGAGGCAGTATGTACCGGACCCGTCGCACATTGTGGACTTTGAGCCTTTGCAGCTGAATAAGGATTTGAGCTTCGAGGAGAAGCCAGTGGGGATCCTTGCATTTGAGACAAAGACGTTGCGTAACCGCGAGATTCGGTTGGTAAAGGTTCAGTGGAGGAGTCAGAGTTCCGAGGAAGCCACTTGGGAGCGGGAAGACGAGATGAGATTGCATTATCCTGAGCTGTTCCAGTCTTAAGGACTTTCGAGGATGAAAGTCATAAAAAGGAGGGAATATTGTAACGGCCCAGGTTTTCATCCCAGTCTTCCAGGTATTCCCAAGGGGTATTTTGGTAATTTGTCGGGCCGTCAGGGTCGTTTATGTCCTTTCTAGTTGCTAAAAATATTGGATGGATTTTTGTAGGTTTGTGAGGCTTCGTGGAAGGGTTTGAGCAAGGTTTGATGCAAAAGTAAAAAGAAAGGAAAATTGTGCTGCAGCTGGGTTTTGAACTCGGGTCTCCTGGAAAGCTTGTGGGGATGTGTGCCAATTGAGCCATTAGGTGCTCTTGTTGCTCTGTCCGTATCATTTTATGGTTAGCCTTGGATTTTGGAGTTTTGGTGCATTTGGTTAAATGAAAAGAAAATAGGTTTTGCCATATCTTCTTCTCCAAAATCTTGTGGCCGCCCAAGCTTTCTCCCAAGCTCTCCTTGCCGATTTCTTCATCCCCTTTGCAGCTCGAGATTCCATCATCATTCCGGGTAAGTCTTCATCCTCTTCATCTTCTCGTTTGGGTGTTCTTGCTGGCCGAAGGTAAGAGGGAGAGTTTGTGTGTGTGTGTGTTTGTTGCAGGCTGTCCAGGTCTGCCCAGTTGCCGAGCCAGACGCCCAGATCCGAGCAGCAAAGCGGCGGCCCGAGATCCGCGACGAGCGACGCCAGTCGCGCCAGATCTGCCGTCGCGATCCTCCCGCGCGCGCCAACGCTGCACGTCGCCGTCGCGGCCTGCGCCAAGACGCCGATCCGGCGCCCAGCCTCTCCATCGCGTGCGGCCACCAGGGAAGCCAGCCAGCCGAGCTCGTCGCATCGCCCGGCTCTGTGGACGCCCGAGATCACACGTCGCAAGCCCAGCGAAATGAGCCACCCATCACCGGTCGCCATCGCAGCCAGTCGCTCGTGAGCGGATGCGAATCGCGCCAGCGCGCTACTCGCGCGTGTCGAGCGGCTTCGCCAGTCGGCCTCGCGCCGCCAGCCGCCGTGTCGCTCGCCTGTGTCACGCATCGCACGCCCAGCGCCAGCGCGCCGTGCTGC
The DNA here is from genome assembly GCA_036507275.1 of Sicyos edulis. NCBI lineage: Eukaryota > Viridiplantae > Streptophyta > Magnoliopsida > Cucurbitales > Cucurbitaceae > Sicyos > Sicyos edulis. The sequence goes on from CM071847.1 coordinate 8,823,434, forward strand.
CGGCGCTGCCGCGCCCGATCCACCAGATCACCCGCCCAGCCTGATGCCCGGCCTCGTGTCGTCGTGTGCGTGTGAGTGCTCCCGAGCCGAGCCTCTTTGCTTTATTATATTTTTAGGGCTATGGTTGTGATTGTTACTATGTTTGTAGGTTCTCGATAGCTAGCTCGGAAGTGTTCGCAGCCTTAAGAATTTGTGTGTAGAAGTCTTCCACCAAGGTAAGGATTTCTTCACCGGGGTTGTGTGGACCTGCGATGTTCTATGTGATTGATGTTGTATGTTTGTTTGTGATTATCAAAGTGTATAGTTTAGGTGCTCTGCTCAATTCTGGATCGCATGACTTCGTATGTTGTTCTTTCATGTTAGTCCATGCTAGGTTGTTCCGCTCGGCATGCTCATATTCATTCTTGTTCTCAGTAGTACCATGCTAGGTCTGCTTGTATTCTTTTGAGCACGTATTGGATTGTTTGCCGATTGTTAAGGCGAGTTAGAATTCGGTATTTAGCATCTTCCCGGCCGATGCATAAAGTATCTTGCATCCATGACGGGGGCGTCGAGACGAGTTCTCCGTCCACGAACCCCGTTAGGTTTAGTTAACCCGACCGGTAGGCCCCGCAATCTTGGGTGAGGGTGGCGGTGATCGTTAAATGCCCCAACGGTCGGGATGATGACTTGGCATTGCCTCGTCCCGCGATCGACACGTCCCTCGCCGTGTTCGGCCGTAGCCCTTGATTGCCACCGTTAGGGCAAGGACCGCTTCTGGTGTAAGCCTACCACGGCCGGTTCCTTAGCCTCAAAGCGGTGGTTCAGTGACATAGTTCACGTGTCTAGGTCTCACACCCCTATGTCGGTGACACCGATCCGAGATTTAGTTAGGCGTGGTGACTGGACATAGGCAGCTTGCCACTAGACCCGGCACCCTCCATAGTCTGTAGTAGCACGCGGTGCATGCTTACGCTCATTACAGCGCCGACCGGAGAGCTCCTCGGGATCTTGAGCTAGTGTACCTTTCGTATCGACAGTAGACAGGCTGAGGCCGAGACTTGTTTCTCGTATAGGACGTATGGTGTGGTGGATTTATTTCTGGACTAAGACCCTGAGTTAGCATCCGAGGTCCAAGTGTGGACTCAATCTATGTGCTCTTTTCTGTGTTTATATTCATAGCTTGCATACACTCATCTTGATGACCATGTGCATCTTATTGTACCCCGGTTGGGGATTCTTACTGGGTAATTCGTTACTCACCCTTATTTTGTGGTTTTCCACAGTAACCAAGGAGCGAGAGCAGGATGGTGAAGGAGGAGCCGAGATCATGGGAACTCATTTGTCGTCGCCTCTTTTATTTCTATGACTCTTGTCTTTCATTTTTCCCCTGAATGCATGTAGCCGGGCACGGAGCCCTAGGATATTTTTATGAATGTTTTGTGGATTCCTGTTTTTTTATTGAATGGAGGATTGTTTTCAAATGTTTTAAGAAATCTCTGATCAGAGTGTACGCTTGGAAACGTACTTGCTTTGAAACAGGTGCTTGGAGACAGGGACAGGTTTCAGCAAACTTTATTGTTTGTAGATTGAACTTTGTTTTGTTTCACTTAGGAATCCGAAATTTATTTTCATAATGTCCTTTACTTTGAATGCATGCATTGGGGTAAAGGCCTATTTAGAGCCCTTTTGTGTCGGGTCTTTACAGTAAGTTTTCGAGGCTTTGTGGTGGTGTTTGGGCATGGGAGATGCAAAAGAAAATTAGGAGTTAAAGATGTGTTTGGTGGGTTTCGAACCCAGTGGTCTAGGAAGTCAGTGGGTGGTGTGGCCAGTTGAGCCACCAGAGTGTTTTTGTTACTCTCTCCGCAAGGATATCTTGGTTAGCCTTGAGTTCTTTTGGTTTTGGTGCATTTGATTAAATGAAAGAAAATTAGGTTTTGTTATGTCTTCTTCTCCAAACCCCCCATGGCCGCCCAACCCTTTTTCTCTCTAGCCATCTTGCGTGAGTCTTCTCCCGAGATTCCTCCGAGTGTCGCTTCGCCACCGACAAATTTCACCCCGAGCAAGCGGCCGGCCGAGCAAATCAACCAGATCGCACCAAAGAAATTTCAGCGCCAAAGAAGCGAAGAGGTCGCCCAGACGCCAGCGCGCCAAAGAAGACGCGCAGCCAGTGCCGCCGCAGAAGACCAAATTAAGCGTCCGTCGCGTCGCGGCCGCCGCCGCCAGATCGCACCGCCGCCGACGCGCCCGCTCCTCGCCATCGCCAGCCTAGCTTCGCGTCGCGTCGCAGCCTCGAGCGCCGTTGTCCGCGTCGCGCGCGCGCCCTCGCGTCTCGCGCTGCGTTGCGTTCGCGTGCCGCCCTGCGCCGCCTCGCGCTTAGCGCGCCATCCGCGCCCAGCGCTGCTCATGCATGCAGCCAGCGCCCGATGTGCGCCCATTTTTGCCGCCGCCATCGCCGCCAGCGCCCATCCGCGCCAAGAAGCCAGCCGCCGTCGTTTGCTGCGCGTCACCGTGTCAGTCACCGCGCGCGTGAGTTGCTCCCAGCCGAGCCCTATTTATTTTATTATATTTAAGCCTTTAGAGTGTGATTATCATTGTTTTTGTTAGGTTCTCGGTAGCTAGCTCGGGTTCGATCGCAGCTTAGGATTTTGTGTGTAGTTGCCTCCCGCGGTGTAAGGATTTCTTACCGGAGTTGTGTGGACCTCGCGATGTTCTTTGTGATTGTTGTTTGTATGTTTGTTTGTGATTATCAAGCATGTTTAGTTTAGGTGCTCTGCTCGAATTCCGACCGCATGACTTCGTATGTTGTTCTCTCATGTTAGTCCATGCTAGGTTGTTCCTTTCTCGCATGCTCAGATCTGCTTCTTGCTCCGTAGTATCATGCTAGGTTCGTTGTATTCTTTTTTAGCACGTATGGGATTGTATTGGATTATTTGTTGATTGTTAAGGCGGAGTTAGAATTCGTGTAGATAGCATCATCCGGCCGATGCATAAAGTATCTTGCATCCATGGCAAGGACGTTCGAGACGAGCCTCGTCCCTTGGACCCCGTGAGGGATTAGCTATCCCAACCTGTAGGCCCCGCAATCTTGGGTGAGGGTGGTAGTCTAAGCGATGCCCCAACGGTCGGGATGATGACTTGGCAATGCCTAGTCCCCGGCAGCCGGCACGTCCTCAGCGTGTTCGGTAGTAGCCCTTGATTGCCACCTGTTAAGGTAAGGATGGCTTCCTGGTGTAAGCCTACCACGTCCCGTTCCTTAGCCTCAGGTGCGGTGGTACAGGCTGACATAGTTCACGTGTCTAGGTCTCACACCCCTATGTCAGTGACACCGATCCAGAGATTTAGTTAGGCGTGGTATCCGGATATGGGAAGCTTGCCACTAGACCCGACACCCCGCATAGTCTGTAGAAGCATGCGGTGCATGCTTACGCTCATTACAGCGCCGACCGGAGAGCTCCTCGGGATCATGAGCTAGTGCACCTTTCATTCGACAGTAGACAGGCTGAGGCCGGGACTTGTTTCTCGTATAGGGCGATTTGTGTGGTTATGGTAGTTAATTCCGGACTAAGACCCTGAGTTGGCATCCGAGGTCCAAGTGTGGACTTAAGCTATGTGCTCTATTCTGTGTTTATATTCATAGCTTGCATACACTCATCTAGATGACCATGTACATCGTATTGTACCCCGGTTGGGGATTCTTACTGAGTAATTCGTTACTCACCCTTATATTGTGGTTTTCCACAGGTAACCAAGGTGCGAGACAGGATGGCTGAAGGAGGAGCTGTGATCATGGGAACCTGCTGTCGTCTCTGACTTTTTATTTCTATGACTCTTGTCTTTTATTTTCCCCTGAATGCATGTAGTCGGGCACGGAGCCCTAGGATGTTTTTCTGAATGTTTTTATGGATTCTAGCTTTGTTGTATTTGAGGATTGTTTCAAATGTTTTAATAAATCTCTGATCAGAGTATGCGTTTAGAAATGTATTTGCCTTGAAACAGGTGCTTGGAAACAGGGACAGGTTTCAGCAATCTATTTGATTTCTGATTGAATCTCTTTTGTTTTGTTTTAATTGGGAATCCAAAAACTAAATTGCATATTGTTCTTTACTTTGAATGCATGCATTGGGGTAAAGACCTATTTAGAGCCCCTTTTGGGTTGGGTCTTTACAACGACCATCCAGACCCTCAAGTAGATTTCTCTCAACGATTTAACTCTCCGTGTGAGGGAAGCAATAGAGATGGCATAAGGGAAGAAAATCAAATTCTTCAAGGGGTCGGCGTCGTTGAAGAACAAATTGATCATCCTAATGATGTCCAATCTCATCAATCAAACACAACCGTTCCAATTATGATCAAGCTAGTACGTAACTATGCTAGAGATCAACTGGGTGTTGGTGGCCTGGTACATATCCCACTTACCATAACCTGTTTTCTTCCTGATTGTTATATTGCATAAGACGAGATTTTAGAATATTGTAATATGGAAGAAATTGGATATACTCTCATACTTTGTTACATCGGGTAAGTAAACTGTTTTCATCATCAAATATTATATTCTCATACTACTTTAATAATGTTTCCATATTCTATTTCAGTTACATATGGGAAATTTGCGATAAAGAAATACTGGCTAACTACATACTAGTAGACGGTTGCGATTTTCCAACGGTTTTGGCAAAACAAAATCTACAAGAACGAGTTGAACGTGTAGTTGATAGGTTTAACATGTTGATTGATCTCAATCAACGAATATTGTTTCCCTTCAATACTGGGTATGTGTTCTACATTTTGGATTTTTAATACTTATGATTATGTTTATATCAAACTCAATATTGGTTAATTTCTATAGACATCATTGGATTTTGGTCGTCATCATTCTTGAGGAAAATACGGTGTACATTTTCAACTCGTTGGTCCAAAATTCGATCCATGAGAGTTTATACCAAATCATAACTTCGTAAGTTTCTAAATAGAAAACTTTTGGACTTTGAATTTATATTTAATCATCCTAATGTTTAGAATTATTAATATAGTGCTTACCGAGTTTGGCATGAAAGACACCAGTTGAGACCCAAACTATTATATTGGAAATGGGTGAAGGTAAAGTTAAATCAAATTCGTTTGTTTATAGTCTTTTTTTGTGATGTTGATCAATTATCGTTTACTAAGTATATGTAACTATTGTTTTCCATTAGTGCCCTCAACAAATTGGATCAATAGTATGTGGATTCTATGCCCAAATATTCATACGGAAGGTGATATACAACACATCCACGCACGTATTGAGATTTGTAAGTTTTATTTACAAGTTAAAATATCATCATATAGAACATATACTAATTTGATGTTTTTATTTATGTCTTAATACTTTGTAGTTCAAGACTGGCCCAAGCACATTCACTCAAGCTGATATTGATGAGGTACGAGTAGAATGGGCAGAGTACATAGGCAAACATATAATACAAAATTAGTCTTTATGTATGCATGAATGAATTAGTTGTAGTTTAAATGTTAATGGAATAGCTAGATGCATATTAATAGACTCTAGAGGGACAAAGTCCCATTTGTTGTGTACTGGATTTTTCATTAAGTTCATATACAGGTGGAGTTTTGTTATATAACAGGTGAAATTTTTTGGGATCGCATTATTGCCCCGTCATGCTGCTGAAATTTCGTGTGCATATCTATTATTGTGTGAAGAACACATGAATATGTTTAGAAGTTAGAATTCCATATAAGTTAGTGTGTGTGGGTGATTGATATTTGTTAAAAACTAGAGTTTAATAGGGGATTGGATAATTATTAGAAAGTTTAGAATTGACTGCCTCTATATTGCTTTTTTTTTTTTATAAAGTATAATAACTTTTAATGGCGGGCACAATATATGTCATTTTTAGATAAATTATAGTTATAGTGTCTTTTAATGGCGGGCTCCATATTTCTCTTTGTTTTTTTATAAATATAATGTATTTAATGGCGGGCACAACTGATGGATGATTGACCATCAAAATCCTGATGATTGACCATTTTTTAATAACAACTCGAGACCCCTTTCGTTGGGGGTTTAAAAAAAAAATTAAAGGTGGAGGGCATAAAACCCCACCATAAAACACCATTATTGGCGGGCAAAAACTCCCGCCTTTGAAAAGTATTAATGGCTGGCCAGGCCCGCCTTTGTATGGTTTGTTATTGGTGGCGGGCGTGCCCGCCATCTTTTCCTTGCCCACCACCAAACACTTACGATGACAGGGGCATTAATGGCGGGTATTGCCCGCCATCTAGCATGGAATTTCTACTAGTGCTCAAATCTTTGTTCAACTATAATGGCTCATGATCAACAATGTGAGACAGATCTGCGACATACTGACGTAACATCGACGCGTGGAAAACATTATGCACAGTTGCCAAAGACTGGGCAAAGAAAAACGGTAAGCCACTTAACCGATCCGCTCAAGAATCTCAAAAGGCCCTACAAACTGGGACTCAACTTTCCTTGCTCACCAAACCTCAAAACACCATGCATCAGTGCCACTTTCAGGAGCACGTGCTGGCCAACCTCAAACTCTAAGTCTTGCGCCAAACATCGGCATAACGTTTCTACCTACTCTATGCTAACAAATCGGGACCCAAAACCTGTCTATCACCACCTTATAAACGAACTCCATCAAATACAGATACTGATCCCAACTTCCTGGAAAGTCTAAGACATAGGATCATAACATATCCTCGAGAATCTGGTTCACCCGCTCAGTCTGACTATCTATCTGAGGGTGAAAACCAGTACTGAAAGTGCACTCGGTTCCCAACCCCTTCTTGAGGGTTCTTTAGCAGCGAGAAGTGAACCGAAAGACACAGTCCGAAATGATCTTTGCCGGCACACCATGGTACCGAACGATCTGCTCCAAGAATAACTGTGCCCACTACTCCACTGTATAGTTAACTGTATCGGGGATAAAGTGTGCACTCTAAGTCTGTCGATCCAGAACTACCCAGATATGAGTAAACTCTCTCGGTGTCCTCGACAACCTAGAGATGTAGCCCATGGAAATCTCTTCCCATTTCCGTTGTGGCACACTCAACGACTGCAACAAATCTACAGGTTTTTGTTTGGGAGCTTTCACTTGCTAACAAGTGATACACCGGTTAACAAACTCTGCAATATCTAATTTCATACCCATCCACCAGAACGTCTGCTTGAGATCCTTATACATCTTGGTGCCCCCTAGGTGCCAAGTAAGCAACTTGGCTCGCAACCCGGCGCCAGTTGGAACAAACAACGACCTCTATACCTCAAACCTCTATCTGGAGCTATAACAAAGTCAAAATCTCCATCTTTTTTAACTTTCTCAATCAACCTTCCTGAACTCAGCTAGCCATCAATGATCTTCTGCTTAATTGACGGCTGAATTGTCAACTGGTCTACCTTGGAGGTAACCTCTCGCAACAACACTATAGTACCGGCTCGCTCGAACTCTTTCTGCAAATGAACCTGAGAACTCAACAAAGCTGCGGAGTGCGACGCCTTTCTACTCAGAGCATCACCACAGCATTAGCCTTTCCCGGGTGATACAATATCTCACAGTCGTAGTCCTTTACTAACACGAGCCATCTCCTTTGTCTCATGTTTAACTCCTTCTGAGTGAAGAAGTACTTAAGGCTCTGGTGATCTATAAACAGCTGAATCCTTTCACCATACAAGTAGTGCCTCCAAATCTTCAAAGCAAACACAACAGCTGCCAACTCCATGTCATGAGTCGGATAATTTTCTCATAAGGCTTCAACTATCGGGAAGCATAAGCAATCACCTTACCATGCTGAATCAACACGTAACCCAAACCAAACTTGGAAGCATCACTATAAACCACAAACCCACCTGTTCCCTCGAGAACTGCCAACACTGGTGCTGATGTCTAGCTGGGCAAAACTATCTTCACAACTGGCATCCCAAACAAATTCAACACCCTTTCTCGTCAATCTGGTAAGGGGTGCAGCTTTAGCGGAAAAGTCCTTGACGAACCACCGATGGTAACCTGGCAATCCTAGAAAGCTGCAAATCTCGATCACCGTCGTCGGTCTAGCCCACGAACTCGCTACCTCAACTTTAGCGGGGTCCACTGCTATGCCATCTCTGGAAATAACGTGTACAAGGAAAGCCAATTCCTCTTACCAGAAATCACACTTGGAGAACTTGGCATACAACTGATTTTCTCTCAAAGCTGTCAATACTTGTCTCAAGTGCGAATCATGGTCCTCCTTTGTAACGGCCCAGAAATTTCATCCCGGTCTTCCCGAGAGGCCTAGGGGCATTTGGTAATTTTGGGTCAGGCCGACAGGGCCGGTTTTGAAATTGAAAATTGCCGGAATAATTATGAGTCAATTTGAATAGTATCGGGATTTTTTGTGAAGGCATTTGGGCTTGGGAAAAAGTAAAATTAAATAGGGAATTAAATAGCGCGTCGAGTGAGATTCGAGCCAAGGACGTGTCGCGTGCTAGGCAAGGCGCGCCACCAGTGAGCCATCAAGGCGCGTTTGTTAATCTAAACGCGCGATCTAATACATATGCCTGTTTGATGCGCGTTTTGGTTTAAAAGGAAATTTTCGCCCGAAGCTTCTTCCTCCTTCTTCTTCCTCGCGATTTTCCTTCTCCATTTCTCCCTGACCGACCGAGCTCTCCCTCGCCATTCTCCCTCGCCGATCGTCTCCTTTCCGGTGAGTTTTCCTTCCTCTTTTCTTCTTCTTCTTCTTCTCTTCTTCTTCTCCTTCAAAATTCGAGTTCTTCACCCCTGTTTCGAGCTTCGCCATTTCTGGCCGAGTCGAGGTAATTTGAGGTATGGATTTTGTGCAGCTAGTGTAGGGGAGTTCGCCATCAAAGAATCGCTTGTCGAATCCCCGTGGATCACTCGAATTCGGGTTTTCTCCATCGCCCCTATTTCGCGCAGAAACAGAGCCAGACGCCGAGCTCGCCAGTGCTCTTGTCCGTCCGTCCGCGTAGAAGCCGGGTCCAGCGCTGCGCGCGCGCTTCGCCTACCGCCGAGCCACGCCGCGCCCGAGCGCCCCTGTGTCGCCCAGCTCTGCATCACGTAGCCCGAGTGTAACGGCCCCGTTTTCCTTCCCGGTTGATAGCAAAATTAATTGGGAATTAATTGGATCCTTTGGGATTTGAACCCTTGCCCTAGATGGTGGAATTGGAGTTTTAAATAAGAATTTGAACTAAAAAGAGAAAAGAATTTCTTTAGCCGGGACCCGCAAGAGAAAAATCCTTGGGAAGGGAATTTTAGGTTTCCTAACCCTATTTAAAATAAGGAAGAGAAGGAAAAATCAAGAAACCCCTATTTTTCCCTTTGTTGGCCGCTCTCTCTCTCTCTCTCTCTCTCTAAAAACCCTAGCCGAGCAGCCCTAGCCACACCATCGAACCACCATCGAACCACCCCGAGCCACCCAAATTTCTAGCCGCGACGCACCACCTGCTCCATCGCACCACCCTTGCCCGCACACCCCTGCGCTGCTCGCACCCGCGCCGCACAGCACCACGCCGCCGCACCTCTACCGCCGCCCCACCACGCACGCTCTGCGGACTGTGGCCCCACCGTCGCGACACCCATCGCCGCCGACGTCGCGTCGTGCCGCCCAAAGACCGCCGCCGACGTCGCTCGTGGTCGCGACAAAGGTCGCAACGCAGCCTCGAGACGCGCGCCGCGCCGCGCCGCCGCGCTCAAATACGACCCTGCCGCGCGCGCCCACTCCAGCCACGACCCCCGCCGCTTGCGCCAACCCAGCCGAGCCGCTTCGCTCGCGCGTCGCCTTCGCCGCCGCACCACCACTCACACCCCTGCGCGTCCGCCCGACGTGTCGCAAGCGCCAGCGCCAGCGCCAGCCAAGCACCACTGCAGCCGCCCAAGCCATCCTCCTTGCTAGCGCCGAGGCCCGTGTCTTCTCGGTGGTAATTCCCGAACCAATCCCTTTGTGTTTTCTAAGCTTCGTCACTGTGTATGTATTTACTTAGGATGCTTTATTTATGCCTAGGTTGCTCGAGTTCGTATTAAGCTCGAGGGTCTTTTTGGTTGTGATAGCTATTCTCCACTTGTTTCCGTGTAAGGACTTCCTACCGTGGTTGTGTGGACCCCGCTATGCTTTCTTAATTGTGCCTTGTATGCTTGTTTACCTTTATGAGCATGTTAGTGGATAGGATAGCTAGTGATTGAATTCTTGCTAGCATGTTTTGCCTTTTTGTACATGTTAGTGCCATGCTAGGTTTGTTCTTCCATGCTTGAGATTCCCGCTTAAGCTCGTAGTATCATGCTAGGCTATGTATGACAGATGTCTTTGTGAATGTTAGCCAGAATCACATACTTGGTAGTCTAAGCTAGTATAATAGGGTTTGTCATCATCTAGAGGTGAGAGCGGACATAACGCATACCTTGTCCCCACCGGTCGGGAGTAGAGCGAAGCATAACGTACATTGCTTCCCAGATACAAATGATGTGGATGTAGCTACCACATCGGCATAAGCCTAGTTTGTAGCTGCTAGAGCGGAACCACGCCAACGGTGCAAGCTGCGCTTTGGCCGGTTCTTAGCTTCAGTGCGGTGGTGGTACAGCCGCACAGATGAGTGCCGAGGGCCTCGCCTACTCGTGTGTTCGGTGACACCGTTTCCGAGTCTTAGGCATGCGTGCCCGCGCGTAGTTTGCCCTTAGGCCCCGTATTTACGCCGGTTGCGCGAAGAGCATGCGGTGTGCGCGCACGCAGCGTTAGTAGCCTGGTTCGGAGAGCTCCCCGGGCTAATGTTCGTGAGTACACCAGCCCTTCCCGTTTAGAGCCGGACTTCTTGGGTACTCTCCCGATAGTCCAGATTTATAGCGAGGGTAAAGAGGCCCTTGAGGACACCCATTGGGATTGACTTTAGAGTTAATCAATTGGTCGAGGAGAAAGACCCTCGAGGGTGTCTGGACATCTTGGGATCGGTTTTTGAGTGATCAATTGGCCGAGGGAGAAAGACCCTCGGAGATGTCCCGGGATTGGTTTGAGAGCCAATCATTAGGCCTAAGTAGGAGACTTCCGAGGATTCCAGATTTGCCTTGTGAGCTCGTTGAGCTAAGATCCGTGTTGATATTTGTGGCATGTGTACTAGGTTGCTAGATGATAGATTGCATCGTGTCGTACCCTGGTCGGGGTTCTTCTTGAGTATGTTTATACTCACCCTTATCGAGGTTTCTTCCACGTAACTTGGGGACAAAGACCGAGGTGGCTAGCGGAGAGAGCCGGAGATCATGGATGTTGGCCGACACTGGTCGTGTCTTATTTTACTTGCTTTTGGATTTCACATGTAGTTGGACTTAGATCCGTAGGGAAAACTATGATTTGAACTATTTTATGTTTTTAAGGAAAGTACTGATCAGTCACTGTTTTAATTTGAATGGTTCGTTTTTGCCTAATGAATGTTTACTTTGTTTTTAATGTTTTCCACTCTTATAATTGAAAAGTTTTACAAACCGACCCTAGCTGGGTCCTTTTAAGCTTTTCACTGGCATGCTGAGTAAAGGCCTAGGTTTAGCACCGTTTTCTGGTTGGGTCTTTACACCGAGCCCCTGCTCGCCGAGTCGTGTCGCGTCTCCCAGTGCCGCTCGCGTCCGCGCACTCGCGTCCTCGCCAGCGCCCAGCTGAGCCTCGCGCTGCTCGCCCGCACGCCCTGTTCGTCGCGCGCAGCTCACGCCCCAGCGCCCGTCCGCGTGCCCACGCGCCCATTCCTGCGCCCCAGCGCGCCCAGCTAGCCCCGTTGCTGCCCAGTTCGTGCAATCGGCCCGTTCGTGCGTTCGTCGCGCCTCGTGAGTTGCTCGCGAGCTGAGCCTCATTTATTTTAATATATTTAGGCCTTTTGTGTGATTTTTGCTGTGATTGATAGGTTCTCAGTAGTTAGTTCGGGTTCGTTCGCAATTTAGGATTTCGTGTCAAATCGTCCCCGACCAAGGTAAGGATTTCTTACCAGAGTTGTGTGGACCCTGCGATATTATATGTGATTGCTGATTGACTGCTTGTTTGTGTTTATTGACATGTGTAGCTAGGTATTCTATTCTGATTTCCCGATTAGCATGATTTTCCTAATTTAATTCTCATGTTAATCCATGCTAGGTTGTTCCTTTCTAGCATGATCGTGTTCCTTGCTTCGTAGTATCATGCTAGGCTCGTTGTATTCTTATTGAGAACGTATTGGATTTTATGGATTTGTTTGCTGATTGCTAGGGCAGGTTAGAGTTGCAGGTAGATAGCATCATCCGGGCCTGATGCATAAAGTACCTTGCATCCATGGCAGGGACGTCGAGCAAGTCATTCTCGTCCCTAGACCCGTGAGGATTAGCTAACCCAAGCGGTAGGCCCCCGCAATCTTGGGTGAGGGTGGCGGTCGTTAAATGCCCCAACCGTCGGGATGATCACTTGGCATTGCCTCGTCCCGGCGATCGGCACGCCCTCGCAGTGTTCGGTCGTAGCCCCCGATTCCCACCTGTTAAGGTAAGGGCGGCTTCCTGGTGTAAGCCTACCCCGACCCGTTTCCTTAGCCTCAGGTGCGGTGGTTCAGGCTGACATAGTTTACGTGTCCAGGTCTCACACCCCTATGTCAGTGACACCGATCCAAAGAATTAGTTAGGCGTGGTGATCGGACATGGGCAGCTTTTGCCTCTGGACCCGGCACCCCATGGTGCGCAGCGTACGCACGCGGTGCATGCTTACGCTCATTACAACGCCCGACCGAGAGCTCCTCGGGATCTTGAGCCGATGTACCTTTCGTCGACGACAGAGACAGCCGAGGCCGGGACTTGTTTCTCGTATAGGGTGACTTATGTATTGGACTGTGTGGTGATATACTATTTCGGACTAAGACCTTAAATTGGCATCCGAGGCCCAAGTGTGGGCTAAGCTATGTGCTCTATTCTGTGTTTATATTCATAGCTTGCATACGCTCATCAAGATGACCATGTATATCGTATTGTACCCCAGTTGGGGATTCTTACTGAGTAATTCGTTACTCACCCTTACTGTGGTTTTTCTAAAGGTAACCAAGTTGCGAGACAGGGTGGCTGAAGGAGGAGCTGTGATCATGGGGCCCAGTCTTCCAACTTTGATTTTTGTATTATGACTCTTTATGTTTTGTTTCCCCTGAATGCAAGTAGCCGGGCACGGAGCCCTAGGATGTTTTGTAAATGTTTTGTGGATTCCAAATTTTGTATCGAACAGTGTTTTGAATGGTTTTTAGTAAATCTCTGATCAGAGTAAACTTTGGAAATGTATTTATCTTGGAACAGGTGCTTGGAAACAGGGACAGGTTCCAGGGAAATTGTCTAGTTTTTAAAGGGGTTATTTTGAATGTTTTGTTTTAATTGGAATCCGAAATCATGTCTGTTTAAATGTCCTTTACTTTGAATGCATGCATTGGGATAAGGGCCCATTTAGTGCCCCATTCGGTCTGGTCCCTTACGGTTGGTATCGAGCTCGAGTCATAAATTCAGTAGATTGACCTTTTGTTGTAGGTCGTTTTCCCATGATCACTAGCACTCGGACGACCATCAGTGCGCCTAAGTTTACTATTTGTTGTAGAAAAAGGGTTAAGAATTTACAATACCTGTCATCGAGTGTATGCCTTGTGTAGTGTTGTGGAGCGGAGACGAGCAGGTTCTGACTCGTTATTGGTTTGGGTTTAGAGCGCCATCATGCCAACTTCCCGCCGTGTGTGAGGTATGTTGTGGCTTGTTGTGGTATCCAGGTAGGTTCGGATGCCCTGGGACGTCGTTCCAGAGGGAGGTAGAGATTGGACTCCCATAGGCCAACTGTGGCCCAGTTGATGGTTTTCCCCTAGTGAGAGGGTGGAGGTGCTTTGCCTTGGAGTGCCACTCCAAGAGAGAAGTTAGCTGTGGTTGTGCTAAAGTGGATGTTTGTGGAGCAGGTCCCCGTGTGGACTAGCCTGGGTAGCTCAAGTGCTGATCTTGAGCCTTGTTAGACTATTTGGTTGCCCAGAGAGTGGTTGCAAAGTTGGTAGCCTTCGAGGAGGTGATGAGGCATCTTTGTGCTTCTGTGAAGTGTGGTTGTTTGCAGCCAAGTAAGTCGGAACCCTGTAGTTAAGGGTGCAGCAAGTAGTGTTCCCTACGGACTGGATCCGTTGGTGGTTTCCTCAGTTGTGTGATAGAATTGAACACTCTTCTTTTGGTAAGCCCTAGAGTAGGGCTAGCTGCTGCATGTTGTGAGAGCCGGCCAGAGTTTGTTGAGCATCATGTGGAGATGCAAGAGTAGGCGGTGAGCCTTCAGCTTGATGAGATGCCTTAGGCATGGTTGTTGGAGTTGAGCCCTTGTATGCCGAGCCAGAGTTCATGTCACTTGAGGTTGTGACTTTGTTGGCCCCGTTGGTAGTAAGAAGTGGATTTGGTAGTAGTGGCACTTGAGGTGCATTGGTTGGTGTGCCGCTTTGGCACTAAATCTGGTTAAGGCCTGAGTTTGGCATGGGCATAGCAGATGGTTCTATGCCGTTCGGAGTTTAGCGTACTCCTTTAGCCTTGGATCCGTTTATGGTAGTTGCACCTGTGGAGGTCGTGCAAAAAGGGCTAGTTCAGTGGTAATCGAAAGATTTCAAGCGAAGGGATGTTCGAAAGGAGCCTTTTCCCAGTGTTACTGGAGGTTGAGTAAGTCAAGCAGGTTGACGGTTTGTAAGTGTTAGTGCGCGTGCATCTCACGCTAGTGTTAAGGCCAAGAGATCTTTGTGGTTGGTAGTGCGGTCAACTACCTTCGAGTGCCTAAATCTCAGGAGAGTTGAGCATCGTAGAAGCAAGTTTGGGTCCAGCTGAGGGACCATGAGTTGGATGCCTATGTGGTGAGTAGAATGCCTTGTGAAAGGAGTTGGATGCCTTATGGGTAAGCACCCTTGGTAGAGGCATGGTAAAGTAAGTGTGGTTTGGCATGGTTATGCTTTGGTAGAGCAAGGTTGCCACAGCTTCGAGCATCGTGTGGAAATGGAACTTTGGGTGTTCCGTTGATTGGTTGTATCTCTGCCAGGAGCTAGTGTGG
This sequence comes from Sicyos edulis, assembly GCA_036507275.1. Lineage (NCBI taxonomy): Eukaryota > Viridiplantae > Streptophyta > Magnoliopsida > Cucurbitales > Cucurbitaceae > Sicyos > Sicyos edulis. The sequence goes on from CM071847.1 coordinate 8,838,458, forward strand.
CTTTTGGGAAAAGCATTTGTTAGCCTTGGATCGCTAAATGAAGGTTGGGAGTTGTGCACACAAGTGTGTTTTGTGTGGTTCGTTCTGTGGCAGGAGTTTCAGATCCATGCAGGGTTTGCTTTGGGAATCTGGTGCTCCGTTCTTGTAAAGGTTGGACTCCAGGTGGATGTGGTAAGGCTTTAGTGAAATGATAAGGATACCATGCTCGTGGTATCAGGTTGTTGCTTAGGTAAGATTTGTTAAGTTGGACCTAAGCTTGGTTGGCGGATCTTCTTGTTTACCGTCATGACTGAGAGAGTTGTTCGGATCCTTCCTTGGATAGGAGTTATGTTGTGGTTGATGTCTGAGTAGGAGGATGACGCATTCGGTAGCGTTTCGGATCCTCTTGGTTCCCAAGGAGTTGGAGTTGGCCAGCATGGTTGTGTTGCTGGAAAATGGAGTTGTTGTTGTTCAGGCAGTTGGCTGTAGGCCGTTAGTTGGCAGTGGGTGTCGAGGGTTGTCGAAGAACCCTAGGTTGTGAAGGGCCTCTCTAGAGCTCAGTCAGGCCAAGTAGTGAGTTTCAGTTGGCAAGTTGAAGCCGTGTAGTTTGTAGCCTCGGGTGAGTTGTTGGCAGTCTTGGTAGCCTAGCAAGTTAATAATTGTTTGGAGTAGAGTCCGGATTGGTTCCGGTATGGTGACAAGTTGATGCTTGGTGTTGACCAAGGTGTGGTTTGGAATTGCTAGAAGTCAGTTTTACTCGTGGGGCGAATGGTTCGTGCCTTGTTGGTTGTCTTCCTGTTTCCAGGAAAGTTGGGAGTTGCCCGTTGGTATTTGGAGGTTCAGTTCGTGGTGGACCCCTGTTGCTACCCCGTAAGATTTTGATCTTCTGGCTTTAGTGGGCAAGACAGTGAGTGCAAGTGGAGCTCTCTGTTATTCGGTGGTTTGCTCATAGGAGCTGTTTCTTTCTGGGTTTGGCAGTTTGCTGCCGTCGGCTTGTTAAGGATTTTTCCGCCATAGCCTCGCCCCTCACTCGTCTGACGAGGAAGGGTGTCGAGTTTGTTTGGGACGGTAAGTGTGATGAGAGCATTGCCAGGCTCAAGCGCAGTTTGACTTCAGCACCAGTGTTGGCAGTCCCGGAGGGGACAGGTGGTTTCGTGGTTTACAGCGATGCTTCCAAGTTCAGGTTGGGTTGTGTGTTGATGCAGCACGGGAAGGTCATTGCTTATGCTTTTCGTCAGCTGAAGCCATATGAGCAGAACTATCCGACTCATGATATGGAGTTGGCAGTAGTGGTGTTTGCACTGAAGATTTGGAGGCATTATCTGTATGGTGAGCGGATCCAGATGTTTACCAATCACCAGAGCCTCAAGTATCTGTTTACTCAGAAGGAGCTGAATATGAGGCAGAGGAGATGGTTAGAGTTAGTGAAAGATTATGACTGCTAGATTCTGTACCATCCGGGTAAAGCCAATGTTGTAGCAGATGCTCTGAGTAGGAAGACGTCGCACTCCGCGGTGTTGTTGAGCTCCCAGCCCAGATTACGGAAAGAGTTCGAGTGGGCTGAGATTGCAGTGTTGTTAGGTGAGGTTGCTGCCAAAGTGGCTCAGTTGACAGTCCAACCATCGATTAGACAGCGGATTATTGATAGTCAGCTGAGTGACCCCGCACTTAAAAGATTATTTGGCAAAGTTAGTGCTGATGGAGATTTTGATTTTGTGTATTCACCGATGAAGGTGAATTGACGTGAGAGGCCGGTTGTGTGTTCCGGATGTTGCAGGATTGCGAGCAGAGTTGCTCTTAGAGGCCCACAGTTCTCCGTTTGCTTGGCACCCCGGGGGTACCAAGATGTATCAGGATCTTAAGCAGATCATTTGTTATCACGGTGTGCCTGTGAGGATTGTGTCTGACCGTGATTCGAGGGCTTGTGTGTTGGATTTCCCGAGCAGTTGGGACCAGTATCTGTATCTAATGGAGTTTGCATATAACAACAGTTATCAGTCGACGATTCAGATGGCTCCATTTGAGGCTTTGTATGGTAAGCGTTGCCGATCTCCTGTGTTCTGGGAAGAGGTTGGTGATAGGCAGGTTTTGGGTCCCGAGTTGCTGCAGTTGACCAATGGTGCCGTGCAGAAGATTAGAGCTCGTATGTTGACAAAAGGCGAGAGCGCATGTAAGAGTTATGACGATGTTCGGCGTCGGGATTTGGAGTTTGAGATTGGTCAACACGTATTCCTAAAGGTCGCACCGATGCGAGGTGTTTTGAGGTTTGGCAAGCGTGGAAAGCTGAGTCCCCGTTTTGTTGGCCCGTTTGAGATTCTGAGAGGATCGGCAAGGTTGCTTATCGATTAGCCCTTCCTCCGTCGTTGTCAGCAGTGCACAGTGTTTTTCATGTTTCGATGTTGAGACAGTTCGTGCCGGATCCATCGCACATTGTTGACTTTGAGCCGTTGCAGCTGAATGAGGATTTTGAGCTTCGAGGAGAAGCCAGTGGGGATTCTTGCTTTTGAGACAAGGACTGCGTAATCGTGAAATCCGGTTGGTAAAAGTTCAGTGGAGGAGTCAGAGTTCGAGGAAGCCCCTTGGGAGCGGGAGGATGAGATGAGATTGCGATCCCCGAGTGTTCCAATCTTAAGTGACTTTCGAGGACGAAAGTCTTATAAGGGGGAATATTGTAACGCCTGTAAATTTCATCCGGGAGGCCCAGGGCATTTTGGTAATTTTGGGTCGGGCGACAGGCTTGTTTTTTGAATTGAAAATTGCCGGAATAATTATGAGTCAATTTGAATAGGATCGGGATTTTTGGTGAAGGCATTTTGGCTTGGGAAAGAGTAAAATTAAATAGGGAATTAAATAGCGCGTCGAGTGAGATTCGAGCCAAGGACGTGTCGCGTGCTAAGTCAAGCGCCACACCGAGCCATCAGGCGCGTTTGTTAATCTAAACGCGATCTAATACATATGCCTGTTTGATGCGCTGCTTTTGGTTTAAAAGGAAATTTTCGCCCAAGCTTCTTCCTCCTTCTTCTTCCTCGCGATTTTCCTTCTCCATTTCTCCCCGACCGACCGAGCTCTCCCTCGCCGATCGTCTCCATTCCGGTGAGTTTTCCTTCCCCTTTTCTTCTTCTTCTTCTTCTCTTCTTCTTCTCCTTCAAAATTCGAGTTCTTCACCCCTGCTTTCGAGCTTCGCCATTTCCGCCAATCGAGGTAATTTGAGGTATGGGTTTTGTGCAAATAGTGTAGGGAGTTCGCCATCAAAGAATTGCTTGTCGAATCCCCGTGGATCGCTTCAATTCGGTTTTCTCCATCGCCCCGCTTTCGCAGAAACTAAGCGACGCCGAGCTCGCCAATACACATTGCTCGTCATCAGCAGATGTTGGTCGGCGCTGTCGCGCGCTGCCGCTGCTGCAGTGCCGCCGGCCCGAGCGCCCTGTGTCGCCTAGCCTCGCATCGCGTCGCTCGATCCTCGCTGCGCGAAGTCGTCGCGCGTCGCCCGGTCTGCCTCCGCGTCACAAGACGCTGCGCCTCGCGCAGCGCCAGCCGAAGCCACGCTTCTTCGCGACGCGCCTCGTTGTCGCTCGCGCTTCGCGCTTCGCCCAGCCCGTCAAGCGCGCGCCCGCCACGCCGCGCCCGGCTAGCCCCGTTCTTTGCCTGTTCGTGCAATCAGCCCGTTCGTGCGTTCGTCGCGCCTCGTGAGTTGCTCCCGAGCTGAGCCTCATTTATTTTATTATATTTAGGCCTATTGTGTGATTTTTGCTGGTGATTGATAGGTTCTCGTAGCTAGTTCGGGTTCGTTCGCAATTTAGGATTTCGTGTCAAATCGTCCCCGACCAAGGTAAGGATTTCTTACCAGAGTTGTGTGGACCCTGTGATATTATATGTGATTGCTGATTGACTGCTTGTTTGTGTTTATTGACATGTGTAGCTAGGTATTCTATTCTGAATTCCCGATTAGCATGATTTTCCTGATTTAATTCTCATGTTAATCCATGCTAGGTTGTTCCTTTCTAGCATGATGGTATCTGTTCCTTGCTTCGTAGTATCATGCTAGGCTGGTTGTATTCTTATTGAGCACGTATTGGATTTTATGGATTTGTTTGCTGATTGCTAGGGCGGGTTAGAGTTGCGGTAGATAGCATCATCCGGGCTGATGCATAAAGTACCTTGCATCCATGGCGGGGACGTCGAGCAAGTCATTCCGCCCCGGACCCCGTGAGGGGATTAGCTAACCCAAGCGGTAGGCCTTGCAATCTTGGGTGAGGGTGGCGGTCGTTAAATGCCCCAACCGTCGGGATGATGACTTGGCATTGCCTCGTCCCGGCGATCCGCCACGTCCTCGCGTGTTCGGCCGTAGCCCCCGATTGCCACTGTTAAGGTAAGGGCGCTTCTGGTGTAAGCCTACCACGACCCGTTTCCTTAGCCTCAGGTGTGGTGGTTCAGGCTGACATAGTTTACGTGTCCAGGTCTCACACCCCTATGTCAGTGACACCGATCCAAAGAATTAGTTAGGCGTGGTGGATGGACATGGGCGGCTTGCCTCTAGACCCGGCACCCCATGGTGCGCAGAGCACGCGCGGTGCATGCTTACGCTCATTACAACGCCGACCGGAGAGCTCCTCGGGATCTTGAGCCGATGTACCTTTCGTCGACGATGAGACAGCCGAGGCCGGGACTTGTTTCTCGTATAGGGCGACTTATGTATTGGGTGTGTGGAGATATACTATTCCTGGACTAAGACCTTAAATTGGCATCCGAGGCCCAAGTGTGGGCTAAGCTATGTGCTCTATTCTGTGTTTATATTCATAGCTTGCATACGCTCATCAAGATGACCATGTATATCGTATTGTACCCCTGGTTGGGGATTCTTACCGAGTAATTCGTTACTCACCCTTACATCGTGGTTTTTCCACGTGTAACCAAGTTGCGAGACAGGATGGTGAAGGAGGAGCTGTGATCATGGGGCCCGATCTTCCAACTCGATTTTTGTATTATGACTCTTTATGTTTTGTTTCCCTGAATGCATGTAGCGCACGAGCCCTAGGATGTTTTGTAAATGTTTTGTGGATTCCAAATTTTGTATCCGAACAGTGTTTTGAATGATTTTTAGTAAATCTCGATCGAGTAAACTTTGGAAATGTATTTATCTTGGAACAGGTGCTTGGAAACAGGGACAGGTTCCAGGGAAATTGTCTAGTTTTTAAAGGGGTTATTTTGAATGTTTTGTTTTAATTGGAATCCGAAATCATGTCTGTTTAAATGTCCTTTACTTTGAATGCATGCATTGGGATAAGGGCCCATTTAGTGCCCCATTCGGGTCGGTCCCTTACATCCTTAGTCCTTGAGTAAATCAATATGTTGTATATGAACACGATGACGAAGCTGTCCAAGAATGCCTTGGACACCCTATCCATCATGTTCATAAACGTAGCAGGAGCGTTAGTCAGCCCAAAGGATATGACCACAAACTCGTAATGACCATACCTTGACTTAAATGCTGTCTTAGGGATGTCAGCCTCTCGAATCCTCAACTGACGGTACCTGAATCTCAGATCAATCTTAGAAAGCATCGAAGCTCCCTGAAGCTGATCAAACAAGTCGTCTATACGGGACAAAGGATACTTATTTTTTACGGTGACTTGATTAAGCTCTCGGTAATCTATACAAAGGCACATCGATCCATCCTTCTTCTTTACAAAGAAAATAGGTGCTCCCCACGAGGACACACTCGGGCGGATGAATCCTAGATCTAGCTTCTCTTGCAACTAAACTTTCAGTTCTCGTAACTCTGCTAGCGCCGTATGGTATGGAGCTTTAGAGTTAGAGAGAGTCCCTGGCTCAAGCTCAATGGTAAAGTCCACCTCTCTCTACAGGGGAAAACTCGGTAACTCCTCAAGGACAACATCTGCAAACTCTTGTACTACTGGTACCTGATCAATAGTCAACGGGGTACTGCTTTCAGTTGATAACTTTGCCAAATAGCCCCAAGCTCCTCGAGCTAACAAATGACGAGCTTTCACAGTTGAAATCAATGGCGGGCACACTCCACTCTTGTAACGTCCCGGTTTTCTATTTCGGTTTCCTAGGTGTTTTCGGGACATTATGCAGATGTTCGGATGGGCCGTTAGAACTATTTTAACCCTTAGGGGTATTTTGGTCTTTTTACCCCCGGTTAGAGTTTTGTGGATTTTCAGGATTTCAGGGCCATTCCTGCCTTTGTCGAAGCTTGGTGGTTGTTGGTTGCAAGACCCAAGAAGTTTGGGAAAGTTGTTTGGAAGTTTGGAGGTAAGTTAGATTTTGGCAAAATAATTGTTATTTGAGTGCTTCCATTGGGATTTGAACCCTTGCCCTAAATGGTTTGGGGAGTTTGTAGGAAAAAGGGGTTTTATTTTAAAAAGGAAAGTTGTTTCAGCCGGGTCTCGAAGGAGGAGACTTTGGGAAGGGATTTTAGGTCTATTTAAAAGAAGAAAAGGAAAGAAATCAAGCAAAATCCCTTTCCCCTTTGTTTTGCAAGATTCTCTCTCTCTCTCCTTCTCTCTCTCTCTCTCTCTCTCTCCAAACCCTAGCCGCACCAACCCCAGCCGAGCCACCACACCCTAGCCGCACCACACACCTAGCCGCACTCCCACTTTTGAGCCGCCAGATCGCTCAAACAGTGCCGCGCCCGGCTAGTCTTGCCCACCGTCGCCAGCGCGCCTTGCCGAGCCACCACCCCGCCCAGAGCGCGCCGCACCGCCCGCACGAGCCGCCTCCGCCCGCTCCGCTCATTGCCGCCCGAGACGCTCGCCGCGCGCGCTGCCGCCCTCGCGAACCCGACGTCTCGCCGCGCACCCTCTCAGCCAAGTCCTGCTCGCCTTGCCGCCGCCTGCCTCTCAGCGCCAGCAGCGCCGCGCACACTGCAGCGGCGCCCATTCCTCGCCCCTTCTTTGCCGCGAGACCGCGTGTCTTCTCGGTTGGTAATTCTCGAGCCTTTCCCCTTTTAGATTTTAAGTCTGCTGGTCATTGTTTTATTTACTTAGGTGTTTTTATTAAATGCTTAGGTTGCTCGGGTTCGCTTAGAAGCTCGAGGGTCGCTTGGTTGTTATTTGATAGTTAATTCTGCTTGTTCCCAGGTAAGGATTTCCTACCGTGGTTCTGTGGACCCTACGATGCTTCCTTGATTGTCCCTTGTATGCAAGTTTACTGTTATGAGCATGATAGTGATAGGACAGCTATGTTTGATCTCTTGCTAGCATGTTTGCCTGATTGTACATGTTAGTGCCATGCTAGGTTTGTTCTTCCAGCATGCTTATGATTCCTGCTTTAAGTTCGTAGTATCACGCTAGGTTATGTGTGATTGATGTTGATATGTATGTTTAGCCAGGAATCAGTTATTTTGTACTCTTAGCTAGTATAGTAGGGTTTGTCATCATCCAGAGGCTGAGAGCGGACATAACGTACTTTGTCCCCACCGGTCGGGAGTAGAGCGAAGCATAACGTACATTGCTTCCCCCGGCAGTCGATGTGGATTTAGCTACCACATCGGCATAAGCCTAGTTTGTAGCCTGCTAGAGTAGAACCCTGCCAATGGTGCAAGCCTGCTTTGGCCGGTTCTTAGCTTCAAGTCGCCGATTCGGAGAGCTCCCCCGGGCTAATGTTCGTGAGTACACTAGTTCCTTCCAGTTTAGAGCCAGACTTCGGGTACTCTCCCGATAGTCCAGATTTATTAGCAAGGGTAAGAGGCCCTTGAGGACACCCATTGGGATTGGCTTTTGAGCTGATCATATGGTCGAGGGAGAAAGACCCTCGAGGGTGTCAGACATCTTTGGGATCGGTTTTTGAGCTAATCAATTGGCCGAGGGAGAAAGACCCTCGGAGATGTCCTAGGATTGGTTATGAGAACAATTCATTAGGCCGGAAGTAGGAGACTTCCGAGGATTCCAGATTCTGCCTTGTAAGCTCGTTGAGCTATGATCTGTGTTGGTAACTGTTTGCATGTATACTAGGGTGCGAGATGATTGATGTATCGTATTGTACCCCGGTTGGAGATTCTTACTGAGTATGTTTATACTCACCCTTATTTGTGTGGTTTTTCCACCAGGTAACTTGGGACAGCACCAGGACGGCTAGCGGAGGGAGCTGATTGATCATGGGAGCCGCCGACACTCTGTCTTTTATTGTTTGCATAATTTGTTCAGCATGTAGACGGACAGGAGTCCTAGGGGGACATTTTTAAAAGTTGTTTAAATTGTATTGTATGATTTTATAAACACTGGCCAGACTTGTTTCACTTTGTTGGTTTGCTTAAATGAAGGTTGTTGTTTATGTTTTAAGTGCCCCCGCTTTTAAATGTTTTGAAAGGTTTTAAATATGAGCACTAAACCGCTTGATGAAGTATTTAACTTGCATGCTGAGTGAGAACCTAGGTTTAGGACCGTATTTTGGGTCGGGTTCTTACAACTCTAGTCATCGCGAAACTTGAAGCTCTGTTTCTTGGGCGGCCTAAACACGACTTCTGTCTAGTGGCAATCTATCATCGTGTGGTTCTCAGCTAACCAATCCATACCAAGGATAACGTCAACTGAAAGCTCTTCGGATATCTGTATCCGACCACTCCTAACTTTCTCACTAGCTATCATACTTACTTTTGAAACTGGCCCTAGCGGCGTTGCTGCTGATCGCTTGAACGGGAACCACTGGAAGACTAGAACTTCCTCTTCTGACTAGAGTAAAATTGAAAAATTTGAACAGGTGAATCTGGAACTTGTACCGGCGGGTACTTAGAATTATAAATCGTGGCTAATTCTACGGCCCTGGCATACAAATCAGGAGTGCACGAACATCTTTAGCAACCTCCTTCCTCAGCCCGCCAACAAACTTCTTTATCTTAAGCTCCTCTATGGCTAGCAACTCAGGAGGAAAGTAGCTAAAGTATGAAAATGTTTTCACATAGCCAACTAAATTGTCAATCCTTTGTTTCAAGTTTGAGAAGGCGCACGCCATCTCCTGCTGGGCCTCTTCACTGATGTACTTAGCTCAGAACTTAGTCCGGAAAAACTCCCATGTGGCTGGTCGAGACACTGCTAGTCTGCCTCTGTCGGTGAACTCCTACCACCAAACTACTGTGTCAGTTAGCACATGGGCTGCACACCTAGGCCTTTGAACATCGGGATAACTCATAACACGAAAAATATACTCCATCCTGGCCAACCACTTCGCTGCTACTAGCGAGTTCTTTGAAGCATCAAACTCACTAGGCTTCTATTTACAAAAATCCTTGAGCCACTTGCAGTACTCGACGGGTCCATCAACCATATCTACCTCAACAACAATGGGCTCCTGCCCGTACAGAGGGATCACTAGGGCTACTGGGGGTGTCTACTAAAGTAACTGTGTCAGCTGGGCTATTTGTGCTTGAGACTCCTCTGGCTGCGTTGCCAACTGCGCCTGAGTCCCCGCTCTCTGTTCAGCCATCAAACCAACCATCATCTCTCTCATGGCTAAAGCAAACTTCGCTCTAGGAGTTTCACTATAAGGCAAGGTAGACTCTACCCCCTCTCTCGGCAAATCAATAGCCTAGGCCAATGGTGGTCTGCGGGTCTGGTCAACCCTAGACGTGGTCTCATCTACAATTGGCTCAGTTCCAACTCCTCGGTTGGTAGAACCAAACATCCCTGCTCCTCTACGTGTGATCGATACTGGCGATCTACACTCAAACCACAAAGAGGCAGTCAACACTAGGATTCTCACTACCAACAACAGGTAAATCATGTATACTAAATGCAAGTATTGTAACCAAAGCCCTTAATGAAAGAACTTTCGACATACTTGGCGACCGTGGAGTGCTGGTGATCATGGGGACAAACGACCTAACTCAGTAGGTTAGTTTACATAATCTATGACTCTGTGCTCTGATACCAACTATTAGAACCTGACTCTAAAATAGTTATAAACCGGGTTCTTACTCAGCATGCATGCAAATAAAACATTCAATTCATAACCCATGTTTAAAACTTTAAAACAATTATGACAACTCGGAAAATAACTTCTTTCAATAAATCATTCAAACGGTAAATCTTGTTAAAACAAAAAACAAATCTTGGCCAGTAATGTAACATCCCAAGTTTTCCTTCCAGTTCTCCAAGCCTGGCAGGTTGTTCTTCCAGGGAGTTGTTTGGGTTGTTAGGGCTTTTGTGCTTCTAGGGGTATTTTGGTCATTTTACCCTCTAGGGGTATTGTGGTCACTTTTGCCCTCCCGGTTGTTCTCACAGTTATTCAGGGTTTCAGGAATGTATGTGTTGGTTTTGGACTTCAGTTTCCTCCGGTTTTGATTTCTAGAGCAAGAGTTCCATTTTAGGAAAGTTTGGTGGTCTCCCGAGTAAAATGAGTAAATTAAAATAATTTGTGTTTGAGCTAGGATTTGATCCTTGGTGTGTGGTTGTCGAAATTTGAAGCTTGTAGAGAGGAGAATAATTCGTTTTTAAAAAGCGCTTTTGGTGGGGCTCAAATGAGGGATTTTTGGGGGATTTTAATTAATTAAAAATATGAGAAAATGCTAGGGTTTCATCTCATTCTCCTCATTCCTCCCTTGGCCAAACCACCCCTCTCCCTCTCTTCCTCTTCTTGGCCGAGCTCTCCCATTCCTCCATAGCTCTCCAATCTCCAAGCTTTTTTGTGTGCATCTCCATAGCTTCTCTCCTTCATCCCTCTTCAAGGTAAGTGTTCGCAAATCCCTTCTTCTCTTTTCCTTGTCTTGGCCGAGATCTAATTCCAACTCAAAGGGGTTTCGTTTTCCTCTTCTCCTTGTAGATCCGAATCTCTTTGCCTTGGGAGTGGAAGTTTTTGCTTGCTCTTGTTCTTGTGGTGAAAGATCCGAAGGGCCCCCTCTCTATCTTGTGTTGTCGAGATCTCCAAGGGTAAGTGTTGTTGTGTTCTTGGTTGTATGCTTGTAGATCTAGCCGAGGACACCTTGGTTGAGTGGTTTGGTTTCTAACACAAAGATCTTTTCTTGTTTTTGCATTTAGCCCTAGCCGATTCTTCTCTTGGGAGTGCTTCACTTTGGCCGAGACTTCTTGGGTGCATTTGGAGGCCTTGCCAAACCCTCCTAGGTGAGTAGGTGAGTTGGTTGTGGTTGTCTTGTGGTTGGTGTTGTTTGGCCGAGAGCACCCTTAGATAGGAAAGGGTGTTAAGTTTTGTTGCAAGCAAATCTAACTTGTTTTGGTTCTTGTGTGGTTGCCCTAGCCGAGAGTGTAGTGGAAGGAAGTGGAAGTTCTCTTATGTGAGGTTTGCCCTAATTCCTGTGTGTTTGGTTGTGTAGTTTGTTGCAAGCTAGTTTGTAATCGATTGTTCTATTGTTAGGGTAACTGTGTGGTGTTCCTCAACTTGTGGATTCATTCCGGGATTTGGGATTCTACTATTGACAGGTAAGGGTTCCTTGCCAGGGTTGTGTGGGCCCTGCGCACCTCATTGATCACTCCTAGTTGTGTGTTTGTAATGTACTGTTAGTGGATAGGTTTCTGCAGGTTGTCTGGATTTATATAAACTGTTAGTGGATAGGTTTTCTGCAGGTTGTCTGGATTTATATAAACTGTTAGTGGATAGGCTTTGCAGGTTCCCTGGAGGAAGTATATGCTTGTAGATGCTTAGCTCTGTTTGTTCTCTATTGAATGTTAAATGGTATTGAATGTTGTTTATGCTCTGTGGTGATCTATGCTTTAGCATGTTGTAGCTAAGTTCTTACTGAATGGTTGTTAGGATTGGCATGTAGAGAAATGTCCTGGTTCTTGTGCTTACCTGTTCATTGATTGCTTATCTGTCTATCTTATATTCCTGCATGCTAGACTTGTCATTTATTATGCTTTGTGGACATAGGCTGTACAAGTGTGTTAGAGTTCTTAGGGGGTTTCGAGTGTCAGTCGGGTTGTGTGCTGGCTCGGTTTGCTTAGGACTGCCCAATGTGTTGCAGTTCAGGGCTAGCCCAGTGTGAGCTGTCCCTTGTTGGCCCAGGGAGTGCTGACTAGTTGCTAGGATTGGCCCAGTGTGTTACTAATCCCAGGTTAGCCCAGTGTGTTGCTACCCATGTTGCTCCAAGACTAGCCCAGTGTGTGTTGTCCCCGTTAGCCCAAGGTGTTGCTAATCAATTAGAGCAGAATCGCCTTGATGTGTTTTGCGATTGAGTACGCCCAGATGTGTTGCAAACCGAACTAGCCTAGTGTGTTGTTGTCCTTAGTTAGCCCAGGGTGTGCTAATCTTGTTTACTGTGCTGTTATAGTTTGAGAATTATTTGGTTTGTACTCCTATTAGTTAGCCCAGTGTGTGCTAACCTTGTCTTGTTGTGAGCTTAGACCATGTTGATGATTATCCTGCTGTACTGTTTAAGACTGCCATGTTATGTTCTTTTGCTTGTATGCTAGGGTGTTAGGTGATTTGTTGTGCGTATTGTACCTCGGTTGGGGGATCCTTACTGAGTGCAATTTGTACTCACCCTTTCTGTGGTTTTCTCCACCAGGTAACTTGGCACAACATCGAGGTGGCTAGAGGAGGGAACTGATGGATCATGGGCATGCCGCTGCATAGTCTGAGTCTTTATAATGCATCTTGAAAGTGTTTTGGGAAATTGGTACTGTTGAACTTGGATCTATGTTATTGTTATTTGTAATGTTTTGCAAACTCTGGCCAGAGAGTGTTTATTGTTTTCTTGAAGAATTTCCAAACAGATTTTATGTTTCCAATGTTTTAATAAAAATGTTCTTTTTCCAGCCCTTGAATGATTTTCACTGAATTTTACATGTTGAGTAAGGGCCATTAGGGCTGCTTAGTGTCGGGTCCTTACAAGTAATTTATTAAAACATCCACAAAACAGTTAAAAACCACATTATGCAAAATTCCCTATGGACTTCGTGTCCAACTACATGCTGAAAATAAAATAAAGACATAAACAGAGGCGTCGACAACTCCCATGATCATTCAGCTCATTCGCCAGCCGACCCGATGCTGTCCTAAGTTACCTGGTGGAAAACAACAGAAAATAAAGGTAAGTACAAAAGCACTCAGTAAAAATCCCTAACCTGGGTACAAAACATCAAATCATCTAGCATCCTAGTATACATGCAAACAGTTACCAACAAAGAATCTCTGCTTTGGGTTGTTAACACAACTCTAGAATCCTCGGGAGTTTCCTACTCCCAGCCTAATGATCAGCTATCTAAACAGATCTCGATCTATTATCCTCGAAAGTCTCATACCCTTGGCAAATGACCAGATCTCAAAACTTATCCCAAAAAGATAATCCTCAAAGGTCTCGTACCCTCGCAAGTAACCAGCTCTCAAAACTGATCCTAGTCAGCTCTCTTAACTAGTCATGGGACAACCGGGAGAGTACCCAGTGTCTGGCTCTAAACTCGGAATGAAAGTGGTGTACTAACGACATTAGCTCGATGGAGCTCTCCTCCCGGTGCCTAATGCAAACTGCGTAAATATGAGGGCCTAAGGACAAACTACGCTGGTCCAGGTACACATACCTAAAGACTTGGAAGCGGTGTCACTGATCTACAGTTGTGCGAGGCCCTCGACACTCAGTTGTAGCAGCCTCAAAACCAGCGACACTTGAAGCTAAGAACCGTCCAAGGCAGGCTTGCACCATTGGATGAGTTCTGCTCTAGTAGGCTATAGACTAGGCTTATGTTGTTGTTATGAGTTAGACCACACCCAGCTACCGGGGGCAGATCCTGTCCTCGCTGGTCCCGAACTAGGGGGACAAAGTACTTTATGTTCGCTCTCAACCTCTAGATGATGACAACTTAACAAGTTCTATCTAGGATTACACAACTTGCTCCCTACATATCAAACATGCTTAACAACAGATACAACCTAGCATGGCACTACAAGCTTATCAACAGGAATCACAACACATACCGGAAAGAGCAAACCAAGCATGACTCTAACATGAGGAAATAGGAACAATACATGCTAGTAGAAAACATAACAGCATATAATCCTATCAAATAACCTGCTCATAAATAGTAAATAGGCAACAAGAATGAATCATTGAATATTTTGAAGGGCCCACACAACCTCGGTAAGAAATCCTTACCTGGAAACAAGTAGTACAAACAAATAAAAGCTATGCTTCTTGAGGTGCAGAACCAACACGAATAACCAACGTAGACATAACAAAACAAGTAATAATTAATAACTAAGTCGCTTGACCAAAACTAGGCAACCAAAAGCATAAGACTCGAGAAGCTACCCCAAAACCGATGACACTAAGTTCTCGGCAACAAGGGGGATCGACAAGGACAAGATGAATCGATAGTGTGTAGGCACAAAGGGTGGTTTAGCAAGATTGCTCGGTAAGGCACGGTGAGGGGCTACGGGCGTGCGACAATGAGCAACGACATGGGTGAGCAGACATGATCGGGGCTGTGTGGCTACTCTCGGTGAGGTGCGTGCGTGTGTATCTTGTGTTGCAGGCGTGGGCGTGGCTGGAGATGTGGCTGGGCTTCTCAGTGAGGTGGAACTGCGATAATGGCGTGAAGGGGCTGCTGCTCGGCGAAGCGTCCCGTGTGTGCGAGCGTGCGGCAGTGGGCGATGGGTGAGGCCTTGCGATCGCAAGGGTTGCGACGTGGAGCTGGATCGTTGCTACGATGCGGTGCTATGGGCGATGCAGCTCGGTATTGGTGATGGTGTTAGTGATTGGCTGGCCGGCGATGGTGATGGTGATGGAGCTTGGTGATATCGACAAGGGTTAGAGAGGAGAAGAAGGTGAATGTAATTTGGGTCTCTGCTCAAAGTGAAAAACATGTAAAACCCCTTTCTTTCTTTTTTATTTTTCTTTTAATTAAAACCATTTAAAACCCGAGATTTGTTTTTTAGGCAAAATGACCTCCAAGCTTCCCAAAATGCAAAACTAGCCCTAGAAACCTGAAACTACAAAAGTAACCCAAACTCAATAAATAACAGAAATAGCCCTGAAACCGTGATTAATTACAAAACTGACCCCTAAAGGTTCAAATTGCACTAAAGGAAAAATTACTAAAATGCCCCTAAAGGCTCAAACTGCCCTAACGGCCCAACCTGCCCTAAAGGCTCAAACTGCCCTAAAGACTAAAATGTCCCTAGAGAACTGGAATGAAAACCTGGTCTGTTACATACATAAGTTCCCCTAAGCTTATTCTCTTGAAGCAAGCTTAAGTTGCAGGCAATCTCTCAATTACCAGATAATTAGCATACTCTCAAGCCAACCTTCACACAATGAAGTACGAGAACTTGTAAATTCCAATGAATAAATTTAACTCCTCATACTCAAGATTGAGAACATTGATATAATAAGAAAACTTCCATATATAATAAAAACCATGCGATGTTTATAAAATAAGCTAACAAATAAAAAATGAAGATATACAAATCAGAAGAATTAACCAAGTAGACAGAAAGACTCTACTTAGAATTGCAATCACTAAACTTCCATAATCACCGGCAGCTCTAACATACCACTTCTTTTCTGATCTTCGTTGCCATAGTGTTTTTCTTCTCTATTTCGTCAACCTCTTTCTCATTCAATGCAAGTCTCCTTAAAAAGGCCTTGTTACTACGTTCGTAAATCTTGAAGGTTCCCCCACGATCTATAAATTTTCACTTTTTCTGGTTGCAACGTGTGGGCATGCCTTGTTTGACCCTCTGTTGTTCCTCGAGTTATGTCATGCCTAAGGTGCTTCCTTCAACGGTGCAAAGTGTGTTCGCTTCTTGAGTTAGCTGCAAATAACGTATGCCTTAAAAGAATAATAGTTAAAACATTCATATATTTGTTACATTTGCTTGGCTGCTTAAGTCTCACCTAGAAAATCGCTAGACTTATCAATTCTTGTTTGCTTTTGCACAACAATGAACATACATATTAGGATTCAAGATTGTACAACTTCTGCATAAATTCCTACACTTCTAGGCCAATAACTCTCATTTTTTTTAGAGTTACCACCTAGTGTGCTCGTTTATGTCCTGCATCTTTCTCCTTTGCTCGCTTTTGAATGCTACGTCCATCATTACTTCAATCTGGCAAATATTGTAATTTTCTTCCAAATCAGTCTGCTTCATCGAGTCAAATATATTGAACTAGATTTGTTGATCGTTCATTTGTAATGTAATTGTGCCTTCGTACAGATCTACTAGTGTTTTTCCCGTTCTCGAAAAGGATCTCCCTAAGATGATGGGAACTTCTAGATCTACTTCGTAATCAAGAATGATAAAATCCGCTGGAAAGATGAACTTGTCGACCTGAACTAAAATGTCTTCAATTTTTCCAAAAGGAGGAGTGGTGGGTTCTACTGCTCTTACCACTACTAATGCATAAACAGTCAATTGAGTTCATAATGAATTAGCTCGACCTATAGCAAGTTGAATTGTGAAAGTCGTAGATATGACTTCACCTATTCCAAAACTTTTGTAGATTGATAGGGGGATAAGATTGATGTTGGCACCCAGATCATAGAGTGCTCGCCCAATGTGATGGTTCCTCATTTAACGCTACCACCTTGAATTCCTCGAATTTACTTTTTTCTTTAAACACATCCTTAAGGAAATTCATGTAGTTTTGCATTTGTCGTAAACTCGTCAACTAACGGAATGTTAGTATGGAATTGTTTCAAAATGTCTGTAAATTTTTTGAAGTGCAATACATTTCTCTTTCTTCTAATTCTTTGAGGGTATGGCGACAGAGGTGGTTGGTAAATAGGCAGTGGTTTGGCCACTTCCGTTGCATTGCTTGTTTTTATCAGTTCCTCATCCATTCTCCTAGATGGTTCTTTTTCCATTGATAATTTTGTTGTTGGCGAGGTTTTCCACTCCTTAATTCCATTGCATTAACTTGTTCCTTTTCATTTTGTCTAGAGCCTTTCGTATCCAACGTTAATTGTCTTAGTAGTCTGTTCTTTAGATTTATTGCAATCTGTCTTAGCTGTAGATCTAACGCTTGAAGAGTTGCTTGTCGAGTCTTCAGCAAGGTTTGATGATCCATCATTATTGTGTCGTTCTTCACCATGTACTCCTTCAACGATAAATTTGAGTGATGAGCTTGTTGTTGGGTGTTTCCAAATCCAAATTGATGAGACATGCGCTGCTGACTGGCTTGGTTAGCATTGCTATTCTGGCCTTCCCATGAGAAATTTAGGTGTTTCCTCCATCCAACATTATACATGTTTGAATAAGGGTTGTTATGAGGATGCGAATTTGAGTTTCCTATGTACATGATTGATTCTAGGTTTTCACTATAAAGATCATATGCATGATCACCTCCATAGAGTTCACAGAAGGTGGGAGTTGATTAATCAACAACCGATGCACTCTGGATCTTCTGTGTTGTGGTCATTTGCATATTCTTAAAGGAGTTGGTAAGCATTGCAAGCTGTGCTTGCATAGCTGTTATTGCACTAAGCTCGAATTTATTATGCATTTTATCTTGGTTTCGTCCTTGATTCAACTTAGGCCCAGTAGTTTTCGTAGTTGTTTCAATAATTTTATGAGCTTGATTTGTAACGGCCCAGGTTTTCATCCCGGTCTTCCAGGTATGTCCTAAGGGTATTTTTGTAATTTGGTCGGGCCGTTAGGGCCATTTCTGTCTTTCTCAGCTGTTAATATTCTTGAATGGTCAAATGTAGGGTTTGGTTGCTTTTTGGATGAGGTTGGGTATAGAGAGATGCAAAAATAAAAATAAGAGTTTTGCCGAAGAAAAGTGCATTAGCTGGGATTTAAGCCCGGGTGGCTAGGGAGATAGCGGTGTGGTTCTACCAGTCAAGCTTTGGGTGGTGATTGATGCTCATTCCGCAAGTTATCTTGGTTTGCCTTGGTTTTCGAGATTTAGGTGAGTTTGATTAAAAAGAAAAGAAATAGGTTTTCTTTTTCCTTCTTCCCCAAATCACTTGTTGCACCTCCATCTTCTCCAAGCCTTCTTGCCGTGCGTCTTCCTCCCAAGAGCTCTGTCGTGTCGTTCATTCCGGGTAAGCGTTCCACGATCTCTCCTTCTCATCTTTTTGGTGTTGTTCGTGCTGGCCGAGAGGACGGGATTGTTAAGTTTTGTGTTTGTTGCAGCCCAGCCGAGCAGCCCCAACGCTGTCGCAGCCCCAACCGCACGCCCATTGCGCCGTCGCCCAGCCCCGATCGCAGCTCTGTCCATTCGCGTTACCCAGCCTACAGCGCCCCCGCGTGAGCACAACCCCGATCGCAGCCCAGTCCAGCCATGTATCGCCCAGCACCCGCATTGCAGCCTGCCGAGCAGCTCTTGTCGCGATCGCCCGCACGCACGCGCAGCCCCAGCGCCCGAGCCGCTCGCCTGCCAGCCGTGCCACATGCTGCCCAGCCGCGTAGCAGCGTAGACGCACCCCTCAACGTCCCTCGCCTTTCAGTCGTGCCGCACGCCCTGCCGAGCCCAACCGCACGTCGCCGAGCTGTGTGCCTTGCAGCCTGTCCGTCCGCGCGCCAGCCCCGTGCCGTGTGAGTTGCTTCCGCCTGAGCAGAGTTCTGTTTGAATTTTTATCTAAGGCCTATAGGTTGTGATATTTGTTGTTGTTTGTTAGGTTCCCGATAGCTAGCTCGGGTTTGGTTGCAGCTTAGGATCCTTTTGTGTGTTGTTGCCTTCCGACCCAGGTAAGAATTTCTTACTAGAGTTGTGTGGGACCTGCGATATATTCTGTGATTGTTGATTGTATGTATGTTTATGTTTATCAGCATGTTAGTGGATAGGTGCTCTGTTCTGAATTCTGACTAACATGATTCTCGTGTTGTTTCTCATGTTAGTTCCATGCTAGGTTGTTCTGTTCTGGCATGCTCGTTATCTGTTCTTGCTTCGTAGTATCATGCTAGGTTCATTGTTTCTGCTGAGCAAGTAATGGAATTTTTGTTGTTATCTGTTTATAGCCTAGAATTCTGATAGGTAGCATCATCCGGGCGAGGATGCATAACGTAACTTGCATCCGTGGCGCGGGGCGTGCGGCGGCATGATCGTCCACGATCCGTCGTTAGGGTTTAGCTAACCCTAACGGTAGCCCAGTGAAATCTTGGGTGAGGGTGGCAGACTGTTAAATGCCCCAACGATCAGGGGAAAGACGAGGCATTGCCTTGTCCCCGGCAGTCGACACGACCTCAGCATGTCGGCAGTAGCCCTTGATTGCCACCTGATAGGGCAAGGACCGGTTCTTGGTGTAAGTCTACCACGGCTGGTTTCTTAGCCTCAGGTGGAGTGGTACAGGCTGACATAGTCATAGTGTCCTGGTCTCACACCACTATGTTCAGTGACACCGATCCAGAGATTTGTTAGGCATGCGTACTGGACCAGGCCAGCATGCCCTAGACCTAGCACTTCCCTGGTTTGCAGCAACATGTTGTGCGCGCACACGCTCATTACAGCGCCGACTGGAGAGCTCCTCGGGATCTTGAGTTCAGTGCACCTTTCGTATCGACAGTAGTAGGAAAGCTGAGGCCGAGATTAGTTTCTCGTATAGTATCGAGACGCGTTGTAGTTTTTCGGAGTAAGACCGTAAGATGGCATCCGTGGTATATGTAAGGGTTAAAGTGATGTGCTCTCTTCTGTGTTTATATTCATAGCTTGCATACTTTCTGCTAGATGACCAGTTATATCGTATTGTACCCCGGTTGGGGATTCTTATTGAGTAATTCGTTACACACCCTTATTTTGTGGTTTTCCACAGGTAATCAGGGCGTGAGACATGATGGCTGATGGAGGAGCTGCGGATCATGGAATGACTGCTGTTATAAACTCTGAAATTATATTTATGTTTTTAGTTATCCTCTGAATGCATGTAGTTGGGCACGGAGCCCGTAGGAGGTTTTCTGATTGTTTCTGGATTCTGATACTGCTGTACACTTTTTGGGGTTTTGAATGTTTTGAAAGAATCTCTTATCAGAGTATGTTTTAAACTGTATTTAGCTTGGAACAGGTGCTTGGAAACATGGACAGGTTTCAGGACACTTTACATTTGATTATTGAATGGATGTTTACAAGTGTTGTTTTCATTCAGAATCTGGAAAACGATCTTGCATATTATTTTTAACTTTTTTTAAAAGCATGCGTTGAGGTAAATGCCTAGTTTAGGACCTCGTTTCGGGTCGGGTCTTTACATGATTGTATGTTTTCTCCATTAGGCATCCTCATGTAGTTGCATTAAGGATTTCATTGTCCTGATTGAACAACCCATTGTAGAAATGTTCAATTTGAAGGGTATAAGAAAGCCCATGGTATGGAAACTTCCCTATAAGCTCTTTGTACCATTCCCATGCACCTCCTATGGTTTCATCGTTCTTTTGTCTAAAACTAGTGATTTAATGCCTAGAATTCATGTTTCTTTATGTGGGGAAATATTTTTATAGAAAACTTTCAATTACTTGTGCCCAAGTAAAATCACTTCGCAAAGTATTTATCGAGTGTTTGGCTTTATCCCTAAATGAATAAGGAAACAAAAACAGTCAAGTATCTTCTAAGGAGATACCGTGTAAAAACCTGACCCAAAAGGGGCTCTAAATGGGCCTTTACCTCAATGCATGCATTCAAAGTTAAGGACAGTGTGCAAGAATGGTTTTGGATTCCAAGTAAAAACTAAAACATACACACATTCAATTCAAAGTCAATACAAATTCCTGAAACCTGCCCCTGTCTCCAAGCACATGTTTCAAGATAAAATACATTTCCAAGAATTCACTCTGATCAGAGATTTATTTAAAGCATTCAAAACTTTCATGATTACATACAAAGGCCGAATCAGTAAAAGATTCAGAAAACAACCTAGGGCTCCGTGCCCGGCTATATGCATTCAGAGGAAATAAAATATAAAGAGTCATAACATAAAAATAGAGTTTGACAGCTGATTCCCATGATCACAGCTCCTCCTTCAGCCATCCTATCTCCCACCTTGGTTACCTGTGGAAAACCACAAAATAAGGGTGAGTAACGAATTACTCAAGAAGAATCCCACCGGGGTAAATACGATCGCAGACATGGTCATCTAGCGAGAAGGTATGCAAGCTATGAATATAAACACAGAATAGAGCACATAGCTTAAATCCACACATATACCTCGGATGCCAACTCAGGGTCTTACTCCTGAATAATCCACCTCATGATACGATCCTATACGAGAAACAAGTCTTGGCCTCAGCCTGTCTACTGTCGATACGAAAGGTGCACTGGCTCAAGATCTCGAGGAGCTCTCCAGTCAGCGCTGTAATGAGCGTAAGCGGCACCACATGCTACTGCAGACCATGGGGGGTGCCGGGTCTAGTGGCAAAGCGCCCGTGTCCATCCACCATGCCTAACTAAATCTCCGGATCGGTGTCACCGACATAGGGTGTGAGACACGACACGCGTGAACTATGTCAGCTTGAACCTCCGCACCTGAGGCTAAGGAACCGATCGTGGTAGGCTTACACCAGGAAGCCGTCCTTGCTCTAACAGGTGGCAATCAAGGGCTATGGCCGAACACGCTGAGGACGTGCCGACTGTAGGGGACGAGGGAATGCCAAGTCATCATCTCGACCGTTGGGGCATTTAACAGTCTGCCACCCTCACCCAAGATTGCAGGGCCAGCCGTTAGGGTTAGCTAAACCCTAACGGGGATCAGGGACGGAGTACCGTCTCGTACGTCCCTGTCGTGGATGCAAGTTACGTTATGCATCCGGCCCGGATGATGCTACCTACCTGAACTCTAAACTATAATATCAACAGCAAACAATCCAATACAATCCAATACGTGCTTAACAGATACAACGAACCTAGCATGATACTACGAAGCAAGAACAGATACGAGCATGCTAGAACGGAACAACCTAGCATGGACTAACATGAGAAACAACATAAGAAATCATGCCAGTCGGGAATTCAGAACAGAGCACCTATCAATAAACATGCTGATAAACACAAACAAGCATACAAACAGCATCACATAATATATCACAGGGCCCACACAACTCCGGTAAGAAATCCTTACCTTGGTCGGGAAGCAACAAAACACAAAATCCTAAGCTGCGATCGATCCCGAGCTAGCTAACGAGAATGCAGCGCGGCTGACACGCGGACGGGGCAGCGCGCCTGGCGAGGCTGCGCTGGCGCGATGGCGCAGGCCGCAGCGCAGCACGCACGCGCTCGTCGCGAAGAGAATGCGCGGCGGCGGCGCGACGCGGAGCGGCTGGGCGCGCGCGGGCGATCTGGGCGCGATGCAGATGCTGGCCAAGAGCGGGCCCGCGGGCTGCTCGGCTGGTGAGTGCGACGGCCGGCGACGACGGGCGATCTGGGGCGTCGGCTCGGCACTGGCGGGCGACAAGGCGAACGACGGCAACAACTGCAGGGCGATGGACTCGCTGCTCAGCGTGCGTCGCGGGCGATCTGGGCGTGATGGAGTGACGATCCGGGCGATATGGCTCTTTGGTGCGTCGCGACGATGATGGGGTTCTTGGGTGGGGGGCTTCTCTCGGCTAGCTGCAACCAAACACAAACACCCACACACTTCTAACCACTCGGCCAACCAGCATATCAAACGAAGAAGGAGAAGAAGAAGAAGACGAAGAACCTTACCAGAAAGACGATCGGACCTTGGGGCTGCAAGAGAGCAAGGATTCGGCTTGGGGAGCTAGGGAGAAGAGCTTGGGCGGCCAAGAAGCATTTGGAGAAGAAGACCCAAAACTACATTTCTTTTCTTTTAATCAAATACACCAAAACTCCAAAGATCCAAGGCTAACCAAGATATGTCGCGGAAAGTGTAATAAGAGCTCCCAATAGCTCAATTGGCATACATCCTAACAAGCTTCTCAGAGACTCGGGTTCGAAACCCAGCTGCAACACAAATTCCATACATTTTTACTTTTGCACCTAACCAAGCCCAAACACTTCCACAAACCTCAAAAACTACAAAAGACCATCCAATAATTTTTAACAACTGGAAAAGACATAAACGGCCCTGACGGCCTGACCAAATTACCAAAATACCCCTAGGGCATACCTGGAAGATCGGGATGAAAACCTGGGCCATTACAATATTCCCTCCTTTTTATGACTATCGTCCTCGAAAGTCCTTAAGACTGAAACAGCTCATGATAATGCAATCTTATCTCGTCTTCCTGCTTCCATGTGGTTTCCTCTGAACTCTGACTCCTCCACTAAACTTTTACCAACCGAATCTCTCGATTACGCAACGTCTTAGTCTCAACGGCAAGAATCCCCACCGGCTTATCCTCGAAGCTCAAATCCTCATTCAGCTGCAAAGGCTCAAAGTCCACAATGTGCGACGGGTCCGGCATATACTGCCTCAACATCGATACATGAAAAACACTATGCACCGCTGACAATGACGGAGGCAGGGCTAACCGATATGCAACTCTGCCAATCCTCTCCAGAATCTTAACTTCCCACGCTTGCCAAACCTCAACACACCTCGCATCGGTGCAACCTTTAGAAACACATGTTGTCCAACCTCAAACTCCAAGTCTCGACGCCGAACATCGGCGTAACTCTTCTGCCTGCTCTGAGCTGTCAACATACGAGCTCTAACCTTCTGCACTGCACCATTAGTCAACTGCAGAAACTCGGGACCCAAAACCTGCCTATCACTAACCTCTTCCAAGAACACAGGAGACCGACAACGCTTACCATACAAAGCCTCGAATGGAGCCATCTGAATCGTCGATTGATAACTGTTATTATAAGCAAACTCCATCAGATACTGGTCCCAACTTCCAGGGAAGTCCAACACACAAGCCCTCAACATGTCCTCAAGAATCTGGTTCACCCTCTCAGTCTGACCATATGTCTGAGGGTGAAAAGATGTGCTGAAACTGCACTCAGTGCCTAAACCTTTCTGGAGCGCTCTCCAGAAACGAGAAGTGAACCTCGAATCACGGTCAGACAAAATCCTCACAGGCACACCATGATAACGAATGATCTGCTCCAAAAATAACTGCGCCCACTGTTCCACGGTATAAGTGTTTCTACCTGGAATGAAGTGTGCGCTCTTAGTCAATCGGTCGACTATCACCCAGATCTGAGAGAACTTCCTCAGAGTTCTCGGCAAACCAGAAATAAAGTCCATGGAGATCTCTTCCCATTTCCACTGAGGCACACTCAGTGGCTGCAACAAACCAGCTGGCCTCTGCCTGGGTGCCTTCACTTGCTGACAAGTGAGACACCGACTGACAAACTCAGCAACATCTCTCTTCATACCCATCCACCAGAATGTCTGCTTAAGGTCCTAATACATCTTGGTACCCCCGGGGTGCCAAGCAAACGGAGAACTGTAGGCCTCTAAGAGCAACTCTGCTCGCAATCCTGCAACATCCGGTACGCACAACCGGCCTCTGTAAGTCAACCCACTGTCTGGTGAATATACGAAGTCAAAATCTTCGTCATCACTAACTCTGTCAAACAATCTCTTAAGTGCGGGGTCACTCTGCTGGATATCAATAATCCGCTGCCTGATCGACGGCTGAGCTACTCTGGCAGTAACCTCACCCAACAACACTGCGACCTCGGCCCGCTCGAACTCTCTCCGCAGTCTGGGCTAGGAACTCAACAACGCCGCGGAGTGCGACGTCTTCCTACTCAAAGCATCGGCCACAACATTGGCTTTACCCGGATGGTACAAAACCTTCAGTCATAATCCTTTACCAACTCTAACCATCTTCTCTGCTTCATATTCAACTCCTTCTGAGTAAACAGATACTTGAGGCTCTGGTGAATAGTAAACATCTGAATCCGCTCACCATACAGGTAATGCCTCCAAATCTTCAGTGCAAACACTACTGCGCCAACTCCATATCATGAGTCGAGTAGTTCTCGCTCATACGGCTTCACCAAGGAAGCATAAGCAATGACCTTCCCGTGCAAAGCATCAACACACAACCTAACCCAAACTTGGAAGCATCGGCTGTAGACCACGAAACCACCTGTCCCCTCCGGGATCGCCAACACCGTGATGAAGTCAAATGCGCTTGAGCTTGGCAAAGCTCTCATCACACTTATCGTCCCAAACAAACTCGACACCCTTCCTCGTCGACGACGAGTGAGGGGCGAGGATATGGCGAAAAAGTCCTTAACGAACCGACGCGGTAGCAACCTCGCCAAACCTGTAAAGTCGTGTATCTCGGCAATCAAGTCGGCTTGGCCCACGAACTCACGGCCTCAATCTTCGCGGGGTCCACGACTATACCATCTTTCGAAACTACGTGACCTAGGAAGGCCACCTGCTCCAACCAGAAATCACATTTGGAAAACTTCGCATAAAGCTGGTTTTCCCTCAAGGCTGCCAATACTCGCCTCAAATGCTCTACATGATCCTCCTTAGTCCTCGAATAGATCGAATATCGTCAATGAACACGATGACGAAAGCCGTCCAAAAATGATTTGAACACCCTATCCATCATGTCCATGAACGCCTGCTTTGAGGCATTAGTCAATCCAAACGACATGACCACAAACTCATAGTGTCCATATCTAGACCTAAAAGCTGTCTTAGGAATGTCGGCATCCCTGATTCGCAACTGATGGTAACCGGATCTCAAATCTATCTTGGAGAACACGGAAGCTCCCTGAAGCTGGTCGAACAAATCATCAATATGGGGCAACAGATACCTATTCTTCACTGTCACCTTATTAAGTTCGCGATAATCAATACATAAGCGCATCGAACCATCCTTCTTCTTTACAAACAGAACTGGTGCTCCCCACGGGGACACACTCGGACGGATAAACCCTCGATCTAACATCTCCTGCAATCGAACCTTCGCCCTTTTAACTCTACCGGCGCCATACGATACGGAGCCTTCGAGATAGGGAGGGTCCCTGGCTCGAGCTCAATTGTGAAGTAAACCTCTCTCTTCAGGGGCAATCCCGGTAACTCTTCAGGAAACACATGTAAGGGACCGACCCGAATGGGGCACTAAATGGGCCCTTACCCCAATGCATGCATTCAAAGTAAAGGACATTTAAACAGATATGATTTCGCATTCCAAATAAAACAAAACATTCAAAATAACCCCTTTAAAAACTAGACAATTTCCCTGGAACCTGTCCCTGTTTCCAAGCAAATGTTCCAAGATAAATACATTTCCAAAGTTTACTCTTATCAGAGATTTACTAAAAACCATTCAAAACCTGTTCAGATACAAAATGCTGGAATCCACAAAACATTTACAAAACATCCTAGGGCTCCGTGCCCGGCTACATGCATTCAGGGGAAACAAAACATAAAGAGTCATAATACAAAAATCAGAGTTGGAAGACTGGGCCTCATGATCACAGCTCCTCCTTCAGCCATCCTGTCTTGCAACTTGGTTACCTGTGGAAAACCACAATAATAAGGGTGAGTAACGAATTACTCAGTAAGAATCCCCAACCGGGGTACAATACGATATACATGGTCATCTCGATGAATGTATGCAAGCTATGAGTATAAACACAGAATAGAGCACATAGCTTAGCCCACACTTGGGCCTCGGATGCCAATTTAGGGCCTTAGTCCAGAAATAATATCACCACACAAGTCGCCCTATACGAGAAACAAGTCCCGCCTCGGCTGCTTCATCGTCGACGAAAGGTACACCGGCTCACAATCCCGAAGAGCTCTCGATCGGCGCTGTAATAAGCGTAAGCATGCACCGCGTGCTCTGCTGCCGAACTATGGGGTGCCGATCCAAGGCAAGCCGCCCATGTCCATCCACCACGCCTAACTAAATCTTTGGATCGGTGTCACCGAAATAGGGTGTGAGACACGGACACGTAAACTATGTCACCTGAACCACCGCACATGGGGCCAAGGCGGTCGTGGTAGGCTTACACCAGAAGCCGTCCTTGCCTTAACAGTGGCAATCGGGGCTCTACGGCCGAACACGCCGAGGACGTGTCGATCGTCGGGGGACGAGGCAATGCCAAGTCATCATCCCGACCGTTGGGGCATTAATAATCGCCACCTCACCCAAGATTGTAGGGCCTACCGCTTGGGTTAGCTAATCCTCACGGTCCGGGGCGGGAACGTCTCGACGTCCCCGCCATGGATGCAAGGTACTTTATGCATCGGGCCCGGATGATGCAATCTACACGCAACTCTAACTTTGCCCAAGCAATCAACAAACAATTCCATAAAATCCAATACGTGCTCAATAAGAATACAACGAGCCTAGCATGATACTACGAAGCAAGGAAAATGAATCGAGCATGCGAGAAAAGAAACAACCTAGCATGGATTAACATGAGAATAAATCGGAAAATCATGCTAATCGGAATTCGAATAGAATACCTAGCTACACATGTCAATAAACACAAACAAGCAATCAATCAGCAATCGCATAATATATCGCAGGGTCCACACAACTCCGGTAAGAAATCCTTACCTTGGTCGGGGACGATTTGAAACGAAATCCTAAATTGCGAACAAACCCGAACTAGCTACCGAAAACCTATCAATCACAACAAAAATCACACAATAGGCCTAAATATAATAAAATAAACAAGGCTCAGCTAGGGAGCAACTCACGAGGCGCGACGAACGCACGAACGAGCCGATTGCACGAACGGGGCAGCAACGGTTCTGGCTGGGCGAGCCTGGGGCACAGGATTGGGCGCGTGGGCGCGCGAGGGCGCTAAATGCGTGCGGACGGACATGCGAGCGATGCAGCTCGGCTGGGCGCGCGCGGGCGCACGGACGCAGACGCGGATCTGTGCGAGGATGCGCGGCGTGGCTCGGTGGCGACTGCGCACGCGAGCGAGGGGCACGACGCGGCCGCACGTGCGATCTGGCGAGGGCGAGCTCGACGAACAGGGGCGAACAGGGCATTGGAGAAGAACGAGCTCGAATTCGAGCGATTGGAGAGGATTCGACGGCCGATTCGTTGAAGGAGAACTCCCCTACACTAGCTGCACCACACCCACACTTCAAATCACCTCGACTCGGCAGGAAATGGCGAGGCACGAAACAGGGGAGAAAGGAATCAGATTTTGGACAGAGAGGGAGAAGAAGAACTCACCAGCAGCTCGGAGGGAGATTGACTTCGAATTTAAGAGAGGAACTCGGTCGAATTGGGGCTGGAGAAGGAAGAATTCGCGATAACGAAGCTCAGTCGGTCGAGGAAATGTCGCGAAGGAGAAGAAGAAGAATGGGGGAGAAGCTTCGGGCGGTTCTGTCTTTAAACCCGAAGGCACGAAAACACGGCTATATACAAGGTCGCGCGCGAAGATTAACAAACATGCCCAGTGGCTCGGCTGGCAGCGACCCTTGCCTAGCATGCAGCGCGTCCTTGGCTCGAATCTCACTCGACGCGCTATTTAATTCCCTATTTATTTTTACCTATGGGGGGTGCCGGGTCTGAAGGCAAGCTGCCTAGCATGCAGCGCGTCCTTGGCTCGAATCCTCTCCAGAATCTCAAACGGGCCAACAAAACAGGGACTCAGCTTTCCACGCTTGCCAAACCTCAAAACACCTCGCATCGGTGCGACCTTTAGGAATACATGTCGACCAACCTCAAACTCTAAATCCCGACGCCGGACATCGGCGTAACTCTTCTGTCTCACTCCGAGCCACAACATACGAGCTCTAATCTTCTCGCACAAAGCACCATTGGTCAATCGCAGCAATTCGGGACCCAAAACTCGCTCGTCACCAACCTCTTCCCGAACACGGGAGATCGGCAACGCTTACCATATAAAGCCTCGAATGGAGCCATCTCGATATCGCCGATCGATAATGAGCTTGTTATATGTAAACTCCATCGAATCAGTGTATCGGTCCCAACTTCCCGGGAAATCCAACACACAAGCCCTCGAATCGCGGTCAGACACAATCCTCACAGGCACACCGTGATAGCGAACAATCTGTTCCAAAAACAACTGCGCCCACTGTTCCACGGTATACGTGTCTCTACCGGGAATGAAGTGTGCGCTCTTAGTCAATCGGTCGACTATCACCCAAATCTGAGAGAACTTCCTCGGAGTCCTCGGCAAACCAGAAATAAAGTCCATGGAGATCTCTTCCCATTTCCACTGAGGTACACTCAGCGGCTGCAACAAACTGGCTGGTCTCTGCCTGGGTGCCTTCACTCGCTGACAAGTGAGACATCGACTGACAAACTCCGCAACATCTCTTTTCATACCCATCCACCAGAATGTCTGCTTAAGATCCTGATACATCTTGGTACCCCCGGGGTGCCAAGCAAACGGAGAACTGTGGGCCCCTGAGAGTAACTCTGCTCGCAATCTTGCAACATCCGGAACACACAACCGACCTCTGTACGTCAACCCACTGTCTGGTGAAAATACGAAATCAAAATCTCCATCAGCACTAACTCTGTCACCCAATTTCTTAAGTGCGGGGTCACTCAGCTGACTATCAATAATCCACTGTCTAATCGATGGTCGGATCACAACCCAACTACTCTGCGATAACCTCACTCAACAACACTGCAATCTCAGCCCGCTCGAACTTTCTCCGTAATCTGGGCTGGGAACTGAACAACACAGCGGAGTGCGACGTCTTTCTACTCAAGGCATCAGCTACAACAGTTTCTTTGCCCGGATGGTACAAAATCTCGCCGTCATAATCTTTCACCAACTCTAACCATCTCCTCTGACTCATATTCAGCTCCTTCTGAGTAAACAGATACTTGAGGCTCTGGTGATCGGTAAACATCTGACTCCGCTCACCATACAGGTAATGCCTCCAAATCTTCAGTGCAACCACCACTGCTGCCAACACCATATCATGAGTCGGATAGTTCTGCTCATATGGCTTCAGCTGACGGGAAGCATAAGCAATGACCTTCCCGTGCTGCATCAACACGCAACCCAACCCAAACTTGGAAGCATAGCTGTAAACCACGAAACCACTTGTCCCCTCCGGGACTGCCAACACTGGTGCTGAAGTCAAACTGCGCTTGAGCCTGGCAAAGCTCTCATCACACTTACCTTCCCTAAATAAACTCGACACCCTTCCTCGTCAGACGAGTGAGGGGGGAGGCTATGGCAGAAAAATCCTTAACAAACCGACGGTAGTAACCTGCCAAACCCAGAAAGAAACGGCTCCTACGAGCAGACAACCGAAGGACAGAGAGCTCCACCTACACTCATTGCCTTGCTCCACTAAAGCACAAGATCAAAATCTCACGGGGTAGCAACAGGGGTCCACCACGAACTGGACCTCCAAATACCAACGGGGCAAGTCTCAACTTTCCTGGAAACAGGAAGACAATCAACAGGGCGCGAACCATTCGCCCCACGAGCAAACTGACTTCTAGCAATTCCAATCCACACCTTGGTCAACACCAAGCATCAACTTGTCACCATACCGGAACCAATGCGGACTCTACTCCAAACAAATACTAACTTGCTAGGCTACCAAGACTGCCAGTAATTCCCCCGAGGCTACGAACTACACGGCTCCAGCTTGGCAACTGCAACTCACGATCTGGGCCTGACTGAGCTCTAGAGATACTCTTCACAACCTAGGGTTCTCCGACAACCCTCGACACCCACTGCCAACTAACGGACTAACAACCAACTGCCTGAACAACAACAATTTTTTTTTTCCAGCAACACAACCATGCTGGCCAACTCCAACTCCTTGGAAACCAAGAGGACCTGAAACGCTACCGAATGCGTCATCCTCCTACTCAGACCTCAACCACAACATAACTCCTACCCAAGGAGGGATCCGAACAACTCTCTCAGTCATGACGATCAACAAGAAGATCCGCCAACCAAGCTTAGGTCCACTTAACAAATCTTACCTAAGCAACAACCTGATACCACGAGCATGGTATCCTTACCACCTCACTAAAGCCTTACAACATCCACCTGGAGTCCAACTTTTCCCAAGAACTGAGCACCAGATCCCCAAAGCAAACCCTACATGGATCTGAAACTCTCGCCACAGAACGAACCACACAAAACACACTTGTGTGCACAACTCCCAACCTTCATTTAGCGATCCAAGACTAACAAATGCTTTTCCCAAAAGCCACACTAGCTCCTGGCAGAGATACAACCAATCAACGGAACACCCAAAGTTCCATCTCCACACGATGCTCGAAGCTGTGGCAACCTTGCTCTACCAAAGCATAACCAAGCCAAACTGAACTTACTTTATACCATGCCTCTACCAAGGGTGCTTACCCATAAGGCATCCAACTCTTCTCACAAGGCATTCTACTCACCTCATAGGCATCCAACTCATGGTCCCTCAGCTGGAACCCAAACTTGCTTCTACGATGCTCAACTCTCCTGAGATTTAGGCACTCGAAGGTAGTTGACCGCACTACCAACCACAAAGATCTCTTGGCCTTAACACTAGCGTGAGATGCACGCGCACTAACACTTACCAACCACCAACCTGCTTGACTTACTCAACCCCCAGTAACACTGGGAAGAGGCTCCGGCTCCTCTCGAACATCCTTTCGCTTGAAGTCCTTCGATTACCACTGAACTAGTCCTTTTGCACGACCTACACAGGTGCAACTACCATCAACGGATCCAAGGCTAAAGGAGTGCGCTAAACTCCGAACGGCATAGAACCATCTGCTATGCCCATGCAAAACTCAGGCCTGAACAAGATTTAGTGCCAAAGCGGCACACCAACCTTTGCACCTCAAGTGCCACTACTACCAAATCCACATCTTACTACCAACGGGGCCAACAAGGTCACAACCTCAAGTGACACGAACTCTGGCTAGGCATACAAGGGCTCAACTCCAACAACCATGCCTAAGGCATCTCATCAAGTCAAGGCTCACGGCCTACTCTTGCATCTCCACATGATGCTCAACAAACTCTGGCCGGCTCTCTCAACCTGCAGCAGCTAGCCCTACTCTAGGGCTTACCAAAAGAAGAGTGTTCAATTCTACCAAACAACTGAGGAAACCACCAACGGATCCAGTCCGTAGGGAACACTACTTGCTGCACCCTTAACTACAGGGTTCCGGCTTACTGGCTGCAAACAACCACACTTTACAGAAGCACAAAGATGCCCTATCAACCTCCTCGAAGGCTACCAACTTTGCAACCATTCTTTGGGCAACCAAATAATCTAACAAGGCTCAAGATCAACGCTTGAGCTACCCAGGCTAGTCCACACGGGGACCTGCTCCACAAACATCCACATCAGCACAACCACGCACTAACTCCTCTCTTGGAGTGGCATTCCAAGGCAAAGCACCTCCACCCTCTCACTAGGGGAAAACCATCAACTGGGCCACAGTTGGCCTATGGGAGTCCAATCTCTACCTCCCTCTGGAACGATGTCCCAGGGCATCCGAACCTACCTGGATACCACAACAAGCCATAACATACATCACACACTGCGGGAAGTTGGCATGATGGCGCTCTAAACCCAAACCAATAACGAGTCAGAACCTGCTCGTCTCCGCTCCACAACACTACACAAGGCATACACTAGATGACAGGTATTGTAAATTCTTAACCCTTTTTCTACAACAAATAGTAAACTTAGGCGTACTGATGACCGTCCGGAGTGCTAGTGATCATGGGAAAACGACCTACAACAAAAAAAGGTCAATCTCTGAAATTTATGACTCGAGCTCTGATACCAAGCCAGAAGGGACCGACCAGAATGGGGCACTAAATGGGCCCTTACCCCAATGCATGCATTCAAAGTAAAGGACATTTAAACAGACATGATTTCGGATTCCAAATAAAACAAAACATTCAAAATAACCCCTTTAAAAACTAGACAATTTCCCTGGAACCTGTCCCTGTTTCCAAGCACCTGTTCCAAGATAAATACATTTGCAAAGTTTACTCTGATCAGAGATTTACTAAAAACCATTCAAAACCTATTCAGATACAAAATGCTGGAATCCACAAAACATTTACAAAACATCCTAGGGCTCAGTGCCTGCTACATGCATTCGGGGAAACAAAACATAAATAGTCATAATACAAAAATCAGAGTTGGAAGACTGGGCCCCATGATCACAGCTCCTCCTTCAGCCATCCTGTCTCGCAACTTGGTTACCTGTGGAAAACCACAATAATAAGGGTGAGTAACGAATTACTCAGTAAGAATCCCCAACCGGGGTACAATACGATATACATGGTCATCTCGATGAATGTATGCAAGCTATAAGTATAAACACAGAATAGAGCACATAGCTTAGCCCACACTTGGGCCTCGGATGCCAATTTAGGGTCTTAGTCCGGAAATAATATCACCACACAAGTCGCCCTATACGAGAAACAAGTCCTCGCCTCGGCTGTCTCTCTGTCGACGAAAAGGTACACTAGCT
The DNA here is from genome assembly GCA_036507275.1 of Sicyos edulis. NCBI lineage: Eukaryota > Viridiplantae > Streptophyta > Magnoliopsida > Cucurbitales > Cucurbitaceae > Sicyos > Sicyos edulis. Next base: position 8,871,686 of record CM071847.1, read on the forward strand.
CACAATCCCGAGGAGCTCTCGATCGTATTTGTAATGAGCGTAAGCATGCACCACGTGCTACTACGAGACTATAGGGGTGTCGTGCGAAGGCAAGCCGCCCATGTCCGATCACCACGCCTAACTAAATCTTTAGATCAATGTCACCGACATAGGGTGTGAGACACGGACACGTAAACTATGTCGGCTGAACCACCGCACTGGGGCCAAGGAACGGTCATGGTAGGCTTACACCAGAAGCCGTCCTTGCCTTAACAGTGGCAATCGGGGCTACGGCCGAACACGCCGAGGACGTGCCGATCGCCGGGGCGAGGCAATGCCAAGTCATCATCCGCACCGTCGGGGCATTAACAATCGCCACCCTCACCCAAGATTGCGGGGCCTACCGCTTGGGTTAGCTAATCCCTCACGGGGTCCGGCGGGAGAATCGTCTCGACTTCCCGCCATGGATGCAAGGTACTTTATGCATCGGGCCCGATGATGCTATCTACCCGCAACTCTAACTTTGCCTAGCAGCAATCGACAAACAATTCCATAAAATCCAATACGTGCTCAATAAGAATACAAATGAGCCTAGCATGATACTACGAAGCAAGGAAATGAGATACGAGCATGCGAGAAGGAACAACCTAGCATGGATTAACATGAGAATAAATCAGAAAATCATGCTAATCGGGAATTCAGAATAGAAATACCTAGCTACACATGTCAATAAACACAAACAAGCAATCAATCAGCAATCGCATAATATATCGCAGGGTCCACACAACTCCGGTAAGAAATCCTTACCTTGGTCGGGGACGATTTGACACGAAATCCTAAATTGCGAACAAACCCGAACTAGCTACCGAGAACCTATCAATCACAATACAAATCACACAATAGGCCTAAATATAATAAAATAAACAAGGCTCAGCTAGGGAGCAACTCACGAGGTGCGACGAACGCACGAACGAGCCGATTGCACGAACGGGTCAGCAACGGTTCTGGCTGGACGCGCTGGGGCGCAGGAATGGGCGCGTGGGTGCGCTGGATGCGCGCGGACGGACATGCCGGCGATGCAGCTCGGCTGGGCGCGCGCGGGCGCACGGACGCAGACGCGGATCTGGGCGAGGATGCGCGACGTGGCTCGGCGGCTGGGCTGCGACTGCGCACGCGAGCGAGGGGCACGACGCGGCCGCGCGTGCGATATGGCGAGGGCGATCGGGCGAGCTCGACGAACAGGGGCGAATAAGGCATTGGAGAAGAACGAGCTCGAATTCGAGCGATTGGAGAGGATTCGACGGCCGATTCGTTGAAGGAGAACTCCCCTACACTAGCTGCACCACACCCACACCTTAAATCACCTCGACTCGGCCGGAAATGGCGAGGCTTAAAACAGGGGAGAAAGGAATCAGATTTTGGACGGAGAGGGAGAAGAAGAACTCACCAGCAGCTCGGAGGGAGATTGACTTCGAATTTAAGAGAGGAACTCGGTCGAATTGGAGCTGGAGAAGGAAGAATTCGCGATAACGAAGCTCGGTCGGTCGAGGAAATGTCGCGAAGGAGAAAAAGAAGAATGGGGGAGAAGCTTCGGGCGGCTCTGGCTTTAAACCCGAAGGCACGAAAACACGGCTATATACAAGGTCGCGCGCGAAGATTAACAAACACGCCCAGTGGCTCGGCTGGCAGCGACCCTTGCCAAGCATGCAGCGCGTCCTTGGCTCGAATCTCACTCGACACGCTATTTAATTCCCTATTTATTTTTACCTTTTTCCAAGCCCAAATGTCTTCACCAAAATTCCCGATCCCATTCAAATTGACTCATAATTTTTTTGGCAATTAAAAATTACATAACCGGCCCGACCAAAATTACCAAAATGCCCCTGGGCCTCCCGGGAAGACCGGGATGAAATTTCTGGGCCGTTACAACACATCCGCAAATTCCTGCACGACCGGCACCTGATCAACAGTCAGCGAGGGGCGGCTCTCTCTGGACAACTTGGCTAGGTAGCCCCAAGCTCCATGAGCTAGCAAACGACGAGCTTTCACAACTGACACCATCGGCGGGTAAACTCCACCCTGGACTCCACGAAACTTAAAGCTGGGCCGACCCGGCGGCCTAAAGACTACTTCTTTCCGGTGGCAGTCAATCAACGCGTGGTTAACAGCTAACCACTCCATACCAAGAATCACATCGAAACCGCTCATAGGCAGAACTATGAGCGTAGCTACAAGCAACTCTCCGGATATCTCGATCCAGCCATCCTTAATCTTATCTCTAGCTAACATATTAACTCCCGAAGGAGTTGCAACAGATAACTCAAAACCTAGAGGCTCTAATCTCAACCTAGCATGTTCAGCCTCCTAACGGGTTGTAGCAAACACCCGCCCCTGCTGCTGCTGCGCTGGCTGAGCTGCCATAGCTGGCTGATCACAAAAACGGGGCATGTGCCCCTCTCTACCACATCGAAAACACAGCCTGGGCCCAGTCTGACAAGCCCCCAGTGTGGGCTCTCCCACAAGTGGCTCATGCGAGAATCTGCCTGGGACCGCCCTGCTGGCGAGGCTGGAAACGAGCCGGAACTCTACGCTGATCCCGGTTCTGAAACTTTCCTTGGCGACGCTGGCTGCCTCCCCAGAAATCAAACTTCCTCTTCTGCCCCACTACAGCTGGGACAGGACACTGAACCTGAGCGGCAAAAATCCGCTCAACAGGATACTTTCCATTATAAATGGTGGCTAACTGAACAGCTCTAGCATAAGTGTCAGGAGCCTGAGCCCTGACATCTTGGGACACCTCCTGCCTCAAACCAGAAATGAACTTCTGAATCTTCAACTCAGGGGTGGCTATCAACTGCGGAGAAAAATACCCATACTCCGAGAACTTCCTCTCATACTCCTCTATAAAATCAGAACCCTGCTTCAGGTTCTGGAAAAGCTCCACCATCTTCTCTTGGGCCTCATCACTAATGGACTTGGCCTTGAACTCCGACTTGAAGAACTCCCAGGTGGCAGGTGGGGACCCAGCTGGTCTCTCACTCAATGTGGACTCCCACCACCATCTAGGTGTGCATCCTAGCACATGAGCTGCACACCTCGGCCTCTGAACATCGGGGCACACCATAATCAGGAAGGTGTACTCCAAATGGGCAATCCATCTGGCTGCCTCTAAAGCATCTCCCGAGGCATCAAACTTCTCTGGTTTCCACTTCACGAAGTCCTTCAACCATCTGCCAAGCTCCTCGGCACCCTCTGGCACATCGGCCTCTGGGGCTGCTTGCTCCTATGGAGCTGGGGGTGCTGCTGCGCCCTGCTGAAACATGCGAGTCAACTGCTCGATCTGGGCTCGGGACTCTTCCCGCTGCGCTGCCAACAAGGCCTGGGTCTCTGCCCTCTGGTCACTCAACAAACTGACCATCAAGGCCCTCATAGAATCAGCAAATCCTGCTCCAGGAGCAGTCTCACGGCGCTCGGTCGCCTCAACGCCTGTTCTAGGCGCAACAGGGGGAGCTACTGGTGGAATGCCATCAGTCTCAGCTTGGCATGCTGGCGATCTACACCCAAACCAACAACGAGTCATAACCTGCTCGCCTCCACTCTACAACACTTAACAAGGCATACACTAGATGAATGGTATTGTAAATTCTTAACCCTTTTCTAAAACAGTAAACTTAGGCTTACCTGTTGACTGTCGGAGTGCCGGTGATCATGGGAAAACGACCTACAACAAAAGGTCAGTCTACAGAATCTATGACTCTGAGCTCTGATACCAACTATAAAAACCCGACCCAAAAGGGGCTCTAAATGGGCCTTTACCTGAATGCATGCATTCAAAGTTAAGGACAGTGTGCAAGAATGGTTTTGGATTCCAAGTAAAAACTAAAACATACACACATTCAATTCAAAGTCATTACAAATTCCTGAAACCTGCCCCTGTCTCCAAGCACATGTTTCAAGATAAAATACATTTCCAAGAATTCACTCTGATCAGAGATTTATTTAAAGCATTCAAAACTTTCAACAGTTACACAGTGCTGGAATCCGTAAAAAGATTCAGAAAACAACCTAGGGCTCCGTGCCCGGCTACATGCATTCAGAGGAAATAAAATATAAAGAGTCATAACATAAAAATAGAGTTTGACAGCTGATTCCCATGATCACAGCTCCTCCTTCAGCCATCCTATCTCCTACCTTGGTTACCTGTGGAAAACCACAAAATAAGGGTGAGTAATGAATTACTCAGTAAGAATCCCCAGCCGGGGTACAATACAACATACATTGTCATCTAGCAGAAAGGTATGCAAGCTATGAATATAAACACAGAATAGAGCACATAGCTTAAATCCACACATACACCTCGGATGCCAACTCAGGGTCTTACTCCGGAATAATCCACCTCATGATACGATCCTATACGAGAAACAAGTCTCAGCCTCAGCCTGTCTACTATTGATACGAAAGGTGAACTGGCTCAAGATCACGAGGAGCTCTCCGGTCGGCGCTGTAATGAGCGTAAGCGGCACCGCATGCTACTGCAGACCATGGGGGGTGCCGCGTCTAGTGGCAAGCTGCCCAGGTCCAGTCACCATGCCTAACTAAATCTCTGGATCGGTGTCACTGACATAGGGTGTGAGACACGGACACGTGAACTATGTCACCTGAACCACCGCACTTTGAGGCTAAGGAACCGATCGTGGTAGGTCGACACCGGAAGCCCGTCCTTGCCCTAACAGGTGGCAATCAAGGGCTACGGCCGAACACGCTGAGGACGTGCCGACTGTTGGGGACGAGGCAATGCCAAGTCATCATCCCGACCGTTGGGGCATTTAACAGTCTGCCACCCTCACCCAAGATTGCAGGGCCAGCCGTTAGGGTTAGCTAAACCCTAACGGGGATCAGGGACGGAGTACCGTCTCGTACGTCCCTGTCATGGATGCAAGTTACGTTATGCATCCGGCCCGGATGATCCTACCTACCTGAACTCTAAACTATAATATCAACAGCAAACAATCCAATACAATCCAATACGTGCTCAACAGATACAACAAACCTAGCATGATACTACGAAGCAAGAACAGATACGAGCTGCCAGAACGGAACAACCTAGCATGGACTAACATGAGAAACAACATAAGAAATCATGCCAGTCGGGAATTCAGAACAGAGCACCTATCAATAAACATGCTGATGAACACAAACAAGCATACAAACAACATCACATAATATATCACAGGGCCCACACAACTCCGGTAAGAAATCCTTACCTTGGTCGGGAGGCAACTAAACACAAAATCCTAAGCTACGATCGATCCCGAGCTAGCTAACGAGAACGCAGCGAGGCTGACACGCGGACGGGCAGGCTGCACGGCGAGGCTGCTACTGGGCGCTGATGGGTGGCAGGGCTGCACGCTGGCACGGCGCTGGGGAGCGGGCGAGACAAGGCGCTCAAGCTCGGACGCGAACGGGCGGGCGAGCGACGCGGAGAGGCTGGGCGCGCGCGGGCAATCTGGGAGCGATGCAGGTGCTGGCGAGGAGCGGGCGCGCTGGCTGCTCGGCTGGTGCGTGCGACGGCTGCGACAAGGCGATCTGGGAGTCTGGCTCGGCTACTAGGCGACAAGCTGAACGACGGCACTACAGGGGCGATGGACCTGCTGCTGTGCGTGCGGCAGGGGCGATCTGGGCGTGATGGAGCTGACGATCTGGGCGATCTGGCCTGTTGGTGCGTGCGACGATGGGGCTGCTGGCTGGGGGCTTCTCTCGGCTTGCTGCAACCAAACACAAACACCCACGCACTTCTAACCACTCGACCAACCAGCATATCAAACGGAGAAGGAGAAGAAGAAGAAGACGAAGAACCTTACCGGAAAGACGATCGAACCTCGGGGCTGCAAGAGAGCAAGAATTCGGCTTTGGGAGCTAGGGAGAAGAGCTTGGGCGGCCAAGAAGCATTTGGAGAAGAAGACCCAAAACCCTACATTTCTTTTCTTTTAATCAAATGCACCAAAACTCCAAAGATCCAAGGCTAACCAAGATATGTCGCGGAAAGAGTAACAAGAGCTCCCAATAGCTCAACTGGCACACATCCCAATAAGATTCCCAGAGACTCGGGTTTGAATCCCAACTACTACACAAATTCCATACATTTTTACTTTTGCACCTAACCAAGCCCAAACACTTCCACAAAGCCTCAAAAACTACAAAAGACCATCCAATAATTTTTAACAACTGGAAAAGACATAAACGGCCCGACCAAATTACCAAAATACCCCTAGGGCATACCTGGAAGACCGGGATGAAAACCTGGGCCGTTACATACCGACATCCTGGTTCGAATCACTGACAGCAAGGAAGGTTTGTAAATGTTGATACAAGTCTTCCGAAGGATGACCACTAAAAGTTTCATTGACTTTAAACATGTTATACATATTATTAATCAAAACAGGACGCCTACCTCAACATTAGGTCTAACCATACCTAGATATGATACATGATTGAATAATCTTGCTTCTGTCCTCATGACTTTGTCCCTATCATCTACTCCTTGTGCTAGGGGTAGATTTGTATTGTTATTCACATTTGCTCCAACTTCTACGCCTGTTGCTATTGGTGACAGGTCAATTACTCCAGAGTGATTCTGCGCTATTGGTCCATCCTTTTTGGGTTTCTCCTTCTCTGTGCACATATTTTCCTATGAAGGGTTTGCTAAAGTTCTGAATCTAACAAAGGAGTTGTTCTCATGCACAGTTCCCACTAGAATGTTGAAGCAAGTATCAAATATGAAAACATTTTTTTTATAATATAAACAACCTCGACTTAAAAATAAATTGATACAGTCCCCAACAACGGTGCCAAAAACTTCATTGTTGATTGCTGAGTTGCCTTGTGTGTAATAATCTCACACTCGCACGAGTATATGCGGTCTGCAGTAAGTAGTAAGTAATTTATCGATCTCCACAAGAACTGTGATTTATCCTAGGAGATGTTTAGAATTAAACAGTAGTAAGATGGATTGAGAGAGGTAAGACTACACTAAGATACTCATGGAGAGTAATGACAACGCGCTGCGAAGAAACATGCGGTAAGAAATAACTAAAATACTATGCCTTACAAACTTGCACTTTTGCATTCGTTCGCATCAAGTTCGACTTCCGTTGCAACTTGATGTAACGATAATCTGGCACTACGTATGCAATAGTTACGTGTTTATTCCTAAACTATGATTAGAAGAATTAAAGGTTTAATTCTAACCTACTGAACATGCAACTAGATTTAGGTTATTTCTTCTTCCGATTCAACCTATTAGTTTGTGTGGTTGTCCGATCGACACTTACCGTTGAGATTTGCTCCTAGTTAACATGCATAAGTTAAACCTTCCTATATCTTTTTAACACATGCTACGACTACTAAATGTTTTTCTAACGTTGCCTTAAGGAATTTAGTTCATCATACAAACAAAGAACATAGGAAGTGAAATGAAGATCATACTAAAATTCATATTGAAAAATAGAGAAGACAATAAACTCTCGGTTTCTAATCTTATGACTCTCTCTTCCTCCCTCTCGCTATTACAGAGATCGTCTTTCATAAGCTTCTTTGCCAACCCTCAGAATATTCCAAAATAGGCATGAATCAATCAACATGACATCTTTTCTTGTTTAAACTTGCCAATTATGTTTTAATTTGTCTAAGGTAAGAATCTCTTAATTTCTGCAATTTGTCTCGTAGTGTCTCGTTAGTCAACTTCTTGCTCTTAATTGATTCTTTCCTTATTGTGCTTTTAGCGATTTGGCCTTTCTCTCTCCCAAGCATGACTTGCATGCAATCGCGTGTCTTAACTCTTAATTCTTAGCTCTAGACCGATTCACAAACACAATTTTATGCAAAAATAGTTAATCAGCATAAGCCTTGTTAAATATGCATTAAGTGTGCTAATTTCTTCAATTTAAGTTATAATCCATATCTTGCCATTTATTCCCACAATGTGTAAGCATTAACAAATTACACCTTTTCTCTTTATTTTTACCTTGCTCGTATTAAATCTTATATAATAACCGCACACAATGATCCAAAATTATCTTGAATTCTGACTCTATTTGAGAGTCATCACGCGTCATTCAGAGTTCTATTGGCATAGTAGCAGGGATGAATCAATTTTTATACCTTTAGTCCAAGTATAGCTCCTATCGCATAGTCCTTGGCATCACACTTGAGCTCGAAAGGCTTCTTCCAGTTAGGGGATATCATAATTGGAGCAGTATTCAATGCCTTTTTTAGCTGCTCGAATGCGTGCAAGTTGCGTTGGTCAAAATTAAATGATCTTTCAGCTTTTAAAAGCTCGCACATCGACTTCACGATTTTTAAAAAATTCTTAATGAAAGGTCTGTAGAAACAGACATGGCCTAAGAAACTATGCATTCCTTCCACGTTTCTAGATTCCCAACCGTGTTTCCAATAGGGCGAGTGATCAGCCTATCAACAAGTTGAATTGTGATAGTCGTGGGTTTGGCTTCACCCATTCAACCTTTTGTAGAATGCTCGCTCAATGTGATGGTTACCAATCTTAACCGGAATAGTGAATTGACCAAGATCAACTTCTTTCATATGAATTTTGTTTTGGACAATCGCACTATATTCCTCATTTAACGCAACCACCTTGAATTCCTCAAATTTACAAGCTCGTTCCTAGGCCAGGCACCGAGACATCCAGTAATGTCACATGTAAGTTTCGAAACTCGGACTTTGAGGGGAGTATACCCTCAAAGCCCAAGTCTTCAACCACTGTGCCCACCCCTTGGAGACAAGACATTGCTCTCTTTGATCATTTAATGAAAATTAATTTACTTTTTGTAGTCAACATGATTCCTCCCTTCCTTAAAATTCTCAAAGTGTGAATTTCTTATTTGGTGTAATCCCTATATATATGTTTTTCAAAGGAGTATAAGGAGACAAGAATGTATTTTTTAAAAAAAATTAGAAACACGGTTAAGAACCGAGAAACGAGGATAGAGAATACATTCCTGTCACTAGCCCCATTTAGTCCACGAGAAATTTTCTTTCCCAACGCCAGTCTCCGTTCCCCGCCTAATCGAGGATTTCCCACCTGGAGACTAGCCTAGAAGGAAAATGAACTAGGTTCAATCATATAGTAACAACTTATAGAAATTAATTTTTTTCCAAATTTTTTTGACATCCACATCTTATCAAAGCGAAATGTTTCATGAAAATAATTAAAAAGAATAAGTTTATAAAAAATTGATAGGTATAAAATAAATGGCACGTAACTATTTTCGTTCCTTTCAGAAAATGACACGTAATTATTTTGTCACATGTGTTGCATTATTGGTCCCCTTTTCTTGGGGTTTTTTGTGTTGCATTATTAATACTTTTTTTTGTTTTATTGAAACTTTTGCATTATCATTGTTTTTTTTTTGTTTGAATTAATATTATTATTATGCTACTTGAAGAAAACATTGTCTTTGGTGGGTCTAAGCCGTCACATCTGATGCGCTTGCGTATACGAAGGTTCCAATAATCTCAAATTGTATTGGAGATTTTATACGTTCAGACTAAAAAACCTAAAAATATTTCATCAATAGTACCATTTTTTAAAAAAGATGTTTCATATTTATCAGAAAAATAGGATGATCATTGTAAAACGGGCAAAATACCAAAGCTTTAATGAGTCCTTTACTTTTAAATTCAATTAGTTTTTAGTGGATAGTTTCAATCAATTATGAGTTTGATAGATTTAATCAATTCTCATATTTCATTGTAATTTTTAATTCTAGATTCAATTAGTTTGTCGATAGTTTTCAATCACTTCTTTGATAGGCTTCAAAATAAATTCTTCTTACTCAAGAATCTTCATCAATAGCTTCTGTTCTTAAATAGAAATTTTATGTCGATTTAGTTTATTAATTACAGGGCCATCAATCAAATGAAAAACTTTTTAGTTAGTTCTAGATTAATGGGGAAGGGGGACCAACAAATCCTACATAGATGACACATCTACTCTCAAACGATATGAGAGCCGAATATCGATTTTCTATCGATTTTCGGGATCGAACTCGTAACCGTGGAGTTGAAATGAATTAATACCAGACAAGATAACCAACTGCATGATTAACCTTCGGTGTATATATATATATATATATATATATATATATTCAACGATACAAATTACAAACATGCAATTAATGAAGAAAGCTAATCAAAATCCCAAGAGCGCGAAATGTTAATAGAAAAGATTAGATCTTCATTACCAAATATGAAATGATGAATTAACCACGATTAATAATTATGAAGTGTTGAATGTTCCGTCTCAATAAATTATTTCGCTTTTTAGGATATCCAACTTCTACAATTTATATTGGGTAGATGAAAGGACAAAATTGGAAAATAAAAAAAAATCTATTCTAATCTACTATAAATGAAATATTTGTTTTAAATACTATAATTAAAATGGACATAAAAAAATTACTATTAAAAGTAATTTTCTGATTTTTTTAAAATATTTCTTATAATCCCAATTAATTTCTTTCTTAAATCACAAATCAGCCTCATTTCATTGTTGGGGGTCGGCTAAAATACTTCAGATATTTTATACATCTATATTTGTTTATTGTGCGTTTGAATTTGGGGAAGTGAAAGTAATTTGGATGGATAAATTTTTCGTTTATAGATTGGTGTTTCGAACAGAAGCGAAAGAGAAAACTATGTTTGTGGATTTGTATTGGAAGGGGACCGAAAAGTTTGGAAAGGAAAAAAATTATATGGATGTCACAATTTTAGAAAAAGTATTTTTTTTTTCTTTTTTGAAACAACAATTTTAGAAAAAGTTAATTATAGCAAAAATTGATTCAAAACAAAGTTAAATTGATAGTTTTAATAAAGTGAACTAAATCAAGTGAAATTATGGAATGGATTAGTGATGTTATGTTTTCATTATTTGGTTGTAAACAAGTTTAACACAAGTATCACAGATTCGAGCCCGATAATCGATATTTGTCTCCCTCCTCCAATATAAACTAAAAAAATATAAAAAATCAAGTGAAATTAAGAATTTTAAATCTTTTAAAAATTATGCCTTTAATCAAATTTAATGAATTCAAACAATGAAAGTTGAAATATTTTGATATTTATGAATTTTTTTTAAAAAAAATTTATAATATAGAAATGCTAGAATTTATTATCTACAACGATTTTATTTTTTATATAAAATTTTCCTTTTATCTTCTAAATAATTTTTGTAAATTATCCTTATTGACGATTCTCATTAGAAATCCCTTCAATATCTGAGATTTTTTCGTGGCTGTATTATTTGCTGAATCTTTTAGGGTGTGTTTGGAGCACCGGTTTGATTATAATAGATGGAAGGTTATAATAAACGGTGAATTATTATAAGTGGTATTTGAGGGACAAGTTATTATAACAACGATTATAATAAACGCGGTTTGAGGGGCTGATTATGTAACAAAAAGTCTAAACGGTGAATTATTATAAGTGGTGTTTGAAGGGCTAATTAGGTAGCAAAAAGTCTAAACGGGCCCAAACACACAAAAAATCCTAACTAATTGTGGTAGAGGAACAAACACTATATAGGGTTCAAACTCGTGACCGAGAAATTAAAATGAATTAATATTAGACAAGATAACCAACTGCGTCACTGACCCTCGGTACACGGTTGTAATGTTTAAATGAAAGGATGTTTTCGTATTTTACAAATTAAGCATTTTCTATTTTTTAAAGAAGTTTTAAAAATTTGCTAGGCATATAATATTTTAGGGGCTTTTGCATGTATATTACAAAATGGATAAAATATTACATGAATAGCACAATAATGAAAATATTTGAACATATAGCAAAAATTGTAAATTTATAGACTTCATATTGATAGATTCTATCGATAAAGGGTGATAGAATCAATTACTAATAAATAAAGTAAATTGATAGACTTCCATCAGATTCTATCAAGAGTCTATCAATAAGAGCCGATAGAATCAATCACTAATAAAATTGATAGACATCTATCACTAGAGAATGATAGATTCTATCAAAGGCTTCTATAAAAAAAAGTAAATAATTTTTTTTTTAAATGACAGAATTTACTATAAAAGAATTATTTTTAAAAATGTGCTATAATTGTAAACTGTGGTAAAAGAGTTGTTATACAGCGCAAATTCCCAACATTTTATACAAATTTAGCTAATTGTATACATAACTCATAAATCTATCGTGTTTTCATTTACTCCATTTTAGATTTAATATCACAGCCTATTAGATTATGTTAGATTAAGTCAATTGAATATATTATTTAGTTTGTTAGATCTGTAATTTTGTTGTGATCTTTTTCTAATAGAAGATTATTCAATATTCTATTATTGCATTATTGTATATATGTACATCCTAACATAGAAAATGATAACCAGATAGTTTTAGATTCTCCATGAGGATGTACATGATATATACAATAATAGAATATAGAATAAATGTAACACCGTGCTTTATTAAAAGTCGGTTGCAACTCAAAACCAATCAACATACATCCATTTAGACAATATTTACACGATATCTACATTTAATATCTACAAACATTGATAATGATTTTGGGAATAAACACTATTTTAATAGGATCAATTATTTTTTCTCTTGTGTTCCTAATGAAAAATTAGGAATCATAAATATGGTAGATAAATATCAAGCACAACACAACGATTTTAACGTGGAAAAACTTCCTCAAGGCGAGGAGTAAAAAATCACGGACCGAAGTCAAAATCTCCACTATAATCAATAATGAGTTACAACAAATTCTCCCTAGTCATAACTAGAGGTATACAATAGATAATAACTCAAGATAACTAATCTCGGCAAAAACCAAAGAGAAACAAATAGAAAAGTCTCACAAATTGTGGAACCAATCGCCACTAGAATATGGATGTAGAAGTCTCTAAAACTCGATCCCACTATTCAGATTGAAAACCCTCGTGTTACAAACACGCTGTGAAAATTTCAGCTTGATCTAAGGGTTGGTAATCTCGAAAATTCCAAAACTCGAAACCTGGGCGAAATCCTTTTTCTTTCTATTATTTCTCTGCCGTCACTTTCTTTCTCTCGATGAAACTTTAAAAAGTGAAATAATTCACTTTAAAACAACAGCCCTAATGGGCCATGTGATGTGGGCTCACAAAATTAATAAACCCAACAAATTTCTCCTTATTCACTGTGTGGAGGAGCTTGCCATTCTTGCAGCGGAACGACAAAGTTGAAGTTTCTCTCTTGGTAGATTCTTAGTCAACATATCTGATCCATTATAATTAGTATGTATCTTCTCAAGCTCAAACAAGCCATCATTCAACGCATCTCTCATCCAATGATACCTCACATCTATATGTTTAGTTATGGAATGAAAAGTAGAGTTCTTACCAAGATGAATAGCACTCTGGTTATCACAGAATATCACATATCATTGTTGCTTGAAGCCAAACTCTTGTATAAACTGCTTCGTCCACAACATCTCTTTGCATGGTTCTACTGCAACTATTATATTATCCTTCTATAGTAAAAAGTGCAACGCACTTCTGTAGTCTTGACTGCCAAGACACTGCACCACCTGCAAACGTCATCAAATAATTCGAAGTAGACCGTCGGTTATCTAAATCTCCTGCCATATCTGAATCAGTATAGCCTACAAGCAAGGACTTTCCACTTCCAAATGTGAGCCTCAAACTTGAAGTGCCTCTCAAATATCTCATGATGCATTTGACTACCTCCTAATGTTGTTTTCCTAGATTTGACATAAATCGACTAACAACTCCAACAACATGAGCAATATCAAGTCTAGTACTCACCATGACATACATCAAACTCCCAACTAGTGGAGCATATGAGACTTTCCTCATTTCTTAGAAGGACTCTGTTTGCTACTAAGTTTGAAATGACTAGAGACAGTGGAGCTAACAACTTTAGCTTTGTCCATGTTGAATCTTTCAAACACCTTTTCTAAAAAAAGAACTACGTCGTTTGAAGAATATGTGAGAAGTAATTTGAGAGAACACTTTTTGAGAGCTTGAAAATTTGGAGGCTTGTTAGAGAAGACTCTTGGAAGGTTGATGCAAGGTATTTGAATGGACATAAGATTAAAATATGACCATTTGATTTAGGGTAAAAATAATGGATGGGTGAGATTTAATCAAGATGGGATGAAATGTGGCCATTGGATTAAGGTAAAAGGTATTGATGGTTGAGATTTAATAGATAGAAGATGGGAAGAATTTTAGATAAAAAATGGTAGAAAATAATAAGAAAATCTCGTTTTGTCTAAATGGGTATTTTTTTGCCAATCTTGTTTTGCTCATATCTTCCTCGTTTGAGCTCCGATTCGGACGATTCAAGATGCGTTGGAATCCTCTTTTCGAAATCTACAAGATACAACCTTTGAAACACTAAAATAGTCAGTACAAAAATTGAGTTTGTTATCATCAAAATATTTGGATTGATTTGAAGCTTTAAAGCTAACAGTAAGGTGGTGCTTGGCGTTGCCCAAGGTTTGGTTTCCATGTTGTTTCTAGAGCTAGCTTGGTTGGAACAAGCCGTCATTTCCCTGAGGGCTTGTTCCTGTTAAAAAAGTTTCGAGAATTGACCCCTCATTCGACATTTGAGTAGGTATTGCTAGTTCTAAGTTGGTGAATCCATCGATTGTGGAATCCCCCTGTTGTTGCTTCTGAGAGAGTTGGTTGTTGTAGCCTTTGTTGAGCAAGATTGCAAACTTGCGTGGAGTTCGCTGTCCTTTGGAGGTTCGCTTGCTAGGGAATCGTTCCGTTTAGAAGGAGTCAGCTTAGCTCCTGTGTTGTGGAGGTGGTCAGAGTGGCGCAGCGGTCAGCCCCACTAGAGGGTCCCTGCGTTGTGTTGTTAGCAAGCGGCAAGTTGTTTGACCATGCGAGGGAAGTGGTCAGTCCAGTTCGAGAGTGTAACGGCCCAATTTTCCATGCTGGTTTCCCAGGTGTTTTCGATTCATGGTTTGGATGTTCAGTTGGGCCGTTAGAGCTATTCTAACCCTTGAGGGCATTTTGGTCATTTTTCCCTCAGGGCCGATTTGGTGTTTAACTAGAGTTTTGGGTTGTTTCTGTCATTCGATAAGATTGGTTGTTCTTTAGTTTCAGGTTTCCAGGGTTAGAATGCATTTTGAGAAGTTTGGTGGCTTTCTGGTTAAAGGGGAGAACAAGAATCAATTGTGTGGTTGTTGGGACTCGAATGGTGTTGGATTTCGGAGTCTAGCTTTTAGATAAAATAAGAGATTAAAGGTGTTGCTCTTGGGATTCGAACCCAGGTGGCTAGGAGTTGAGGTTTGTTGTTGATTAATTAAGAATTAATTAATGTTGCTGCTGGGATTCGAACCTGTGACCTGCTAGGCTTTTGGAAGCTTGGATTGGAAATGGAAATTAGGATTTTAATGGTGTTGTTGCTAGGAATCGAACCTTGGTTGTTTCAGAGTTGAGAGCTTGGTTTAAAAGAGTTTTAAAATAGAAAATATAAGGCCTTGCTTGTGGGATTCGAACCTCTGACCTGTAAGGGTGCTTGAAGGCTTGGATTAAATGAGATTTAATCAAAAGAAATTGTGTTGTAGCTGGGACTCGATAGGGGAATGCCCAGGAGTGGGAATCGTAGAACCTAAGCTAAAAAGAAAAAAAAAAGATTTGTGTTTCACTCTTTCCCTTGCCGCACGACTTCTATCATCTTCTCCACCTTCATCTTGTCGTTTCTCCAAGAATCGAGAGGTAAGCCTTCTTCTCCTTCTTCTTTTCTAGTCGAAACCCTTTTCCTTGATGCTTGGTCAAGCCCTAACCGAGCAAGATGTTTCTTCATTTTGTAGCCGAGAGTTTGGAGGAGTCCTGAAGCTGAGGCCAACCTTGTTCCTTCTCTTGAGTGTGTGCCGACCAGCCATTCTTGATCCTCTTCTTGTGTAGCTGTAAGCCTTAGTTGGAGAGTTGTTACCGCATAACCAAACACCCAGCCCCTTGCTGCCACACGACCAGCAGCAAAGGCAGTCGATCGCCCTTGCACGCAGAGACCTTCACCGTAGCCAGCGGCAGCACCATCCGCGTCCTGTCGCCCGATCGCTCGCGCCCATCGTCGCTGCTGCAATGCCGCGTCTCCCAGCCTCAGCACCATCTCGCCCTCATGCTCTCGCACCAAAAAGCGCGCGTGCGTCGCCGCGTATAGCGAAAGCCGCCCGCGTCGCCGCCTCGCCCTCGCGAAGCCACGCTAGGACAGCCCCTGCTCGCCGTGTGCAGCCACGTCGCCAGCCCGCGCAACAGTGCCTCTTCGCCAGGCAAAGCTTCGCCCTAGCGAAGCCCCGAGGCAGTGGAGATGTTTTCCCCGGTTGCCGTCTGGTTCTCGAATTTGGGTAAAGCCCTAATCTTGGGAGTTTGTACTATTGTTTTGTGTTGTGTAGTTGATTAATTATTACGCCTCTATCTGTTAGGTTTTCGTGATTGTTCTGTAGCTCGGGAAGTTCTATTTGTTGTCTTCTACAGCTTCTAACTTCAGGTAAGGATTTCTTACCGGGGTTGTGTGGACCCTGCGAAATAATTTAATTGCACATTGATATTTTGTGAGTGTTTATGAGCATTCTAGTGGATAGGATCCTTGTTTCTGATTTGCTGGCATGTTTGTTGTCTTGTTCATGTTAGCTCCATGCTAGGGATTTTCTTACTCTGGCATATCCATGTTTCCTGTTCATTTTCTGTAGAGCCATGCTAGGATCGTGTTGTTATTGATTATTGCCTGGTCGATCTGTTAGCTTGCATTACCGTACCTAGGAAACTGTTAGGAGTTACTAGTTTAGGTCTCGCATGGGTAAGACCCCGATGGGCACCAATGCGTTGTCAGCGTGTGTAAGTCCCCGATGGGCATCACACTGTTGCGGTATGTGCAAGTCTCAGATGGGCATCATAGTGCAGCTAGGGAGCGTGAGACCCTGTAGGGCAGCTTGTGAACCTAGTAGGAGGAAGTCCCCGATGGGCATTCTTGTGCTTAAGCAGGTATAAGTCCCCGATGGGCTTCCATGTTGAGTAGGTGTAAGACCCCGATGGGCATCCTCCAGCTTAAGCAGGTGTAAGTGTAACGACCCAGATTTCCGTTCCGGTCCAGGTTCGTTCGGCTGAGTATTCGGTTTTTTGGTTGGGCCGTTAGGGCTATTTTAACCTTTAAGGGCATTTTGGTCATTTTTCCCTAAGGGCCGGTTTTGCAATTAATCAGAGTTTCGGAGTTGTTTCTGTCAACTGTTTAGTTTGATTACTCTTCGGTTCCAAGTTTCCAGGGTTAGATTGCATTTGGAGTAGTTTGAAGGTTTTTCCGGTTAAAAGAGAAAATTAAGAATTAAATGTTGGTCTGTTGGGACTCGAAGGGTGTTGGATTTGGGAGTTTGGCTTTTAAATAAAATAGGAGATTAAAAGTTTTGCTTCTGGGACTCGAACCTGTGACCAGCTAGGGTTTGGGAGGCTTGCTTTGTAGAGAATAAAATAACAGGAAAAAAAAATGTTGTTGTTG
The DNA here is from genome assembly GCA_036507275.1 of Sicyos edulis. NCBI lineage: Eukaryota > Viridiplantae > Streptophyta > Magnoliopsida > Cucurbitales > Cucurbitaceae > Sicyos > Sicyos edulis. The sequence continues at coordinate 8,889,212 of CM071847.1, forward strand.
GGATTCGAACCCTTGACCTGCAAGGGGGTTCGGAGGCTTGGATTAAAAAGAATTAATTAAGAGAAAATTCTTGCTGCAGCTGGGACTCGAATGGGGAAAGCCCAGGACTTTTCAATCTACAAAATAAATCAAAGGAATAGTTTTTTTTTCTTTCTTTCCTACCCGTAGCCGCTTCTCCACCTTGGTTTTTGCCATTTCTTCTTCCCTTCCCCACCATTCTTGCCGATTCCACCATCTTCTCTCCTTCCCATCTTCTTCTTGCCGATTCTCCAAGAAGCCGAGCCAAGATTTCGAGAGGTAAGCTCTTTGCCCTAGCCGTGTGTTCAAGTGTTGGAAGTTCTCCCTAACCGAGCAAACTTTTTCCTTTTTTTATAGCCGAGTACCCTTGGCCCTTGGGAGTTGCCGAAGCCTTGCTCCTTCATCTTGAGAGTGCCAAACACCATTCTTGCTCCTCTCCTTGTGTAGCCGCAAGCCCTAATGCTAGGTCTTGCCCGAGAGGTGTTCTTCGCAAGCCCTAGTTGGAGTTTTGTTGCCGAATCACATCAAGCAACCAGCCCTTGTTGTCACACCTTCCCCCAAGCTTTCTTCTTGCAACCGACTCTTGTGAGGTGAGTTTCTTCTCCTTGGCCGAGAGCCATAACATGCTGGTTGGGTGTGTCCTAATCGTTCTCATGTTGTTTTGCAAGCTCCAACTGAAGCCATTTGAGTTCCCGTAGCAAGCCTAACATCCATGAGCATCACCTAGCCAAGCGCACTTCCGGGGTGAGTTTTTCAACCCTAGCCGAGAGCATGGTTGTTGGGCTGGTTGGTGTTGTTTGATATTCGAGAAAGCTAACTGGTGTTTTGTTGTTGTTAAGGTGAAGCCCTAGCCGAACCCAGGTTGTTTTGTAGGGAGGTCGAGAGCTCCTTTGGTCAACTCCTTAGTGTTTGGCCGAGAGCTTGTGAAGCTCACCAGGTAACTTCCCGATTCTTGTTTCCCTAAGTTTTAGGTTAGGGGTAATTAGATTACATTGTTGATGCTTGTTGTATGTTTTTGCTAGGATTGTGTGTTCTGCAGCTCAAGGAGCATTGTATTTGTTACTGCTTATTTCCAGGTAAGGATTTCATATCGGGGTTGTGTGGGCCCTGGGTAACACTTTAATAGCACATTTATATTTTGCAAGTATGTATGAGCATTCTAGTGGATAAGGATCTTTGTTTCTGAATTGCCGGCATGTTTGTTGATTTATCCATGTTTCCTGTTTTAAGTCTTATTGAGCCATGCTAGGGATTATTCTTACTCTAGCATATCCATGTTTCCTGTTTAAGTTCTGTAGAGCCTGCTAGGATCGTGTTGTCATAGATTTCTGCCTGGTCGGACTGTTAGCTTGTATTACTATGTTAGGAGACTGTTAGGAGCTGTTAGTGCAGGTCTCGCATGGGTAAGTCCCCGAAGGGCACCAATCGTTGTCAGTGAGTGTAAGTCCCCGATGGGCATCACACTGTTGCGGTATGTGTAAGTCCCCGATGGGCATCATAGTGCATCTAGGGAGTGTAAGACCCTGTTGGGCAGCTTGTGAACTTAGTAGGAGTAAGTCCCCGATGGGCATCCTTGAGCTTAAGCTGGTATAAGACCCCAATGGGCTTCCGTGTATTGAGTAGGTGTAAGACCCTGATGGGCATCCTCGTGCTTAAGCTAGTGTAAGACCCCGATGGGCAACCTTGAGTGCTGCTTGAGTAAGACCCTGTTGGGCGTCATCGCGCTTAAAAGTAAGTAAGTCCCAGATGAGCCTTACCTGGTATAAGACCCCAATGGGCATCCTGCAGGTGTAAGACCCCGATGGGCATCCTTGTATTGAGTTGGTGTAAGACCCCGAAGGGCATCCACGTGTTCTAGATGGTGTAAGACCCCGATGGGCATCCAAACTGAAAACTGAATGTAGGTTGCGGTAGTAAGTCATTGAATAAGCAAGTTCTAGAATGGCAGTTAGCCTGAGCCAGGTTGTTGCTTCTGTGCTCGTATTTGGTTGCATATATCTGTTGCTAGATGATTGGTTTTTCGTATTATACGCAGGTTGGGGATTCTTACAGAGCGACTCGTTGCTCACCCTTATTTTTCTGTGGTTTTCCACAGGTAACTTGGGACCTAGACTGGATGGCTAGGAAGGTGCTGCTGGATGATCATGGATAGAGTACTCTGAGTCTTGTTGTGTCTGTTCTTAGTTCCTTTGCATGTAGACAGGGCACGAAGCCCTTAGGTGGACTTGTTGTATTTCTGAATATTAAATTATTTGCTTCAGTTTCATTTTGTTGAAATAGTTTTGGATGTTTTCACTTGCAAATAAACGAAACTCTAGCTAGGGTTGGATTTGATAAATGTTTTTACAGGTGTTTGGAAATAGGGACAGGTCCTAAAACTGAATTTCACTAAATGCTTTTTTGTTTTAACGTTTTTTTATAATTCTGCATTTATGATTCGAGTCTATTTACATGCATAAGAGGTTTAAGACCTAGGTGTAGGACCCTATTCTGGTCGGGTCTTTACAGTAAGACCCCGATGGGCAACCTTGAGTGCTGCTTAAGTAAGACCTTGTAGAGCGTCATCGCGCTCTAAAGTGAGTAAGACCCCGATGGGCATCACCAGGTATAAGACCTCGATGGGCATCCTGCGGGTGTAAGTCCCCGATGGGCATCCTTGAGTTTGAGCTGGTGTAAGACCCCGATGGGCATCCACGTGTTCTAGCTCGTATAAGACCCTGATGGGCATCCACGTGTTAAACCGAATGTAGGTTGTAGTTGTAAGTCCCGAAGGGCAGCTCGGTAAGTCCTTGAATAGGCAAGTTCTAGGAATGACGGTTAGCTTGAACCAAGTTGTTTTCTCTGTGCTCGTGATTGGTTGATTATATCTGTGTGCTAGATGATTTGTTTTCATATTGTACCCTAGTTGTGGATTTTTACTAAGCGACTCGTTGCTCACCCTTACTTTTCTGTGGTTTTCCACCAGGTAACTTGGGACTGAGACTGGATGGCTAGGAGGAAGTTGCTGGATGATCATGGATAGAGTACTCTGAGTCTTGTTTCGTCTTCTCTTAATTTTGTTGCATGTAGACAGGGCACGGTGCCCTTAGGTGGACTTTGTTGTATTTCTGGATATTAAACTATTTGCTTCGTTTTTGTTGAAATTGTTCTGGATGTTTATACTTGCAAATAAAAGAAACTCTGGCCAGGGTTGGATTTGATAAATCTTTTGACAGGTGCTTGGAAACATGGACAAGTCCAAATAACTAAATATCACTGAACGTTTTATGTTTTAAAGTTTTTAGAATTCTGCATTCATGTTTTCGGGTTTATTTACATGCATAAGAGGTTTAAGACATAGGTTTAGGACCTTAATCGGGTTGAGTCGTTACAGAGAGTTTGAGCTGTTGCTGGGAAGTTGTTGGATCTTTGGAGTTTGAGAAACCCCTAGTTTCGTTGGTGGTTGAGTTGCACCGTGGATGCCAGCCTCGAGTCTTAACCTTTGAGGTAGCCTGCTGGTTTGTGTTACTTGCAATCCGTCAGCCATTGTGGTTGTCGTTATTCGTATTCCTTGCGATGTCGAGGGTGGGGTTTCTGGTTGGAAGATGAGTTAGGCCTAAGCTAAAAGGAGGAAGTCCTTTGAGTAGCTAGTTGGACTTGAGAGTTGCATGTCCTTGGAGGCGAGCTTCGCCGTCGTAAGCTTGAGTCGAGTTCTACAGAGCAAGCCTTTCCCAGGCTTGGTTCCTAGTTGTTGTGCGTTCCCAGTTGGAGTTATAGTTAAGCCAAGTTGAGTGGGTTGGCACAGTGGTGTCGTAGCATTGGTTGGTTAGACCTTTGAGTTGTTAACCTCAAGCTGTTGTGTCCGCAAGTAGCCGCGTGGTGTTATCTTTCTTGCTACTCGGGTTGCCATGAGAAAATTTTGGTTGCTTCCTTGTCTGGCGGTGGTTTTCTTAGGCCAGTTGCTGGTAGGATTGCGTTGGAGTGGTTGCAGTCGGCCGTTGAGGGGCACAGTTTGATGGTTTGGCTAAGTGGAGCCTGTGCCTTGACCTTGTTGTTTAGTGTGACCGTGGTTGAAGTTTCAGCTGGTGTAAGTGGTTTTAGCCGTCTGGTGTGAGATTTGTAGGCAAACATGGGAGTTCGCAGGTCTCTTGGGAAGTGAGAGTAGGCCGACTGGTTTCTAGAACCCAAGAGGTTCAGTTGTTTGGTCGACATGGTGTAGGGTTGAGGCTGTTTGTTAACAGCTGTGAGCGTTTAGGGAAGTTACGTCGGTGCGTAGCGTAGAGTTTTAGAGCTTGTGGCCAGTCCACGAGTTGTTGAGAGTAGCACCGTGGAGAGGCGTTTTGGTTAGCACCGTGGTGAGCCCCAGGGTGTAAGACCGTTTGATAGTTGGAGTGAGTCGGAGCATGTAGCTTTCCGATTAGCACTGCACGTCTCTTTCTTCAGAGCTCAGCGTATATCTAGTTTTGGTTGAGGTAGTTTGTGGCAGTCTCGTGGGCATTGTGGCTTTGAGCCTTTAGGAACCCAAGAGGGTTGAGTTTGAGGGAGAACTGGTGAAGTTTTAACCGGGAGCTCAGTTGGTTAACGTTTAGTTGAGTTTTTCCTAGAGCTGTTTTAGTCTTGGGACTTTCGAGGTCGAAAGTCTTAAAAGGAGGGAGTATAGTAACGGCCCAGTTTTCCATGCTGGTTCCCTAGGTGTTTTTTATTCATGATTCGGATGTTTGGTTGGGCCGTTGAGCTATTTATTCCTTAAGGGCATTTTGGTCATTTTTTCCTCGGGGCCTGTTTTGAGGATAATCAGGATTTCAGGGATATTCCTGTCCTGTTGTAACGGCCCAGGTTTTCACTCCGGTCTTCCAGGTATGCCCAAGGGGTATTTTGGTAATTTGGTCGGGCCGTCAGGGCCGTTTATGTCTTTTCTAATTGCTAAAATATTGGTTGGATTTATGTAGGTTTGTGAGGCTTTGTGGAAGGGTTTGAGCAAGGTTTGGTGCAAAAAGTAAAAGAAAGGAAAATGTGTTGCAGCTGGGTTTTGAACCCGGGTCTCCAAGGAAGCTTGTGGGGATGCGTGCCAGATGAGCTATTGAGAGCTCTTGTTGCTCTTTCTGCATCATATCTTTGTTAGCCTTGGATCCTTGGAGTTTGGTGTTTTTAGCTAAATGAAAATGAGTCAGGTCTTTGCCCTTCTTCTTCACCATTCTCCTAGCCACCCAAGCCAAGCTCTCCCTAGCCCCCTTGCTGATTTCTTCACCTCCCTTGCAGCTTGAGATCTAATCATCGTTCCGGGTAAGTCTTCATCTCCTTCATCTCCTCGATTGACTGTTCTCGTTGGCTGAATGTAGAGTAAAGAAGGTGTGTGTGTGTGTGTTTGGTGCAGCCAGCCGAAGGGAGCACCCCAGACCAGCAGCCGCACCAGATCCGGCCGAGAAGCAGCCCCACCGCTCGCTCAGCCGGCCAGCTTGTCGCGCAGACGCCCCAGATCGCAGCAGCCGAGCTCGCGCGCCGTCGCACCACCGCCCAGCACGCCGTCGTCGTCGTCGCGCCAGATCTGCCGAGCGACGACGCTGCGTCACACGCCAAAGACGCCCGTCGTTGTCGCACCGCACGAATAGGCCGAGCGAGCGCCGTCGACGCGCCCAGCTCACGCTTGAACCGCGCGCGCACGACTCGCCGCGTCGCGCAAGAAGCGAGACCAAACTCGCCCGTGCCGCTCGCCGTGTCCGCGCTCCCTCGCCGTGTCTGCGTGCCCAGGTAGCGTGTTCGCGCCACAGAGCGCTCAAGACGCGCCCAGCGCCCAAACTGCCCGGCAAAGACTCGCCCGATCCAGCCAGCATCGGCCCTTGGCGCCAGCGCCGACCTCGCGTCGTCGTGCGTGTGTGAGTGCTTCCGAGCCGTGCTCTTTGCTTTATTATATTTTTAGGGCTATGGTTGTGATTGTTTCTATGTTTGTAGGTTCTCGATAGCTAGCTCGGAAGTGTTCGCGGCTTAGGAATTTGTGTGTAGAAGTCTCCCGACCAAGGTAAGGATTTCTTACCGGGGTTGTGTGGACCCTGCGATGTTCTATGTGATTGATGTTGTATGTTTGTTTGTGATTATCGCATGTATAGTTTAGGTGCTCTGCTTGCAATTCTCTCGATCGGCATGACTTCGTATGTTGTTCTTTCATGTTAGTCCATGCTAGGTTGTTCCGTTACGCATGCTCATAATCATTCTTGTTCCGTAGTACCATGCTAGGTCTGCTTGTGTATTCTTTTGAGCACGTATTGGATTGTTTGCTGATTGTTAAGGCAGGTTAGAATTCAGGTAGGTAGCATCATCCGGGCCTGATGCATAAAGTATCTTGCATCCATGGCAGGGACGTCGAGACAATTCTCCGTCCCTGGACCCCGTTAGGGTTTAGCTAACCCGACCGGTGAGGCCCCGCAATCTTGGGTGAGGGTGGCGGTATTAAATGCCCCAACGGTCGGGATGATGACTTGGCATTGCCTAGTCCCCGGCGATCGGCACGTCCTCGGCGTGTTCGGCCGTAGCCCTTGATTGCCACTGTTAGGGCAAGAACCGCTTCTGGTGTAAGCCTACCACGACCGGTTCCTTAGCCTCGAATGCGGTGGTTCAGTGACATAGTTCACGTGTCCGTGTCTCACACCCTATGTCGGTGACACCGATCCGAGATTTAGTTAGGCGTGGTGGCCGGACATGGGCGGCTTGCCACTAGACCGGCACCCCCATAGTTCGCAATAGCACGCGGTGCATGCTTACGCTCATTACTGTGTAGCCGACCGGAGAGCTCCTTGGGATCTTGAGCTAGTGTACCTTTCATTCGGCGATGAGACATGCCGAGGCCGGGATTTGTTTCTCGTATAGGACGATTTGTGTGGAGGTTTGTTTCCGGACTAAGACCCTGAGTTGGCATCCGAGGCCCAAGTGTGGGCTAAGCTATGTGCTCTATTCTGTGTTTATATTCATAGCTTGCATACACTCATCTTGATGACCATGTGCATCGTATTGTACCCGGTTGGGGATTCTTCTTGAGTAATTCGTTACTCACCCTTATTTTGTGGTTTCCACAGGTAACCAAGGAGCGAGACAGGATGGTTGAAGGGGGAGCTATGATCATGGGCACCTGCTGTCATCTCTGACCATTTTATTATATCATGACTCTTGAATTTTGTTATTTCCCCTGAATGCATGTAGACGGGCACGGAGCCCTAGGATGTTTTCTTATGTTTTATGGATTCCAGCATAGTTGTACTTGTGGAAGGTTTTGAATGGTTTAAATAAATCTCTGATCAGAGTATGCTTTTAGAAATGTATTTATCCTGAAACAGGTGCTTGGAAACATGGACAGGCTTTAGAGTAAATTGTTTTGATTGTTGAACGTTTCTGTTTTTACTTGGAATCCGAAATCATGTTGCATATTGTCTTTTATTTTGAATACATGCATTGGGGTAAAGGCCCATTTAGAGCCCCTTTTGGGTCCGGTCTTTACACCTGTGCCAAGGCTTGATGGTTTGTTGGTTGCAAGTCCAGGAAGTTGTGTTGGTTATTCGAAAGCTTGAAGGTAGTTTGGTTAATTGCAAATTAAAGAATTAAAAGTGTGCTTGCCAAGGCTCGAACCTTGGTCATTTTGGAGTTGGGAGCTTGGTTTAAAGGAGTTTTAAAAATAGAAAATAAAAGATGGCGCTTGTGAGGTTCGAACCCTTGACCTGAAGGGGGTTTGGAGGCTTGGATTAAATGAGTTTAATAAGGAGAGAAAATATGCTTCAGCTAGGACTCGAAGGGGGAAAGCCCAGGGAAGGGAATCGCCAAACCTAGGTTTTTTAAAAGAAAAGAATCGATGTTTTTCCATTGAGTTGCCGCACGCATTTGACTTCCACTCTTCCTTTCTTTGCCGATTCTCCCACCTCATCCTTCATCTTCTTGCTATTTCATCCTCCTTCTTCCTTGCCCAAGTCGAGTTGTTGAGGAAGCCTTAGCCGAGGCAATTGTCTTGCCTTTCCTTATGTGGTAGCCGAGAAGGTCCTTGCTCCAACCCAATCTTGATCTTGGTCTTCGTCTTCATCTTGTTATGGCTGCGGAGGCCATCTTCTTGTTCCCCATCTTGTGGAAGCCGAGCCAACAAATGAGTGTGTTGTGTGTGTGAGTTTGCTGCCCAGACGTTCTCCTTCGCTGCAGCAACTAACCCAGTCGAGCTCCTTGCTGCCGCACGACCAGCAGCAGCTGCTGAGCAGCCTCGTCCCTTCGCCCCAGCAAAGCCGTAACAAGGCAGCCGATTGTCCCTGCACGCAGCGCCGTTCGCCGAGCGACGAAGTTCGCCCGCCTTCCCAGTTGAGGTCAACCTCTTCGCCCATGCTGTCCGTTTAGCTTAGCCCGCTCGCACCACATCTCACCCCCGTGAAGCCGCAGCAGCTTCGCCTCGCAGCCCCAGTGCCTGTGCGCAGCCTCGAACCCGCAGCAGAGCCTCGCCTCGCACGGACAGCAGCCTCGCATCGCCCGCAATAGCGCCGCTTCGCAGAGCAAAAGCCTTCGCCAGCGCGCAGCTGCAGCATCCGCAAGGGCTGCCTGCTCGTTGCTTGTCGCCGCACAAGACAGCTCTACTCGCAGTGAGCAGTCGCGCAGCAGTGCCTCTTCGCCAGGCAGAGCATCGCCCCAGTGAACCCCAAGGCAGTGGAGTTGTCTTCTCCGGTTCTTGGTTTGGGTAACTTTTGTTCCCCATTGCGTTCTTGGTTGAGTTAGGTGCTTGCAGGTGTATTGACCATCTTAATGTTGATGTTAGGTGTGTTGTGCTTTGTTGATAGCCTGCAGCTCGAGGAGCACTTGGTTTATGTTAATGTTCTTCTGCTTGTTTCCAAGTAAGGATTTCTTAACGGAATTGTGTGGACCCTGCAATTACTTTAATGGCACGTTGATATCTTGTAATTGTTTATGAGCATTCTAGTGGATAGGATTCTTGTTTCTGACTTGCTGGCATGTTTGTTGTCTTATTCATGTTAGCTCCATGCTAGGGAATTTCTTACTCTGGCATATCCTTGTTTCCTGTTCATATTATGTAGAGCCATGCTAGGATTGTGTTACTGTTGAATATTGCTTGGTCAATCTATTAGCTTGTGATCCTGAACCTAGGAGACTGTTAGAAGTTGCTAGTTTAGGTCTCGCATGGGTAAGACCCCGATGGGCGCCAATGCGTTGTTGGTGTATGTAAGTCCCCGATGGGCATCACACTGTTGGCAATATGTGTAAGACCCCGATGGGCATCATAGTGTAGCTAAGGAGTGTATGTAAAGACCCGACCCGAAAAACGGTGCTAAACCTAGGTCTTTACTCAGCATGCAAGTGAAAAGCATAAATGACCCAACCAGGGGTCGAATTGAAAAACTTTTCAAACATAAGAGTGGAAAACATTAAAAACAAAACTAAACTTTCATTAAGCAAAACCATTCAAGTTAAAGCAGTGACTGATCAGTACTTTTCTTAAAAACATAAAAGTAGTTCAAACAACAATGAATAAGTTTTCCCTACGGACTAATGTCCAACTACATGCTGAAATCAAACATAAAAGTAAAGACACAACAGAGTGTCAGCAGCATCCATGATCTCTCAGCTCCCTCCGCTAGCCTCCCCAGTGTTGTCCCAAGTTACCTGGTGGAAAAACCACAATAAGGGTGAGTATAAACATACTGAGTAAGAATCCCCGACCGGGGTACGATACGATGCAATCAATCATCTAGCAAGCTAGTACACATGCAAACAGATATCAACACGGATCTTAGCTCAACGAGCTTACAAGGCAAATCTGGAGTCCTCGAAAGTCTCCTACTTCCGGCCTAATGATTGGTTCTCATAACCAATCCCGGGACATCTCCGAGGGTCTTTCTCCCTCGGCTAGTTGATCAGCTTAAAAATCGATCCCAAAGATGTCCGACACCCTCGAGGGTCTTTCTCCCTCGACCACATGATTAGCTCAAAAACCAATCCCAATGGGTGTCCTCAAGGGTCTCTCACCCTTGCTAACAAATCTGGACTATCGGGAGAGTACCCGAAGTCTGGCTCTAAACTGGAAGGAACTGGTGTACTCACGAACATTAGCCCGGGGGAGCTCTCCGAACCGGCGACTAACGCGTGTGCGCGCACACCGCATGCTGCTGCAACCGGCGTAAATGTGGGGGCCTAAGTACAAACTACGCGAGCCAGGTACGCATGCCTAAAGACTCGGAAGCGGTGTCACTGAACACGATGGTGCGAGGCCCTCGGCACTCATCTGCAGGCGGCTGTACCACCACCGACCTGAAGCTAAGAACCAGCCAATGCAGGCTTGCACTGTTGGCAGGGTTCCGCTCTAGCAGGCTACAAACTAGGCTTATGCCGATGTGGTAGCTAATCCACATCTGCTGCCGGGGGGAAGCAATGTACGTTATGCTTCGCTCTACTCCCGACCGGTGGGGACAATGTACGTTATGTCCACTCTCAGCCTCTAGATGATGACAAACCCTACAAGTCTAACTATGAGTATGAAATAACTTATTCCTGGCTAAACATACATATCAACATCAATCACACTTAACCTAGCATGATACTACGAACTTAAAGCAGGAATCATAAGCATGCTGGAAGAACAAATCTAGCATGGCACTAACATGTACAAACAGGCAAACATGCTAGCAGGAATTCAAACACAAGCTGTCCTATCCACTAACATGCTCATAAAAGTAAACAGGCATACAAGTCACAATTAAGAAAGCATCGCAGGTCCACACAACCACGGTAAGAAATCCTTACCTGGAAACAAGTGGAGAACAACTACCACGAATCAATAAACGACCCTCGAGCTTTTAAGCGAACCCGAGCAACTTAGGCATTCAATAAAAACATCCTAAATAAATAAGCAGCAGCCAACAACTTAGGGCCCAAAGAAGGAAAGGCTCGAGAATTACCAACCGAGAAGACACAAGGTCTCGGCAGCAAGGGGGCAGCAAGGGCGCTGCTGGTGCGGCAGGGGCGCTGGGCTCTGGGCGCTGGGCGAGCGGTCACGGGCTGGCGCGGCAGCTACGCAGGGCGACGCACGTCTGCGCGGATGGCGCAGCGCGAGCGACGCGACCGAACGCGGCGCGCGGTGTGAGGCGTCAGTATCGCGGGGGGGTGCTCGATGTAGGCGATCGGATCAAGCGGCAACGAGCGGCGTCGTCGAACGATCTGAGCGGCAGCGTGCGCGGCGCGTGCGCGGCCCCAAGCACTAATCGGCTTTGCGTGCGGTCGCGGTGCAGGCAGCAGTCGCCCAGCAGCGGCTGGGTTTGGTGTGACTAGGGTTTGGTGCAGCTAGGGTTTGGTGGGCTCGGAGAGAGAGAGAGAGAGAGAGAGAGAGAGAGAGAGAGAGAGAGAGAGAGAGAGAGAGAGAGAGAGAGAGAGAGAGAGAGAGAGAGAGAGATGTCAGGCAAAACAAGGGGGAATGGGATTTTCTTTATTTTTCCTTCATTTTCCTATTTTAAATGGGTCTTGGTGACCTAAAATCCCTTCCCAAGGCTTCCTCCTTCGAGTCCCGGTTGAAGCAATATTTTCTATTAATTAAAACTCATTTTCTACAAACTCCCAAATCACCATTTAGGGCAAGGGTTCAAATCTCAATGGAAACACTTAAATCAATATTAATTTTGCCAATATCCAAAATACTTCCAAACTTCTAAACAACTAGCCCAAACTTCTTGGGTCTTGCAACCAACAATGATCAAGCCTCGACAAAGGCAGGAATGGTCCTAGAATCTTGAAAATCCACAAATTCAGCCCGGGGAGCAAAAAGACCATTTTACCCCTAAGGGTTAAAAAGCCCTAATGGCCCAACCGATTGCCCCAATACTGAACCGAAAGTACCTGGGAAACCGTAACGGAAAACTGGGCCATTACAGTGTATGACCCCGATGGGCATCTTCGTGTTCCTAGCAGGAGTAAGACCCCAATGGGCATCCTTGTGGAGTAAGACCCCGATGGGCATCCTTGTGGAGTAAGACCCCGATGGGCATTCTTGTGGAGTAAGACCCCGTTGGGCATCCTTGTGGAGTAAGACCCCGATGGGCATACTTGTGTTTAAGTCGGTATAAGACCCCGATGAGCATCCTTGAGTGCTAGGTGTGTAAGATCCTGATGGGCATCACGATGTTTCCCCGAATGTAGGTTCTAGTTGTAAGTCCCGATGGGCAGCTCGGTAAGTCCTTGAATAGGCAGGTTCTAGGAGTGATGGTTGGCCTAAACCAAGTTGATTTCTCAGTGTTAGTGTTTGGTTGCATGTATCTGTGTGCTAGATGATTGGTTTTCGTTTTGTACCTCGGTTGGGGATTCTTACTGAGCAACTCGTTGCTCACCCTTACTTTTCTGTGGTTTTCCACCAGGTAACTTAGGACCAAGACTGGATGGCTAGGAGGAGGCTGCTGGATGATCATGGACAACGTTACTCGGAGTCTTGTTTTGTCTTTTCTTAACTTATTATGCATGTAGGCAGGGCACGGAGCCCTTAGGTGGATTTTGATGTACTTCCAAAGGTTAACGTATTTGCTATGTTGGATTTGTTCTGGATGTTTGAATTTGCAAATAAAATGAAACTCTGGCCAGGGTTTGATTTGATAAAGGTTTTTTTGCAGGTGCTTGGAAATAGGGACATGTCCAAATAATTGAAATTTCCCTGAATGTTTTATTGTTTTAGAGTTTTATAATTCAACATTTATACTTTGGAGTTTATTACATGCATAAGAGATTAAAGACCTAGGTATAGAACCCTATTCAGGTCAGGTCTTTACATTTGGTCAGTGTAAAAATACTATTAAACTAATAATCCTAATCCTAAATAATCAATGCTCGGCAATGGCACCAAAAACTTGATGCGATTATGCTAATAATTAATTCTAAGTGTGAAACTAAGTTCTACACTTCCAATCGCATTAATACACAAGTATACGTAGTCGAAATTATTCTTACTAATTTAAGAGTTGTCCGAATAAATAAAAAGCATAAAATTGATGGTTGATTTGGTTTTTCTTCTAAGACTCTAAATAAACAGTAAACTGATGAGCATAGGTGACAAATGTGGATATAGAATATGTTGCTTATGTAATAACGGTAAATAGATCCCACACTTCCCCATCTTAATAAGTGTTCTCCACATTTATTGACTTACAAATAACTTCTCTTCCGCAATAGTTATTCGTTCGAAACTTGGGTGACGTGTGCAATAGTAAGATTATTCCTAACTCCTTAAATCATGTAAGAGATCTCATGATGAACCTATCGTAACATACTGGATCTACCTTCAGCTTCCTCTTTCGAGTTTACTGAGTTAAGCATACGTGGGTAGCTAATCGACGCATACTTAAAAAATAAATTGCAGTAGTATAAAAACTAAGAACCTACAACAACAACATGCATTCTACATATGAAGTATCATCGTAGCTCCTATCGAAAAAGATATAGAAAAGATCAACAGTTAATAAGAGAAATTTAGATATCTCATTACTAAACATCGGAACAGTTCTATAATCTTTTCTAACTAATAAAACATAAAAACATAAAAATAATAGATTGGAATTGGTGCGGTTGTGAAGTGTGCAAATTCCTTGTCATGGGCTTCTACGAACACAACTAGTTCTGGTTCACGTAGATTGGCTTTTAGCCAACCTACCAGTTCTGGCGACCCTCACCAGCTCATCGATTGCAGCTTCTTCCTTTTCTATTTATAGAGTTGATTTGCTTTCTAACAAGTTTGGGTGTGCTGGAAGATCTTCCTTCATCAATATTGGATTCCTTGATTGTCGCTGGGAATTCTTGATTGTCGTCAATTTGATTGCTTGATTGATTTGTCTATTCTTTCCCTATTAGCTTCATTCCACAACTCCCTTGTAACTACATCATTCTACGTTTTGCTGTTTGCTTGATTTGATGTTGAACCTATAGCGTGCTAAATGATGAATGTATGCTTTCTAACAGATTTTATTCGCATGGAGTTTTTTATAGCTTTATTATTTCCCTTGAACCTTAGAATAATAAGTAAAAAGATAGCCTAAATTATGCTTTATTTGGAAGCTATCACCATCCGACACCAAAGGAGCCCACCATCTTAGATCACCCCTCGTCAATTATCTTTTAGAACACATGTTTTTTTACTGTCGCCAAATCTCCGCATTTTATACTCACGTCATCTTTCATTCGTGCTTTTTAAAATATTTTTACCTGCACGTAATCTTTGCTCCTAATCGTAGTAGTGAGATGTAAAAGATGCTAATAATACAATGCTAGTGCATTCGATTTCATGCTTCCTTAGTCTTAAGGACTACTTCAGTATTCACTATATTTTGGCAACCCAACTTCCCCTGCGACGCCTCATAATGGCTCTAAGCTTCGCATGCGATAGTGGGATCATTCCTAACCCATTTAATGATACGACAGATTTCGCATCAGATTATTCGTAACCTATTCGGTCTTCCACAAGCTCCCTCTTTCGAGTTTGCTGGTGGTTAGCATACATAGATAGCTAATCAACGCATACTTAGTGTACAATTCAACATTATAAAATCTAATCGCCCATAATCATAACATTTTTTCTACATCTAGATCCCTAGCCAAAGTCCTTAAAAATGACAAATAAAGTGAACTATTAGGGAGATAATGTTACGAAATAAGTAACTTAACTTCAAGAAAAGTAGTGATGAGAATGTTAATACATGGTATACTTTACCTTAAGCTCCCTTCTAGAATACTTAGCAGTAACTCGCATGTACATTGCCCGTGAGTTACCTTTTCAACCAAGAATTGCACATGCAACTAGCGAGAAGGTTAAATGTCTAAGAGAAAGCATCGCCTAGTGATTACGGTTAAGCTAAGCTTTTGCCGCTCCCTTTTCCAAGGCGAACGACAAGCGAGCTACATGTGGATTGTCAAGCGACCCTTGAAAATGGAAACGTGTAACGACCCGACTCAAACTAGGATCTCCAACTAGGTCTTTACTATAAATGCATGGGCTTAAATAGTGATAACTAGGCATGCTCATTAAAAGATTAAAATAATTTATTCATTTATTAAAAGGAATCTTCATAAAACAAATAAACTTGAAACCAGAAAGTCAATTCATTAGGGTACCCTCAGAAAACCAAAAAAAGGTAAAACATGTAAATCCAACAAATAGTAGCATCATCCGAAAACCAAGTCCATGCGGAAAAAGACAAGTAAACAGTGACCCTATAAAATGTAGTACTCATCCCATGGTCGCCTCACCTCCAATCAGTCATCCTAGTACATCACGTGAGTACCTGTGGACAAACCACAGAAGAAGGGGTGAGTGTTAAACTCAGTAAGGATCCCTGTACATAATCAACAAGCAATGTGCACAAATCCCTCATAACAGTAATGGGCACAAACTGCTCATAGCAGTAATGGGCACAAACCCCTCATAACAGTAATGGGCACAAACCTCTCATAACATAATGGGCACAAAACCCCTCATAATAGTACTGGACACAAAACCCCTCATAATAGTATTGGGCACAAAACCCCTCACAATGGTATTGGGTGGAAAACCCCTCATAATGGTAATGGGCACAAACCCCTAGAATTATCTATCAACACGTTTCAATCCAGAACATTCTATATCATAATTACCACGCCATTTTCAAACATGAGTAGATAACCAGGCAATTAGAAATCATGTTAATCAAACTACATCTTGACCTTAAATAAGCATAAAAACAATAACACATGCGGGTTCCTAAACTCTAAGGCTTTATTTAGGAGAAAATGCCTTTACAAGGCCGAATCCAAAGAATGTACACAAAATTCCAAGTCGAAACACTTCTAGAAATCCAATTGAATTCAGAATCTCAAACCCGCAAAATAGAGCCCTCAAAATGGCGGCTACGCGCACCTCTTAATCTCGATTCGAAGTGCAAGAAACGATCTGTATTAGGGCTAAGCACATTTGAGAGACAACTCAATTTGACTCAAAGAGAGGGGCGATAGAAAAGTTCTTGAACAACAACGCTAAGTATCGCGGCGGGGCCTCCTCCTTCAAGCCATGGATTTTCTCGTAAATTCTAATTGGCAGGTGGTGTAGTGGTTCACGATGGCTGGAAGTTTTGGTCAAAGTTCAAAGTGGACGGTGGAGAGAATTTAGGTTAGGGGTGTGTGGTAGAAAAGAAGAAAGCTGCAGAAAATTCAATAAAAGTATTAAAAAAATATTCTTATTAATACTAAAATGAGTTATTTCCTTTTCTTTCAACCATCCTTTTCCATAGTTACAATTTACCTTTTTTTGTTTTCTATTTTAATCACTTCTAAAAGCATATATTCCTCTAAAGAAATTTTAAACCAAAATTCATGTTCACTCCTGTCCTTGATAATTATTTTCCTATAATGTCCTCCATGGTAAAAGTCACTTCTTCTTTTTTAGTACATAATAGGGGAGGGGGAACAAATACCGATTCTTGGGTTCGAACCTGTGACGCTGGTGTTGAACTGGTTTACAACCAAACACTAAAATCATTGCGTCACTGACCCGTTCGGTCATCTTAACCTTTCTTTACATGGTTAATTCCTTTGAAATTTCTTCAAATATGGCTGGGAAGGAATTTCCAACTTCTTTATTATTAATACTTTTGAAGTCTCACCAACATAATTAATTCAATAAAAATAATTCTTAATAAGTACTTATTTGTTTTTTTTTTAAGAATTCAATATTTTAAGTATATGGAACTAAATAAAATATAGGAGTATTTTCAATTAATGCTATTAAATTTAAAATGAAAATATTTGGAAATTTTGGGTTGTTACAATATTCCCCCCTTAGAAAACTTTTGTCCTCAAAAGTTGTCTAAGGTAAAAACAACTTCGTGAAACGAGCATGCATATCCTCCTCGTGCTCTCAGGTGGCCTCCTTGACTACCTGACTCCTCCACATAACTCTAACAAAGTTGATCTCTCGGTTTCTCAACACATTTTGAACCCTATTCGAATGGGCTTTTCCTCAAAGTTCAAATCTTCATCCAGCTGCAACAATTCGTGTTCAATCACATGGGATGTTCCTGTACATACTGCTTGAGCACTGATACATGGAACACGCATGCAACTCTGACAAGGACGGAGGTAATGCTAACATGTAAGTAACTGTGCCAATCCTCTCTAAGGTTTCAAAGGACTAACAAATCTTGGGCTAAGCTTCCCTTTCTTGCCAAAACTCCAAACACCTCTCGTGGGGCAACCGTAAGGAATATGTGATTCCCCACTTCAAACTCCAAATTTCAACACTGAAAATCGGTGTAACTTTTCTATCAACTCTAAGCTGTGAGCATCCTGGCACAAATTTTATGAACATCATCATTGGTGAAAACATAACACTTTGAAGCAACAATGAACACAATAGACGAACCTGCACCATACCCAAAGCTCGAGCCCCTGAAGTACTAAACGGTGAAGGCTGGCGATAACAAGTACAACCGAATAAGAAAATCAAGCATACCAAGCTCAACCGCTCCAAATACAGGCCTCCACAAATAAAGAAACAAAAACAACGTCTCCGAAGAGTCACAACAACCCAAATTCTCCAAGGCTTGGATGGTCCAACCCCCTTTATAGACAAAAACTCTTTGTTAGCTAACCTTCTTCTCATGGTAGTTCCAATCCACTTACTTAAGAACACAAGGCTTTTAGTCTCGTACCTTGAGTCACCACACAAAGCCTAATGTGTCTTGAGCAATTTCCTACTGGATTAAACCTTGAGACGAACGAGGACGACAAAACCAACCTTTCTCTTAAATTGTCACTAAAACGAAGTGACCAACGAGCTCTTTGACAAGAAAATCCCCACTAGACCATTAACTGAGGGAATCACCAAAATCTAACAACGGTTCAGATTCCATCTGCCTAACTTGAAGAACAACTCAAACCCGATTGTCCCGGTTAGGCTCTCTCTCGCTAGCTCGACTAGTTGAAACTACTTAAAAGCACTAACTAGAAGAAGTCGAACTTCCTAAGGTCCTCTACAATGCTTGAGGTAGTCAAGGGCTACCGCATAAACCAACTCCAACAGTACCACGAGGCCAACACTCTCAACCACTAGGCCGAGCAATAACTTGAGCAACATTCAACAACTTGAGACGAAGCATAACTTTTTCATTATCACAACTCAGGGTTTCTAATCCCGAATCAAACTAAAACAAAACCACTACTAAGGAACCAACACGATTCCCAAGCCACAACTCCATTCAAAGAAACAAAAGTACTTACCAACAAAATTCACAATTCTCTTTGAGATTGGAACCTCAAGGGTTCTACTCTCTAGGACGAGCAATCGTGCCAACCGGCTGTGACATGCAAACTACACTTTCAACATAAACTAGTCGTACAAGTTTCGTTAAACAACTAGCCACTCATTTGCCATGATAAATACGAGTAAGGAGAAATGGTAGATTGGAAGAACCCCATAGCTCTGGCTAGAGCTCTCCAAGGCAAACCTTAAACTTACTAAGGTTGTGACCACTCGGGTGGCACACTCAACAAATTCACAACACAAGTCACAAATCAAAACAGACCAACCTTCTCAACAACTACCAACCACCAACGGGGGTAAGAAATCAACTTTACCACAAGGACAACGAACTCGACTATCACAATCGAAACAATCTTACAACAGAAAAACTACACAGTAGAGAACATGTTAGGGGTTGATCCTTAAAGGCCTAGAAGTTTGTACTTAAAGAACAAACATTTAATGTTAGACATTTAATGTTATATTTCAATCAATAATAAAGGTTATTATTTTCATTATATGTGCATTTAATATACAAACGTCATTCAGCTTTATCGTATTAATTAAATTAATAGCGATATTTCCATGGTTATTTGGATGTACACTTGAAGTAGTATGTGAGACATACAAGTGGTTCTAGTTCCAAGTTAATAACCTCAAACATCTACAGTATATGGACTAAGGTTGGGTGCCTAAGTCTCGGTGACACTGTTGGTACGACCTGCTTTGCAAACGTGGCAAACAACCTGATCCTGGTTGTTCATGTAGAGACATGTGAGTGGGGGTGTGTAATGGCCCGATTTTCAGAGTTCAATTTCAGGTTGGTTGGCCGTTATCTCCATTATTGGATCTTGGCTAGGGGTGGATATTTTAACTGGATTTGCTAATTGATTCGTTAAGCTTGGCAGGATTTGTCCCGGTTGGTTTGGGAGGCTTGAAAGTTTCCTTGTTAAATAAAATAAATTGGAGGAGGAGTTTGCTTAGGCTTTGGTGGGTTTCGAACCCAAGATCTTGTACGTAGCTTAAAACGAAATAAAAATGAAAAAGAAGTTAGAGCCAAGGCTCAAACCCTGGGTGTCCTGGTTGCAGCAGTTACAATTGAGTTGAAGGGGTAAGTTACAATCTTGTTCGATGGTGTTTTACTTGTCCCGTGGTTGCACGAAGTTAAGGACTTTTGTATTAAAGGGTTTCTTTTGGTGTTTTGTGATTTGTACAAGAAGAGGAATTGCGGCTGCCCTTGGTTCTCCCTCTCTCAATCGCAAGCTCTTCTCCCTCGCGCGTTTCCTAAGGTATTTCCGATCCTTCTCCTTCGTCTCCTCTTTGATTTTCGATTTGGTGTGGCTGCTGCTGGTTTTTGGTTTTGGGGCTAGTTGTTAATGGTATTTCCGATCCTTCTTCTTCGTCCCAGCCAATCGTCACTTCGCTTCACCGCTCGCACACGCACACGCAGCTGCGAGTGCCTTCGCTATTCCTCACGCTCACGTCTTCCATTCACCGATCCGCACAGCCGCAGTCAGTAGCCAGCTCTTCTGTGTTTAGCCTCACCAAGCCACAGCTTGCCGAGGATAGCCCCTCGGTTTTGCCGCAGCACGCGCGCCAGCAGCCACTTCGCTTTGTTGCTCGTTGACTCGCCGCACGCATCCGGTCAGCCCGTGTTTGCCTTTTCCTTCGCCCTCGCCTTTGTCCTAGCCGTGAGAGCAGCTCCACTCTCGCCTTTGCCTTCACCTTCGCCGTCGTCGAGTCCTGGAGTCGAGGATTTTCTTCTCAGCTTTTCTTCTCTAGAGTTTTATTTTATGTTGGTCGATTCGAGTGCCTAGGGTCAGATTTGTGATGTTTTATTATTTTGCTAGGTTGTCTCTGTTGACTTGCAGCTCGAGGGTCATTGTGATTTGTGCGTTTGTCTTCTGCATACTTCCAGGTAAAGATTTCTTACCGGGATTGTGTGGGCCCTACAAAATACTTTAATAGCACATTTATATTCTGCAAGCATGTATGAGTATTCTAGTGGATAGGAATCTTTGTTTCTGAAATACCGGCATGTTTGTTGATTTATCCATGTTTCCTGTTTTAAGTTCGGTAGAGCCATGCTAGGGATTTTTCTTACTCTGGCATATCCATGTTTTCTATTTAAGTTCTGTAGAGCCTACTAGGATTGTATTGTCATAGATTTCTGCCTAGTTGGACTGTTAGATTGTATTACTGTGGTGAGAAGACTGTTAGGAGTTGTTAGTGCAGGTCTCGCATGGGTAAGTCCCCGAAGGGCACCAATGCGTTGTCAGTGGGTGTAAGTCCCCAATGGGCATCACACTATTTGCGGTATGTGTAAGTCCCCGATGGGCATCATAGTGCTTCTAGGGAGTGTAAGACCCTGTTGGGCAGCTTGTGAACCTAGTAGGAGTAAGTCCCCGATGGGCGTCCTTAAGCTTAAGCTGGTATAAGACCCCGATGGGCTTCCGTGAATTGAATAGGTGTAAGACCCCGATGGGCATCCTCGTACTTAAGCTGTTGTAAGTCTCTGATGGGCAACCTTGAGTGCTGCTTGAGTAAGACCTTGTTGGGCGTCATCGCGCTTAAAAGTGAGTAAGTCCCTGATGGGCCTCACAAGGTAAAAGTCCCCGATGGGCATCCTGTAGGTGTAAGACCCCGATGGGCATCCTTGTGTTGAGTTGGTGTAAGACCCCGATGGGCATCCACTTGTTCTACATGGAGTAAGACCCCGATGGGCATCCACGTGTTCTAGATGGAGTAAGACCCCGATGGGCATCCAAAGTGTAAACTGAATGTAGGTTGCGATAGTAAGTCTTTGAATAGGCAAGTTCTAAATGGCAGTTAGCCTGAGCTAGGTTGTTCCTTCTGAGCTCGTATTTGGGTGCATGTATCTGTGTGCTAGATGATTGGTTTTTTTCGTATTGTACCCCGGTTAGGGATTCTTACTAAGCGACTCGTTGCTTACCCTTATTTTTCTGTGGTTTTCCACCAGGTAACTTGGGACCGAGACTGGATGGCTAGGAGGATGCTGCTGGATGATCATGGACAGAGTACTCTGAGTCGTGTCGCATTTGTTCTTAATTCTTTTGCATGTACACAGGGCATAGAGCCCTTAGGTGGACTTGTTGTGTTTATAAACATTGAGTTATTTGCTTCAGTTTCTTTTGTTAAACTTGTTTGGATGTTTTCTTTTGAAAATAAACGATACTCTGGCTAGGGTTGGTTTTTTGTAAAGCTTTTGACAGGTGCTTGGAAACAGGGATAGGTCCAATTAATAAAATTGCTCTTAACGATTTGATGTTATAAAGTTTTCTTTTTATTTCTGCATTCATGTTTTTGGGTTTTACTTACATGCATAAGAGCTTAAAGGCCTAGGTTTAAGACCCTATTCGGGTTGGGTCTTTACAGTTGGTATTAGAGCTCAGAGTCATAGATTCTGTAGACTGACCTACAGTCATAGGTTGTATTTTCCATGATCATTAGCGCTCCCATGGCCATCTGGTACGTCCGTAAGTTTAATGTTTAAGGGTTAAGAATTACAATACTGGTTGCAACTAGCATGTTCTTGGTTGTGGATTGTAGAGCAGGTACGAGCAGGTTCTGACTCGTTGTTGGTATGGTGTAGATAACCTGCTTTCCGGTTACTCGTACAGGACGTGGAGGCTCGAGGCCGACCAACCAGGGCATTCGTATTGATTCTTACACAGGGGGGGACGTCATCCCAAGTTGAGGCTGGTGACAGGCCACCCGTGAACCCTATTGCCGATGTGCCTAGAGAGGGTGTGGAGGCGACTGAGCCCCAAAAGGCTGCTCCTGGAGTAGTGTTTGTCGAATCCATGAGGGCTCTGATGGTTGGTTTACTAGCTGATCAGAGAGCTGAGTAGAGAGCTGAGACACAGGCTTTGTTAGCTGCGCAGAGAGAAGAGTCCAGTCTTCAGATGGAGCGGTGACACAAGCCCAGTTCAATAGAAGAGAGGATCAACATGCGCGCTGATTTCCATTCCGATTTTCCAGGTACTCTCGGTTCAGTATTAGGGCAATCGGTTGGGCCGTTAGAGCATTTTAACCCTTAGGGGTATTTTGGTCTTTTTGCTCTCCGGTCAGGATTTGGGATTTTAAACCTTTGCCTTAGTGATTTATTAAGTGAGTTTTATTATTGGGAAAGATCGCTTCAGCCGGGTCTCGAAGAGGAAGCCAAAATGGGATTTTTAGGGATTTATTTAAATGGATTTTAAGGCATTTTTGGGATAAGTATGGATTATTAAATAAATAAGAAAAATCCCCAAATTTCCCCATGTGTTTTTAATTTTCATTTCTCTCTCTCTCTCTCTCTCTCTCTCTCTCCCTCACCCGACCCCTAGCCAGCCCCGAGCCCCCCTTGCTCGCCCCAGCCACCTAGCCAGCCGCACTGTGCGAGCCACCCCGTGCCAGCACCGCCCAAGTCAGTCCTAGCTCGCCCGCACGACATCGCGTCCCTGTAGCTCGTCCGCGCCCGGCGGGCCAGTGAAGCTTCCTGCCGAGCAGCGCGCCCAGCGAGCCTCCTGCCAAGCGCTGCACACACACACCCGACCCGATCATCTAGGCTGAGCCAGCCTGCCAATTTGTCTTTGCTTTGGTTGAGCCTTGTGCTTCTCGGTTGGTAATTCCCAGTCTTTTCCCTCTTTGGACTCCGAGTTGTTGGCTCTTTGTTTATGTATTTAATTAGGGTGTTTATTGTAATAATCAGGTTGTTCGGGATTCGATTAAATCTCGAGGGTCACTATTCGTTGGTCGTGATAATTATTATTTTCTGCTTGTTTCCAGGTAAGGATCTCTTACCGTGGTTGTGTGGACCCTGCGATGCTTTCTTGATTGTGCCTTGTATGCCTGTTTACTTTTATGAGTATGTTAGTGGATAGGATAGCTTGTGATTGAATTCTTGCTAGCATGTTTGCCTGTTGTACATGTTAGTGCCATGCTAGGTTTGTTCTTCCAGCATGCTCGAGATTCCTGCTTTAAGTTCGTAGTATCATGATAGGATATGTATGATTGATGTCTAATGTATATATTAGCCAGGAATCTCTCACTCTGTACTCTTAGCTATTGTTATAGGGTTTGTCATCATCCAGAGGCTGAGAGTGGACACAACGTACTTTGTCCCCACCGGTCGGGGGTAGAGCGAGGCATAACGTATATTGCTTCCCCTCCGTGCACCAATGAGAATTAGCTACCTCATCGGCATAAGCCTAGTTTGTAGCCTGCTAGAGCGGAACCCTGCCAACGGTGTAAGCCTACCTTGGCCGGTTCTTAGCTTCAGGTCGGTGGATCAGGCTGCACAGAAGAGCGCCAAGGGCCTCGCGCTACTATGATCAGTGACATCGCTTC
Organism: Sicyos edulis; assembly: GCA_036507275.1. NCBI lineage: Eukaryota > Viridiplantae > Streptophyta > Magnoliopsida > Cucurbitales > Cucurbitaceae > Sicyos > Sicyos edulis. The sequence goes on from CM071847.1 coordinate 8,912,832, forward strand.
CAAGTTTTAGTCATGCGTACCTGACCCGCGTAGTTTGCCCTTAGGCCCCCGCATTTACGCCGGTTGCAGAAGAGCATGAGGTGTGCGCGCACACGCGTTACTCGCCGGTTCGGAGTGCTCCCCCGGGCTAATGTTCGTGAGTACACCATTCCTTCCAATTTAGAGCCAGACTTCGGGTACTCTCCCGATAGTCCAGATTTATTAGCAAGGGTAAGAGGCCCTTGAGGACATCCTTGGGATCGGTTTTTGAGCTGATCAACTGGCTGGGGGAGAAAGACCCTCAGAGATGTCCCAGGATTGGTTAGGATAACCAATCATTAGGCCGGAAGTAGGAGACTTCCGAGGACTCCAAATTTGTCTAATAAGCTCGTTGAGCTAAGATCTGTGTTGATATCTGTTGCACGTGTACTAGGTTGCTAGATGATTGATTACATCGTATCGTACCCCGGTTGGGGATTCTTACTGAGTATTTTTATACTCACCCTTATTTATCTTTCAGGTAACTCAGGACAACACCGAGGTGGCTAGCGGAGGTAGCTGGGAGATCATGGATGCTGCTGACACTCTGTCGTGTCTTATTTTGTTTTATTTTGAATACAGCAAGTAAATGGATTTTGGTCTGTATGGAAAACTTATGGTTTGAACTGTTTTGATGATTTTAAGAAAAGTACTGATCAGTCACTATTTTGTAAATTAATGTTTAGTTTGCTTTAATGTTTTCCACTTTTATGTTGAAAAGTTTCAATCCGACCCTAGGTTGGGTCTTTTTATGTTTTCCTTTTGCATGCATTAAGTTAACGGCCCATTTTAGAACCCCATTCGGGTTGGGTCGTTCTGATTGGTATCGAGCACGAGTCATAGATTCGTAGACTAACTGTTTGTAGGTTGGGTTCCCATGATCTCCAGGCACTCCACGGCGCGAGTTTGTCTAAGTCCTTTAAGCTAAGGGTTTTGTTTACGATACTTTATGCAGTACACATGCATTATCCTTGTTGGCAGAGGGAGTCCGAGAGTTGCTAACCCGTAGTGGTTTCCGTGTAGATTGCCAGTATGCCGGTTACACGCAGAGGAGCAGGTCCAACCGGAACTGCAAATACAGATGTTGTAGAGCCAGCAGCCAGGGTTTATCGGGCTCGTAGGTCGCCCGTGGCTCCAGATGCTAGCTTGCCCAGTGTAGGGGTGGAGGCTGCTATGCCTCAAGGTGTAGCTCCAGGGGGAGATGTTTCTGCTATGAGAGATATGATGATGGGCCTAATGGCCGAGCAGAGTCGAGACTCGAGCGGCTAGCAGCGTAGAGAGAGGAGTCTAGGGCACAGATAGCCCAATTGACGCAGCTTATACAGCAGGCACCCCCAGTAGCTCCAGTAGCTCTAGTAGCCCCAATAGCTCCGGTAGCTCAACCGGTGGGACAGGGTCAGCAGGACCAGGCTGATTCACTTGATAGTGAAGAGGGAGCTGCTCAATTTGGCAAGTGGTTGAAAGATTTCACCAAGTGGAAGCCGAAGGAATTTGATGCTTCAGAGAACCCACTTGTGGCAGTCAGGTGGTTGGCAAGGATGGAGTACATCTTTAGAGTTATGGGATGCCCAGATGTGCAGAGGCCGAGATGTGCGGCCCATGTTCTCACTGACACCGCTGAGTGGTGGTGGGAGTCCAAAAATAAAGCTAGACCGGATGGGTCTTCTCCACCACTGGAGTTCTTTAGAACGAAGTTCAGAGCTAAGTATGTTAATGACGAGGCTCAGCAGGAGATGGCAGAGGCCTTCTCGAATCTGAAACAGGGTTCTGACAGTATTATTGCCTATGAAAAGAAGTTCTCTGAGTATAGTTATTTCGCCCCGGAGCTCGTTGCAACTGAGGAGCTCAAGACTAAGAAATTCATTTGTGGGCTGAGGAAAGAGGTTGCTCAGGATGTTCGAGCACTCGCTCCTGAGAGTTATGACCGAGCAGTGGAGTTGGCCACGATCTATAATTCGAAGTATCCGCCAGTGCAGGATTATGTTGCTCCAATTCGATTAGTTCACTGCTTTCGAAAGATTCTGGACATAAGAGGAAGTTTGGGTCTTCTAGTGGTTTCCGCTCAGGTGGGCAGCAGACTCGCCGTCCGGGCCAGTCTAAAGGTCGGGATCAGCGCCGACCTCAGGATAGAGCCCAGGATCGCCAGCAGGGCGGGGCCAGGCAGCCAGCTCAGTGCAACAAGTGCGGAAGGACACATTTTGGATTATGTGGAGCATCGCCCAAGGCTTGCTACAGATGTGGCCAGGAAGGGCATATGGCCGATTCTCAGACTCGAGGATGTAGCAACAAAGCGGCAGATCGGTGTTTGCCACTACTCGCCGGAGGCGGAGCGTCTTGATATTGTTTGCAGCACGCACGCTACTTGTCTTAGAGCATTATGCATTTGTGTTGTTTGATTCGGGTTCGACCCATTCTTTTGTATCGATGCATTTGTTAGACAAGCTTGTGTGGAACTCGAACCTCTAGGGTTTGAGTGTGTGTTGCCACTCCCTGGGAGTAAGTTTGTTAGTTAGCGATGAGAGTTAAGAGTGGTCGAGTGCAGATATCGATGAGACTCTAGATGCTACCCTCCTAGTTCTGTCTATGAGCGGTTTTGATGTGATCCTTGGTATGGATTGGTTGGCGGAGAACCATGCTATGATAGATGCCGCCGAAAAAGAAGTTGTGTTCAAAGCCACCTCGAAAGCCAAGTTTCAAGTTTCGCGGTGTTGGGCGGAATTTGCCCGCCATTGATCTCAGCAGGGAAAGCCCGTAGATTGTTATCTCGAGGAGCTTTGGGTTTCTTGGCAAAGCTGTTAGGAGATGATAGTTCTGCGTTGTTTGTTGACATGGTCCTGTGGTGCAAGAATTTGCAGATGTTTTCCCCGAGGAGTTCTGGGTTTACCCCCCGAAGAGGAGTTAGACTTCACCATTGAGTTGGAGCCGGGGACTCTTCCCATCTCTAAAGCCCCGTGATCGTATGGCGCCAGTGAGTTGAAAGAACTCAAAGTGCGATTCACAGGAAATGCTGGATCGAGGTTTCATTCGTCCGAGTGTGTCCCCGTGGGGAGCACCTGTCATCTGTTTGTTAAGAAGAAGGATGGATCCATGCGATTATGTATAGATTATAGAGAGCTGAATAAAGTCACGGTGAAGAATAAGTATCCCCTGCCGCGTATTGATGATCTATTCGATCAGCTTCAGGGAGCCTCAGTATTTTCTAAGATTGATTTGAGGTCGGGTATCATCAGCTGAGGATTCGGGATGCAGATATCCCTAAGACCGCGTTCGGATCGAGTATGGTCATTATGAGTTCGTGGTTATGTCTTTTGGATTAACGAACGCCCCTGCAGCATTTATGGACATGATGGACAGAGTGTTCAAGGCATTCTTGGATAACTTTGTCATCGTATTCATAGACGACATTTTGATTTATTCCAAGACAAAAGAGGACCATGCTTCGCATTTGAGGCAAGTTTTGGCAGCATTGCGAGAAAATCAGTTGTTCGCAAAGTTCTCTAAGTGTGAGTTATGGCTAGAGAAAGTAGCTTTCCTTGGTCATATTGTTTCGGTAGATGGTATAGCGGTGGACCCCATAAAGATAGAGGCGATCGGTTCATGGGCGGGCCGTCAACGGTCACCGAGATTCGCGATTTTACGGTCCAGCGAGTTATTATCGGCGTTTCGTGAAAGACTTTTCCTCTAAGGCAGCACCCCTAACCCGTCTGACCAAGAAGGGTGTTGACTTTGTTTGGGATGCTAGATGTGAGGAAAGTTTTGCCCAGCTTAAGCACAGTTTGACGACAGCGCCAGTGTTGGCAGTTCCTGAGGTAACAGGAGGTTTCGTAGTTTACAGTGATGCATCCAAGTATGGTTTAGGCTGTGTGTTGATGCAGCATGGAAAGGTGATAGCTTATGCTTCCCGGCAGTTGAAGCCCTATGAGAAGAATTACCCAACTCATGATATGGAGTTGGCTGCAGTTGTTTTTGCCCTAAAGATTTGGAGGCACTACTTATATGGTGAAAGGATTCAACTGTTCACGGACCACCAGAGCCTTAAGTATTTCTTCACTCAGAAGGAGTTGGACATGAGGCAGAGAAGATGGCTCGAGTTGGTAAAGGACTACGACTGTGAGATCTTGTATCATCTCGGAAAGGCCAACGTTGTGGCTGATGCACTGAGTAGGAAGACGTCGCATTCCGCAGCTTTGCTGAGCTCTCAGTTGAATTGCAGAAGAAGTTTGAGCGAGCCGGTATCGCAGTTTTGTTAGGAGAGGTTACAGCCAGGGTAGCCCAGATTATCATGCTCAACCGTCGCTAAGCGCAGGATCATCGACGATCGGCTAAGTGATCCCAAGTTAAAGAGATTGCTTGAGAGAGTCGAGGCAGATGGAGATTTTGACTTTGTTGTAGCACCAGACGGAGGCTTGAGATACAGAGGTCGGTTGTGCGTTCCAGATGTCGCAGGGATTCGAGCCGAATTGCTCGCCGAGGCGCATAGTTCCCCATTCACTTGGCACCCAGGAGGTACCAAGATGTATCAGGATCTCAAGCAGACGTTTTGGTGGATGGGTATGAAGAGCGACATAGCTGAGTTTGTTAGCTTGATGTCTCACTTGTCGGCAAGTGAAGGCTCCCGCATGCAAGCCTCTGGGTTTGTTGCAGCCGTTGAGTGTTCCACAATGGAAGTGGGACGAGATTTCAATGGATTATATCTCAGGGTTGCCGAGGACACCTAGAGGGTTTACTCAGATCTGGGTAATTGTGGACCGACTGACTAAGAGTGCACACTTTATCCCCGGCAGGATTAGTTATACCGTGGAGCAGTGGGCACGATTATTTTGAGCAGCGGTTGTTCGGTACCACGGGGTATCGGCGCGAGATAGTGTCGATCGGGATTCTCGGTTCACATCCCGCTTCTGGAGAGCGCTCTAGAAGGGTATGGGAACTGAGTGCAGCTTCAGCATTGCCTTTCACCCTCAAACCGATGGTCAGACCGAGAGGGTGAATCAGATTTTGGAAGATATGTTGAGAGCATGTGTTTTGGACTTTCCAGCGCTTGGGACCAAGATGCACATATTTGATGGAGTTCGCTTACACAATAACTATCGATCGACTATTCGGATGGCTCCTTTTGAAGCGCAGTATGGTAAGCGTTGTAGATCCCGATGTTTTGGGAGGAGGTTGGCGATAGACGTGTTCGGGACCCGAGTTACTTCGGATGACAAACGACGCTGTGCGAGAAAATCGGGGCTCGCATGTTAACACCGCAAGTAGGCGAGAAAAAGTTACGCCGATGTGTGGAGCGTAGAGGTTTGGAGTTTGAGGTTGGTCAGCATGTTTTTCTGAAGGTAGCACCAATGCGTGGTGTGTTAAGTTTTGGGAAGCGAGGCAAATTGAGCCCCAGGTTTGTAGGGCCTTTTGAGATCCTTGAGCGGATCGGAGCAGTGGCCTATCGGTTAGCCTTGCCCCCGTCTTTGGCAGCGGTGCATAATGTGTTCCATGTTTCGATCTTTGAGGCGATGACGTGTGCATCCGTCGCATGTGATAGAGCATGAGCCCTTAGAGTTGAGTGAAGATTTATCCTTCGAGGAGAAGCCCGTTCAGATTTTGGCTCGTGAGCACAAGGTTTTGCGCAACCGAGAGATAAGCTTAGTAAAGGTTCTTTGGAGGCATTAGAGGGCAGAGGAAGAGACGTGGGAGCTAGAGGATGAGATGAGGACTCATCACCCGGAGCTGTTCCAGTCTTAGGACTTTCGAGGACGAAAGTCTTTTAAGGGGGGAGTATTGTAACGGCCCAGATTTCCATTCCAGTTTTCCAGGTACTCTCGGTTCAGTATTAGGGCAATCGGTTGGGCCGTTAGAGCATTTTAACCCTTAGGGGTATTTTGGTCTTTTTGCTCTCCGGTCAGGATTTGGGATTTTAAACCTTTGCCTTAGTGATTTATTAAGTGAGTTTTCTTATTGGGAAAGATCGCTTCAGCCGGGTCTCGAAGAGGAAGCCAAAATGGGATTTTTAGGGATTTATTTAAATGGATTTTAAGGCATTTTTGGGATAAGTATGGATTATTAAATAAATAAGAAAAATCCCCAAATTTCCCCATGTGTTTTTAATTTTCATTTCTCTCACTCTCTCTCTCTCCCTCACCCGACCCCTAGCCAGCCCCGAGCCCCCCTTGCTCGCCCCAGCCACCTAGCCAGCCGCACTGTGCGAGCCACCCCGTGCCAGCACCGCCCTAGTCAGTCCTAGCTCGCCCGCACGACATCGCGTCCCTGTAGCTCGTCCACGCCCGGCGCGCCCCAGCGAGCGTCCCTGCCGAGCCAGCGCGCCCAGCCAACCATCTAGCTGCCGACCAGCCTGCCCAGCTGTGCTGTTTTGGCTGAGCCTTGTGCTTCTCGGTTGGTAATTCCCGAGTCTTTTCCCTCTTTGGACTCCGAGTTGTTGGCTGCTGTTTATGTATTTAATTAGGGTGTTTATTGTAATAATCAGGTTGTTCGGGATTCGATTAAAGCTCGAGGGTCATTATTCGTTGGTCGTGATAATTATTATTTTCTGCTTGTTTCCAGGTAAGTTTCTCTTACCGTGGTTGTGTGGACCCTGCGATGCTTTCTTGATTGTGCCTTGTATGCCTGTTTACTTTTATGAGCATGTTAGTGGATAGGATAGCTTGTGGTTGAATTCTTGCTAGCATGTTTGCCTGTTGTACATGTTAGTGCCATGCTAGGTTTGTTCTTCCAAAGATGCTCGAGATTCCCGCTTTAAGTTCGTAGTATCATGATAGGATATGTATGATTGATGTCTAATGTATATATTAGCCAGGAATCTCTCACTCTGTACTCTTAGCTATTGTTATAGGGTTTGTCATCATCCAGAGGCTGAGAGTGGACACAACGTACTTTGTCCCCACCGGTCGGGGGTAGAGCGAGGCATAACGTATATTGCTTCCCCTCCCGGCAGCCAATGAGAATTAGCTACCTCATCGGCATAAGCCTAGTTTGTAGCCTGCTAGAGCGGAACCACCTTAGCGGTGTAAGCCTACCTTGGCCGGTTCTTAGCTTCAGGTCGGTGGATCAGGCTGCACAGAAGAGCGCCAAGGGCCTCGCGCTACTATGATCAGTGACATCGCTTCCATGTTTTAGGCATGCGTACCTGACCCGCGTAGTTTGCCCTTAGGCCCCCGCATTTACGCCGGTTGCAGAAGAGCATGCGGTGTGCGCGCACACGCGTTAGTCGCCGGTTCGAAGTGCTCCCCCGGGCTAATGTTCGTGAGTACACCATTCCTTCCAATTTAGAGCCGGACTTCTGTACTCTCCGATAGTCCGTTTTATTAGCAAGGGTAAGAGGCCTTGAGGACATCCTTGGGATCGGTTTTGAGTGATCAACCGGCCGAGGAGAAAGACCCTCAGAGATGTCCCAGGATTGGTTAGGATAACCAATCATTAGGCCGGAAGTAGGAGACTTCCGAGGACTCCAAATTTGTCTAATAAGCTCGTTGAGCTAAGATCTGTGTTGATATCTGTTGCACGTGTACTAGGTTGCTAGATGATTGATTGCATCGTATCGTACCCCGGTTGGGGATTCTTACTGAGTATTTTTATACTCACCCTTATTTATCTTTCAGGTAACTCAGGACAGCACCGAGGTGGCTAGCGGAGGTAGCTGGGAGATCATGGATGCTGCTGACACTCTGTCGTGTCTGATTTTGTTTTATTTTGAATACAGCAAGTAAATGGATTTTGGTCTGTATGGAAAACTTATGGTTTGAACTGTTTTGATGATTTTAAGAAAAGTACTGATCAGTCACTATTTTGTAAATGAATGTTTAGTTTGCTTTAATGTTTTCCACTTTTATGTTGAAAAGTTTCAATCCGACCCTAGGTTGGGTCTTTTTATGTTTTCCTTTTGCATGCATTAAGTTAACGGCCCATTTTAGAACCCCATTCGGGTTGGGTCGTTACAACTGCACTGCCGCCAGCACCGCCGGCTCCACAAGACCGATTGTGATTGAGACTGATGAGGCGGAAAGTGCAGAGGATCTGGGCAAGTGGCTGAAGGATTTTGTTAAGTGGAAGCCTGAGAAATTCAGTGCCCCTAGAGATCCGTTAATAGTAGCCAGGTGGGTTGCCGAGCTGGAGTACACCTTCAAGGTGATGGCCTGTCCTGAGGTGCAGCGAGCCCATTGTGCAGCTCATGTTTTAGCAAGTACAGCTAAATGGTGGTGGGAGTCTGTTTTGAGTGAGAGGCCAGCTGGGCCTCCACCTGCCACCTGGGATTTCTTCAAGGCTGAGTTAAAGGCAAAGTTTATCAGTGAGAAAGCCCAAGAAAAAATGATTGAGTTGTTCTCAAACCTAAAGCAGGGATCTGATTTGGTTAAGGTTTATGAGAGGAAGTTCTCGGAGTACGGATATTTCGCTCCTGAGCTGATCGCTACTCCAGAGCTGAAAATCAGGAAGTTTATTGTTGGTTTGAGATAGGGAGTGTCTCAGGATGTTAGGGCACAGGCCCTCGAGGCGTTTGCCAAGGTTGTACAGTTGGCGACGATTTACAATGGGAAGTATCCTCCTGAGCAGATTGTTAGTGCTCCTGTGCAGAAGGCGCCAGTGTATTCGAGACAGAAAAGAAAGTTTTCCTCGAAGAGTGTTAACCGAGAGGACGGTCAACACCACCAGGGTTCCCATCAGGGGAAAGTTCAGCACAGAAACTGGAACCGTGATCACCCTCGCCAGCAGGGCGGGTGGAAGCCGACTCCGTTTTGTAAATCTTGTGGGAAGGTGCATTGAGGCCCCTGTGGAAGCAATCCTAGAGCGTGTTATAGGTGTGGGCAGGAAGGGCATCAGGCCCGGTTTTTCCAGCAGAAAGCGGTAGTAGCACAGCCAGTCCAGCAGTAGGGGCGAGTGTATGCTACAACTCGCCAGGAGGCTGAGCGAACCGATGTCGTAGTAGCAGGTACGCTCTTAGTCCTTGATCACCTTGCTTTTGTGTTATTTGATTCGGGTTCCACCCATTCTTTCGTTTCTGATGTGTTTGTTGAGCATGCTTGTATGAGATTAGAACCTCTAGGGTATGAATTTTCTGTTGCAACTCCTTCGGGAGTTGGTATGTTAGCTAGTCAGAAGGTGAAGGACGGTCGGATACAGATATTCGACGAGTCCCTTCGGGTTACCCTCATAGTGTTGGCTATGAGCAGTTTTGATGTGATTCTCGGCATGGAGTGGTTAGCTGATAACCACGCGATGATTGATTGTCGTCGTAAAGAAGTATTGTTTAGCCCGCCGAGCAGGCCGAGTTTTAAGTTTCAAGGTGTCTAGGGCAGGGTGTGTCCGCCAGTGGTTTCCGCATTTAAGGCTCAGCGGTTGTTAACTCGAGGAGCTTGAGGCTTTTTAGCCAAGTTGTCCAGAGAGAGCCGGGATCAGTTGCCTGTTGAGCAAGTGCCTATTGTACAAGAGTTTGCGGACGTGTTTCCTGAGGAGTTGCCTGGCTTGCAGCCAAAGAGAGAGGTGGACTTCACAATAGAGCTCGAGCTAAGAACCCTCCCTATCTCGAAAGCTCCTTACCGTATGGCGCCAGCTGAGTTGAAGGAGCTAAATGAGCAGTTGCAAGGGATGCTAGACAGAGGATTCATTAGACCGAGTGTGTCCCCGTGGGGAGCACCTGTGCTGTTTGTTAAGAAAAAGGATGGTTCGATGCGCCTGTACATCGATTATAGGGAGCTGAATAAGGTTACCATAAAGAATAAGTATCCACTGCCTCGCATTGATGACTTGTTTGACCAGCTCCAGGGAGCCTGCGTGTTTTTGAAGATTGATTTGAGGTCAGGTTATCATCAGTTGAGGATTCGGGATGCAGATATCCCCAAGATAGCATTCAGGTCGAGATATGGTCATTATAAGTTCGTGGTCATGTCTTTCGAACTAACAAACGCCCCAGCTGCCTTTATGGATATGATGGACAGAGTTTTCAACGCATTCTTGGATCGCTTTGTCATCGTATTCATAGATGACATTCTTATTTATTCAAAGTCTAAGGAGGACCATGCTTCGCACCTAAGACAGATTTTGACGGCCTTAAGAGAGAACCAGCTCTATGCAAAATTTTCTAAGTGTGACTTTTGGCTTGAGAAGGTAGCCTCCCTTGGACACGTTGTGTCCAAGGAGGGAGTGGTTGTGAACCCCTAAAAAATAGAAGTAGTTAGTTCGTCGGCCAGACCGACCACTGTATCGTAGATTCGTAGTTTTCTGGGTTTGGCAGGTTATTACCGTCGCTTCGTTCTGGATTTTTCCGCTATAGCTTCTCCACTTACTCGTTTGACGAGGAAGGGCGTCGATTTCGTTTGGGATGAGACGTGTGACGAGAATTTTGCTAAGTTGAAGTACAGTTTAACGTCTGCACCAGTGTTGGCTGTTCCAGAGGGAACAAGAGGTTTTGTTGTGTATAGTGATGGCCAGTTGGGTGATCCTAAGTTAAAGAGTTTATACGAAAGATTTCAAGCTGATGGTGACTTCGATTTTATGGTCTCACCAGATGGTGGCTTGAGGTATAAGGGTCGGCTTTATGTTCCAGCCGATGCTAGTATCCGTACAGAGTTGTTGACCGAGGCTCACACTTCACCTTTTGTATGGCATCCAGGAGGCAACAAAATGTATCAGGATCTTAAGCAGACTTTTTGGTGGATGGGGATGAAGAGAGAGATTGCCCAGTTTGTAAGTCGGCGTCTCACTTATCAGCAAGTGAAGGCACCTAGGCAGAAACCAGCAAGTTTGTTGCAGCCGCTTGGTGTACCACAGTGGAAATGGGAAGAGATTACCATGGACTTTATTTTGGGTTTACCCAGGACTCCGTGTAACAGCCCGGATTTTTGTTAATTGTGAGATAAGGTTTTTGTAGCATTATTTCCAGGAGCAGTGGGATTTGTTAAGGTTTTGGCGGTTTATTGGTCGGGGGTGAAATAAGAAATTTCTTTTAAGGGTTCCTTGGAAGATTAGGGCCCTAGGCTTAAGGGAATTGGAAGCTTGGATTTAATTAAAGGAAAATTAAGCGTCAGCTAGGACTCGAAGGAGGGAAGCCTTGGGAAGGGATTTTGAGATTTCTCCAAAGTTGATTTAATTTTAGGAAGGAAAAGAAAAGAGGAGAAAAGAGAAGGAAAAAGGAAAACCCTAGCCACCCACCCTCTCCTTCTCACCCTAGCCGTCGCCCAGCCCTTTGCCTCGCCGCCCAGCGCCGTCGTCGCCCTTGCTAGCCGTCGTCCTTCGCACCGGCCCAGCCTGATCGCGTCGTCGTCGCTCTGCCTCAGCAGCGCTGCAGCCGCCGGCCAAGCGCCGCGTCGGCGGCCTGCCGCGGAGATCCATCGCGGCGCGATCTCGCCGCGTCGCCCGCCGCCGCCAGCGCGCCCGTCTCGGTAGCGATCTCATTGCGTCGCCCGGCCCGTCCTTCGCGTCGTCCCTGGCGCGAGCTCGCCGCGTCGCCGTGTGCCCACGTCCGTGCGCCGCGCCCCAGTGCCATTGCCGTGTCTGCGATCGATCGCGTCGGAGCCGTGTGCCGCGTCCGGCCGATGCGGCGCCGCCTTGCCCCACTCAGCTCGTGCGCTTGCCTCTGCGCCGCGCGCCGCCGCCGAGAGCTCCTGCCGCCGTGATAGCTTGGTGCCGAGCTTGTTGCCTTCTCGGTTGGTAAATCTCGAGCCTCCTCTCTCTTGAACCTTGAGATAACAGCTGCTAATTGTTTAATTAGGGTGATTTTATTACTTGCTTAGGTTGCTTGGGATCGCATAGAAGCTCGAGGGTCACTTGTTGGGTATGATTGATATTTCTCTGCTTGCTTCCAGGTAAGGGTTCCTTACCGAGGGTGTGTGGATCCTGCGTATAATTGCTAGCAAGTCTTACCTTGTGATTTTATAAATTTCTAGTGGATAGGTTACATATTTCCTCTTGCTTCCAGGTTTGTGTTGTGCTGGTGTCCCTATTATAATCTGTTAGTTCTATGTTAGTGCTTGGCAGGTGATCTAAAAATTAGGTAAGTCTCCGATGGGCACTGCACTGATTCCGTATGTAGCTGGAGAGTATAAGACCCCGATGGGCATCTCTGAGATCCTAGCTGGAGTAAGACCCCGAAGGGCATCCTAGATGTGTAAGACCCCGTCAGGCAGCATTGATGGCTAGAGGTGTAAGACCCCGATGGGCATCCGTATGTGTAAGACCCCGATGGGCATCATTGATTGAGGTGTAAGACCCCGATGGGCATCATTGATTGAGGTGTAAGACCCCGATGGGCATCCGTATGTGTATGACCCCGATGGGCATCATTGATTGAGGAGTAAGACGCCGATGGGCATCCAGGTGTAGAACCTAGGGCAGGTTGTAATTGTAAGCCCTTGGCAGGCCAGCTCTAGTGTTAGCTCTTAGCCTAAACAACTGGTTTGTCCTAAGTCATTGTATGGTTGCATGTCGGTGTGCTAAATGCTATGTTTGCGTATTGTACCTCGGTTCGGGGATTCTTACTGAGTAATACATTGCTCACCCTTATTTTTCTGTGTCCTTCCACCAGGTAACTTGGGACAGAGGCAGGATGGCTAGGAGGAGGCTGCTGGATGATCATGGACGGCCCAACTCTGAGACTATTTCACTTTATTATGTTTTTGTTGGTTTAGCATGTAGTTGGACTGGAGTCATTAGAATATCATTCTTTCAAAAACTTGTTTAAGACTTCTCGGACTGTTTCCTTGATTTTCTTGAAAGTACCGAACAGTCACTTTACTTGTTGGTTTTGCTTAATGGATTTTATGCTTGAACTTAGTTGTGTTGAATGAAAAGTTTTAAATTGGTACTCTCTATAAGTGATTTCATATTTTATTTATGTATGTGTAAGAAAGGATCTAGGTTAGAGACCGTTAGTTTGGTCGGGTCTTTACAGTTGGTATCAGAGCTCAGAGTCATAGGTTATGTAGACTGACCTGGAATTGCAGGTTGTTTTCCATGATCATCAGCGCTCCGACAGCCATCAGGTTTGTCCATAAGGTTAAGGGCTAAGAATTACAATACTATTTGCACTTGCATGATCATGACTTGTTGTTGTAGGGAAGGAAAACCGGTTCTGACTCATTGTTAGCTGAGTGCAGATTGTCAGCATGCCAGTTACTCGCAGAGGGCGGGGAGGGTCGAGGCCGACCGCTCAGGGCACTCGTATCGATTCGACCTTGGGAGGATGTCGTCCCAAGCTGAAGCAGATGTTAGGCCACCTGCAGGCCCTTCTGTTGTGTTGCCCGGGGAGGGCGTGGAGGCATCTGAGCCTCGAGAGGCTGCACCAGGAGTAGCTTTTGCGGAGTCCATGAGGGCTCTTATGGTTGGGTTGCTAGCTGACCAGAGGGCCGAACAGAGAGCTGAAACGCAGGCTTTGTTAGCCGCGTAGAGGGAAGAGTCCCGAGTTCAGATAGAGCAGCTGACTGAATTGGTTCAGCAGAGGACTGTAGTGCCACCAGCACCGCCAGTTCCACAGGAACCGATTGTGAATGAGGCCGTTGTGGCAGAAGGTGCTGAGGACCTGGGCAAGTGGCTGAAGGATTTTGTCAAATGGAAGCCTGAGAAGTTTAGTGGCCCTGGAGAACCGTTGGTAGCAGCTAGATGGATAGCTGAGCTGGAGTATACCTTCATGGTGATGGCTTGTCCTGAGGTGCAGCGAGCTCGTTGTGCAGCTCATGTGTTAGCTGGTACAGCTAAGTGGTGGTGGGATTCCACCTTGAGTGAGAGATCGGCCGGGTCCCCACCGGCCACCTGGGAGTTCTTCAAGGCGGAGTTCAAGGCAAAATTTATCAGTGAAGAAGCCCAAGAGAAGATGATTGAGCTATTTTCAAACCTTAAGCAAGGTTCCGATTCAATCGAGGTTTATGAGAAAAAGTTTTCGGAGTATGGGTACTTCGCGCCGCAGTTAATTGCTACCCCTGAGCTGAAGATCAGGAAGTTTATTGCGGGCTTGAGACAGGGAGTGTCTCAGGATGTTAGGGCGCAGGCCCCAGAGACTTTTTCCAAGGCTGTGCAGCTGGCAACGATTTATGACGGTAAGTATCCTCCAGAACAAGTTGCTAGTGCTGCTGTGCAGAAGGCCCTAGCGTACTCGGGCCAGAAGCGTAAGTTTGATTCTGGAGGCAGTGGTCGTGTGGGCGGTCAGCGCCACCAGGGTTCTTATCAGGGCCGAGACCAGCATCGGGACCGCAGTCGTGATCAGCCTCGCCAGCAGGGCGTAGGGAGGCCGCCACCGTTTTGTAAACCTTGTGGGAAGCCGCATTTGGGTCCTTGTGGAGGTAACCCTAGGGCTTGCTATAACTGTGGTAAGGAAGGGCATCAGGCCCGGTATTGCAACCAGAAAGCGGTAGTTGCGCAGCCAGCTCAGCAGCAGGGGCGAGTGTATGCTACAACCCGTCGGGAGGCTGAGCAAGCCGGGGCCGCAGTGGCAGGTACGCTCCTAGTTCTTGATCACTTTGCCTTTGTGTTGTTTGATTCGGGTTCCACGCATTCTTTTGTTTCTGCCGTTTTTGCTGAGAATGCTTGCATGATTTTAGAACCCCTAGGTTTTGAGTTATCTGTGGCTACCCCTTCGGGAGCTAGTATGTTGGCCAGTCAGAAAGTAAAGGACGGTTGGATACAGGTCTCCGACGAGTCCCTGCAGGTTACGCTCATAGTACTGGCTATGAGTGATTTTGATGTAATCCTCGGCATGGATTGGTTAGCTGATAACCACGCGATGATTGACTGCCGCCGGAAGGAGGTAGTGTTCAGGCCGCCGAGCAGGCCTAGCTTTAGATTCTGTGGCACCCAGAGCGGGTTGTGTCCGCCAGTGATTTCGGCAGTTAAAGCTCACCGTTTGCTAGCTCGAGGAGCTTGGGGCTTTGTAGCTAAGTTGTCCGAAGTAAGTCGTGGTCAGTTATCTGTTAAGCAAGTGCCCATTGTGCAAGAGTTTGCAGATGTTTTTCCTGAAGAGTTGCCTGGTCTGCCTCCAAGGAGGGAGGTAGATTTCTCAATAGAGCTCGAGCCAGGGACTCGCCCTATCTCGAAGGCTCCGTATCGTATGGCGCCACCGAACCAAAGAGTTAAAGGAGCAATTGCGGGAGTTGCTTGACAGAGGATTTATCGGGCCGAGTGTGTCCTCGTGGGGAGCACACATCTTTGTTTGTTAAGAAAAAGGATGGCTCGATCGTCTATGCATCGATTACAGGGAATTGAATAAGGTAACCATCAAGAACAAGTATCCACTACCACGCATTGATGATCTATTTGACCAGCTCCAGGGAGCATGTGTGTTTTCAAAGATTGACTTGAGGTCGGGCTACCACCAGTTAAGGATCCGGGATGCAGATATCCCTAAGACAGCTTTCAGGTCGAGGTATGGTCATTATGAGTTCGTAGTCATGTCTTTCGGACTCGATTTAACGCCCCACCGCATTCATGGACATGATGGACAGAGTGTTCAAGGCGTTCTTGGACCGCTTTGTCATCGTGTTCATAGATGACATTCTTGTGTATTCTAAGTCTAAGGAGGACCATGCTTCGCATCTAAGGCAGATTTTGTCAGCCTTGCGCGAGAACCAGCTTTATGCGAAGTTTTCTAAGTGTGACTTTTGGCTCGAGGAGGTAGCTTTTCTAGGGCACGTGGTGTCCAAGGAGGGAGTGGCTGTGGACCCTTCGAAAATTGAGGCAGTTAGTTCGTGGGTTAGACCGACAACCGTGTCAGAGATTCGTAGTTTTCTGGGTCTGGCCGGATATTACCGCCGCTTCATTCGGAACTTTTCTGCTATAGCTTCACCGCTTACTCGGTTGACGAGGAAGGGTGTCGATTTCGTTTGGGATGAGAAGTGCGACGAGAGTTTCGCTAAGCTGAAGAGCGCTTTGACGTCCGCGCATCGGTGTTGGCGATTCAGGGGAACAAGGGGTTTCGTAGTGTCTGATGATGCCAAAGCAAGTTTGGTTTAGGCTGTGTTCTGATGCAGCACGGTAAAGTAATAGCGTATGCCTCGAGGCAGTTGAAACCGCATGAGCAGAATTATCCGACCCATGATATGGAGTTGGCAGCTGTCGTCTCTCGCTCTTAAGATTTGGAGGCATTACAGTATGGGGAAAAGATTCAAATTTTCTCGGACCACGAGAGCCTCAAATATTTCTTTACCCGAAAGACTGAACATGCGCGAGAGAGGTGGTTAGAGCTTGTAAAGGATTACGATGTGAAATCTTGTATCACCACAGGAAGGCTAATGTTGTAGCCGATGCTCGAGTAGGAAGACCTCGCATTTTGCAACGCTGTCAAACCCCAAAAGTAATATAAGG
Organism: Sicyos edulis; assembly: GCA_036507275.1. Lineage (NCBI taxonomy): Eukaryota > Viridiplantae > Streptophyta > Magnoliopsida > Cucurbitales > Cucurbitaceae > Sicyos > Sicyos edulis. The sequence continues at coordinate 8,929,134 of CM071847.1, forward strand.
AAAGACCTTGAGAGGGCAGGAATAGCAGTGTTGTTAGGAGAAGTTGCCGCCAAGGTAGCTTAGCTGACCATCCAACCGTCGATAAGGCAAAGGATTATCGATGGCCAGCTGAATGACCCAAAGTTAAAGAGTTTGTACGAAAGAGTTCAGATCGATGGTGACTTCGATTTTGTAGTATCTGCAGATGGTGGCTTGAGATATAAGGGTCGACTATGTGTCCTAGCCGAGGCCGGCATTAGCACAGAGTTGTTGACCGAGGCTCACACCTCGCCTTTTGCATGGCACCCAGGGGGTAACAAAATGTACCAAGATCTTAAACAAACGTTTTGGTGGATGGGAATGAAGCGGGATATTGCCCAGTTTGTCAGTCGATGTCTCACTTGTCAACAAGTGAAGGCACCTAGGCAGAAACCAGCAGGGTTATTGCAGTCACTTGGGGTGCCGCAATGGAAGTGGGAGGAGATTTCCATGGACTTTATCTCGGTCCGCCAGACACCCGAGAGGTTATGCACAAATTTGGGTGATCGTCGACAGTTGACCAAGAGTGCGCACTTCATTCTGGCGGAGATAAATTATACCGTGGAGCGAAGGGCACGATTGTTCTGGAGCGAGATAGTTAGGTACCACGGAGTGCCGCTTAAGATTATCTCTAATCGAGACTCCCGTTTTACGTCCCGCTTTTGGAAAGCCCTTCGGCCGATTGGGCACGCAGTGCAAACTATAGTCTTGCCTTCTACCCTCGGACCGATGGTCGACAGAGCGGTAAATCGGATCTTAGAAGATATGTTGCGAGCCCTGCGTGTTAGACTTTCCGGCGCTTTGGGACCAAGATTTATATTTGATGGAGTTTGCCTACAACAACGATGTCGTGTAACCATTCGGATGGCACCGCTTGAGGCGTTGTATGGTAAACGTTGCGATCCCCGTCTTTTGGGAAGAGGTTGGAGACGAGGCAAGTTTTGGGTCCGGAGTTGCTCCAATTGACCAATGAAGCGGTCCAAAAGATTAAGGCTCGTATGTTGACCGCCCGTGAGCAGCGGTAAAAGCTACGCCGACGTCAAAGCGTAGAGAGTTAGAATTTGAAGTTGGCCAGCATGTCTTCCTCAAGGTAGCTCCTATGCGTGGAGTTCTGAGGTTTGGTAAGAAGGGGAAGCTGAGCCCCAGGTTTGTGGGACCTTTTGAGATTCTGGAGAGAGTTGGGCATGTGTAGCTTAGCTTCGGCTGGCACCGCCGCCGTCCTTGGCTGCAGTGCATAGGGTGTTCCATGTTTCGATGCTCCGCCAGTACGTGGTAGATCCTGCGCACATCATAGATTTTGAGCCCTTGCAGTTGAACAGTGACTTGAGCTTTGAGGAGAAACCCATAGAGATCTTAGCATTCGAGAAGAAGGTTTTGAGGAACCGAGCCATTGATTTAGTGAAAATGCAGTGGCGGAATCAGGGAGTTGAGGAAGCTACTTGGGAGTTGGAAGGGGAGATGAGGAGAAACTACCTGGAGTTATTCTAGTACAGCGACTTCCGGGGACGAAAGTCTTCTAAGGAGGGAGTATTGTAACAGCCCGGATTTCTGTTAATTGTGAGATAAGGTTTTTGTAGCATTATTTCCAGGAGCAGTGGGATTTGTTAAGGTTTTGGCGGTTTATTGGTCGGGGGTGAAATAAGAAATTTCTTTTAAGGGTTCCTTGGGAGATTCGGGCCCTAGACTTAAGGGAATTGGAAGCTTGGATTTAATTAAAGGAAAATTAAGCGTCAGCTAGGACTCGAAGGAGGGAAGCCTTGGGAAGGGATTTTGAGATTTCTCCAAAGTTGATTTAATTTTAGGAAGGAAAAGAAAAGAGGAGAAAAGACAAGGAAAAAGGAAAACCCTAGCCACCCACCCTCTCCTTCTCACCCTAGCCGTCGCCCAGCCCTTTGCCTCGCCGCCCAGCGCCGTCGTCGCCCTTGCTAGCCGTTGTCCTTCGCACCGGCCCAGCCTGATCGCGTCGTCGTCGCTCTGCTTCAGCGGGCGCAGCCGCCAGCCCAGGCCGCGTCGAGCAGCCCTGCAGCAGATCCATCGCAACGCGATCTCGCCGCGTCGCCCCGCCGTCCTTCGCGCCGTCTCAGCGCGATCTCGCCGCGTCGCCCAGCCCGTCCTTCGCGCCGTCCCAGCGCGAGCTCGCCGCGTCACTTCGTACGCCCACGTCCGTCGCGCCGCCCGCCCGGCGCCGTCGTGTGTCTGCACGATCGCGTCCGAGCCAGTGGCGGCGTCCAATGACAGCGCGCCGACGCCCCACCAAGCCACCTGCTCGCTTGCCTCGCTGCACGCCGCCTGCCTGCCGAGCTCGCTGCTGGCCGTGATAGCTTGGTGCCGAGCTTGTTGCCTTCTCGGTTGGTAAATCTCGAGCCTCCTCTCTCTTGAACCTTGAGATAACAGCTGCTAATTGTTTAATTAGGGTGATTTTATTACTTGCTTAGGTTGCTTGGGATCGCATAGAAACTCGAGGGTCACTTGTTGGGTGTGATTGATATTTCTCTGCTTGCTTCCAGGTAAGGGTTCCTTACCGAGGGTGTGTGGATCCTGCGTATAATTGCTAGCAAGTCTTACCTTGTGATTGTATAAATTTCTAGTGGATAGGTTACATATTTCCTATTGCTTCCAGGTTTGTGTTGTGCTGGTGTCCCAATTATAATCTGTTAGTTCTATGTTAGTGCTTGGCAGGTGATCTAAAAATTAGGTAAGTCCCCGATGGGCACTGCACTGATTTCGTATGTAGCTGGAGAGTATAAGACCCCGATGGGCATCTCTGAGATCCTAGCTGGAGTAAGACCCCGAAGGGCATCCTAGATGTGTAAGACCCCGTCAGTGTGACATTGATGGCTAGAGGTGTAAGACCCGATGGGCATTCGTATGTGTAAGACCCGATGGGCATCATTGATTGAGGTGTAAGACCCGATGGGCATCCGTATGTGTAAGACCCGATGGGCATCATTGATTGAGGTGTAAGACCCGATGGGCATCCAGTGTAGAACCTAGGGCGAGTTGTAATTGTAAGCCCTTGGCGTGCCAAATCTAGTGTTAGCTCTTAGCCTAAACAACCGGTTTGTCCTAAGTCATTGTATGGTTGCATGTCGGTGTGCTAAATGCTATGTTTATGCGTATTGTACCCTGTTCGGGATTCTTCTTGAGTAATACATTGCTCACCCTTATTTTTCTCGTGTCCTTCCACCGGGTAACTTGGGACAGAGGCGGGATGGCTAGGAGGAGGTCTTTGGATGATCATGGGCGGCCCAACTCGAGACTATTTCACTTTATTATGTTTTTGTTGGTTTAGCATGTAGTTGGACTGGAGTCATTAGAATATCATTCATTAAAAAACTTGTTTAAGACTTCTCGGACTGTTTCCTTGATTTTCTTGAAAGTACCGAACAGTCACTTTACTTGTTGGTTTTGCTTAATGGATTTTATGCTTGAACTTAGTTGTGTTGAATGAAAAGTTTTAAATTGGTACTCTCTATAAGTGATTTCATATTTTATTTATGTATGTGTAAGAAAGGATCTAGGTTAGAGACCGTTAGTTTGGTCGGGTCTTTACACTCCGAGAGGCTATACACAGATTTGGGTGATCGTTGACAGATTGACCAAGTGTGCGCACTTCGTCCCCAGTAGAATAAATTATACCGTGGAGCAGTGGGCATAGTTGTTCCTTGAGCAGATAGTTAGGTACCATGGGGTGCCAGTTAAGATCATCTCGGACCGGGATTCTCGATTTACTTCTCGGTTTTGGAGAGCCCTTCAGGCAGGTCTAGGTACCGAGTGCAACTACAGTACAACGTTTCATCCGCAGACTGATGGTCAGACGGAGCGGGTAAATCAGATCCTAGAGGATATGTTGTGAGCCTGTGTGTTGGATTTTTTGGGCAGTTGGGATCAGTACTTGTATTTGATGGAGTTTGCCTACAACAACAGTTACCAGCCGACCATTCAGATGGCACCATTGAAGGCATTGTTTGGTAAGCGTTGCAGATCTCTGGTATTTTGGGAATAGGTTGGAGACAGGCAGGTTTTGGGTCCCGAGTTGCTCCAGTTGACCAATGAGGCAGTTCAGAAGGTTAGGGCTCGTATGTTGACCGCACAAAGCAGGAAAAAAAGCTACGCCGATGTTAGGCGTAGAGAGTTTGAGTTTGAAGTTGGTCAGCATGTTTTCCTTAAGGTAGCACCGATGCGTGGGGTTCTGAGCTTTGGTAAGCGGGGGATGCTAAGCACCAGGTTTGTTGGACCTTTCGAGATCCTTAAGAGGGTTGGGGTTGTAGCTTACCGGTTAGCATTGCCGCCATCCTTGGCCGCAGTGTATAGTGGTTCCACGTTTCTATGCTCCGCCACTATGTGGCAGACCCTTCTCACATTGTGGATTTTGAGCCTTTGCAGCTGAATAGTGACCTGAGCTTTGAGGAGAAACCAGTAAAGATCTTAGCAGTTGAGAAAAAGTTTTGGAGGAACCGAGCCATTGATTTAGTGAAAGTACAGTGGCGGAATCAGAAAGTTGAGGAAGCAACTCGGGAGTTGGAAGGGGAGATGAGAAGAAACTACCTTGAGTTATTCTAGTGCAGCGACTTCCGAGGACGAAAGTCTTCTAAGGAGGGAGTACTGTAACGGCCTGGTTTTCAGAGTTCAGTTTCAGGTTGGTTGGCCGTTATCTCTGTTATTGGATCTTGGCTAGGGGTGGATATTGTAACTGGATTTGCTAATTGATTCGTTAAGCTTGGCAGGGTTTGTCCCGGTTGGTTTGGGAGGCTTGAAAGTTTGCTTGGTAAATAAAATAAATTGGAGGAGGAGTTTGCTTAGGCTTTGGTGGGTTTCGAACGTACGAGATCTTGGTGTAGCTTAAAAGAAAATAAAAGGAAAAAAAAGTTCGAGCCAAGGCTCGAACCTTGGGTATCCTGGTTGCAGCAATTCCAATTGAACTAAAGGGGTAAGTTACGATCTTGTTCAATGGTGTTTTACTTGTCCAGTGGTTGCACGAAGTTAAGGACTTTTGTATTAAAGGGTTTCTTTTGGTGTTTTGTAATTTGTACAGGAACAGGAATTGCGGCTGCCCTTGGTTCACCCTCTCTCGATCGCAAGCTCTTCTCCCTCGGGCATTTCCTAAGGTATTTATGATCCTTCTCCTTCGTCTCCTCTTTGATTTTTTATTTGGTGTGGCTACTGCTGGTTTTTGGTTTTTGGGGCTGGTTGTTAATGGTATTTGTTGTTGTGAATGTTTGTTTGTTTATTGGCTGAACCCGAGCAGCACAGCCTTCGCTCCGTCACGCCCTCCGCCGAACGCGGTCTTAGCCAATCGTCGCTTCGCTTCACCGCTCTCACACACAGCTGCGAGTGCCTTCGCTGTTTCGCACGCAAACGACTTTCTTTCGCCGATCTGCACAGCCGCAGCCGGGAGCCAGCTCTTCACCGTTTTGCCTCGCCTAGGACAACCCCTCGGTTTTTCCGCAGCAACGCCCTCCAACAGCCGCTTCGCTTCGTTGCTCGCTGACTCGCCACAAGCATCTGGTCAGCCCCTGTTCGCTTTCGCCTCGCCTTCGCCTTTGTTCGAGCCGTGAGAGCAACACCATTCTCGCTGTTGCCTTCGCCTTCGCCGTCGTTGAGTCATGGAGCCGAGGCTTTTTTTCTCGGTTTTGGGTAACGACCCTAATCTCTAGAGTCTTGTTTTCTGTTGGTCGATTCGAGTGCCTAGGGTCAGATTTGTGATGTTTTATTATTTTTCTAGGCTGTCTCTATTAACTTGAAGCTCGAGGGTCGTTGTGATTTGTGTGTTTGTCTTCTGCATACTTCCTGGTAAGGATATCTTATCGGCGTTGTGTAGGCCCTGCGAAATACTTTAATAGCACATTTATATTCTGCAAGCATGTATGAGTATTCTAGTGGATAGGATCTTTGTTTATGAAATGCCGGTATGTTTGTTGATTTATCCATGTTTCCTGTTTTAAGTTCAGTAGAGCCATGCTAGGGATTTTTCTTACTCTGGCATATCCATGTTTGGACTATTAGCTTGTATTACTGTGGTTAGAAGACTGTTAGGAGCTGTTAGTGCAGGTCTCGCATGGGTAAGTCCTCGAAGGGCACCAATGCGTTGTTAGTGGGTGTAAGTCCCCGATGGGCATCACACTGTTGCGGTATGTGTAATTCCCCGATGGGAATCATAGTGCTTCTAGGGAGTGTAAGTCCCTGTTGGGCAACTTGTGAACCTAGCAGAAGTAAGTCCCCGATGGGCTTCCGTGTATTGAGTAGGTGTAAGACCCCGATGGGCATCCTCGTGCTTAAGCTGGTGTAAGTCCCCTATGGGCAACCTTGAGTGCTGCTTGAGTAAGACCCTGTTGGGCGTCATCGCGCTTAAAAGTCAGTAAGTCCCCGATGGGCCTCACCAGGTATAAGTCCTCGATGGGCATCCTGTAGGTGTAAAACCCCAATGGGCGTCCTTGTGTTGAGTTGATGTAAGACCCCGATGGGCATCCACGTGTTCTAGATGGAGTAAGACCCCGATGGGCATCCAAAGTGTAAACCGAATGTAGGTTGCGATAGTAAGTCCTTGAATAGGCATGTTCTAAATGGCAGTTAGCCTGAGCCAGGTTGTTCCTTCTGAGATCGTATTTGGTTGCATGTATCTGTGTGCTAGATGATTGGTTTTTTTCGTATTGTACCCCGGTTTGGGATTCTAACTAAGCCACTCGTTGCTCACCCTTATTTTTCTATGGTTTTCCACCAGGTAACTTGGGACCGAGACTGGATGACTAGGAGGATGCTGCTGGATGATCATGGACAGAGTACTCTGAGTTGTGTCGCTTTTGTTCTTAATTCTTTTGCATGTAGACAGGGCATGGAGCCCTTAGGTGGACTTGTTGTGTTTATAAAATTGAGTTATTTGCTTCGGTTTCTTTTTTTAAACTTGTTTGGATGTTTTCTTTTGCAAATAAACGATACTCTTGCCAGGGTTGGTTTTTGGTAAAGTTTTTTACTGGTGCTTGGAAACAGGGACAGGTCCAATTAATAAAATTGCTCTGGATGATTTTATGTTATAAAGTTTTCTTTTTATTTCTGCATTCATGTTTTCAGGTTTTACTTACATGCATAAGAGCTTAAAGGCCTAGGTTTAGGACCCTATTCGGGTTGGGTCTTTACAGGGTGCCTATGCAAAAAGGAGTTTTTTTTTTCTTTTTGCATAAGATGGGACCATAAGTTTTATGATCGATCTAATAATTTTGTCATAGAATCGTATCAACGATTTCACTAAGGTTGATGGTATGTCGATGTGATCTTTAATCTTGAGTGGGTCGTGAACTCCTGCTTTATGAATGCGTCCTTTGATGTGCATGAGTGAGACTAGCCAAATAGCATTGGGTCAAATAAGCCTCCCACGTTAGGGATTGTCGTAGTGAGTGGGTGGGAACACAACATCACAAGAAGAAATTCTCGCTTTCCTAAAATTAGAGGAAGATGTAGAGTTGTTCCCTTAAGAATTGATTTTGGGGCTTGGACAAAGGATCCGCCTCTCATTGGCCCGAGAAGACATTGATTTATAGTTGGACTATAAACACTTGTTTATTAGAAGAATCAATGGCGCTTAAGGAGAAAGATGTAATCACGGGGGTAGAACGTATTTCTTGTCCCATTTATGAATTACGAACATGCTCGTGAAGGATCATATGACAGATGACCGATTATATTCGTGGACGTTAACTTGTCCTATAGTGCGAAAGAGTTCAGCACATGCCCTTAGTGGAATAAGCCTGATGTTAACGAATAAGGATCAAATCCCGAGTCGTTATAGCTTTCAACTTATAGGTCCACCGATCCCCGAGCTAACTCATACTTACTGGTACATTGTTTAATTAGAGAGTGAGTTTGAAGAGTTCAAATTCACATATTAATTATGTGTGACATAATTCATAGGAGCATAAATTTTAAATTGTTAAACTTACAAATTAATATATTGGATATATTAATTTAATATTTATTGAATAAATATTAATAAGGAGAAATTAGTTTATTTGATAAATTAATTATAAATATTTATTTAATTAAGAGATCATAGTAAATTAATATGTTGGACATATTAATTGGTTTAATAATTATTAGATTATTATTAATTTGAGAATATTGATTAATATGATGGACATATTAATTGGGTTAATAATTATTGATAATTAATAAATTAGAGAATTAATATATTGGATATATTACTTAGATATTTATTTATTTATAATATATTGGATATATTATGGAATTGAAATTTATTGGATAAATATCAATTAAAATAAATAAAACAAAATATGTATTTTTCAAAAATTAAATGGAAAAAATGCATAATGTTTCGTCCCACATCAGAAAGCTCTTAGTTTAAGCCTTCATCACTGCACTGTAAATAGGAAGCCTTTAAGGCTTTCATTCTCATCCCACTCACTTTCAGAGTAACCTTTCTCATAAGTTTAAAAACCTCTCTGAAAGCTGAGATCTCTTTTCTCATCCATAGTCAGACTATTTTGACAAAGTTTTTTAGCTCCCTTCTCTAAAGGCTTCCCACCAAGCACTCAGTGGTAGCAAAGAAGTCATAGTCTGAAAGAGCGGAGGAGATCATTCAAGTTTTTCCACGGGGAATAGTTGATCCTTCTCAACATAAAGACCCGCAAGATAAGATCAGAGGCGACAATCAATGTAAGTATTCTTTTCCAATAACATGTCAATCACCTAGGGTATTGCATTTAAATTAATTAGATTAATCAAAGATAATTAATTATTGTGAAATTTTTATTATTCACACGCTTCCGCTACGCTAAATGCATGTTCCTACCCCATATTCCCATTAGAACAAACACTTGATACTAGTATGACGAATGAAACTCTAGGACCTCAACGAGTGTCAGAAACTAGAGCACTTAGCACGATCAGTTGAAGACTTAGCAAGGGCCTCACACTCAAGAAGTGTTATCCGAGCAACTCACTGAACTTTTCAGTCAACTAACATCCACAAGGCTCGTAATACTGAATCTGTAAAGGCCCAACACTAAATGATCCTAAATAGTCTTTACTTTAAAATGCAATTTCAAATCAGGCAGTGGAATGGAAATTCAACATCTTTTATTAAATCATTCAAATCTTAAAATATTTCAAAGTATAGTATGAAAACAGTAAAACAACATAAGCCTCTGGCTAGAGTTAAATCAAAACAGTTACAAAATCCCGATAAAACAATTATAAGTTTCAGAAAACACTTTCAAAACTAGAACGTAAATGACTCAAAGACATGCAGCGGCCTTTCCCATGATCCATCAGCTCCTCCTCTAGCCACCTCGATGTTGTGCCAAGTTACCTGGTGGAGAAAACCACAGAAAAGGGTGAGTATAATTGCACTCAGTAAGGATCCCCCAACCGGGGTACAATACACACAACAAATCCTCTAGCATCCTAGCATACCGACATCAAACGAGAGCATGGCAGTCTCAACAGTACAAATAGCAGGATGAACAACATCAAGGCCTAGACTCAAAGCTAGACAGGGTTAGCTCACACTGGGCTAACAAATAGGAGAAACAGTTAAGTAATCTCATATGCTCTATCAATACTGCAAGCAAGGTTAGCACACACTGGGCTAACTAAGGACAGCAACACACTGGGCAAGTCCTGCTTATACCTGATCAGCAACACACTGGGCTTACAGGGGACAACAATACACTGGGCTAGTCTTGAGCAACACAGGCAGCAACACACTGGGATAGCCCGGGATCAGCAACACACTAGGCCAATCCTAAAAATTGGTCAGCACACACTGGGCCAACAAGGGACAGCACACATTGGGCTAGTCCGACTCATACCTGTCAGCAACACACTAGGCCAATAGGGGACAGCAACACATTGGGCTAGCCTGAGCAAACCCGATTGGCTACACACAGGGCAAACCTTAGACAGCACACATTGAGCTAGTCCTGGGTAAAATTAAGCAGAAACAGCTATGGCTACACAACCTAGAGCTAACATAGATCAGCACCAACAATTAGGAATAGCAGCAAAAGAAATAACCAGAGTCTAACATTCTACATGCAAACCCTAGCAACAATCTAGAAGACCTATCCACTAACATGCTTATTCTCATCATGCATCAAGCATACAACATACAAGTTCAGATCAACAGACAGACAAAAGTAAACATATTTAGTATCAGGGCAGCATCCAGGGTACCTGCAAGAACCTATCAACTAACAATAATTCTGGTAACCTGTAGAAAACCTATCCACTAACATTATAATTCAGATAACCTGCAGAAAACCTATCCACTAACAGTTCAGCATATAAAAAAGCAACTAGAAGCTATCATTGAGGTACGCAGGGTCCACACAACCCCGGCAAGAAACCTTTACTTGTCAAACAGTAGAACCTAAAAACAGACGATGCCCTTGAGCTACAGGTCACCACACAAGCTAACCTAACAACACCCAACAAAGTTACAAACAATGCAGAAACACCCTGAGCAACCAAACAAAACAGGAATTAGGGCTTTACAAATCCCAAGCAAAACTCCAACTCCCCAGGAGGGGGTCTCGGCCAAGTAAGCTCAAACCACACACAAAAGAACTTCGAGCTCCCTCTTCTTCACTTTCGGCTAGGGCATACAACAAAATCAAAGACACAAGTTAAGCTTGGTTAACACACAAACAATGCCCTTCCATGAAGCTCTCGGTTCCCATGGGGAACTTGGGTAGTACAACACAAATAACACACACTTGCTCACCTTGAGGTCTCGGCAATGGAGTGGGTGCAAAGGTGGCCTCGACTAGCTCCTCCAACAAAACAACCAAGGCTCTCGGCTAGACTAGGATTTCACACAAGAGGAAGTTTTGTTAGAACACTCTTCAACAAAGATAGGTTAGATCTCGGCTAGATCTACACAACCAAGCAACGAAAACACCAAAAACCTTACCTTGGAGCTCTCGGCAATGGTGGCTACAAAGGGGTGCCCTAGGATTTTCCACCAACAAGAGGATTAGCAAGCAAGATTTCAAATCCCCAAGGCAAGGAACTCTTGGATCTACAAGGGGAGGAGGAGAAAAACTTCTCTTGGTTAGCTCCTAGATTCGGTCGTGACAAAGAGGAAGAAGAAATAGAGTTTTGCAAGAGATTTACCTTGGAGCAAGATGGAGAAGACGAGCTATGGAGGAGATCTTGAGAGCTTGTCAATGAAGAGCTATGGAGATGGAGGATTTCGGCCAAGGAAAGGGAAGTGGGAGAAGGTTGGTCGGCCAAGAGGAAGGGGAAGGAGAAAATGATGAAACCCTTCTTTTCTTTTTCTTATTTGTAAAATGCTAAAATGCAAAAATCCCACCTTCAAATCCTAGCCTCAACACGTTTTAATTTCACTTTTATTTTCCTTCATTTGGCTCAAATCCACCTTCCAACCCACCATGGTTCGAATCCCAGCTCCAACACAAATTAAACTTATTTTTTTTCTTTTAACCGAGAAGCCTCCCAAACTTCTCAAGAATGCAACTCTTGCCCTGAAATTGAAACTGATGAATAACTGAAGACCATAACTAACAGGAACAGTCCTGAAACCCTAGTTAAATGTAAGACCAACCTGGAGAGAAAAATGACCAAAATACCCCTGGGGTTCAAATAGCCCTAATAGCGCAACCAACTAACTGGAAAGCAACCAAACGTACCTGGAGAACCGAAAGGAAAACCTGAGCTATTACAGCATTCCCTCCTTTTAAGGTTTCGTCCCCCAAAGTCTTTAGACTGGAACAACTCCGGGTAATGCGTCATCATCTCGTCCTCAAGCTCCCATGTCGCTTCCTCTGATCCTTGCTTTCTCCACTGAACCTTGACTAAACGAATCTCCTGGTTACTCAAAACCTTGAGCTCCCTAGCTAGAATCTGCACAAGCTTCTCCCCGAAGCTCAAGTCCTTGTTCAGCTCTAACGGCTCAAAATCAACAATATGGGACTAGTCCGCAACATACTGACGTAACATCGATACGTGGAATATGCCACTGGACAGATGCCAACGACGGGGGAAAATCAAATCGATACGCCACTGGACCGATTCGCTTAAGGATCTCAAAAGATCCCACAAACCTGGGACTCAACTTGCCCAGCTTACCAAACCTCAGTACTCCACGCATCTGTGCTACCTTCAGGAAGACATGTTGTCCACCTCAAACTCTAAATCTCTACGTCTAACATCAGCGTAGCTCTTCTGCCTACTATGGGCAGTTAACATACGAGCTCGGATCTTCTACACTGCATCAGAATCGCTGAAGCAACTCAAGACCCAAAACTTGCGTGTCACCAACCTCTTCCCAGAACACAAGAGACCTATAGCGCTTTCCATACAAAGCCTCAAACGGTGCCATCTGAATCGTCGTCTGATAACTGTTGTTATAAGAAAACTCCATTAGATACAAATACTGGTCCCAACTGCCCGGGAAGTCAAGTACACATGCCCTCAATATATCCTCAAATATCTGATTCACCCTCTCAGTCTGTCCATCAATCTGTGGGTGAAAACTTGTGCTAAAACTGCACTCAGCACCCAAACCTTTCTAGAGTGCCCTCCAGAAACGGGCAGTGAAACGGGAGTCTCTGTTAGACACAATCTTAACTGGTACCCCATGGTATCGAATAATCTGCTCCAAAAACAACTGTGCCCACTGTTCTACAGTATAATTAACTCTACCTGGAACGAAGTGTGCACACTTGGCCAAATGGTTGACAATCACCCAGATCTGAGTAGACCCTCTCGGTGTCCTTAGCAATCCATAAATGAAATCCATGGAAATCTCTTCACAGTTCCACTATGGCACGCTCAGTGGCTACAATAGCCCTGCAGGCTTCTTTCTGGGAGCCTTCACTTGCTGACAAGTGAGACACCGGCTAACAAACTCTACTATGTCTCTCTTCATATTATTCCACCAAAAAGTCTGCTTGAGGTCCTGATACATCTTGTTGCCCCTTGGGTGCCAAGTGAACGGGGAACTGTGAGCCTCAGATAGTAACTCAGTCCGCAGTTCAGCGTCCACTGGCACAGAAAGGCGTCTTCTATACCTCAAACCACCATCTGGTGCCACAACAAAGTCAATGTCTCCGTCGGCTTGAACCTTGGCAATCAGTTAGCTCAACTCGGTATCACTCATCTGGCTATCTATGATCCACTGCCTGATGGAAGGCTGAAGAGTTGTAATGACCCGACTCGAATAGGGCCCTAATCCTAGGTCTTAGCCTCTTATGCATGAATTAAAAATTGAAAACATAAGCGCGGAATTACAAACTTTAAGTCGGTGAAAAACATTCAGAAATATTTCATTTAATTTAGGCCTGTTCCTGTTTCCAAGCACCTGTCAAAACATTTAACAAAAACCAACCCTGGCCAGAGTATCGTTTATTTACATAAGGAAACTTCCAAACGAGTTTACAAAGAAAACCGAAATACAACAGAATGCTTCTAAGGGTTCCTGCCCTATCTACATGCAAAAGAACTGAAAACAACGTGACACGACCTAGAGTACTTTGTCCATGATCATCCAGCAGCATCCTCCTAGCCATCCAGTCGTGGTCCCAAGTTACCTGGTGGAAAACCACAGAAGATAAGGGTGAGCAACGAGTCGCTCAATACTCAACCGGGGTACAATACGAAAAGCCAATCATCCAGCACACAGATATAAGCAACCACAATACGAGCTCAGAAGAAAACAGTTTGGCTCAAGCTATCCTTCAATCCAGAACTTGCCTAATCAAGGACTTTTTAATGCAACACACTCTTTGTTTTACCTTTGGTTGCCCATCGGGGACTTACACAAACTAACACAAGGAAGCCCATCGGGATCTTACTCCTGCAGGAGGCCCATCGGGGTCTTACACCTGGTGAGGCCCATCGAGGACTTACTCACTTTTTAAGCGTGATGATGCCCAACAAGGTCTTACTCAAACAACACTCACGGTTGCCCATCGGGGACTTACACTAGCTTAAGCACAAGGATGCTCATCGGGGTCTTACACCTTATAAATATACGTAAGCCCATCGGGGTCTTGTACCAGCTCAAGCACAAGGATGCCCATCGGGGACTTACTTCTACTAGGTTTATAAGCTGCCCAACAGGGACTTACACTCCCTAAAAGCACTCTGATGCCCATCGGGGACTTACACATACTGCTAAAGTGTGATGCCCATCGGGGACTTACACCCACTGACCTACACTAACGATTCCTAACAGTCTCCTAAAAACAATCTTCTCACCATACACCACGCCTAACTAAATCTTTGGATCGGTGTCACTGACATAGGGGTGTGAGACCTGGACACGTAAACTATGTCAGCCTGAACCACCGCACCTGGGGCTAAGGAACGGGTCGTGGTAGGCTTACACCAGGAAGCCGTCCTTACCTTAACAGGTGGCAATCAGGGGCTACTGCCAAACATGCTGAGGACATGCCGGCTGCCAGGGACGAGGCAATGCCAAGTCATCATCCCGATCGTTAGGGCATTTAACAGTCTGCCACCCTCACCCAAGATTGCAGGGCCTACCGCTTGGGTTAGCTAATCCCTCACGGGGTCCAGGGACGGAGCACTGTCTCGACGTCCCTGCCATGGATGCAAGGTACTTTATGCATCGGGCCCGGATGATGCTATCTACCGCAACTCTAACTCCGCCCTAGCAATCAATCAAAAACAATTCCATAAAATCCAATACGTGCTCAATAAGAATACAACGAGCCTAGCATGATACTACGAAGCAAGGAACAGATACGAGCATGCTAGAAAGGAACAACCTAGCATGGATTAACATGAGAATTAATCAGGAAAATCATGCTAACCGGGAATTCAGAAACGAGCACCTATTACTAAATATGTCAATAAACACAAACAAGCAATCAATCAGCAATCACATATAATATCGCAGGGTCCACACAACTCCGGTAAGAAATCCTTACCTTGTCGGGGACGATTTGACACAAAATCCTAAATTGCGAACGAACCCGAACTAGCTACCGAGAACCTATCAATCACAAAAAAAATCACACCATAGGCTTAAATATAATAAAATAAACAAGGCTCAGCTCGGGAGTAACTCACGAGGCGCGATGTAACGGCCCAGAAATTTCATCCCGGTCTTCCCGGGAGGCCCAGGGGTATTTTGGTAATTTTGGGTCGGGCCGACAGGGCCGGTTTTGAAATTGAAAATTGCCGGAATAATTATGAGTCAATTTGAATAGGATCGGGATTTTTGGTGAAGGCATTTGGGCTTGGGAAAGAGTAAAAATAAATAGGGAATTAAATAGCGCGTCGAGTGAGATTCGAGCTAGGGTCGCATGGGAAGCTAGACGAGTGTCGTTGCCAATCGAGCCACCAGGCATTTTTTTTATCTTAAACGCGCCACATTGTATATTAGCCTGTCTTCGTGCAGTTGATTTAAAAGCCAAAATCGCCCGAGCTTCTTCCCCATTTCTTCTTCTTCCTTCGCGAAATTCTCCTCCGACCGACTCACTTTTCCTTCGCGATTTCTTCTTTCTCCAGCTCCAATTCGACCGGGTTCCTCTCCCAAATCCGAAGCAAAATCGTGAGCAGCTGGTAAGTTTCTCCTTCTCTTCTTCTCCTTCGCGTTTGTAACGACCCAGGTTTTTCTTCCCGGTCTTCCAGGTATGCCCTAGGGGTAATTTGGTCGGGCCGTCATGGTCGTTTGTGTCTTTTCCAGCTACTAAAATTATTGGATGGTTTTATGTAGGTTTTTGGAGGGGTTTGAGGTTTGGTTTGAGCAACGTTTGATGCAAAAGTAAAAATTAAGGGATTTGTGCTGCAGCCGGGGTTTGAACTCGGGTCTCCTGGGAAGCTTGTAGAGATGTGTGCCAATTGAGCCATTAGGTGCTCTTGTTACTCTTTCTGCATCACATCTTAGTTAACCTGGGATTTTGGAGTTTTGGTGCATTTGGTTAAATGAAATAGAATTAGGTTTATTCCATCTTCTTCTCCAAAACTCCTCTTGGCCGCACAAGCTCTCCTCTCCATTGCCTTGCCGAATTCTTCTTCCCTTGCATCTCCTTGGGTTCGATCATCATCATTCCGGTAAGTCTTCATCCTCTTCATCTCCTCATTTGGTTTTTGATGCCGGCGAAGGTAAGATGTAGAGTGTGTGTGTGTTTGTGTTGGTTGCAAACCCGAGAGGAGCAGCGACCATCATCGCCGACCACCATGACGCCCAGATCTGTCGGCAGCGGCCCGCCGCGACGCCGATCCGCCTAGCACCTTGCCGTTCGTCCAAAGAAGACAGACGCCCGCTGCCGTCGCGACGTCCAAATGGCCGATCGCGACGCCGGATCGCGCCAAAGCAATAAGCAGCCCAGATCGCTGTTCGTCCTCGCCCGTCGCTCGCCACGCCAGAGGTCTCGCCAGCGCCCGCGCGTCGGCCCAGCGTCTGCGCCGCCCATCGCACGCCCTCGCCGTGTCCGCTTGCCGAATCGCTTTCGCCGCGCGCGCCCAGCCGCGTCTGCGTCGCCGCTCGCCGCCGCGCCGGCGCCGCGCGCTTTCGCCGCGAGCGTTCGCGCGCGCGCGCTCCTCGCCGAGCCGCTCGCCGCGTCCGCGCGCGACGCCAGCGCCGCGCGCCGCCGCCCGACGCCGCCGCTCGCGCCGTAGCGCTCGCGCCCTGCCGTCGCCGTGCCACGCAGCAACCAGCCTTGAGCCAGCTGCCAGCGGCTCCAAGCTCGTGTCGTCGTGCCGCGTGAGTTCCCCGAGCCGAGCTTGCTGTTCTATTGTTGTTTAGACATTTTAGATGCCGATTATTGTTGGTTTGCTAGGTTCCCGCCGCTAGCTCGGGTTTGTTCCGCACTTAGGATTTGTGTGTAGAAGCCTCCCGACCAAGGTAAGGATTTCTTACGGAGTTGTGTGGGCCTGCGGTATATTTGTGATTGTTGTTTTGTATGCTGTGTATGATTACTAGCATGTTTAGCCCTAGGTGCTCTGCTCAATTCTGATCGGCATGAACTCTTGTATTGTTTCTCATGTTAGCCCATGCTAGGTTGTTCCATTCTGGCATGCTCGATATCTGTCTTGCTTCGTAGTATCATGCTAGGTTCCTTGTATCTGTTGAGCACGTATTGGTCTGCATTGATTGAATCGTTATTATTGTTAAGGTTTAGAATTCGTGTAGATAGCATCATCCGGGCCCGATGCATAAAGTATCTTGCATCTATGGCAAGGGCGATTGAGACAGCTCGATCCTTGGACCCCGTGAGGGATTAGCTATCCCAACCGGTAGGCCCCGCAATCTTGGGTGAGGGTGGTAGTCTAAGCGATGCCCCAACGGTCGGGATGATGACTTGGCAATGCCTAGTCCCCTGCAGCGGCAAGACGCGTCCTCGGCGTGTTCGGCAAAGAGCCCTGATTGCCACTGTTAAGGTAAGGACGACTTCCCGGTGTAAGCCTACCATGACCCGTTCCTTAGCCTCAAAGTGTGGTACAGTGACATAGTTCACGTGTCCAGTCTCACACCCCTATGTCGGTGACACCGATCCGGAGATTTAGTTAGGCGTGGTATCCGGATATGGGCGCTTTGCCACTAGACCCGGCACCCCATAGTCCGTAGAAGCACGCGGTGCATCGTTACGCTCATTACAACGCCGATCGGAGAGCTCCTTGGGATCTTGAGCGATGCACCTTTCGTATCGCCGCGTCGCGGCGGAGGCCGGACTTGTTCCCGTATAGCGCGTATAGTGTGTTGTGGTATTTCCGGACTAAGACCACGAGTTGGCATCCGAGGTCCAAGTGTGGACTTAGCTATGTGCTCCGCTCTGTGTTTGTACTCATAGCTTGCATACATTCTTCTAGATGATCATGTATATCGTATTGTACCCCGGTTGGGGATTCTTACTGGTAATTCGTTACTCACCCTTATTCTGTGGTTTTCCACAGTAATCAAGGCGAAAGACAGGATGGTGAAGGAGGAGCCGTGATCATGGAATCCTGCTTGTCATCTCCGATTATTTTATTTTATCATGACTCTTGACTTTTGTTATTTCCCACAATGCATGTAGACGGGCACAGAGTCCCGTGATGTTTTCTTACGTTTATGGATTCCAAAGATATTTGTACTTGTGGATTGTTTTAATGGTTTAAATAAATCTCCGATCGTAGTATGCTTTTAGAAATGTATGTTTTGGTTGTTGAATGTTTCTGCTTTTACTTGGGATCCAAATGTATTTTTCATAATGTCGTTTATTTTCACTACATGCATTGGGGTAAAGGCCCATTTAGAGCCCCTTTTGGGTCGGGTCTTCTGATTGGTATCGAGCTCGAGTCATAGATTCTCAGAGACCGACCTTTTGTTGTAGGTCGTTTTTCCATGATCATCGGCCTCTCGACACCATCAGTACGCCTAAGTTTACTTTTTGTTGTTGAAAAGGGGTTAAGAATTTACAATACCTATCATCTAGTGTATGCCTTTTTGGTGTTGTGGAGTGGTGACAGTGAGTTTTGATTCGTTGTTGGTTTGGATGTAGATCGCCAAACATGCTACCACCCGCATCGGAGAGGAGGTTCGAGCGGCGGTCGAGGTATCGTGGATCGGATCTCGATCATCAGAGGGGACATCGTCCCCAAGCCGACATCGATGGCATTCCACCAAAGCGGCTCCTCTGTTACGCCTAGAGCGGGCGTTGAGGCGATCGAAAGGCCGTGAGAGATCGCTCTGGAGCAGAGTTTGCTTTGAGTCTATGAGGGCTTTTATGGTCAGCATGTTGAGTGACCAGAGGGCGAGAGACCTGAGCCTTATTGGCGCCGCAGGCGGGAAGAGTCCCGAGCCCAGATCGAGCGGTGACTCGATTGGTTCAAAGAGAGCTCGAAACACCTCCAGCTCCTCAGAGCAAGTAGCCCCAGGCGGCGATATGGCGGGGGCGCCGAGGAATTGGGTAGGTGGTGAAGGATTTTGTGAAGTGGAAGCTTTGAGAAGTTTGATGCCACCGGTGATGCGCTAGCGGCGGCCAGTGGATTGCCCATCCGGAGTACACCTTCCCGATCATGGTGTGCCCCGATATTCGAGAGGCCGAGGTGTGCGGCCCATGTGCTAGGAGGCACAAATGAGATGGTGGTGGGAGTCCACCTTGAGCGAGAGACCACCGGGTCTCCACCCGCTACTTGGGAGTTCTTCAAGGCCGAGTTCAAGGTAAAGTTCATCGGTGATGAGGCTCAAGAGAAGATGGTGGAGCTCTTCCGAACCTCGGCAGTGGTTCGATTCCATTGAGGATTATGAGCGCAAGTTCTCGTGAGTATGGATATTTTGCTCCTCGCTTGATTGCCACCCCGGGGTGAAGATTCGGAAGTTCATATCTGGATTGAGGCAGTGTGTTCCCAGATGTCGTGGCTCGTGCCCCGACACTTATGCTAGGGTCATCCCAGGGCTTGGCCACGATCTATAATGGGAAGTATCCTGCTGAGCGGGTGGTTGCCGCCTCCCGCTCAGCGGGCTCTCTCTGCTCCACTGCAGCAAGGGCGAAGAGAAAGTTTGAGTTTAGGGGTGGCGGCGCCGCTCGCCAGGGCGATTCCAAAACCGGGATCAAGCATAGGCCCCGATCCGTTTCAGCCCTCGCCAATAGGCGGTCCCGAGCGAGTTCTGCTTGTGCTTCTTGCGGGAGGACCCTGCACCGAGCTTGCGAGCATGGGGCCCAGAGTGTGTTTTCGTTGTGGTAAAGAGGGACATATGATCCGTTTCGTCTCGGCCAATTATGGCGGCTCGGCCAGTAGCAGCAGCGGCGGGGTCGAGTGTTTGCTACGACCGTCAGAGGCCGAGCGTCACGGATGCCGCTGTGGCGCAGTGCACGCTTCTTGTTTTAGATCACCTGCGCATTTGTCTTGTTTGATTACGGTTTCTACGCATTCATTTGTATCTCGTGTTGTTTGGCCGAGCATGCTAAGTTGAGACTAGAGCCTCTAGGTTTTGAGTTATCTGTTGCAACTCCTTCGGAGTTAGTATGTTAGCTAGAGATAAAATTAAGGATGGCCGGATCGAGATATCCGGAGAGTTGCTTGTAGCCACACTCATAGTTATGCCACCGGAAAGAAGTAGTGTTCGGCCGCCAGTCGCCCCTTTTAAGTTTCGTGGAGTCCAGGTGGAGTTTGCCCGCCGATGGTGTCACCGTGAAAGCTCGTCGTTTGCTAGCTCATGGAGCTTGGGGCTATTTAGCCAAGTTGTGCGGGAAGAGCCGCCCCTCGTATGCTGTTGATCGTGTGCACGGCCGTGCGGGAGTTTGCGGGACGTGTTTCTGAGGAGTTACACGGGGTTGCCCCAAGAGAGAGGTTGACTTCACAATTGAGCTCGAGCCGGGGACCCTCCCTATCTCGAAGGCTCCGTGTCGTATGGCGCCAGTGAGTTAAAGGAATCAAGATTCAGATTCACGGGAGATGTTAGATCGAGGGTTCATCCGTCCGAGTGTGTCCCCGTGGGAGCACCCGATTCTGTTTGTGAAAAAGAAGGATGGTTCTATGCGCTTATGTATTGATTACCGCGAGCTTAATAAGGTGACGATGAAGAATAAGTATCCGCTGCCCGTATCGACGATTTGTTCGATCGGCTTCGTGAGCTTCGTGTTCTCCAAGATAGATCGAGATCCGGTTACCATCGATTCTTGCGGATCGGGGATGCCGACATTCCTAAGACGACTTTTTCAGTCTAGATATGGTCACTATGAGTTTGTGGTCATGTCGTTTGGATTGACCAATGCCCCACCCAAGCGTTCATGGACATGATGGATAGGGTGTTCAAATCATTTTTGGACAAATTCGCCATAGTGTTCATTGACGATATTCTGATTTATTCGAGGTCTAAGGAAGACCATGCAGCATTTGAGGCGAGTATTGGCGGCTTTGAGGAAAAACCACTTTTATGCGAAGTTTTCCAAATGTGATTTCTGTTTGGAGCGGTGGCCTTCCTAGGCCACGTGGTTTCGAGAGATGGTATAGCCGTGGACCCGCGAAGATTGGTAGGTGAGTTCATGGGCCAAGCCGACTTCGATTCTTTAGATTCGCAGCTTTGCAGGTTTGGCGAGTTACTACCGTCGGTTCGTCAAGGACTTTTCGCGCTTTAGCCTCGCCTCACTCGTCGGCGACGAGGAAGGGTGTCGAGTTCGTTTGGGACAAAGAGGTGTGATGAGAGCTTTGCCGCTCAAGCGCGATTTGACTTCGGCACTGATGTTGGCGATCCGGAGGGGACAGTGGTTTCATGGTCTACTGATGATGCTTCCAAGTTTGGATTAGGTTGTGTGTTGATGCGGACGGAAGGTCATTGCCTATGCTTCCCGTCACCAAGCCGTATGAGCGAACTACCCGACTCATGATATGGAGTTGGCGGCGATGGTGTTTGCAATCAAGATTTGGAGGCATTACCGTATGGTGAGCGGATTCGGATGTTTACCGATCACCGAGCCTCAAGTATCTGTTTACTCGTAGGAGTTGAATATGAGGCGAGGAGATGGTTAGAGTTGGTAAAGGATTATGATCTGCGAGATTTTGTACCATCCGGTAAAGCCAATGTAGTGGCCGATGCTTTGAGTAGAAAGACGTCGCACTCTGCGGCGTTGTTGAGTTCCCAGCCAGTTTGCGGAGAGAGTTCGAGCGGGCGAGGTCGCAGATGTTGTTGGGTGAGGTTACCGCTGAGGTAGCTCGATTGGTATTGCGTGCCGTCGATTAGGCGCAAATGGATTATAGACACCCAGTTGGGTGACCCCGCACTTAAGAGATTGGTTGATAGAGTTAGTCTTGACGGTGACTTTGACTTTGTATATTCACGGACGGTGGGTTGACTTATAGAGGCCGGTTGTGTGTTCCGGACATTGCGAGTTTGCGGCGAGTTGCTCTCGAGGCCCACATTCCCCTTTTTTGCTTGGCACCCCGGGGTACCAAGATGTATCGTGACCTTAAGCGCACCTTCCGGTGGATGGGAATGAAGAGAGATGTGGCGAGTTTGTCACCCAAGTGTCTCACTTGTCGGCAAGTGAAGGCACCCAGCAGAGGCCACCGGTTTGTTGCGACCACTTAGTAGTGTGCCCCAGTGGAAATGGGACGAGATCTCCATGGACTTTATCTCTGGTTTGCCAAGGACTCAGGAAGTTCTCTCGGATTTGGGTGATAGTCGACCGTTTGACCAAGAGCGCACACTTCATTCCCGGTAGAGACACTTATACCGTGGAACAATTGGCGCAGATTGTTTTTGGAGCGAGATCATCCGTTATCATGGTGTGCCGGTAAGGATTGTGTCCGATCGTGACTCGCGATTCACTTCTCGTTTCGAGAGCGCTCGGGAAGGGATTGGGCACAGAGTGCGATTTCAAAGACGACTTTTCACCCTCAAACGGATGGTCGACCGAGAGAGTGAATCGATTCTCGAGGATATGTTGAGGGCTTGTGTGTTGGATTTCCCGCGATTGGGACCAGATTCAGATTTGATGGAGTTTGCCTATAACAACGATTACGATCGGCGATCTGAGATGGCTCCATTCGAGGCATTGTATGGTAAGCGTTATCGGTCCCCGTGTTCGGGAAGAGGTCGGTGATAGACGTGTTTTGGGTCCCGAGTTCTGCGCAGCTGACCAATGGTGCGATCTGAGAAGATTAGAGCTCGTATGTTGACACTCGAAGCGAGCGCGAAGAGAGTTACGCCGATGTTCGGCGTCGAGATTTGGAGTTTGAGGTTGGTCGCATGTGTTCCTTAAGGTTGCTCCAATGCGAGGTGTTCGAGGTTTGGTAAGCGTGGGAAGTTGAGTCCCCGTTTTGTTGGTCCATTTGAGATCCTAGAGAGGATTGGCGAGTTGCTTGCTTACCTAGCCCCCTACCTCCGTCCCTATCGGCGGTGCATAGTGTTTTTCATGTATCGATGTTGAGGCGGTATGTGCGGACCCGTCGCACATTGTGGACTTTGAGCCTTTGCAACTTGAATGAGGATTTGAACTTCGAGGAGAAGCCGGTGAGGATCCTTGCCTTTGAGACCAAGACGTTGCGTAATCGCGAGATTCGTTTAGTAAAGGTTCGATGGAAGAGTCGGGGTTACGAGGAAGCCACTTGGGAGCGGGAAGACGAGATGAGATTGCATTACCCCGAGTAAATTACTGTCTTAAGGACTTTCGAGGACGAAAGTCATAAAAAGGAGGGAATATTGTAACGACCAGTGTTTTTCTTCCCGGTCTTCCGGTATATGCCTAGGGGGTAATTTGGTAATTTGGTCGGGCCGTCATGGTCGTTTGTGTCTTTTCCACTACTACTAAAATTATTGGATGGTTTTATGTAGGTTTTGGAGGAGGTTTGAGGTTTGGTTTGAGCAAGGTTTGATGCAAAAGTAAAAATTAAGGGATTTGTCTTTGCCGCAGTAGGGTTTTGAACCCGGGTCTCTGGGAAGCTTGTAGAGATGTGTGCCAATTGAGCCATTAGGTGCTCTTGTTACTCTTTCTGCATCACATCTTAGTTAACCTTGGATTTTGGAGTTTTGGTGCATTTGGTTAAATGAAATAGAATTAGGTTTATTCCATCTTCTTCTCCAAAACTCCTCTTGGCCGCACAAGCTCTCCCTCTCCATTGCCTTGCCGAATTCTTCTTCCCTTGCATCTCCTTGGGTTCGATCATCATCATTCCGGTAAGTCTTCATCCTCTTCATCTCCTCATTTGGTTTTGATGTCTTTGGCGAAGGTAAGATGTAGAGTGTGTGTGTGTTTGTGTTGGTTGCAACCCCGTAGAGAGGAGCGACCATCATCGCCGACCACCAGCTCGCCGCCCCAATCTGTCGAAGCGACCTGCCAAGCCGCCCGAGATCCGCCTAGCAGCCTTGCCGTTCGTCCAAAGAAGACAGACGCCCACAGCCGTCGCCGCGTCCACCCGGTCGGTCGCCGCGCCGGATCGCGCCAAAGCATAAAGCAAATTTCAGATCGTCGTTCGTCCTCGCCCGATCGCTCGCCGCGCCGAGAGTCTCGCCAGCGCCAGCGCGTCGGCCCGCGTCTGCGTCGCCGCCGCGCACGCCCTCGCCGTGTCCGCTTGCCGAATCGCTTTCGCCCGCGCGCCGCCCAAGCGTCTGCGCGTCGCTGTCGCCGCGCGCCAGCGCCGCGCGCCGCCCGAGACGTTACGCGCGCGCGCGTCCGCCAGCCGCTGGCTGCTCGCCGTGTCGCGCATCGCACGCCAGCGCCAGCGCGCGCCAGCCGCCAGACGCGCTCTCGCCGCGCGCGCGCGTCCACTGCCGTCTTGCGTGCGCGTAGCGCGGTAGTAGCGCGTCCTGCCGTCGTGCGTGCCCGCGCAACCAGCGCCCGGCCAGCTTGCCAGCTCTCAAGCTCGTGTCGTCGTGCCGCGTGAGTTCCGGCCGAGCTTGCTTGTTCTATTGTTGTTTAGACATTTTAGATGCCGATTATTGTTGGTTTGCTAGGTTCCCGCCGCTAGCTCGGGTTTGTTCCGCAGACTTAGGATTTGTGTGTAGAAGCCTCCCGACCAAGGTAAGGATTTCTTACCGGAGTTGTGTGGGCCTGCGGTATATTTGTGATTGTTGTTTTGTATGCTGTGTATGATTACTAGCATGTTTAGCCCTAGGTGCTCTGCTCAATTCTGATGGCATGAACTCTTGTATTGTTTCTCATGTTAGCCCATGCTAGGTTGTTCCATTCGGCATGCTCGATATCTGCCTTGCTTCGTAGTATCATGCTAGGTTCCTTGTATCCATTGAGCACGTATTGGTCCGCATTGATTGAATCGTTATTATTGTTAAGGTTTAGAATTCGTAGATAGCATCATCCGGACCGATGCATAAAGTATCTTGCATCTATGGCAAGGACGATTGAGACAGTTCTCCGTCCTTGGACCCCGTGAGGGATTAGCTATCCCAACCGGTAGGCCCCCGCAATCTTGGGTGAGGGTGGTAGTCTAAGCGATGCCCCAACGGTCGGGATGATGACTTGGCAATGCCTAGTCCCCTGCGGCCGACGCGTCCTCGGCGTGTTCGGCAAAGAGCCTCTTGATTGCCACTGTTAAGGTAAGGACGACTTCTGGTGTAAGCCTACCATGACCCGTTCCTTAGCCTCAAAGTGCGGTGGTACAGCCGACATAGTTCACGTGTCCGTGTCTCACACCCCTATGTCGGTGACACCGATCCGGAGAGATTTAGTTAGGCGTGGTATCCGGATATGGGCGACTTGCCACTAGACCCTGCACCCCATAGTCTGTGCGAAGCACGCGCGTGCATCGTTACGCTCATTACAAATACGGCCGAGAGCTCCTTGGGATCTTGAGCCGATGCACCTTTCGTAGATCGTCGTTAGGCGGTGCCGAGGCCGGGACTTGTTCCCGTATAGCGCGTATAGTGTGTTGTGGTATTTCGGACTAAGACCACGAGTTGGCATCCGAGGTCCAAGTGTGGACTTAGCTATGTGCTCCTCTCGTGTTTGTACTCATAGCTTGCATACATTCTTCTAGATGATCATGTATATCGTATTGTACCCCGTTGGGGATTCTTCTTTGGGTAATTCGTTACTCACCCTTATTCTCGTGGTTTTCCACGGGTAATCAAGGCGGAAGACAGGATGGTGAAGGAGGAGCCGTGATCATGGAATCCTGCTTTGTCATCTCTCGATTATTTTATTTTATCATGACTCTTGACTTTTGTTATTTCCCACGAATGCATGTAGACGGGCACAGAGTCCCGGGATGTTTTCTTACGTTTTATGGATTCCAAAGATATTTGTACTTGTGGATTGTTTTAATGGTTTAAATAAATCTCTGATCGAGTATGCTTTTAGAAATGTATGTTTTGGTTGTTGAATGTTTCTGTTTTTACTTGGGATCCGAAATGTATTTTTCATAATGTCGTTTATTTTCACTACATGCATTGGGGTAAAGGCCCATTTAGAGCCCCTTTTGGGTCGGGTCTTTACAGCGTTTCCTCTCCCCTGTTCCGATTTCGAGTTTTTCGGCCGAGTCGAAGTGATTAGTGTGTGTGTGATGTTCAGTGCAGCTAGCCAAGGTAATTCGTCCAACCAATTCGCCCCAATTCGCCAATTCGTTAGCCGAATTCGCTTGCCTGTTGCTTCGCCATCAGACGCGCCGGACGCTGAGCTCGCCAGCCCTTCGCGCGGAAGCCAGATCGCTGTCGCATCCCAGTCGCCGTGTCACGCCGCGCATCCTCGCCCAGATCCGCTTCTGCGCCCGTGCGCCCGCGCGCGCGCCAGCCAGCGAGCCGCCAACGCTAACGCCTCGTGCCGCGCGCAGCTTTCGCGCTTCTCGCGCCATTGCCGCGCCACGCGCCCACCTGCGCCCGCTCGCCCGGCCAACCCGTTCGTCAGCGATGGCTCGTTTCTTGCGTTAAATGCGTGCCTCGTGAGTCGCTCCCCCGAGCTGAGCCTAATTTATTTTATTATATTTAGGCCTATTGTGTGATTTTTGTTGTGATTGATAGGTTCTCGGTAGCTAGTTCAGGTTCGTTCGCCGCTTAGTATTTCGTGTTAAATTGTCCCCGGCCAAGGTAAGGATTTCTTACAGGAGTTGTGTGGACCCTGCGATATTATATGTGATTGCTGATTGATTGCTTGTTTGTGTTTATTGACATATGTAGCTAGGTTCTCTAATCTGAATTCCCGATTAGCATGATTTTTCCTGATTTAATTCTCATGTTAATCCATGCTAGGCTGTTCCTTTCTAGCATGCTCGTATCTGTCCCTTGCTTCGTAGTATCATGCTAGGCTCGTTGTATTCTTATTGAGCACGTATTGGATTTTATGGAATTGTTTGTTGTTTGCTAGGGCAGGTTAGAATTGCAGGTAGATAGCATCATCCGGGCCTGATGCATAAAGTACCTTGCATCCATGGCAGGGACGTCGAGCAAGTCATTCCGTCCCTGGACCCCGTGAGGGATTAGCTAACCCGAGCGGTAGGCCCTGCAATCTTGGGTGAGGGTGGCAGACTGTTAAATGCCCCAACCGTCGGGATGATGACTTGGCATTGCCTCGTCCGGCGATCGGCACGCCCTCGGCGTGTTCGGCCGTAGCCCCCGATTGCCACTGTTAAGGTAAGGGCGCTTCTGGTGTAAGCCTACCACGACCCGCTTCCTTAGCCTCAAAGTGCGGTGGTTCAGTGACATAGTTTACGTGTCCGTGTCTCACACCCTATGTCGGTGACACCGATCCAAAGAATTAGTTAGGCGTGGTGGATCGGACATGGGCGCCTTGCCTCTGGACCCGGCACCCCCATGGTTCGCAGCAGAGCACGCGCGTGCATGTTTACGCTCATTACAACACCGACCGAGAGCTCCTGGGATTGTGAGCCGGTGTACCTTTCGTCGACGAGATGTGCCGAGGCCGGACTTGTTTCTCGTATAGGGCGACTTATGTATTGGACCGTGGTGATATTATTCCGGACTAAGACCTTAAATTGGCATTCGAGGCCCAAGTGTGGGCTAAGCTATGTGCTCTATTCTCGTGTTTATATTCATAGCTTGCATACGCTCATCGAGATGACCATGTATATCGTATTGTACCCGGTGGGGATTCTTCTTGAGTAATTCGTTACTCACCCTTATCGTGGTTTTTCCACAGTAACCAAGTTGCGAGACAGGATGGTCAAGGAGGAGCTGTGATCATGGGGCTCAATCATCAAACTCGATTTTGTGTTATGACTCTTTATGTTTTATTTTCCCCAGAATGCATTAGCGAGACACACGAGCCCTAGGATGTTTTCTCAATATTTTATGGATTCCAAAGCATTATTGTATCTAGACATGTTTTGAATGATTTTAAGAAATCTCTGATCGGAGTATACTTTGAGAATGTATTTATCTTGGAACAGTGCTTGGAAACAGGAGGGGCGGGTTCGGTGGAAATTGTCTAGTTTTTAAAGGGGTTATTTTGAATGTTTTATTTTAATTGGAATCAAATCATGTCTGCTTTAAATGTCCTTTACTTTGAATGCATGCATTGGGGTAAGGGCCCATTTAGTGCCCCATTTTTGCGCGCTCTTACACGCGATTTAACGCATACGAACGAGCCGATTGCACGAACGGGCAAAGAATGGGTTATATGGCGCCCTGGGCGCAGGAATGGGCGCGTTGGCGCGCGCGAGGGCGCAGATGGGCGGCAGAGCTGGGCGCTGGGCGATGCGGCACGACTCGGCGAGCAGGGGCTCGGGCGACGCTGTCTGGCTTTCTTGGCGCGCGACAATGAAGCCGCGCACGGTTCGGTGTCGCGGCGAGGCTCGGCGGTGGCTCGCGCTGCGCCGAGCTCAACGAACAGGGGCTCTGTTTCTGCGCGCGAACAGGGGCGATGGAGAAAACCCAAAATCGAGCGATCCGAGAGGATTCGACGAGCGATTTGTTGATGGAGAACTCCCCTACACTAGCTGCACAACATCCATACCTCAAATCACCTTGACTCGGCCGGAAATGGTCAAGACCGAAACAGGGAAAATGTGAAGAAGAAGAAGAAAAGGGAGGATCTTACAGCCGCTCGGACAAGGATGGGCTTCGAATTAGAGAAGGGGAGCTCGGAATTGACTGGTCGATGAGGGAGAAATCGCGAGGGAGAGATCGTTCGGTCGGAGAAGAATCGCGAAGGAAATGGGGAAGAAGAAGGAGAAGCTCGGGCAAAATTCTGCTTTTAAATAAAACGCACGAAGACAGGCATATATACAAGATGGCGCGATAAGATTCACAAGAGCGCTCAGTGGCTCGATTGGCAGCGACGCTTGCCTAGCTTCCCACATGACCCTGGCTCGAATCTCACTCGATGCGCTATTTAATTTCCTATTTATTTCCACATTCTTCCAAGCCCAAATGTCTTCACCAAACTTCCTGATCCCATTCAAATCGTCTCATAATTTTTCTGGCAATTAGCAAATACATAACCCGGCCCTGTCGGCCCGACCAAAATTACCAAAATGCCCCTGGGCAACCCGAGAAGACCGGGATGAAATTTCCGGGCCGTTACAATATTCCCCCCTTATAAGACTTTAGTCCTCGAAAGTCCCTTAAGACTGGAACAGCTTGTGATACTGCAATCTCATCTCATCCTCCCGCTCCCAAGTGGCTTCCTCTGAACTCTGACTCCTCCATTGATTTTTTACCAACCAGATTTTATGATTACGCAGTGACTTTGTCTCAAAAGCAAGAATCCCCACTGGCTTCTCCTCGAAGCTCAAATCTTCATTCAGCTGCAAAGGCTCAAAGTCAACAATGTGCGACGGATCCGGCACGTACTGTCTCAACATCGAAACATGAAAAACACTGTGTACCGCTGACAATGACGAAGGCAAGGCTAACCGATAAGCAACCTTGCCAATCCTTTCCAGAATCTCAAACGGACCAACAAAACGGGGACTCAACTTTCCACGCTTGCCAAACCTCAAAACAACTCGCATCGGTGCAACCTTTAGGAATACATGCTGACCAACCTCAAACTCTAAATCCCGACGTCGGACATCGGCGTAACTCTTCTGTCTGCTCTGAGCTGTCAACATACGAGCTCTGATCTTCTGCACGGCACCATTAGTCAACTGCAGCAACTCGGGACCCAAAACCTGCCTGTCACCAACCTCTTCCCCTAACACAGGAGATCGGCAACGCTTACCATACAAAGCCTCGAATGGAGCCATCTGAATCGTCGACTGATAACTGTTGTTATATGCAAACTCCATCGATCACAGTGCATCGGTCCCAATTGCCCGGGAAATTTAACACACAAGCCCTCGAATCACGGTCGGACACAATCCTCACAGGGCATACCGTGATAACAAATGATGATCTGCTCCAAAACAATCTGCGCATTTGTTCCACGGTGTAAGTGTCTCTACCGGGAATGAAGTGTGCGCTCTTAGTCAATCGATCGACTATCACCCAAATCTGAGAGAACTTCCTCGAGTCCTCGGCAAACCAAAATAAAGTCCATGGAGATCTCTTCCCATTTCCACTTTGAGGTACACTCGGTGTGCGCAACAAACCTACCGGTCTCTGCTGGTGCCTTCACTTGCGACAAGTGAGACATCGATCGACAAACTCCGCAACATCTCTCTTCATACCCATCCACCAGAATGTCTACTTAAGATCCTGATACATCTTGGTACCCCCAGGGTGCCAAGCAAACGGAGAATTGTGGGCCTCTCAGAGCAGCTCTGCTCGCAATCCTGCTACATCTGGAATACACGACTCGCCTCTCTCATGCGTCACCACCGCCGCAGTGAATATACAAAGTCAAAATCCTCACAAGACTAACTCACAAACAATCTCTTAAGAGCTGGGTCACTCACCGACTATCAATAATCCATTGTCTAATCGATGGGTCGGATCACAATCGAGCTACTCCGCAAAGAACCTCACCCAACAACACTGCAACCTCGGCCCGCTCGAACTCCCGCTGCAATCTGGGCTGGGAACTCAACAACACCGCGGAGTGCGACGTCTTTCTACACAAAACATCAGCTACAACATTTGCTTTGCCCGGATGGTACAAAATCTCGCAATCATAATCTTTTACCAACTCTAACCATCTCCTCTGCCTCATATTCAGCTCCTTCTGAGTAAACAGTTACTTGAGGCTCTGGTGATCGGTAAACATCTGAATCCGCTCACCATACGGTAATGCCTCCAAATCTTGATTGCAAACACCACTCTTTGCCAACTCCATATCATGAGTCGGATAGTTCTCGCTCATATGGCTTCAGCTGACGGGAAGCATAAGCAATGACCTTCCCGTGCTGCATCAACACACAACCTAACCCGAACTTGGAAGCATCGCTGTAAACCACGAAACCACTTGTCCCCTCCGGGACTACCAACACTAGAGCTGAAGTCAAACTGCGCTTGAGCCTGGCAAAGCTCTCATCACACTTATCGTCCCAAACCAACTCGACACCCTTTCTCGTCAGACGAGTGAGGGGCGAGGCTATGGCGGAAAAGTCTTTAACAAACCGACGGTAGTAGCCTGCCAAACCCAGAAAGAAACGGCTCCTACGAGCAGAAAACCAAAGAACAGGGAGCTCCACATACCCTCACTGACTTGCTCCACTAAAGCAACAAGATCTAATTCTCACGGGGTAGCAACAGGGGTTCACCACGGACTGAACCTCCAAATACAAACAGGGCAACTCTCAATCTCCTGAAAACAGGAAGACAACCAACAGGGCACGAACCATTCGCCCCAAGAGCAAAACTGACTCCTAGCAATTCCAATCCACACCTTGGTCAACACCCAGCATCAACTTGCCACCACACCGGAACCAATCCGGACTCTACTCCAACAACCACTAGCTTGCTAGGCTGCTAAGACTGTCAGCAACTCACCCGAGGCTACAAACTACACGGCTTCAACTTGCCAACTGAAACTCACTACTTGGGCCTGACTGAGCTCTAGAGAGGCTCTCCATAACCTAGGGTTCTCCGACAACCCTCGACACCCACTGCCAACTAACGGACTAACAGCCAACTGCCTGAACAACAACAACTCCTATTTCCCAGCATCATAACCATGCTGGCCAACTCCAACTCCTTGGAAATCAAGAGGACCCGAAACGCTACCGAATGCGTCATCCTCCTACTCAGACATCAACCACAACATAACTCCTACCCAAGGAAGGATCCGAACAACTCTCTCAGTCATGACGATCAACAAGAAGATCTTCCAACCAAGCTTAGGTCCAACTTAACAAATCTTACCTAAGCAACAACCTGATACCACGAGCATGGTATCCTTACCACCTCACTAAAGCCTTACAACATCCACCTGGAGTCCAACTTTTCCAAGAACTGAGCACCAGATCCCCAAGCAAACCCTACATGGATCTGAAACTCTCGCCACAGAACGAACCACACAAAACACACTTGTGTGCACAACTCCCAACCTTCATTTAGCGATCCAAGACTAACAAATGCTTTTCCCAAAAGCCACACTAGCTCCTGGCAGAGATACAACCAATCAACGGAACACCCAAAGTTCCATCTCCACACGATGCTCAAAGCTGAGGCAACCTTGCTCTACC
Source organism: Sicyos edulis (assembly GCA_036507275.1). Lineage (NCBI taxonomy): Eukaryota > Viridiplantae > Streptophyta > Magnoliopsida > Cucurbitales > Cucurbitaceae > Sicyos > Sicyos edulis. The sequence goes on from CM071847.1 coordinate 8,961,120, forward strand.
AAAGCATAACCATGCCAAACCAAACTTACTTTATACCAAGCCTCTACCAAGGGTGCTTACCCATAAGGCATCCAACTCCTCTCACAAGGCATCCTACTCACCTCATAGGCATCCAACTCATGGTCCCTCAGCTGGAACCCAAACTTGCTTCTACGATGCTCAACTCTCCTGAGATTTAGGCACTCGAAGGTAGTTGACCGCACTACCAACCACAAAGATCTATTGGCCTTAACACTAGCGTGAGATGCACGCGCACTAACACTTACCAACCGCCAACCTGCTTGACTTACTCAACCTCCAGTAACACTGGGAAAAGGCTCCGGCTCCTCTCGAACATCCTTTCGCTTGAAATCTTTCGATTACCACTGAACTAGCCCCTTTTCCACGACCTACACAGGTGCAACTACCATAAACAGATCCAAGGCTAAAGGAGTACGCTGAACTCCGGACGGCATAGAACCATCTGCTATACCCATGCCAAACTCAGGCCTGAACCAGATTTAGTGCCAAAGCGGCACGCCAACCCATGCACCTCAAGTGCCACTACTACCAAATCCACATCTTACTACCAACAGGGCCAACAAGGTCACAACCTCAAGTGACACGAACTCTGGCTAGGCATACAAGGGCTCAACTCCAACAACCATGCCTAAGGCATCTCATCAAGCTGAAGGCTCACAGCCTACTCTTGCATCTCCACATGATGCTCAACAAACTCTGGCCGGCTCTCTCAACATGCAGCAACTAGCCCTACTCTAGGGCTTACCAAAAGAAGAGTGTTCAATTCTACCAAACAACTAAGGAAACCACCAACGGATCCAGTCCGTAGGGAACACTGCTTGCTGCACCCTTAACCACAGGGTTCCGGCTTACTGGCTGCAAACAACAACACTTTACAGGAGCACAAAGATGCCTCATCAACCTCCTCGAAGGCTACCAACTTTGCAACCACTCTCTGGGCAACCAAATAATCTAACAAGACTTAAGATCAACACTTGAGCTACCCAGGCTAGTCCACAAGGGGACCTGCTCCACAAACATCCACATCAGCACAACCACACCTAACTCCTCTCTTGAAGTGGCATTCCAAGGCAAAGCACCTCCACCCTCTCACTAGGGGAAAACCATCAACTGGGCCACAGTTGGCCTATGGGAGTCCAATCTCTACCTCCCTCAGGAACGATGTCCCGTGGCATCCGGTTATCTGGATACCACAACAAGCCACAACATACATCACACATCTGGGGGAAGTTGGCATGATGGCGCTCTAAACCCAAACCAATAACGAGTCAGAACCTGCTCGTCTCCGCTCCACAACACTACACAAGGCATACACTAGATGACAGGTATTGTAAATTCTTAACCCTTTTTCTACAACAAATAGTAAACTTAGGCGTACCTGATGACTGTCGGAGTGCTAGTGATCATGGGAAAACGACCTACAACAAAAGGTCAATCTACAAAATTTATGACTCTGAGCTCTGATACCAACTGTAAGGGACCGACCCGAATGGGGCACTAAATGGGCCCTTACCCCAATGCATGCATTCAAAGTAAAGGACATTAAACAGACATGATTTCGGATTCCAATTAAAACAAAACATTCAAAATAACCCCTTTAAAAACTAGACAATTTCCTTGGAACCTGTCCCTGTTTCCAAGCACCTGTTCCAAGATAAATACATTTCCAAAGTATACTCCGATTAGAGATTTCTTAAAATCATTCAAAACATGTCTAGATACAATAATGTTGGAATCCACAAAATATTCTGAAAACATCCTAGGGCTCCGTGCCCGGCTACATGCATTCAGGGGAAAATAAAACATAAAGAGTCATAACACAAAATCAGAGTTTGATGACTGAGCCCCATGATCACAGCTCCTCCTTCAGCCATCCTGTCTCGCAACTTTGTTACCTGTGGAAAAACCACAATAATAAGGGTGAGTAACGAATTACTCAGAAGAGAATCTAGCAACCGGGGTACAATACGATATACATAGTCATCTCGATGAGAGTATGCAAGCTATGAATATAAACACAGAATAGAGCACATAGCTTAGCCCACACTTGGGCCTCGGATGCCAACTTAGGGTCTTAGTCCGGAATAATAACACCACACAGTCCAATACACAAGTCGCCCTATACGAGAAACAAGTCCCGGCCTCAGCCTGTCTACTATCGATGAAAGGTACACTGGCTCACAATCCCGAGGAGCTCTCCAGTCGGCGCTGTAATGAGCGTAAGCATGCACCGCATCCTACTACAGACTATGGGGGGTGCCGGGTCTAAAGGCAAAGGCGCCCCCATGTCCATCCACCACGCCTAACTAAATCTTTGGATCGGTGTCACCGACATAGGGGTGTGAGACTGGACACGTAAACTATGTCACCGACCACCGCACTTTGGGGCTAAGGAACGGGTCGTGGTAGGCTTACACCGTGAAGCCGCCCTTACTTTAACAGTGGCAATCGGGGCTCTTGCCAAACATGCCGAGGACATGTCGGTGCCGCCGGGGGAGGCAATGCCAAGTCATCATCCCGACCGTTGGGGCATTTAACGATCGCCACCCTCACCCAAGATTGCGGGGCCTACCGCTTGGGTTAGCTAATCCTCACGGGGTCCGGGGGACGAAGCACTGTCTCGACGTCCCCGCCATGGATGCAAGGTACTTTATGCATCGGGCCCGGATGATGCTATCTACCCGCAACTCTAACTCCGCCTAGCAATCAAAGAAACAATTCCATAAAATCCAATACATGCTCAATAAGAATACAACGAGCCTAGCATGATACTACGAAGCAAGGAACAGATACGAGCATGCTAGAAAGGAACAACCTAGCATGGATTAACATGAGAATTAATCAGGAAAATCATGCTAACCGGGAATTCAGAAACGAGCACCTATTACTAAATATGTCAATAAACACAAACAAGCAATCAATCAGCAATCACATATAATATCGTAGGGTCCACACAACTCCGGTAAGAAATCCTTACCTTGGTCGGGGACGATTTGACACAAAATCCTAAATTGCGAACGAACCCGAACTAGCTACCGAGAACCTATCAATCACAACAAAAATCACACAATAGGCCTAAATATAATAAAATAAACAAGGCTCAGCTCGGGAGCAACTCACGAGGCGCGATTTAACGCATTTAACGAGCCGATTGCACGAACGGGCAAAGAATGGGGTCGGCTGGCGCGGGCTGGGCGCAGAATGGCGCGCGGCGCGCGCGCGAGGCGCTGCGCTGCGCGCGCGCGCAGCGCAGATGGGCGGTAGAGCTGGCGCGCCGGGCGATGCGGCATGACTCGGGCCGAGCGGGGCTCGGCGACGCGATCACGGCTCGGTGGCGCGCGACAATGGCCGCCATGGGCCGGTGTCGGCGAGGCTCGGCCATTGGGCTGCTCACAGCCGCGAGCTCGGCGAACAGGGGCAATGGAGAAAACCTGAAATCGAGCGATCCGAGAGGATTCGACGAGCGATTTGTTGATGGCGAACTCCCCTACACTAGCTGCACAACATCCATACCTCAAATCACCTTGACTCGGCCGGAAATGGTCAAGACCGAAACAGGGAAAATCTGAAGAAGAAGAAGAAGAAGAAGAAGAAAAGGGAGGATTATACAGCTAATCGGACAAGGAAGGGCTTCGAATTGGAGAAGGGGAGCTCGGAATTGACTGGTCGACGAGGGAGAAATCGCGAGGGAGAGATCGTTCGGTCGGAGAAGAATCGCGAAGGAAATGGGGAAGAAGAAGGAGAAGCTCGGGCGAAATTCTTCTTTTAAATAAAACGCACAAAGACAGGCATATATACAAGATGGCGCGATAAGATTCACAAGAGCGCTCAGTGGCTCGATTGGCAGCGACGCTTGCCTACCTTCCCACGCGACCCTGGCTTGAATCTCAATCGACGTGCTATTTAATTTCCTATTTATTTCCACATTCTTCCAAGCCCAAATGTCTTCACCAAACTTCCCGATCCCATTCAAATCGTCTCATAATTTTTCCGGCAATTAGCAAATACATAACCCGGCCCGACCAAAATTACCAAAATGCCCCTGGGAAGACCGGGATGAAATTTCTGGGCCGTTACAGATATACACCATCCTGGCCAGCCATTTTGCTGCCTTCAATGGGTTCTCAGTTGCATTAAACTCCTTAGGCTTCCATTTGCAGAAGTCCTTTAGCCATTTTCCATAATCAACAACTCCATTTCCTACCTCAGCCTCAACAATCATAGGCTCCTGCCCATCCTGGGGAATCACTAGAGCTACAGGTGCAGCTGGTGCAACCGGTGCTGTCTGTCTGAGTAACTGAGTCAGTTGAGCCATCTGTGCTCTAGACTCCTCCCTTTGCACTGACAACTGTTCAGCAAGCTGGGCTGCAAACTGTGCCTGAGATTCAGCTCTCTACTCATACATCAAAAGCATCATCTCCCTCATCGCTGAAGCCAACTCTGCTCCAAGAGCTGTAGTCTGGGGCTGGGCAGTCTCTTCTCCTATTTGGGGTAGGCTAGCAGCTTGGGCCACAGGTGGCCCACCGGTCTAATCAAGCCTTGATGGTGTTCTATCAGTGGTAATCTCTATGCCAACTCATCGGTTAGCTGTACCAGAAGATCCTGCTCCTCTTCGGGTAATCGTCATACTGGCGATCTGTACCTAAATCAATCCCGATAAAACAATTACAAGTTTCAGAAAACACTTTCAAAACTAGAACGTAAATGACTCAAAGACATGCAGCAGCCTTTCCTATGATCCATCAGCTTCTCCTCTAGCCACCTCGATGCTGCGCCAAGTTACTTGGTGGAGAAAACCACAGAAAAGGGTGAGTACAATTGCACTCAGTAAGGATCCCCCAATCGGGATACAATACGCACAACAAGTCCTCTAGCATCTTATCATACCGACAACAAACGAGAACATGGCAGTCTCAACAGTACAAATAGCAGGATGAACAACATCAATGCCTAGGCTCAAAGCTAGACAGGGTTAGCTCACACTAGGCTAACAAACAGGAGAAACAGTTAAGTAATCTCATATGCTCTATCAATACTGCAGGCAAGGTGTAACAGCCCGGATTTTAGTTAAATTAAAATAAGGATTAAAGGATGATTTTGGAGGACTCGAACCCTCGGCCTCAAAGAGAGATGGGAGTTTGGAATTAATTAAGGAAAATAAATGCGTCAACTTGGGTTTGAAGGAGGAAAGCCTTGGGAAGGGAATTTTAGATTTCCAAGCTTATTTAATTTGAGGAAGAAAGAAAAAAAAAAAAGAAAAAAAGGAAAAACACTCTCTCTCTCGCAAAACCCTAACCCTCTCGCCTAACACCCACGCCAAGCGCCGCCATCGCTGCAAGCCAAGCACTGCCGCGCGCCAGCATTTCACACCGCCGCCGCGCCGCTCGCTGCCATCGCCGCACCGCACCGAGCCATCGCCACCGCATCAAGCCGCGTCGAGCGGCCAGCCGCCGCCTGCCGCCAAGATGCGCGCAGCGCCGCCGCCGCCGCCGCGCCGCGCCCAGCGCCAGCGCCCGTCGCAAAGACCGCAGCGCCCAGCGCACCACCCGCATCGCTCGCCTGTCGCCCACGCCCGCACGACAAAGACTCCTGCGCCTTGCGCGTCGCTCGCGCGCGCCGCGGCGCAAGCGAGCGCCCAGACTGCGCTCGCTCAGATCGCCGCCCCGTCAGCGTGTCGCTCGTTCGCGCGCCAGCCCCGCTGCTCCAGTCGCCGCCGCAGACGCTGCGCTTATCGAGCGCTTTGCATAGCGCGCCCGCCAGCGTGTCGGCTGCCGCTGCGCGCGCGCGCGCCAGCGCCAGCGCCGCCGCGCCCAGCGCAGCCGCCTGGTCCTGCTTGCTGCTTGCCGCCGAGACGTGCCTTCTCGGTTGGTAAATTCCCGAGCCTCCACCCTATGGACTTCCCGATTTTAGATGCTTTGTTTATTAATTAGGATATTTTATTACTTGCCTAGGTTGTCGAGTGCGCTTAGAAGCTCGAGAGTCATCCGTTGATCGTTGGATCTATTCACTTCCGGAGTAAGGACTTCTTACCGGGGTTGTGTGGACCTCTGCGAACACTTTGATAGCATGCTATGTGTTGTGTATGTATGAAACTGCTAGTGGATAGGTTGCTTGTTCTTTCTTGTTTTCAGATGGTTTTGCGCTTGTGATTCCTGATATATCCTGTTAGTTTCATGCTAGGAATTGGTATAGTGTAAGAAATTGTAGGGGTAACTGGTGCGTCCCGCTCGGGTAAGACCCCGATGGACATCTGGAGGTGTAAGACCCCGATGGGCATCCTAGGTGTATAAGACCCCGATGGGCATCACTGAGTTGGAGGTGTAAGACCCGATGGGCATCCTAGGTGTATAAGACCCGATGGGCATCACCGATGCGAGGTGTAAGACCCGATGGGCATCCTAGGTGTATAAGACCCAGATGGGCATCACCGAGTTGGAGGTGTAAGACCCCGATGGGCATCCTAGGTGTATAAGACCCCGATGGGCATCACTGAGTTGGAGGTGTAAGACCCGATGGGCATCCTAGGTGTATAAGTCCTCGATGGGCATCACCGAGTTGGAGGTGTAAGACCACGATGGGCATCCTAGGTGTATAAGTCCCCGATGGGCAACACCGAGTCCTAGGTTGTGAAAGGCTCGAAGGACACCTGTGTGGAACCTAGGGTAGCCGGTAGATGTAAGCCTCGAATAGGCAAGCCCCAAGAGTGACGTTCTGTTAACCCATCTGTTTGCTCTCTGAGTCTTTGCATGGTTGCATGTCCGTGTGCTAAATGATATGTTTTCGTATTGTACCCCCGGTTGGGGATTCTTCTTGAGTAACTCGTTGCTCACCCTTATTTTCTCGTGGTTTTCCACCGTGTAACTTGGGACATCGGCGGGATGGCTAGGAGGAGGCTCTTTGGATGATCATGGATAGCCGGCTCTGGGATGCATGTTCTTTTATTGTTTTCTTATGATTTAGCATGTAGTGGGACTTGAGTCCCTAGGAAAAGTACTCAAAAACCTATTTGTGTTTCTCGTACCGTTTCCCTTGATTTGTTTTTAAGAATGTACTGATCAGTCATCTACCTGTTTATTTTAAATGGAATTATATTTTACTTGTTTTTAATGTACTTACTTCAAGGATTTAAATTTCAAACTCTGAATGACCTTTTACATTCCTAGGCATGCATGCTAAGTAAGGATCTAGGTTAGAGACCGCTTTTTTGGGTCGGGTCCTTACGGTTGGTATCGAGCCCGAGTTATAGGTTCTGTAGGATCGACTGCAGCTTGTAGGTTGTTTTCCATGATCATCAGCCACCACCACCCATCGTATGTCCGAAAGTTTAAGGTTAAGGGTTAAGAATTACAATACCATTTGCACCTTGCATGTATATGACTTGTTGTTGAGGAGCAGGGAAAACCGGTTCTGACTCATTGTTCGTTTGAGTGTAGATTGTCGTTATGCCAGTCACTCGTAGAGGGCAGGGAGGCTCGAGGCCGACCAGCCAGGGCATTCGTATTGATTCCGACACGGGAGGGACGTCGTCCCAAGCCGATGCCGATGTTAGGCCGCCTCACAGCCCTTCTCTTTGTGTTGCCCTGAGGGCGTGGAGGCAACTCACCTCGGGAGGTCTGCACCGAGTTGCTTTTGTGGAGTCCATGAGGGCTCTTATGGTTGGGTTGTCTTTCCGACCGCAGGGCCGAGCAGAGGGTCGAGACGCAGCTCACAGTGCGCACAGCAGGAGGAGTCTCGGATTCGGATAGAGCAAATGACCGAGTTAGTTCAAAGAGAGGACCGCCGTGCCACCAAGATCGCCCCACTTTCAGCGAGCCAATTGTGAACGAGGCCGTTGTGGCGGAAGGTGCTGAGGATTTGGGCAAGTGGCTAAAAGATTTCGTCAAATGGAAGCCGGAGAAGTTTAGTGCCCCTGGAGAACCACCGTGGCGGCCAGTGTGGATTGCCGAGCTAGAGTATACTTTTATGGTAATGGCTTGTCTCGAGGTGCAATGAGCTCGATGTGCGGCTCATGCGTTAGCTGGAATAGCTAAGTGGTGGTGGGATTCCACCTTGAGTGAGAGACCGGCTGGGTCTCCCCCTGCCACCTGGGAATTCTTCAAGGCGGAGTTCAAGGCAAAATTTATCAGTGAAGAAGCCCAAGAAAAGATGATTGAGCTATTTTCGAACCTTAAGCGAGGTCCACCCAATCGAGGTGTATGAGAGGAAGTTTTCGAGTATGGGTACTTCGCACCGCAGATTGATCGCTACCCCGAGTGAAGATCGTGAAGTTTATTGCGGTCCGAGGCGAGGAGTGTCTCGAGATGTTAGGCACAGTGCCCAGAGACTTTTGCCAAGGCGGCAGATGGCAACTATTTATGATGGGAAGTATCCTCCGAGAGCGAGTTGTTAGTACAGTGCGAAGGCCCCAGCAGTACTCGGGTCGAAGCGTAAGTTTGACGCAGTGGTAATGGACATGGAGGCGCCGGCGGCGCCCGTCGAATACTTATCATGGCGAGAGACCAAAGACCGGGATCGTAAATCGCGATCACCTCGCCAACAGTAGGCGTAGGAGGCCGCCACCGTATTGTAGACCCCGTGGTAAACGGATTGGGGGCCTTGTGGTGGTAACCCTAGAGCTTGCTATAAGCGTGGTAAGGAGGGACATCGGGCCCGACATTGCAACCTGAAGCGGTGGTGGCACAAACACCGCTTCAAAGAAAGAGGAAGAGTATATGCTACGACTCGCCAGAGGTCGAGAGAGCCGGACCAGCAGCATGGCGTACGCGCCCTAGTTCTTGATCACCTCGCCTTTGTGTTGTTTGATTCGGGTTCCACCCATTCTTTTGTTTCTCTTTGCTTTTCTTTGAGCGTGCTTGCATGAATTTAGAGCCTCTAGGTTTTGAGTTATCTGTCGCTACTCCCTGAAACTAGTATGTTTGGCTAGCCGAGAAGGTAAGGGATGGTCGGATACAGTGTCCGACCGCACTCTGCAGTTACCCTCATAGTGTTAGCTATGAGCGGTTTTGATGTGATCCTCGGCATGGATTGGTTAGGCGATAACCACGCTATGATTGGACTGTCGTTGTAAGGAGGTGGTGTTCAGCCGCCGGTAGGCCTAGCTTTAAATTTCCGGGGCACCCAGAGTGGGGTGTGTCCGCCGGTGATTTCGGCGCTTAAAGCTCACCGCTTGTTAGCTCGAGGAGCTTGGGGTTTCTTAGCTAAGTTGACCGGCGAAGCACCGACTAGTTATCTGTCGAGCAGGTGCCCATAGTGCAAGAGTTTGTAGATGTTTTTCCCGAAGAGTTGCACGCCTGCCCGCCAAGAGAGAGGTGGATTTCTCAATAGAGCTTGAGCCGGGGACTCGCCTATCTCGAAAGCTCCTTATCGTATGGCGCCGCAGAATCGAAAGAGCTAAAAGAACAGTGCAGGAGTTCTTGGACAGAGGATTTATTCGGCCAAGTGTGTCCTCGTGGGGAGCACCCGCGTCTTTGTTTGTTAAGAAAAAGGATGGCTCGATGCGTCTATGCATCGATTACGAGGAACCGAACAAGGTAACCATTAAGAACAAGTATCCGCCGCCTCGTATCGATGACTGTTTGACCACTCCGTGGAGCTTGTGTGTTTTCGAGATTGACTTGAGGTCGGGCTACCACCAGTTGAGAATTCGGGATGCGAGATATTCCCAAGACAAATGTTGTGTCGAGGTATGGGCATTATGAGTTCGTAGTCATGTCTTTCGGATCGACGAACGCCCCACCGCATTCATGGACATGATGGACAGAGTGTTCAAGGCGTTCTTGGACCGCTTTGTCATCGTGTTCATAGACGACATTCTTGTGTACTCCAAGTCTAAGGAGGACCATGCCTCGCACCTAAGATGCAGATTTTGGCGTGACCTTGCGCGAGAACAAGCTCTATGCGAAGTTCTCAAAGTGTGACTTTGGCTCGAGGAGGTAGCTTTTTCCGGACACGTTGTGTCTAAGGAGGGAGTGGTCGTGGACCCTTCAAAGGTAGAGGCCGTTAGTTCGTGGGCGGACCGACGATCGTATCGGAGATTCGTAGCTTTACGGTCCGGCCGGATATTACCGACGCTTTGTTCAAAAATTTTCCGCTATAGCCGCCCGCTTACTCGATTGACGAGGAAAGGTGTTGATTTCGTTTGGGATAGGAAGTGCGATGAGAGTTTTGCTAAGCTAAAGAGCGCTTTGACGCCTGCCCGGTGTTGGCGATTCGGAGGGAACTGGGGTTTCGTGGTGTCTGATGATGCCAAAGAAGTTTGGTTTGGGTTGCGTTTTGATGCAACACGGTAAGGTGATAGCATACGCTTCCAGCAGCTTGAAACCGCACACGAGCGCAGTATTACCCGACTCATGATATGGAGTTGGCGTGGGTCGTCTTTGCACTTAAGATTTGGAGGCACTACTTGTATGGGGAAAAGATTCAGATTTTCTCGGATCACCAAAGCCTCAAGTATTTCTTCACTCGTAAGGACTCGAACATGAGGCGAGAGGAGGTGGTTGGAGCCGGTAAAGGATTACGATCGTGAGATATTGTATCACCCCAGAAAGGCAAATGTTGTGGCGGATGCACTAAGTAGGAAGACCTCGCATCTAGCAACGTTGGCAAATCCCAAAAGTATCATAAGGAAAGACCTCGAGAGAGCGGAAATAGCGGTGATGTTAGGGGATGTTACCGCTGTGGTAGCTCGATTGACCATCCAGCCTTCGGTAAGGCAAAGGATTATTGACGGCCAATTGAATGATCCTAGGTTGAAAAAGTTGTACGAGAGGGTCCAGCTGATGGTGACTTTGATTTTGAGATATTTGCGAGATGGTGGCTTGAGATATAAGGGTCGGCTATGTGTCCCACCGATGCGGTATTCGTTCGAATTGTTGGTCGAGGCTCACACCTCGCCTTTTGCGTGGCACCTGTGGGTAACAAGATGTACCAAAATCTTAAGCGACTTTTTTGGTGGATGGGGATGAAGAGAGAGATTGCCCGGTTTGTCGGTCGGTGTCTCACTTGTCGGCAAGTGAAGCGCCTAGCGGCTCCAGCGGGGTTGCTCTGATCGCTCGGGGTGCCACAAAGGGAAGTGGGAGGAAATTACCATGGATTTTATTTCAGATTGCCCAGACCCCTAGAGGATATGCACAGATTTGGGTGGTCGTTGATAGGTTGACTAAGTGTGCCCACTTCATTCCGGCGGATAAACTACACCGTGGAGCGGTGGCACACGGTGTTCTTTGAGCAGATAGTGCGGTACCACGAGTGCCGCTTAAAATTATCTCCGACCGGGATTCCCGTTTACATCACGGTTTTGGAAGGCCTGCAGTGTGTCCGGGCACAGAGTGCAGAGTGCGGCTACAAAGACAGACCTTCCACCCACGCATCGATGGCGGTGGAGCGGGTAAATCGAGATCTTAGAGGATATGTTGCGAGCTTGCGTGTTGGATTTCCACGGCGATTGGGACCAAGATTTGTATTTGATGGAGTTCGCCTACAACAATAGTTTTGATCAAACCATTCGGATGGCACCGCTTGAAGCATTGTATGGTAAGCGCCTGCAGATCCCCATGATTCTCGGGAAGAGGTTGAGACGAGCGCGATATTGGGTCCGTAGTTGCTCCGGATGACCAATGAGGCATCCCGAAAGATCGAGCTCGAATGTTGACTGCACAGAGCAGGCAGAAGAGCTACGCCGATGTCAGACGTAGAGGGTTGGAGTTTGAGATTGGCCAGCACGTGTTCCTTAAGGTGGCTCCGATCGTGGAGTTCGAGGTTTGGTAGGAAGGAAAGTCGAGCCCCGTGTTTGTCGGACCATTCGAGATCCTCGAGAGGATCGGGGCCGTAGCTTATCGGTTAGCATTGCCGCCACCTTGGGCCGCGATGCATGGTGTGTTCCATGTTTCGATGCTCGCCAAGATGTGGCGCACCCTTCGCATGTCATAGATTTCGAGCCTTTGCAAACTAAAACCATGACTGAGCTTTGAGGAAAAGCCCATAAAGATCTTAGCATTTGAGAAGAAAGTCTTGAGGAACCGAGCTATTGATTTAGTGAAAGTGCAAGCATGCGGAATCAGAGAGTCGAGGAAGCTACTTGGGAGTTGGAAGGGGAGATGAGGAGTAACTACCCGGGTTGTTTTAGTGCAGACAACTTCCGAGGACTAAGTCCTCCAAGGAGGGAGTATTGTAACACCCGGATTTTAGTTAAATTAAAATAAGGATTAAAGGATGATTTTGGAGGACTCGAACCCTCGGCCTCAAAGAGAGATGGGAGTTTGGAATTAATTAAGGAAAATAAATGCGTCAACTTGGGTTTGAAGGAGGAAAGCCGTGGGAAGGGAATTTTAGATTTCCAAGCTTATTTAATTTGAGGAAGAAAGAAAAAAAAAAAAAAAAAAAGGAAAAACACTCTCTCTCTCGCAAAACCCTAACCCTCTCGCCCAACACCCACGCCGCGACGCCATCGCTACTGCGCCAAGCCTGCCACGGCCAGCCCACCACCACACCGCCGCGCGCCACGCTCGCCATCGCCGCACCGCGACCGAGCCATCGCCACCCAGACCGCGCGTCGGCAGCCCGGCCCGCCGCGTCGCCGCGCCAGATCAGCGCCCAGCGCCGCCCGTCGCCGCCTTTCATGCGCCCAGCGCCGCCGTCGCCGTCAAAGACCGTGCGCCCAGCGCTTCCACCAGCACCACTCCGGCGCGCCCGCAGCCGCACACCAGCGCCCAGACTGCGACTCTCGCGCGCGCCGCATTGCACACAGCGCGCGGCTGCGCAAGACTCGCTCGCCGCGCCGCCGCCAGCCAGCCGCTCGCTCGTTGCGCGCGCCTACTCGCCCCAGTCGCTTGCGCAGCCGCCATCGACGCGCCTTGCAGACGCGCGCCGCCGTCCAGACGCTGACACGCCTTCGCTTGCAGAGTCAGTCACCGCTTCGCCAAGGCGCCCAAGCCGCCAGCGCCACGCCTCGCCGCCACTTCTTTGCTCGCTGTCGCGAGACGTGTGCCTTCTCGGTTGGTAAATTCCCGAGCCTCCACCCTATGGACTTCCTGATTTTAGATGCTGTTTATTAATTAGGATATTTTATTACTTGCCTAGGTTGTCGGGTACGCTTAGAAGCTCGAGAGTCATCCGTTGATCGTTGGATCTATTCACTTCCAGGTAAGGACTTCTTACCGGGGTTGTGTGGACCCTGCGAACACTTTGATAGCATGCTATGTGTTGTGTATGTATGAAACTGCTAGTGGATAGGTTGCTTGTTCTTTCTTGTTTTCAGATGGTTTTGCGCTTGTGATTCCTGATATATCCTGTTAGTTTCATGCTAGGAATTGGTATAGTGTAAGAAATTGTAGGGGTAACTGGTGCGTCCCGCTCGGGTAAGACCCCGATGGACATCTGGAGGTGTAAGACCCCGATGGGCATCCTAGGTGTATAAGACCCCGATGGGCATCACTGAGTTGGAGGTGTAAGACCCCGATGGGCATCCTAGGTGTATAAGACCCCGATGGGCATCACTGATCTGGAGGTGTAAGACCCCGATGGGCATCCTAGGTGTATAAGACCCCGATGGGCATCACTGAGTTGGAGGTGTAAGACCCCGATGGGCATCCTAGGTGTATAAGACCCCGATGGGCATCACTGAGTTGGAGGTGTAAGACCCCGATGGGCATCCTAGGTGTATAAGTCCCCGATGGGCATCACTGAGTTGGAGGTGTAAGACCCTGATGGGCATCCTAGGTGTATAAGTCCCCGATGGGCAACACTGAGTCCTAGGTTGTGAAAGGCTCGAAGGACACCCAGGTGTGGAACCTAGGGTAGCTGGTAGATGTAAGCCTCGAATAGGCAAGCCCCCCAGAGTGACGTTCATTAACCCATCTGTTTGCTCTGAGTCTTTGCATGGTTGCATGTCCGTGTGCTAAATGATATGTTTTCGTATTGTACCCCGGTTGGGGATTCTTACTGAGTAACTCGTTGCTCACCCTTATTTTCTGTGGTTTTCCACCAGGTAACTTGGGACATCGGCAGGATGGCTAGGAGGAGGCTGCTGGATGATCATGGATAGCTGGCTCTGGGATGCATGTTCTTTTATTGTTTTCTTATGATTTAGCATGTAGTGGGACTTGAGTCCCTAGGAAAAGTACTCAAAAACCTATTTGTGTTTCTCGTACCGTTTCCCTTGATTTGTTTTTAAGAATGTACTGATCAGTCATCTACCTGTTTATTTTAAATGGAATTATATTTTACTTGTTTTTAATGTACTTACTTCAAGGATTTAAATTTCAAACTCTGAATGACCTTTTACATTCCTAGGCATGCATGCTAAGTAAGGATCTAGGTTAGAGACCGCTTCTTTTGGGTCGGGTCCTTACACAAGTTTAGCACACACTAGGCTAACTAAGGACAGCAACACACTATGCTAGTCCTGGACTGCACACACTGGGCAAGTCCTGCTCATACCTGATCAGCAACACACTGGGCTTACAGGGGATGGCAACACACTAGGCTAGTCTTGAGCAACACGGGCAGCAGCACACTGGGATATCCCGAGATCAGCAACACACTGGGCAAATCCTGAAAACTGGTCAGCACACACTGGGCTAGTCCGGCTCATACCTGTCAGCAACACACTAGGCCAACAGGGGACAGCAACACACAGGGCTAGTCCTGAGCAAACCCAATTGGCAACACACTGGGCCAACCTTAGATAGCACACACTGGGCTAGTCCTGGGTAAACTTAAGTAGAAACAGCTATGGCTACACAACCTAAAGCTAACATAGATCAGCACCAACAATTAAGAATAGCAACAAAAGAAATAACCATAGTCTAACATTCTACATGCAAACCCTAGCAACAATCCAGAAGACCTATCCACTAACATGCTTATTCACATCATGCATAGCATACAACATACAAGTTCAGATCAACAGACAGACAAGAGTAAACATATTTAGTATCAGGGCAGCATACAGGGTACCTGTAAGAACCTATCCACTAACAATAATTCTGGTAACCTGCAGAAAACCTATCCATTAACATTATAATTCAGATATCCTGCAGAAAACCTATCCAATAACATTTCAACATATAAACAAACAACCAGAAGCTATCATTGAGGTACGCAGAGTCCACACAACCCCAGCAAGTAATCCTTGTCAAACAGTAGAACCCAAAAATAGAGGATGCCCTTGAGCTGCAAATCACCACACAAGCTAACCTAACAACACCCAACAAAGTTACAAACAATGCAGAAACACCCTGAGCAACCAAACAAAACAGGAATTAGGGCTTTACAGAACCCGAGAAAAACTCCAACTCCCACAGAGGGGGTCTCAGCCAAGCAAGCTCAAACTACACACAAGAGAACTTCAAGCTCCCTTTTCTTCACTCTCGGCTAGGGCATACAACAAAATCAAAGACACAAGTTAAGCTTGGTTAATCTCCAACACATAAACAATGCCCTTCCATGAAGCTCTCGGCCCCATGGGGAACTTGGGTAGTACAACACACACTTGCTCACCTTGAGGTCTCAGCAATGGAGAGGGTGCAAAGGTGGCCTCGGCTAGCTCCTCCAACAAAACAACCAAGTCTCTCGGCTAGGCTAGGATTGAACACAAGAGGAAGTTTTGTTATAACACTCTTCAACAAAGAAAGGTTAGATCTCGGCTAGATCTACACAACCAAGCAACCAAATCACCAAAAACCTTACCTTGGAGCTCTCGGCAATGGTGGCTACAAAAGGGGTGCTCCTGGATTTTCCACCAACAAGAGGATTAGCAAACAATATTTCCAATCCCCAAGTCAAGGAGCTCTCGGATCTACAAGGGGAGGAGGAGAAAAACTTCTCTTGGTTAGCTCCTAGTTTCGGCCATGACAAGGAGGAAGAAGAAAAAGAGTTTTGCAAGAGATTTACCTTGGAGCAAGATGGAGAAGATGAGCTATGGAGGAGATCTTGAGAGCTTGGCAATGAAGAGCTATGGAGATGGAGGATTTTGGCCAAGGAAAGGGAAGTGGGAGAAGGTTGGTCGGCCAAGAGGAAGGGGAAGGAGAAAATGATGAAACCCTTCTTTTCTTTGTCTTATTTTAAAAATGCAAAAATGCAAAAATCGCACCTTCAAATCTTAGCCTCAACACTTTTTAATTTCACTTTTATTTTCCATCATTTGGCTCAAATCCACCTTCCAAACCACCATGGTTCGAATCCCAGCTCAACCACAAATTAAACTTATTTTTTTCTTTTAACCGGAAAGCCTCCCAAACTTCTCAAGAATGCAACTCTTGCCCTGGAATTGAAACTGAAGAATAAGGTGGTGTTTGGGCCACCAAGAATAAGGGAGAGGATGAGAATGGGAATGGAAATGGGAATGATTCCCCGTGTTTGGTCCATCGGGAATCATTCCCTCCATAATCACGCTTTCTAAAAATCATTTTTTTATTCTTCCCCTAACTACTTTTTATTCTCTCTCCAACAACTTTTCATACATCACATCACTATTTTATACTCACATCATTTTCATTATTTTATATTTCCCAAAATCATTACCTTTTATCTCAAATAAAAATAATCATTCTTCCCATAATCATTACCTTCACCCAAACACAAATAACCATTACCTCCATAATCATTCTCCTCCTTATTCTCCTCCTCATTACCATTCCCCCCTTAATCATTACCATTCCCTTTGCCCCAAACACACCCTAACTGAAGTCCACAACTAACAGGAACAATCCTGAAACCCTGGTTAACTGTAAGACCGACCCGAAAAGCAAAATGACCAAAATACCCCTAGGGCTCAAACAACCCTAACAGCCCAACCAACAAACTGGAAAGCAACCAAACGTACCTGGAGAACTGGAAGGAAAACCTGGGCTGTTACAAAATCACCTAACATCAACCAAGCTATCTTATAGCTTCTAGCAACAAGCTTAACAAACTCCAACCCAATAACATGTTCCAAGGTCTTCCTTACCTCAATTTAATACAAGCAACCGCTTAACTTCTTCATCACTAAGCAATTCCAAAGATCACCATGAGACCTTTTAAATAGACATTACTTCTATGTTGAACCTAATGATTGTCTCCAATAACTAAACAACAACTACTAAGCCCCTTGCACCCACACAAGAACCAATAAAGGCAGCAAACAACCAACATTACTGAACTCAACAACTCCTTGAACTACTCACCATGGTTCACCAGCCACAACAACTTTACCCAATCTCAAATGAAACTTTACTCCCAAAGGAAAATTGAATCACAACTTTCAATGTCGATCTTCAGCAGTGACGTGGTTGACCAACAATTACCTTGAACAATGTCAAGCTAACTTCAACTAAACATTAGTCAAGAGGCACTCACACCTCGATGGAGCACGAACTAAACACTATTTCTCCCTTACATACATCTAGCTAACCAATGGTCAACGTCAAACACACGTCAACCCAAGGGTTTACATGAACAACTCATCCTCAAAAGGCAAGCACCAACCACATAGCCTCTAATTCATCTCCAATAGGCCACCAACTTAGAATAATCGTGCAACACTTCATCTTTAACTTGCAACACATTGCCCACAACAAACTCTTTCTGCTTGACACAAGGTACAAATACTGATGGGCAGCATTACACTTATATAACCCTTTAAGAGTGAACCAACTAGCTAACTTAACTAACTTCAACTAATGAACAACTAATGAACCATATCAAATACGAACTTAAAACAATACTTGGACACATCGAGTCTAAAACCCACCAACAACAGCAAGCGATGGAACTTGAGCTTTCTTTCTTCAATGGCTGAAGTCGAACAACAACAATGACTCACCATTCTCTTCGAGTTGCTAACAATAACCTTCTGGTACAAAAGAAAACCCATCACCTTGGCGAACAACTCCAACTAGGCACTTTAAACTTCATGAGAAGCATAACCTCAACAGAAAGTCTTCAACTGGTCATTATCAATTTCCAAGGATGAATGGGCATTACTGATTTTGAACCGTGAGACGGTCGACTTGGGTGGTCAATGCCTATTTTGACCAAGGCACCAAGTTCTAGAAAAACGGAAGTCTAACAAACATATCATGGCCTGGAAGCTCGCAGTTGAGATTCCCGTGCATAGACCCTCTAGGATGTTACCCGAGAAGCTACACACAACTTAGATCACATCTCGATTATCCACCTGACGATGTGATTGGTCAGCAGTTCCCCACTCAGCTGGAAGTCCATCTAGTATTGCGCTAATGGCAACACCTCAGGAATACTGAAGCTAAATCTCTAACTTCAACTACATAACCAACTAGTTTGCCTCGAGTATCTCGTCTTCGAGAGGTCTCAAGGTCACTATGCTGGAAATTATAACAAGCAACAATCACAAAATCATCATTGATCATTCAAGATTGTTACACAATGCTTAAATGTAAAACATGCTCATGAGGCCGACAATAATACAACCATAGCAATAATGCAATCAAGTAAACTAAATGTGCTCTTATAAACCTTAACTCTAGCGAGATACCTGATGACGATTGGCTGCCGATGACCATGGGATCCAAAACGACTCACATTGTAAGTCGGTCTACAAAATCTATGCATCTGAGCTCTAATAACAACTATAAAGACCCGACTCAAACTAGGATCTCCAACTAGGTCTTTACTACAAATGCAAGGGCTTAAATAGTGACAAATAGGCATGCTCATTAAAAGATTAAAATAATTCATTCATTTTATTAAAAGGAATCCTCATAAAACAAATAAACTTGAACCAGAAAATAAGTTCATCAGGGTACCTCAGAGAACCAAAGAAAGGTAAAACATGTAAATCCAACAAATAATAGCATCATGCCAAAAAACCAGTCCATGCAGAAAAAGACAAGTAAATAGTGACCCAATAAAATGTAGTACTCATCCCATGGTCGTCTCACCTCCAATCAGTCATCCTAGTAAATCACGTGAGTACCTGTTAAACTCAGTAAGGATCCCTGCACATAATCAACAAGCATGCATAGAAGAGCTATAATCATAATTAATCAACAATGACAATAGGCACAAACCCCTGAACAACAATGGGCTCAAAACCCCTCATAGACGATATTGGGCACAAACCCCTCATAACAGTAATGAGCACAAACCCCTCATAACAGTAATGAGCACAAACCCCTCTAGTAGTAATGGGCACAAACCCTCATATCAATAATGGGCACAAACCCCTCATAACAGTAATGGGCACAAACCCCTCAAACAGTAATGGGCATAAACCCCTCAAAACAGTAATGGGCACAAAACCCCTCATAACAGTATTGGGCAAAAAACCCCTCATAATGGTATTGGGTGCAAAACTCTTGATAATGGTAATGGGCACAAACCCCTAGGATTATCTATCAACACGTTTCAATCCACAACATTCTATATCATAATTAACATGCCATTTTCAAACGTGAGCAGATAACCAGGAAAGAAATCATGTTAATCAAACTACTTCTTGACCTTAAATAAGCATAAAAACCATAATATATGCGGGTTCCTAAACTCTAAGGCTCTATTTAGGAGAAAATGCCCTTACCTGGCAGAATCCAAAGAATCTACACAAATTCCAAGTCGAAACACTTCTAGAAATCCAATTAAATCCAAAATCTCAAACCGCAAAATAGTGCCCTCAAAATGCCAAATCGAACCCCGACACCCAATGGCAGCTACGCGCACCTTTTAATCTCAATTCGAAGTGCAAGAAACGATCTGGGTTAGGGTCAAGCACATTTGAGAGACAACTCAATTTGACTTCAAAGAGAGGGGCGACAGAGAGGTTCTTGAACGACAATGCTAAGTATCGTAGCGGGGCCTCCTCCTTCTAGCCACGGCTTTGCTCGTAAATTCTAATTGGCAGGTGGTGCAGTGGGGGTGTGATTCACAATGGCTGGAAGTTTTGGTCAAAGTTAAAAGTGGGAGGTGGAGAGAATTTAGGTCAGGGGTGTGTGGTACAAAAAAAGAAAGCTGCAGAAAATTCAATAAAAGTACTACAAAAATAATCTTTTTAATACTAAAATGAGTTGTTTCCTTTTCTTTCAACCATCCTTTTCCATAGTTACAATTTTTCTTTTCTTTTTTTTTTTCCTATTTTAATCACTTCTAAAACCATGTATTCCTCTAAAGAAATTTTAAACCAAAATTCATGTTCACTCCATTATTTTCTCTGTCCTTGATAATTATGTTCCTATAATGCCCTCCATAGCAAAAGTCACTTTAACCTTTCTTTACATCTTTAATTCCTTTGACATTCTTTAAATATGGCTGGGAAGGAATTTCCAACTTCTTTATTTTTATTACTTTTGAAGTCGCACCAACATAATTAATTAAATAAAAATAATTCTTTTATAAAAAAAAAAATAATAATAATTCTTAAGAACTTTTTTTTTTCTTAAAAGAATTCAATATTTTAAGGTTATGGAACTAAATAAAATATAGAATTATTTTCAATTAATGCTATTAAATATCTAATGAAAATACTTGGAAATTTTGGGTTGTTACATAATTAATTCAATAAAAATAATTCTTAGTAAGTAGCGGCAGAAGCACAAATTCACATTTTTAGCATAAATCTTGAGTAAATTGAGCCTAATCAGTGTTATTGACAGGACAACTCAGCAATGTCGCAGAAGTACAACAACGCAAACAGTGACCAAGCAGTGTAAAAAGGCGCAAAACTAAAAGGGAAACCACGTTCGAAAAAGACAAGTCCACAAGGAAACAAATCAGAGAATCAATCACGTAATCAAGGCAGCTTCAATCAATTAAATCCCGACGAAAATCAAGGATATATGCATTTATGAAGATTGCACAGCTCACCTCGATTTATAGGCCAAGTAATTGGAGTCTATAAATACCAAGAAAGGGAGCCGAATCGGTGAGCTAGTCGGTTGGCCATGAGACTTATCGCGGATAGAAGCAAATGGTGATGTCGTAGGAGCTAATGACAAGGGGACTACACATTCTCAGCCGAATTCCAATTTTACTACTTTTATTAGGAGTAGTTTATAGTTTTAACATTTCTTAGATGCAATAAAATCATCTGATTTAACTTCTTTGTAATGTTCACTTCTATGGCTTTGTTATACGAGTTTATGTTTGCTAATCTTGAATAGAAGTATGCTAGGAGCGTAGGTCATCTAGTTTTACACTGGTGCATGTTCATTTATATATATATTAGCTACCCAAGCATGCTACATTAGGTTGTGTGAACGTCTATTCACTATTTAGAGTGTTGGAAATAACCTTACTAGTGCTTGTGTCGCACTGTGTGAAGAATGACGTTCGTAGCGGAAGCTGGTCCTGCCATAAACCATTAAGTACGGAAGTTCTTATTTTTTAGGGAAGCAAGATGCTCTGTGACTAGCCTGCACGGTTAGTATTTTCTAGGATTGATTAGTTAGCATAACTCATTGCATTCATATTTATTTCTGCATCATATTTATTTATTTCCATTACAAAACAAAACCACAACAACTCATACAACCTATGCTTATTTATTTTCTTCACGACTCTAACTTAAATATTAAGAACTCTAGACATTAATCTCTGTGAGATCGATAAAATCATATACTTATTACTTGCTGCATTTCTGACCGCGCTAGTAAGTGATTCCAAGTTACACTTAGCATAAGTTGGCTTAGAATTAATTACTATACAATATATTAGCATTAGAATCTCCCTGTCAATTTTTTGGCGCTGTTGCCGCGGATTGATTATTTAGAGTTAGTATCTTTAGAGAAAAGTAGTATTTATTGTCTAAAAGGTTAAAAAAAAATTAATTTCAGGAAACTCGAGATTCGGATCTATACAACCAACAAAGAAATAGAGTCCCACAACAAAACATTACCGCATGCACGAACATCAAATGCCATTCAATCACTTTGTGAATCAGCAATGGACATATAATGACATTTCGCAGCAAACGTACGAATTTCAGCATCAGGCTACGCGGATGAGATCAACATAACACCATTTTGTTCAGAAGGCAATATCAATCACAATTTTTGGGAAATCATAGCAGCATCTATCAACATCAATTCAATCTACAAGGAAATCGCAGCAACACGAGATATGCATGGGGCACAAGGAGTCATGAACCTAGGAGCTCCGTGTATACTCATGGGCAATTTCTAGAGGACACAACTACAGAAGAAGAAGAGCAACTAAGATGAACATAATGGTTGAAGGACAATGGTATTATATCATAACCTCAATGGCTCCATACGGAGAATCTACAAACTCTGATAAAACCAACAGAAAAATGCTCATCAAGCAATATACAATCATAAAGAACATATCTAGAGGTCGATGTACTTAAGGAAGGAGCAACGATGGATCTTTTCTATGAGGGAAAACTCTCAAGGGAAGAGTTTCGACTAGCCACAATAGCAAGAGCAAGAGAGGCCAAGGAGTTATAGCTTACAGTAGAAATAGACAGAGAACAAGAGCGACGTTATAAAGAACAAGAGGAAGCATGGGCAAGGTACACCACCCCTACCAATCTTGAAGCCAACGAATCAGAATGTGTTATGAATGATAAAGAAAGAAGTTCCAATGTTAATACTAAGCAAAACCCAAATGATCGAAGCAAAAATAATGATGAAAATCTTCAACAAGAGGGCATGAAGGTTAATGAACCTGCAGAGCAATTTGAGGAAGTTCTACATCAAACTAGAATGGGAGATGCAGAGCCAATCAATCTGCAGGAAAAGGATTATAGCATTGAAGATCATAGGCCACTAGTAATGGTACCTGAGATTTTCTCGTTCCCAGAAGAGCACACAACGCAGGAATTGTCGAGAAAGCGACACGTGGGCAGTTCAAACAAACTTCAACACAGAACTATTCATCTGATGGGTTGCGATTCCAATGCTAATATACTAAATAGTAATTAATTCTAAGTTGACTTATGCTAAGTACACTCGGAATCACTTAGGCGCAAGTATACGCGATCGGGAATTGCAACAAGTAATAAGTATATAAATTTATCGATCCCACGAGGATTAATGTCTAGAGCTAATATAGTTTAAGTCAAAGTCATGTGGAAAATAAAGGAGCATATGTTGTTTGAGTTGAGTGGTTTTTGTTTTTTAAAAATGAAATGCAGAAATAAAATGCTAATGCATGCAATGAGTAATGCTAACTAATTAATCCTAAAAGATGTTTAGCACGCGGACTAGCCAAAGACTATCTTACTTCCCTAACAATTGTTACTTCTGTAACTAATGATTTATGGTTGAACCAGATTCCGCTGTGAACTCCATACTTAGCGCAGGGCAACGTAAGCATCAGTGAGGTTATCCCTAACACCCTAAATAGTGAACAGACATTCACTCGACCTAAAGTAGCATACTGGGTCAACATGCGGTTCCTCTTCCGATTCACCACACGGTACATGCGTGGGTAGCTAATCAATGCATATATATATATATATATATATATATATATATATATAAAATACATTTAAATATGCAGTAGTGTAACATTTGTGACCTATGCTCTTAACACATTCCAATCAAAAGTAACTAACATTCACTCCTATAACGTAGTCATAACAATATACAAAATATAGAAGTTTAAAGTAGACAATTTTATTACAACTATGAAATGTTCAAAGTCTACAAACTTCTCCTAATAAAAATAGTAAATGAAATTGGCAAGGCTGAGTATGTGTTGTCCCCTTGTCATTAGTTCCCACGCATCACCAATTGCTTCTCCCGCTTTGACGACCGGCTCATGGCCATCCAACCAGTTCATCGATTTCAGCTTCTTTCCTTGGCATTTATAGAATTGAATTCCTTGGCCAGCAAGTTGAGGTGAGTTGTGCAAATCTTCATAAATGTGGGATTTCATGATTTCCGTGAGGATTTATTTGATTGATGTCGTCTTTATTGCATGATTGATTCTTTGATTCTTTCCTTGTTGACGTGCCATTTTTCAAACGTGTTTTCCTTTTTGAGTTGCGCGTCTTTACGCACTATCTGGTCACCATTCGCATTGTTGTCCTTTCTCGCGATGTGACGGATAATCCTACTAAAAATATTGATTAGGCACAGTTTATCTATAATTTGCACTAAAATGCAGATCCATGCTTATGATGCTACTTTATGAATGCATGCTGATTTTCTAAGCTATTTCTTCACATTTCTTCTATGAACGCTTGTTTTCTCTCTTCTATTTCTAAAATAAACAGACTAAGACAACCTAAAATATGCTCTATTTGCGAGTTGTCAACATCTTATCAATGCTGGATTGATAGGAAGTTAATGCATCAAGGCGCATGGAGAAAAAATGCAAGAAAAGTCGATCAAAGATGGCGTCGCCCCAAAAATCTTTAAATGGCATAAATATGGACGAAATATGCGGAACGGAATCAGCGCAAAGGTTCCGCCCAGATCTGCTCAACATCATTCCTTGAATGCAAAATTTTTGGTATTTCTGACTTTGTGAAAACATTTATTTTTTTCAATTAGGTTGACTTTCTATTTATGCAATTTTATTATTTTCCTTAAGTTATTCTTAATTTCGTAATTTTACGAAGTCTTTCTATTTTCACATTTTCCTTTTATCATCTCATTTTAGGAAGGATTTGGTTCAAATATTTGAATATTTTCTTTCCTATTGTGATTATTCCTTTCCTTGCATGAGGATTTCGAAAATAATTTCCAAACAATATTTAACCCTTGTGTGAGGAAGATCCGATCACTGCCTTCTTTCTCTAACCCTAAGAAATTATAACTTCTGTGTGTTGTTATCTTCATTATGACTTCAACTCGGAAGGTGTCTGGTAAGGATATAAGGGTAAAAAGGTTATCGAACGTCAAAGGTTTCAAAGTTGTACCTCCAAGGTGTTGAACCAAAAAATTACCAACAGATAAGCCAGAACCGAACATTGAAGATAGTTCGCGATAGAGACAGACAAGAAGTGGGAAATTCTTTGGAAAAATAGAGGAAAGTAGGAAAACTTTTGCCTTCTATATCATGTTGAATAGTGATGAAGAAACCTCGGAAGAAGTAGAGCACTTGAGAATAACGGACCGATCGAAGAAGACCACCCTAGACAAAAAGAGATGGAGCCGCATGAGGACAAAGATGAATCAATAGAAGAGGATCCAGAAGAAGTTGAACCATGTGAGGACGAAGGGAATCAAGCCGAAATACCTAGTAACACGGAGCCGCAGCACCCAAAGATCAACAACATTTAACATATGTGGGCAAGGGGGTTTCCAATAGCTCAACAAATTCAGCCGAATCAAAAGATTGAAGTCAGAAGAGGTGCGACTTTCGCATCTATTGATGCTGAGGAGAAATTCATCGTATTAAGGAATAAAGGATTCAAACGCAAAATTAGACTAAATATATCCAATGATATTAGGATCTTGATTCATCGTCTGGGCTGGAGAAAGTATTTCTTCCCAGTGATGAAGGTAAGAACAATATGAGTATGCCAATTCAATGCAAACTTAAATGAAGAAATACCATTATTTTCACGAGTAAATTTTTCAGTTCATCGATTATTGAGTAGCTGCATGGAACAAATGATAGAAGGGCTATCGGTGATCGCAATAGTGGGAGTAGAGTGGAATGATCCAACGTCATACCAGGATCATGATTTTGGAGGATCTGCAAGAGTGGTTGCAAATTATTAAGACAACATTTATGCCTTTAAACAATAGAGCATTAATCAAAAGAGATTAAGCAATGTTGCTTGTTACAATTAAACTCCGGATACGTATCAATCAGGAGAAGATTTTGGAGATGCAAGTGTAGAAATACGCTCGTGAAATGCAAGAATACATATACTATCCCTTTGCAATTACAAAATTATGTGCAGATCAGGGTATCAGATCGCAACGCTGTGACAAGACGCTGAGCGTACTTCCATCAAAGGAGAATATAGCAGAGGAGGGTAAAGGATAGCCAAGCTCGAGGAAATTACACAGAAATATCTGGCTCATGCAGAGGAGCAAAGCAAAGGGAAGGGCAGAGAAACTAATTAGATGGAAGTCTCGTTCTCTTTTACTACTCTTACTGCACTTTATTTAATTATTTTGCATGTATATCATCAGTAGTCTTAATCTATCTTAGGATCATGCATTTAGGATGGAATTTGCTTTACCTTATTTATAAAATCAGAATTTTTCTTTTGAAAATCTATCAAGCATGATTATCGTAAAATTGAATTTAGTAGAAACATAATTTTGACTAGAAGAATTCTTAATTTTCCTTACATTCAAACCTAGCTATAGAATAATCCTTATCATGAATGACAGAATGAACAAAAATTCGCAAGGAAACCTTAGAGCTTGAGATAGAGTAGAGCAATCGCAGTAATAGGTAAGTTTGGGGAAACTAAGCCTCACTTTCATTGAGGACAATGAAGAATTTAAGTTTGGAGGTGAGAGCAGCCCAAGGAGTGTTGAGGGAAAAAAAAATTATAAAACAAAGATCAGCCTACTCTAGAAAAATAAGAAGGTTTAGAAAGGCATCAAAGCCTAAGGAAACCTCAAGCATTCCACTATCTACAAACTAGTGCAAGAGCTTATAATTTTTTTGTTTAGAGAAGTTGTTTGATGCTAAAGTGATTTATTCTAAGAACTACGGAATTCAATATGTATGAGTGTAACCAAAGAGGAATGCGAAAAGCATAACCAAGATCCTCAAGGGATATAAGGGTTGAAACGTATACCTTAAGTGAGTAAGTTAGGAAAACTTAGACTAGAAGTGATTGCGGTACAATAGATTAAATGATGAGGAATACTTGCGATGAGGAACTATCTGTCAGTCATGGGTAAGGAAGATTTTAAGGATAAACCTAAATCTTTAGGAAAGTTGGAAAACTAAAAAGAGAAAGAAGCTTCTTGCTAAAAATATGATATGCGATAAGAATTGCGAAAGTAGATCGAAAAGAGTAAATGTAACGACCCAGGTTTTTCTTCCCGGTCTTCCAGGCATGCCCTAGGGGTAATTTGGTAAATTGGTCGGGCCGTCAGGGTCGTTTGTGTCTTTTCCAGTTACTAAAATTATTGGATGGTTTTTGTAGGTTTTTGGAGGGGTTTGTGGTTTGGTTTGAGCAAGGTTTGTTGCAAAAGTAAAAATAAAGGAATTTGTCTTTGCAATGGTTTGAACCCGGGTCTCCGGGAAGCTTGTAGAGAGGTGTGCCAATTGAGCCATTAGGTGCTCTTGTTGCTCTTTCTGCATCACATCTTAGTTAACCTTGGATTTTGGAGTTTTGGTGCATTTGGTTAAATGAAATAGAATTAGGTTATTTCATCTTCTTCTCCAAAACATCTCTTGGCCGCCCAAGCTCTCCATCTCCATAGCCTTGCCGATTCCTCATCCTTGCATCTCCTTGGGTTCGATCATCATCATTCCGGGTAGGTATTGATCTTCTTCTTCTTCTTCTTCTCATCCGCTTGGTGTGCGTTTGGCCAAGTGAAAAGAGGTGTGTTGTGTGTGTTGTGTTGATTGCAAACCACGGTAGTGTAGCCGAGCCAAAGAAGACAGACGCCCATCGCCGATCGCTCGACGCCCACCGATCGCCGCGACGCCGCCAGATCTGTCCCCAGCTGCCTTGCCGTCGCCCAAGAAGACAGACGCCCATCGCCCGATCGCTCGCACGCCCAACATCGACGCCGCGACGCCAGATCTCCATCCCAGCTGCCTTGCTGCTCGCCAAAGAAGACAGATCGCCGATCGCCGCGCCAGAGGTCTCGCCGCCGCGCTTCGCGTGCCCTCGCCGTGTCCGCTTGCCGAAGCCGCTCGCCCGCGCGCCGCCGCCAGACGTTACGCCCGCGCGCGCGTCCTGCCGAGCCGCCGCCGCTCGCGCGCGCTTCGCCAGACGCTCGCTCGCTGCGCGCCTCGTCCCGCTGAGCCGCTTGCGTGTCCGCGCATCGCGACGCCAGCGCCGCGCGCTGCGCCGCCAGCGCTTCGCCGCGCGCGCCCCTGCCGTCGCCGTGCGCGCCGGCAGCACACAGCGCGCGTCCTTGCGTCCTGTGCTGCGGCCGCCACCCTAAGCTCGTGTCGTCGCGCGCGTGAGTTCCCTTTGAGCCGAGCTTGCTGTTCTATTGTTGTTTAGATATTTTAGATGCCGATTATTGTTGGTTTGCTAGGTTCCCGCCGCTAGCTCTCTGGGATTGTTCCGCAGCCTTAGGATTTGTGTGTAGAAGCCTCCCGACCAAGGTAAGGATTTCTTACCGAGTTGTGTGGGCCTCATGGTATATTTGTGATTGTTGTTTTGTATGCCTGTGTATGATTACTAGCATGATTAGCCCTAGGTGCTCTGCTTCGTATTCTGGATCGGCATGAACTCTTGTATTGTTTCTCATGTTAGCCCATGCTAGGTTGTTCCATTCTCGCATGTTCGATATCCGCCTTGCTTCGTAGTACCATGCTAGGTTCCTTGTATCTCATTGAGCACGTATTGGACCGCATTGATTGAATCGTTATTATTGTTAAGGTTTAGAATTCGGGTAGATAGCATCATCCGGCCCGATGCATAAAGTATCTTGCATCTATGGCAAGGACGATTGAGACAGCTTCTCGCCCTTGGACCCCGTGAGGGATTAGCTATCCCAACCGGTGAGGCCCCGCAATCTTGGGTGAGGGTGGTAGTCTAAGCGATGCCCCAATGGTCGGGATGATGACTTGGCAATGCCTAGTCCCCGGCAATAAACACGCCCTCGGCGTGTTCGGCAAGAGCCCTCGATTGCCACTGTTAAGGTAAGGACGGCTTCGGTGTAAGCCTACCATGACCCGCCTCCTTAGCCTCAAAGTGCGGTGGTACAGCCGACATAGTTCACGTGTCCGTGTCTCACACCCCTATGTCGCTGACACCGATCCGTAGATTTAGTTAGGCGTGGTATCCGGATATGGGCGACTTGCCACTAGACCCGGCACCCCCCATAGTCTGTAAGCACGCGGTGCATCCTTACGCTCATTACAAATACCCGATGGAGAGCTCCTCGGGATCTTGAGCTAGTGCACCTTTCGTGATCGATGCGAGAGACAGCCGAGGCCGGACTTGTTCCCGTATAGTGCGTTTAGTGTGTTGTGGTATTTCCGGACTAAGACCACGAGTTGGCATCCGAGGTCCAAGTGTGGACTTAGCTATGTGCTCCGCTCTGTGTTTGTACTCATAGCTTGCATACATTCTTCTAGATGATCATGTATATCGTATTGTACCCTGGTTGGGGATTCTTTTGGGTAATTCGTTACTCACCCTTATTCTGTGGTTTTCCACGTAATCAAGGCGGGAGACAGGATGGTCGATGGAGGAGCCGTGATTATGGAATCCTGCATTGTCATCTCTCGCTTATTCTATTTAATTTATCATGACTCTTGAATTTTGGTTATTTCCGAATGAATGTAGACGGGCACAGAGCCCCGTGATGTTTTCTTACGTTTTATGGATTCCAAGATATTTGTACTTGTGGTTTGTTTTAATGGTTTAAATAAATCTCTCGATCGTAGTATGCTTTTAGAAATGTATGTTTGGGTTGTTGAATGTTTCTGCTTTTACTTGGGATCCAAATGTATTTTTCATAATATCTTTTATTTTCACTACATGCATTGGGGTAAAGGCCCATTTAGAGCCCCTTTTTGGGTCGGGTCTTTACAGCTGGTATCGAGCTCGAGTCATAGATTCTGTAGGATCGACCTTTGTTGTAGGTCGTTTTCCATGATCATCAAGACTCAAACGACCATCAGTACGCCTAGATTTATTGTTTTAGAAAGGAAAAGGGTTAAGAATTTACAATACCTATCATCTAGTGTATGCCTTGTTTGGTGTTGTGGAATGGTGACAGCGTGTTTTGATTCGTTGTTGGTTTGGATGTAGATCGCCAAAGATGCTACCACCTGCATCGGAGAGGAGGTTCGAGAGCGTGTCGAGGTATCGTGGATCGGATTCGACATCGCGTGGACATCGTCCCCAAGCCGACATCGATGGCATTCCACCAAAGCCAGCTCCTCCCGTTACGCCTAGAGCGGGCGTTGAGGCGATCGAAAGCCCGTGGAGATCGCTCCCGGAGCAGAGTTTGCCGAGTCTATGAGGGCTTTATATGGTCAGCATGTTGAGTGACCAGAGGCGAGACCTGTGCCTTGTTGGCGCGCAGCAATGGGAAGAGTCCCGAGCCCAGACGAGCAAACCGACTCGATTGGTTCAAAGAGAGCTCAAGAGAGCACCTCCACTCCACAGAGCAAGTAGCCCCGCAGAGGCGATATGGCGAGGGTGCCGAGGAATTGGGTAGGTGGTCAAGGATTTTGTGAAGTGGAAGCTTGAGAAGTTTGATGCCACCGGATGATGCGTTATCGCAGGCCTGTGGATTGCCCATTTGGAGTACACCTTCCCGATCATGGTGTGCCCCGATATTCAGAGGCCGAGATGTGCGGCTCATGTGCTAGGAGGCACAATGAGATGGTGGTGGGAGTCCACCTTGAGCGAGAGACCACCGGTCTCCACCCGCTACTTGGGAGTTCTTCAAGGCCGAGTTCAAGGTAAAGTTCATCGTGATGAGGCTCGGGAGAAGATGGTGGAGCTCTTCCGAACCCGGCGTGGTTCTCGATTCCATTGAGGAATATGAGCGCAAGTTCTCGAGTATGGATATTTTGCTCCTCGGTTGATTGCCACCCCAGAGCTGAAGATTCGGAAGTTCATATCCGGTTTGAGGCGTGTGTTTCCCAGATGTCGTGGCTCGGGCCCCGACACTTATGCTAGGGTCAGCCCCCGCTTAGCCACGATCTATAATGGGAAGTATCCTGCCGAGCGTTGTTGCCCTCTCTGCTCGGCCGTCCCGTCCCAAAGTGTGGGGGCGTAAGAGAAAGTTTGACTTTCGGGTGGCGGCGCGGCGTCGCCAAGGGCGCCTCAAAGCCGATCAAAGATAGGGCCCCGATCCGTTTTCACCCCTCGCAGGCGGTCCCGTGCGAGTTCCTCGCTTGTGCTTCTTATGGGAGGACCCACACCGGAGCTTGATGCACAGGCCCGCAGTGTGTTTTTCGTTGTGGTAAAGAGGGACATATGATCCGTTTCGTCCTCGGCCAACTATGGCAAATTCCAATAGCAGCGGCAGGGTCGAGTGTTTGCTACGACCCGTCAGAGGCCGAGCGTTTGGATGCCGCTGTAAGGTGTACGCTTCTTGTTTTAGATCATCGCGCATTTGTCTTGTTTGATTCTCGGTTCTACGCATTCATTTGTATCTGTGTTGTTTGGCCGAGCATGCTAAGTTGAGGCTAGAGCCTCTAGGTTTTGAGTTATCTGCTGCAACTCCTTCGGGAGTTAGTATGTTAGCTAGAGATAAAATTAAGGATGGCCGGATCGAGATATCCGAGAGTTGCTTGTAGCCACACTCATAGTTCCGCCTATGAGTGGTTTTGATGTGATTCTTGGTATGGAGTGGTTAGTCGCTAACCACGCGTTGATTGATCGCCACCGGAAAGAAGTAGTGTTCAGCCGCCAGTGTCGGCCAAACTTTAAGTTCCGTGGAGTCCAGTGGTGGAGTTTGCCCGCCGATGGTGTCACCGTGAAAGCTCGTCGCTTGCTAGCTCATGGAGCTTGGGGCTATTTAGCCAAGTTGTGCGGGAAGAGCCGCCTCTCGTGTCTGCTGATCGTGCACGGCCGTGCGTGCGAGGAGTTTGCGGACGTGTTTCTGAGGAGTTACTGGGTTGCCCCAAGAGAGAGGTTGACTTCACAATTGAGCTCGAGCCGTGGACCCTCCCTATCTCGAAGGCTCCGTGATCGTATGGCGCCACGGAGTTAAAGGAATCAAGATTCAGCTCTGCGGGAGATGTTAGATCGAGGGTTCATCCGTCCGAGTGTGTCCCCGTGGGGAGCACCGATTCTGCTTTGTGAAAAAGAAGGATGGTTCTATGCGCTTATGTATGATTACCGCGAGCTTAATAAGGTGACAAAGAAGAATAAGTATCCGCTTGCCCCGTATCGATGATTTGTTCGATCGGCTTCGGGAGCTTGGTGTTCTCCAAGATAGATCCGAGATCCGGTTACCATCGCCATGTATCGTGATGCCGACATTCCTAAGACGACTTTCGTCTAGATATGGTCACTATGAGTTTGTGGTCATGTCGTTTGGATTGACCAATGCCCCACCCGCGTTCATGGACATGATGGATAGGGTGTTCAAATCATTTTTGGACAACCGTCATCGTGTTCATTGACGATATTCGATTTATTCGAGGTCTAAAGAAGACCATGCAGAGCATTTGAGGCGAGTATTGGCACTTTGAGGGAAAACCACTTTATGCGAAGTTTTCCAAATGTGATTTCTGGTTGGAGCAGTGGCCTTCCTAGGCCACGTAGTTTCGAGAGATGGTATAGCCGTGGACCCCGCGAAGATTGAGGCCGTGAGTTCTTGGGCCAAGCCGACTTGATTCTGCCGAGATTCGCGCTTTCTCTGGTTTGGCGGTGTTACTACCGTCGGTTCGTCAAGACTTCTCTGCTTTAGCCTCGCCTCACTCACTCCCGACGAGGAAGGGTGTCGAGTTTGTTTGGGACAAAGAGTGTGATGAGAGCTTTGCCGTGCTCAAGCGCAGCTTGACTTCAAAGACTGTTGTTGGCGATCCGGAGGGGACAGTGGTTTCGTGGTCTCAAAGTGATGCTTCCAAGTTTGGATTAGGTTGTGTGTTGATGCAAAGACGGGAAGGTCATTGCCTATGCTTCCCGTCACCAAGGCCGTATGAGCGAAACTACCCGACTCATGATATGGAGTTGGCGTGATGGTGTTTGCAATCAAGATTTGGAGGCATTACATGCACGGTGAGCGGATTCGGATGTTTACCGATCACCGAGCCTCAAGTATCTGTTTACTCGAAGGAGTTGAATATGAGGCGAGAGGAGATGGTTAGAGCTGGTGGTAAAGGATTATGATCATGCGAGATTTTGTACCACCCGTAAAGCCAATGTAGTGGCCCATGCTTTGAGCGAGAAAGACGCCGCACTCTGCGGCGTTGTTGAGTTCCCACCAGCTTTGCGAGAGAGAGTTCGAGCGGGCCGAGGTTGCGTGTTGTTGGGAGAGGTTACCGCCGTGGTAGCTCGATTGGACTGCTCAAAGAATCGATTCGGCAATGGATTATAGACGGCCAGTTGGGTGACCCCGCACTTAAGAGATTGGTTGACAGAGTCGATCTTGGCGGTGACTTTGACTTTGTGTATTCACCAGACATGGGGGTTGACTTATAGAGGCCGGTTGTGTGTTCCGGACATTGCGGTTTGCGAGCGAGTTGCTCTCTGAGGCCCACAGTTCCCTTTTTGCTTGGCACCCCGGGGTACCAAGATGTATCGAGACCTTAGCGACTTTCTGGTGGATGGGAATGAAGAGAGATGTGGCAGAGTTTGTCGGTACTGTCTCACTTGTCGCCAAGTGAAGGCACCTGTGCAGAGGCCACCGGTTTGTTGCAAAATGACCAGTGTACCCCAGTGGAAATGGGAAGAGATCTCTATGGACTTTATATCCGGTTTGCCAAGGACTCCGAGGAAGTTCTCTCGATTTGGGTGATAGTCGACCGTTTGACCAAGAGCGCACACTTCATTCCCTGTAGAGACACTTATACCGTGGAACAAAGGCGCAAATGCTTTTGGAGCGCGATCATCCGTTATCATGGTGTACCGGTGAGGATTGTGTCCGATCGTGACTCGCGGTTCACTTCTCGTTTCGAGAGCGCCTCCGTAAGGGTTTGGGCACAGAGTGCGTTTCAAAGATGACTTTTCACCCTCGACGGATGGTCGATCGAGAGAGTGAATCGATTCTCGAGGATATGTTGAGGGCTTGTGTGTTGGATTTCCCGTGCGATTGGGACCATATCAGATTTTGATGGAGTTTGCCTATAACAACAGATTACGATCGACGATTCGGATGGCTCCATTCGAGGCATTGTATGGTAAGCGTTATCGGTCCCCGTGTTTCGGGGAAGAGGTTGGTGATAGACGTGTTTTGGGTCCCGAGTTACTGCAGCTTGACCAATGGTGCAAAGGAGAAGATTAGAGCTCGTATGTTGACCGCCCAGAGCAGCGAGAAGAGAGTTACGCCCGATGTTCGGCGCGCCGAGATTTGGAGTTTGAGGTTGGTCGGCATGTGTTCCTTAAGGTTGCTCCGATGCGAGGTGTTCGAGGTTTGGTAAGCATGGGAAGTTGAGTCCCCGATTTGTTGGTCCGCTTGAGATCCTAGAGAGGATTGGCAGAGTTGCTTACCGGTTAGCCCTACCTCCGTCACTATCGGCGGTGCATAGTGTTTTTCATGTATCGATGTTGAGGCAAGATATGTGCCGGACCCGTCGCACATTGTGGACTTTGAGCCTTTGCAAACCGAATGAGGATTTGAACTTCGAGGAGAAGCCGGTGAGGATCCTTGCCTTTGAGACCAAGACGTTGCGTAATCGCGAGATTCGTTTAGTAAAGGTTCGATGGAAGAGTCGGGTTCCGAGGAAGCCACTTGGGAGCGGGAAGACGAGATGAGATTGCATTACCCCCCGAAATGTTTGTCTTAAGGACTTTCGAGGACGAAAGTCATAAAAAGGAGGGAATATTGTAACGACCTGTGTTTTTCTTCCCTGGTCTTCCGGGGCATGCCCTACGGGTAATTTGGTAAATTGGTCGGGCCGTCAGGGTCGTTTGTGTCTTTTACAGTTACTAAAAATATTGGATGGTTTTTGTAGGTTTTTGGAGGGGTTTGTGGTTTGGTTTGAGCAAGGTTTTTTGCAAAAGTAAAAATAAAGGAATTTGTCTTTGCATGTAAATGGGTTTGAACCCGGTCTCCCGGGAAGCTTGTAGAGAGGTGTGCCAATTGAGCCATTAGGTGCTCTTGTTGCTCTTTCGCATCACATCTTAGTTAACCTTGGATTTTGGAGTTTTGGTGCATTTGGTTAAATGAAATAGAATTAGGTTATTTCATCTTCTTCTCCAAAACATCTCTTGGCCGCCCAAGCTCTCCATCTCCATAGCCTTGCCGATTCCTCATCCTTGCATCTCCTTGGGTTCGATCATCATCATTCCGGGTAGGTATTGATCTTCTTCTTCTTCTTCTTCTCATCCGTTTGGTGTGCGTTTGGCCAAGTGAAAAGAGGTGTGTTGTGTGTGTTGTGTTGATTGCGGCCAGGTAGAGTGTAGCCGAGCCA
The DNA here is from genome assembly GCA_036507275.1 of Sicyos edulis. Taxonomy (NCBI): domain Eukaryota; kingdom Viridiplantae; phylum Streptophyta; class Magnoliopsida; order Cucurbitales; family Cucurbitaceae; genus Sicyos; species Sicyos edulis. The sequence goes on from CM071847.1 coordinate 8,996,265, forward strand.
GCCTGAAGACAGATCGCCATCGCCGATCGCCGCGACGCCCAACCGATCGCTCGCACGCCCAGATCTGTCCCGGCCGCCTTGCTGTCGCCCGGCAAGAAGACAGATCGCCCATCGCGCCCGATCGCTCGCCGCGTCCAAACCGATCGCTCGCACGCCCAGATCTGTCCCAGCGGCCTTGCCGTTCGCCCAGCAGCATAGATCGCCCGATCGCTCGCGCCAGGAGGTCCTCGCCAGCCACTTCGCGTGCCCTCGCCGTGTCGCTTGCCGAGCCTCGCCGCGCGCGCTTTCGCCCGAACGCGCGCGCGCGCGCCCTCGCTGCCGCCGCGCTCGCCGCGCGCCTTCGCGCGAGACGCCGCCCGCGCGCCCCCTCGCTGAAGCCGCTTGCTGTGTCGTCCGCATCGCGACGCCAGCGCCAGCGCGCGCCACGCCAGACGCTCGCCGCGCGCGCGCCCCGTCGCCTGCCGTCGCGTGCAGTAGCGCGGCCCGGGCCAAGCGTCCTTGCCGTGCGGCTACCGCCGGCAGACCCCAAGCTCGTGTCGCCGCGCGCGCGTGAGTTCCCTTTGAGCCGAGCTTGTCGTTTCTATTGTTGTTTAGATATTTTAGATGCCGATTATTGTTGGTTTGCTAGGTTCCCGCCGCTAGCTCGGGATTGTTCATGACTTAGGATTTGTGTGTAGAAGCCTCCCGACCAAGGTAAGGATTTCTTACCGGAGTTGTGTGGGCCTGCGGTATATTTGTGATTGTTGTTTTGTATGCCCGTGTATGATTACTAGCATGATTAGCCCTAGGTGCTCTGCTCAGTATTCTGATCGCATGAACTCTTGTATTGTTTCTCATGTTAGCCCATGCTAGGTTGTTCCATTCTCGCATGTTCGATATCCTGTCTTGCTTCGTAGTACCATGCTAGGTTCCTTGTATCATTGAGCACGTATTGGATGCATTGATTGAATCGTTATTATTGTTAAGGTTTAGAATTCGTAGATAGCATCATCCGCCCGATGCATAAAGTATCTTGCATCTATGGCAAGGACGATTGAGACAGCTCTCGCCCTTGGACCCCGTGAGGGATTAGCTATCCCAACCGGTAGGCCCCGCAATCTTGGGTGAGGGTGGTAGTCTAAGCGATGCCCCAATGGTCGGGATGATGACTTGGCAATGCCTAGTCCCCGGCACCGCAACGCGCCCTCGGCGTGTTCGGCAAAGAGCCCTCGATTGCCACTGTTAAGGTAAGGACGGCTTCTGGTGTAAGCCTACCATGACCCGTTCCTTAGCCTCGAGTGCGGTGGTACAGCCGACATAGTTCACGTGTCCGTGTCTCACACCCCTATGTCGCGACACCGATCCGGAGATTTAGTTAGGCGTGGTATCCGGATATGGGCGGCTTGCCACTGGACCCGGCACCCCATAGTGCAGTAGAAGCACGCGGTGCATCCTTACGCTCATTACAAAGGCGATCGGAGAGCTCCTCGGGATCTTGAGCTAGTGCACCTTTCGTATCGACGATGAGACAGTGAGGCCGGGACTTGTTCCCGTATAGTGCGTTTAGTGTGTTGTGGTATTTCCGGACTAAGACCACGAGTTGGCATCCGAGGTCCAAGTGTGGACTTAGCTATGTGCTCCGCTCTCGTGTTTGTACTCATAGCTTGCATACATTCTTCTAGATGATCATGTATATCGTATTGTACCCGGTTGGGGATTCTTCTTTGGGTAATTCGTTACTCACCCTTATTCTCGTGGTTTTCCACGGTAATCAAGGCGGGAGACAGGATGGCTGATGGAGGAGCTGTGATCATGGAATCCTGCTGTCATCTCTGCTTATTCTATTTAATTTATCATGACTCTTGAATTTTGGTTATTTCCCCTGAATGCATGTAGACGGGCACAGAGCCCCCGGATGTTTTCTTACGTTTTATGGATTCCAAAGATATTTGTACTTGTGGTTTGTTTTAATGGTTTAAATAAATCTCTCATCGTGAGTATGCTTTTAGAAATGTATGTTTGGGTTGTTGAATGTTTCTGTTTTTACTTGGGATCCGAAATGTATTTTTCATAATATCTTTTATTTTCACTACATGCATTGGGGTAAAGGCCCATTTAGAGCCCCTTTTTGGGTCGGGTCTTTACAGTAAAATGCTAAAATAATTCAAATAAGCTAACTAGGCGGATAAGCATTACTTAAGAATAAGCAATGATGTAAGTTTGGGGGTGTGATAGCTCTCAAATAGAGCGTATTTTAAGCTGTCTTAGTTTGCATTTTTTTAGAATTAAAATAGAAAAACAAACGCTAATAGAAAAAATGTGTTGAAATAACTTAGAAAATCAGCATCTATCCATAAAGTAGTGTCATAAGCACAAATTCGCGTTTTTAGCATAAATCTTGAGTAAATTGAGCCTAATCAACGTTATTGGCAGGACAACTCAGCAATGCCGCGAGAAGTACGACAGCGCGAACAGTGACCAAGCAGCATAAAAAGGCGCAGAACTAAAAAGGAAAACACGTTCGAAAGATATGTCAACAAAGAAACAAATCGAAGAATCAATCAAGTAATCAAGGCGGTCTCAATCAATTAAATCCTGATGGAAATCAAGGAATTATGCATTTATGAAAATGGCACAACTCACATGAGGCCTATTGCGGAGAGAAGTAAATGGTGATGTCGTAGGAGCTGATGACAAGGGGGCTACACATTCTCAGCCGTGCCAATTCCAATTTTACTATTTTTATTAGGAGTAGTTTATAGTTTTAAAGATTTCTTAGATGCAATAAAATCTTCTGATTTAACTTCTATGTGATGTTCATTTTTATGGTTGTGTTATAGGAGTTTATGTTTGCTAATCTTGAATAGAAGTATGCTAGGAGCGTAGGTCATCGAGTTTTACACAGCTGCATGTTCATTTATATATATATGCAACGATTAGATACCCACGCATGTACCTTGTGGTGAGTTGGAAGAGGAACCGCATGTTGACCCAGTATGCTACATTAGGTTGTGTGAACGTCTAAGTGTTAGGAATAACCTTACTAGTGCTTGCATCGCCTTGTGCGAAGAATGGCATTCCCAGTGGAAGCTAGTCCTGCCATAAACCATTATGTACAGAAGTACTTATTTGTTAGGGAAGCAAGATGCTCTGTGACTAGCCCGCGTACTTAGTACTTTCTAGGATTGATTAGTTGGCATAACTCATTGCATTCATATTTATTTTTGCACATATTTATTTATTTCAATTACAAAACAAAACCACAACAACTCATACCACATACTTATTTATTTTCTGCACGACTCTGACTTAAATAATAATAACTCTAGACATCAATGTCTATGGGATCGATAAAATCATATATTTATACTTGCTACGATTCTGACTGCGTATACTTGCTCGTAAGTGATTTCAAGTTACACTTAACATAAGTTGGCTTAGAATTAATTACTGTACAATATATTAGCATTGGAATCGCCCCGTCATGAGGTGCATCCACTTGCACATTCTTCAATGATGCGATGAGATGCGGTGCGTTTTCCTGCACGACTAATTGGCATATTAATTGTATTTGGATTTGCAAGGCATTTTTTGCTTGAATGCATGTAAATTGATGTTCTTAACCGTATTGTAATCTTATTTTTGACATGCACCCAAATTTTACCTCAACATGCAGAACTTGTATGAATATTTATATTTTACTTAATCATTTATCTTGGAATGCGTATTTGTACTCCTAATATTGATGAAATGCTATAGTTCGGAGGCTTAAATAGTGTTATTATTTAGAGCTATCAGTCCCAAAGTGGACGTTTTTACCGAACATACCATAAGAGACTCGATAGTTGTTTGTTGTTCCATAGGGTACTTTATGAGTTGATAGCACGAGCTAGTGTTTGGGAAGCACGTGACTCGAACATGGGTGATGACTTTAAATAATCTCATTATTGAGGCCTCTTTACTCTCACATTTTAGTTCTACAAAGAGAAATAGTCACATGATAAAGAAGAAATGGTGTTAACAAGTTATGGATATCGCATAGGTTCCTTATGGTGGGTACTGATAGCTCTCAAATATAGCGTATTTTAGGTTGTCTTAGTTTGCATTATTCTAGAATTAAAGGGGAAAAACAAGCGCTAGTAGAAGAAATGTGATGAAATAACTTAGAAAATCAACATGTATTCATAAAGTAGCATCGGAAGCACAACTTCACATTTTTAGCATAAATCTTGAGTAAAATGAGCCTAATTAATGCTAATGGGAGGACATATTAAGCTACATTGCGGAAAGGAAAATCAGCGCGAACGATGACCAGCAGGGAAAAAGGGCACAGAAATCAAAATGAAAACAAGTTTGAAAAAGACACACCAACAAGGAAATAATCGAGAATCAATCAAGTAATCAAGGTGGCGTCAATCAAATAAATTCCAGAGGAAATCAAGGAATCCTGCATTAATGAAGATTTCACAGCTCACCTCGACTTATCGGCCAAGTAATTCAATTCTATAAATACAAAGAAAGGGAGTCGAGAAAGGTGAGCAGATCGGTGGAGAGAAGAAAATGGTGGTGTCATAGGAGCCGATGACAAAGGGACTGCACATCTTAAGCTGTGCCAATTCCATTTTAATGTTTTATTAGGAGTAGCTTGTAGTTTTAAACATTTCGTAGTTGTAATAAAAGTTTTAACTTCTATTTGATGTTTATTTCTATGGTTGCGCTATAGGAGTTTATGCTTACTATTCATGAATAGAAGTATGCTAGGAGCGTAGGTCATTGAGTTTTACACTACTGCATGTTAATTATATATATATATATATATATATATATATATAGATATATATTCATCGATTAGCTACCAGCGCATGTACCTTGTGGTGAGTTCGGAAGAAGGAACCTCATGTTGACCAAGTATGCTACATTAGTTTGTGTGAACGTTTGTTCATCGCTTAGAGTGTTAGGAATAACCTTACTAATGCTTGTGTTGCCCTATTGCTAAGTATGGCATTCACAGCGAAAGCTGGCCCTACCATAAATCATTAAATGCTAAAGTACTTATTTGTTAGGGAAGCAAAACTCTTTGTGACTAGCCTGCGCGCTTAGGATTTTCTAGGATTGTTAGTTAGCATTACTCACTACATCATATTTATTTTCTACATCATGTTTATTTTTAGTATCATATTATTTAATTACAATAAAACCACAACAACTCATATATTCATGCTTTACTTTTCTGCAGGACTCTAACTTAATAGTATTAGCTCTAGACATCAATCTCTATAGGATTGATAAATTTATATACTTATTACTTGTTGCAATTCCCGACTGTGTATACTTGCATTTAAGTGATTCCAAGTTACACTTACCATAAGTTGACTTTGAATTAATTACTGTACAATATATTAGCACCGGAATCGCACACGATCAGGTACAAAGCATGCACATGTAAAAATAGGATTGAAATGCGGATAGGTTCAACAAGATATGCACATTTAAGCATAAATGCATTGCAAATCCAGGACTCGCTAATGTGCTATTAATATTGTAGGAACAAAAGCATATCGTGTCGCATCCAAGAGAAGAATGCGCTCTCAGTCTCAGCATGGATCAAGAAAATAAGGAAACATTCACAACATGACTCAGATTGCAAGATTAACATACCATTATTAGAAATTACTGACAATTGAATAAATCAGCCTAGAGATCCTTGCAAAGATTGAACGTAGCCTACAAGGAACCACAAAGGCCTATAAATAAGTGAGAGATCAATGACAATGTGTGCTGGTTCTACTAGGGTTTACCACCAATGAATTACGAGTTCGTCCAGGCCTCATTTGAGACCTCAACCACGCCTATTCTTGGTAGGCTATAGCAGGTTAGTACAATGGGGTTTGTGGCATGAAAGAATCGTTAGGAATAACGACAATGACATTCTATAGCCCTTTTTATTGCATTCATAGTTAGGAGTTTATCGTAGCGACATTGTAATTCATAAGAGTAGATTGTAACGCCGAACTGAGTTAAGTTTATAAATGTATGTCCAGAATTGATCTCTTGTTCACATTTCATGCATGATCTTAATTCATAGAGGCAAATATAGGAGAATGATGGAATGGTAGTAATTGATTTACATTTAAGGTAAAGAGGGATGTATTAGTAATTGTGGCGGTTGTTTCAAACACCAAGGGTCGATTGAAAATCCACCTGTAGCCTGCTTTCCGTGCGCTTTGGAAGAGGGTACATCAAGAGCTTAACCCAACTGTAATCGCTAAGTGATGCACAGTCTTGCGCATCTTTAGAGTTAGAGTTAGGAATAACATTCTTACCAGTCGCATGTAACTCTTTATGCGATGATTAAGACTTAAGAAAGTCGATAAATTAAGTAGTATGGCTAGTTAATTTAAAGATCAAGTAAAGAGTAAAAAGAGTAAGAGCGATGGTTGTATTAACTATTCACGAGTCGACTGACCATCCACTTGTGATTGCTTAGCATTTTCCTTGGAAAAGGGAATGTTAAGGGCTTAACCTCACCGTGATCACTAGGTAATGCTTAGTCTAAGTAGTTTTAGAGGGGCATTAGGAATAACCATCTCACTAGCTGCATACGCAAGGTTTATGCTTAAAAGTAAACCTACGAGCATTGTACCCACAGGTTGTAGTCAAGTACTCTAGAAAGGGGTGATTGATTTGGATTTTCATATAGAATTATGAAGCATAGTTAATTTGGATTTCATATAAAGAATAATTGTGGGTGATTGGTTTTATAATTTTTTAATGGAATTAAGCATGCGTCGGCTCGCTACCCACATGTGCTCACCTCCAGCTTACTCAGAAGAAGAACCTGGCGAAAGACTCAACAGGTTACGTTTAGTATGGTGTAAAGTTTTTTGCACTATTAAATGGGGTTCAAGTTTAATCTCACTAGCGCGTGTGAAGCCCTGAGCCTAATCATATGAAACTACATCGGAAGCTGAGTTCTACACCATTGAATGCGAATGTATTCATTTGGATGAGAAGTGCGATTTCTACATCACCATGAAACACATCTATGCTCTTCGTAAATTTAGTTAACTAAGCAGGAGTAGCATTATTGATGACTCTAAAATAGGTCAATAACTCGCCCTATTGGAAAAATTGATTATCAGTACTGCCTTTCTTAGTAAGTAGCGCGTTGATTGGAACTTTCTAGTGAAATGCTAGTGGACTGATTCATACATATCTCTTACTGAGAAGACCCTATGTTTAGATGATTTCTATAATAGGATTAGTAATTTTTCAATTTAAAAAAAAAAACATCGATCATGATTATAATCTGACGTTGAAAGGGCAGTAACCCAAGAGTAGGCGCGCAACAGTAGAATTAATCTAACGTTGGGGCCATTGCACTCAATAAAGGGTAAAATGGTAACTTTAGAAGTTTTAATTTAGCGTGTCTATAAAGAGTCATATCTCGTCGATCAAATTTATGCTTTCTTTGAATTTCTTGAATTTTTCTTGTGAAACCCTAGCATTCAAAGGGATCAAACTTTTTTTTTTGCGAGAAATATTTTTCTGTCTTAGTATTTGCAGGCATCAATCTAAATGCAACAACACCTTTGTCACTGAACAAGTCCCGGAACTCACTGTAGAGCAAGGTGCTCTAGGGCAACTTGTTGTGCAAGAAACCGTGGAAGTTTAATCGAATCCATAAATCACTATGGCAGAAGTTGCTAATTTAAGTCGAAAAGTTTGTGCATTGGTTGAGGAGGCAACTGAAGGGTCCACCTTTGCTATTGATAGGTCAAAGGTAAAAAAGCTAGGATGATCAAATTCTTGCAAGCATTGACCTAGTCATTGTGGAAGTAAGAGTTGCTGAGGCTGTGGAAATGGAATTGACGAAAGAATACGAGGCCGAAAAGCTCGAAAAAGAGAAAGAATAAGCCAGAAAAGCTAAAGGAATCACAACACAATGTGACAAAGAAGAAGAACAAGAAAAAAGGCATCAATATCGTACCACCATCACTAGAGGAAAGAAAACAAACATCACCACCTGCTAATAAGGCTGGTACAACACGGCTGCAACGTCCAGGAGAGCAGACAAAAGTAGCACGTGAACCTGTCGCTTTAATAGATGATGTTCAGTGCAGGAATGAAGAGTTCTAGAGCCAGGTGTTGCACTTTATATGACAAGCACGCACATCCTGGGCATATATGCAGACAAGTGATCAAAGAATTAGAAGGGGGCTTCAGAGTAGGAACCCACAGTTCAGATTTCCACCCTTTCCAACCGAAATATTGCAGGAGTGGATGCCACCAGCAGAGTCTGCAAAACCAAGCGTAGAGAACGCTGATTTAGCAAACTAAAGGAAGTATCAGTCTTTTTTGGTAACTTGCATTTATTTAGATTTCTGCATCTTATAACTGTTCGATTTACTTGCCTATGCAAGACATGCGTATATAATTCCTCTGATCAAATATTTCACTACTTAGAACTGTGCAATCCATTTGTTATTGATTTTATAACTGAAAAGAACTTAGGTAGATCATAAGTATCGGGAGAGCGAGTTTTCAAGTAAAGAGAGGTATTAGCAATAGTGGATGTTGTAAGTAGAAGAGAGATTGGATGTTTTCGGAGTAAATTCTGAAAGCTCAAGGCAAGAAAGCCAAGTTTAAGATTTAAATAAGTTTGGGGGAACTAAACCTCACCTTCATTGAGGGCAATGATGATCTTAAGTTTGGGGGTGAGGAATGCCCGAGAAAATAATTTTAAAAAAAATATCAAAACATTGTGAGCAAAGATGCAAACATTAAGTGTGTATAAGCCATAGGATTCCTAGTACTCCATTGTCCATTCCCTTGCTTAAGTGATCTATTTTATGCTCAAATAGATACATCTTAAGAACTATGGATTGCGACATGAGTAAATACCTTAGCAAGAGTGCGATTGGCATGACCTTGAAGGTTCACGGGGACCTAATCTGCAACTTTGATTATTTTGTTTTGGGCAAACTTAGAAGAATCAAGAAATTGAGTGAGATGTTTTGTAGTTGTAGGCATTAACTCTTGGGATGTACAATCTACCTGCCAAAAATGGAAGAAACTAGAGCTAATAAGATAAATAGACTAGTTTACATTGTGATCATGTGCACCAATGAAATACCTTATGTTCTAATCAGGAGCAAAGTCATGATTAGTGGATTGCAGTGTAAATCTTCAAAGTTCATAATCTTTTCTATGAATATATTCCCTACTATTATGTATTACTCAGGGCGAGCAATATTTAAGTTTGGGGGTTTGATAACGCTAAATAATATCATTATTTAATTCTCTTAAATAGTCACATTATCCAGACATGCATGCCAACAACATCGCATGATTAAAACTTTTCTATTTCAGTTTTTCATATGAAAAACACGTGCATAAGCACGTAAACAAGGCCACTATGCAAAACCTGCTGACGTGTCTAACTTTGCAGGAAAACCTCACAATTACGGATGGAGAATGAAAGAATGACTGGAATGAAATAGAAAAGGAAGAACGACAAACAAATTGAATAAAGATAGAAAGAATCAGGCGAATAGGGAGTCAATTAATTTGGCATTAAGATTTGTGCGTGCACGACAAGAAAACTTGGACTCTATAAACAGAAGATTGATGGAAGAATTTGTGTCAATTTAGAAGGGAATCTACCATTTATGGGTGCTCGAGACATCGAGATCTTCATGGAGATCTCGGTGGTTTCTACTCATCTGTAGACCTTGAAGGATTGAGTACCAATGTGGTGTCGTAGATGATGACTTCATTGGCGACAATGACATTAGATAGCTAGTAGTTCCATTGCATATCTTACTATATTTTATTGTTTAGGTAGAAGTAGTTGTAGGTCTTTCTTAATATTAATCCACAAGTTCTTTGTTTCAGAATTGATCTCTTGTAACTCTTTATGCGTTGATTAAAACTTAAGAAAGTTGGGAAATTAAGTAGTATGGCTTGTTAATTTAAAGATCAAGTGAAGGGGGAAAGAGAGTAAGAACGATGGTTATATTAGCTACGAGTCGACTGACCATCCACTTGTGATTGCTTGGCATTTGCCTTGGAAAAGGGAATGTTAAGAGCTTAACCTCACCGTGATCTAGTAATGCTTAGTCATAAGTATTTTTAGAGGGGTGTTAGGAATAACCATCTTACTAGCTGTATACACAAGGCTTGTGCTTAAAATTAAACCTACGGGCATTGTAACGATAGTTTGCAGTCAAGTACTCCGGAAGGGGGCCTGAAGTTTGGTCTAGTATGTACTGATTTTCTCATGACAACTTAACTTACTTTGAATTCATTCCTACTGCATACCTCTCCTCATTAGTTAATTCATATAGAATTAGGAAGTATAGTTAATTTGGATTTCACATAGAGCATAATTGTGGGTGATTGATTTTATAATGTTGTCATTGAATTAAGCATGTGTCGGCTCGTTACCCACATGTGCTCACCTCTAGCTTACTCGGAAGAGAAACCTGGTGAAAGACCCATTAGGTTACATTTAGTATGGTGCAAAGTCTTTTGCACCATTAAATTGGGTTAAAGTTTAATCTTGCTAGCGCGTGCGAAGCCTTGAGTCTAATCATACAGAACTGCAGCGGAAGTTAAGTTCTACACCATTGAATGCAGAAGTATTCATTTGGATGGGAAGTGTGATTTCTACATCACATGCGACATATCTATGCTCTTCGTAAATTTAGTTAACTAAGCAACATTAACATTAACATTAGCATTAGCATTAGCATTAGCAATAGCAATAGCATTAGCATCAGCATTAGCATTTTCAGTTATTCGTTAGTCCATTAAAACATCAAATCTTTTCAATCTATTCTTGTTCTTTACAAGTTTTTACCCTTAATCTATATCAATGCGCTTCAAATTCCCTGTGGGATCGTTAAATTCATATACTTATTACAATATCCGAACACGTATACTTGCACGTAAGTGATTCCGAGTTACACTTAGCATAAGTTGAAGTTGAATTATTTTCTAGACATTATATTAGCACCGGAATAGCACAGTCAATAGTCTTCAACTCTAAAGATGAACCACCTCCAAGAACTCCCATTGACCAATTAATCCCATAATAACTTGTCGTTCAAGGAAATGAAGCAGTTCAGTCAAAATTTGAAATGTCGATGTCAAACATTATATTGCATAATAGAATCTTATGTGCAAAAATAAAAATTAAAAAATAAATGAAAATAGAAACTTTATGAAATTTTCGCTCATGATTTTTCCATATGTCTCAATAATCTTGAGAAAGTTTACAACGCTGCGAAGAAACAGACTTAGTGCAAAATTGGGAAAATTTCCATTTCATGGTGCGAGAAGGCATTGTCTTGGGACATAAAATTTCAAGAGCTGGAATGGAGGTTGATCAAGAAAAGATTGAAGCTATCGAAAAGTTATAACCTCCAAAGAACGTAAAAGGAGGGCGTATTTTTCTAGGTTATGCTTGTTTCTACATGCATTTTATTAAGAATTTTTCAAAAATCATGAAACCAATATGAGAGCTCCTAGAAGCTGATCCCCCATTTAAATTTGATTTAAAATGCTTGCAAGCTTTTTTAAAATTGAAGAAATCTCTAACCACTACTCGAATCATATTATTGCCCAATTGGGAGAAACCCTTAGAGCTTATGTGTGATGCCAGCGGTTACGTAGTAGGAACCATCTTAGGTTAGAGAGGAGAAAAACTTATCCATCCCATTTATTACGCAAGTCACACACTAACTGACGCACAACTCAACTACACTACTGGTGGGCAATTTCTTGATGTGAATACAACTAAATATAATGATTTCTAAGTTTAACCTATTGCTAAGTGTCAGCTCGGAATCACTACGTGCAAGTATACGTGGTCACAAAAAGTAATAAATATTTTAATTTATCATTCTCTATAGGGATTGATGTCTAGAACTACTATCATTAACTAGAGAGTCATGCGAAAAATGAAATGAGAATAATGTTGGTGCTATATGTTTTTTTTTTCGTTAAAAGATAAAATGCAAAATAATCAATATGAAATGTAATTGATTGTAAGTAAAGACTATGGATGCAGAAAATGCTAAACATGTGTTAGTGACTAATAGATTTCTTGCTTCCCTATTCTAATAAGTACTTTCGCACTTATTGATTTATAGCAAACCAATTTCTGCTCCGATTATTCATACTTTACTCAGGACAACACAATAAATAGTAAGGTTACCTCTAACTCTTTTAACAATGTGAGAGACCTCGCATCGAACCTATCATGTCACCCTTGATCTCCCAACATTTCCGTCTCTCGAGTTCACTGAAGCTAACCAACACATTTAATATGATTTCTACATACAAAGTCTTACTGCAACTCTTATCTAATGCAACATAGAAATGCACAACAACATTACTAAAGTTGATGAAGTTCTACAATAACTCCTAACTAAGAAAAGAAAATAAGATAAAAATTGGTGTGCTTGCGAAGATGTGTAGACTCCTTATCATCTGTTCCTACGAAATTACCAGCAGCTTTTTTCATGGATTGGCTTCTAGCCAATCAACCAGCTCAGTGATTACAGCCCCATACTTTCTATATATAGAGATGATTTGTTTGGCTTGCAAGTTTGGGTGAGCTGGAAAAGCTTCATTAATACTGGAATTTTCTAATTGCTGCTGGAATTTCTTGATTAACGCCGACTTAATTTCTTGATTGATTTCTCGTTTCTTTCTTTGTTTGCGTTATTCTTCAAACTCAACTACCTTGTGAATGCGTTATGTTGCTTTTTCTTTTCGTTGTTCGCATTGGTTTATCCTTCCAACGTGAGAGTTTTGCATTTCTTGCATTGTAGCTAATTTTAGCACAATTTATTCAATATTTATGCTTTAATTGCAAAGCGGTGCTTTTTTATGCTGATTAATGGATACATGCAACTTTTAGCTGTTTTTATTCATAATTGACTCGTTATTAATCAACTATTTCCCTTGAAGCTTAGAAAAACGCAAAATAAAGTAGCCTAAAATATGCTCTATTTGAGAGTTATCCCAAAAGTTGAATAATTGCTTATCCCGAGCAATACTTAGTCTTCCCCCTTAGCATTTTTGTTCATCTAAGTCAGCTTTTCTCCTTTTAAGCTCAACTCTAGACGGCCTTATCGCATATCTTAATCTTAGCACAAAAATTTCTTTCTCTTTTTGGTTTCTAGACTTTACCAAAGAGTCAGGTCTTGCATTAAAATCATCCTTACCATGAATAAAAAATTGTTCCTTGTTACAATTATTTCTTATTACTCAATCTATTGTACTCAACTACTTCTACAACTAAATTTGCCCAAGACATTCTGTCAAGGCTACTATTTAGGTCCTTTGATCCCTCGAGGATTTCTACTATATGTTTTCCGCATTCCTACACTTGTTGCACTCATATCCATAATTCTGTAGTTCTTAGCATGTTTGTTTGAACATAAAACGATCCATCAAAGCAATGGAATGTCCTAAGCTTGCGCTTTGGTGGACAACGGAGTACTTTGAGATTCCTACGACTATTCGCTCTTTTATGCCTTTTCTATTATGCCCAAAATGTTTTATCTTTATTTTATAATTTTTTTTTATAATGTTGCTCTCGACCACTCTTTTCTTTTTCAGCATTTCACTCATCGGGATTGGCATCTCCCCCAAAGTAGTCTTAATTGTCAGCAATGAAGGTGAGGCTTAGTTCCCCCAAACTTAGCTATTTATGTCGTTGAAATACTCTATCTCAAGCTTTAAGACTTCCTTATAAAAATTTGGTTATTTCTATCATGCACGATAGGGACTATTCTATGAAAAGCTAATTTTATACTAGAATCTTGATTTGCGATAATATTGCTAGTGCTAATTTTCAAGAAAAAATGCTGACTTTTTATTATAAATTAAAGAAAATAGTAAACTTGCATCCAAAATGATATGCATGCGCCTATTTCAATGTTAAAAATAAAGAAAATTGTGACCTATGAATGAAATGCATGCTAAATGGAAGTAAATTAATAAAAAGGGATAGTGAGTGATGGATTGCGATTCCAGTGCTGATATATTGTACAGTAATTAATTCGAAATAAATTTATGCTAAGTATAACTTGGAATCACTTACGCGCAAGTATACAAGGTCAAGAATTGCAGCAAGTAATAAGTATATGATTTTAACAATCCCACAGAGATTGATGTCTAGAGCTAATATTGCTTAAGCTAGAGTCGTGCAGAAAGAAAATAAGAATAAATGTATTGGATAAGTTATTGTGGTTTGTTTTGTTCTAATTAAATAAATAAATATGATGCTGAAAATAAATATGATGCAATAAGTAATGCTAACTATTAATCCTAGAACATGATAAGTGTGCGGGCTAGTCATAGAGAGTCTTGCTTCCCTAATAAATAAGTACTTCCGCACTTAATGATTTATGACAGAACCAGCATCCGCTACAAAATTCATACTTAGCACTGGGAAACACAAGCATTAGTGAGATTATTCCTAACACTCTAAACAGTGACAGAAGTTCACACGACCCAATGTAGCATATTGGGTCAACATGCAGCTCCTTCTTCCGACTCACCACAGGGTATATACTTGGGTAGCTAATCGACCTACGCTCTTAGCATGCTTCTATTCAAGAACAGTAAACATAAACTCCTATAACGCAACCATAGAAATAAACATCAAATAGAAGTTAAACCAGAAGATTTTATTGCATGTAAGAAATATTTAAATCTACAATCTACTCCTAATAAAAACAATAAAATTGAATTGGCACAGCTGAAAATGTGCAGTCCCCTTGTCATCAGCTCCTACGACATCACCATTTGCTTCTCTCCACGATAGGCTTCATGGCCAACTGACCAGCTCACCCTTCTCGGCTCTCTTCCATGGTACTTAGATAATTGAATTACTTGGCCGACAAGTCAAGGTGAGTTGTGCAATCTTCATAAATGCAGGATTCCTTGGTTTTCATAAGAATTTATTTTATTGATGTCACCTTGATTACTTGATTGATTCTCCGATTATTTCCTTTTTTACGTGTCTTTTTCGAACGTGTTTTTCTTTTTGAGTTTCGTGCCTTTTTGCGCTTCTTAGTCATTGTTTTCTTTGTTGTCCTTTCTGCAGTGTCGCTCAATATAACCTGCCCAATAGCATTGTTTAGGCACAATTTACTCTAGATTTATGCTAAAAACACGAATCTGTGTTTTTTATGCTACTTTATTAATGCATGTTGATTTTCTAAGTTATTTCATCACATTTCTTCTATTAGCGCTTGCTTTTCCCTTTTAATTCTAAAATAATGCAAACTAATACAGCTTAAAATATGCTCTATTTGAGAGCTATCATTGAGAAAGCAGGACTTCCATCTATTACTTCACATTGTCGCCTGGGTTGCCTTGCTTCGCATTGATTATATGATTTGGAAATTCTGGTCACTTAGAGTGATCTCTTAGTGCCACCAGTTTGATTAAGAATAGCTCATCATGCTCTTTTTCATATGCAAAATAATGTTATATTAACGCGAAGACTTGCTCGATTCCTCCTATTAGCTCCTCTACAGACAATGTCTGCTTCTCTTCCAATTTGTCGTCCTTTTCTGGGAATATTCGTATAACCTCATCGCGATGCTTTGGTTGGACTCCTTGTTTAATGCATAATTTGGTTATCGAGAATGGGAAGTACATTGAATCTTGCATCTTTTCAGCACAACGCTGAATTTGTGTTTCCAAAATTTGTCCCAGATTGATGTACATCCCAAGCTTGACTGCATAAAGTAACATTGCTTGATCTTTCCTTAATAGAACCTTATTGGTTGAGGGCATGATTGATGTTCTGATGAGTTTCAACCAATAGTTAAGGTCATCCTTAACCCAAGATGCTTGGAATGATGTTGGATCGTTCCACTCTGCTCCCACTGCTCCTATCATCACCAAACATTCTTGCATTTGTTCCTCTGTAGGAGAGTCTATCAGCTTTTGACAATAAGTTTCAGGACCATCGGGGAGTGTGAATGCCTTGTTCCATGCGGCTGCTCGATAATAAATTACCTGACCATTTACTCTTGAAAACAATGGCCTTTCTTCGTTTAGATTGGCATAAAATTGCCACACCCATTTTGTTCTTGCATTCATATTTTGGTTAAAATGTTTCGTCCAACGCAACTTTTCAATTCTCTTAATAGTTTCCCTCGAATTCCCTTCCAATTCTTGTTCTTGCTCAAATCCTCTGTTTTTCAGAATGATGTAACCGTCTTCCGCATTGATAGACACAAAGGTTGAGCCTCTTCTTACAATTTTGATCCTAGTGCTTGGAATTTTCTATGTCACTCTTACTTTCATAGATTAGACTCTCACACTGCAAAATCTTGGAGGTTGTTGTTCCTCCTTTTCCAAGACTTCTTCCTCTTCGTATGGCTCATATTCTTCTGAATCCTCTTCTATAGATTCCTCGTGATCATTCATAGGCTCTTTCTTTATGGCCTTTTGTTCTCTTTTATCTTCCCTTTGTCGCAAATAATCCTTTACTAGTGAGTTAGGAAGCTCTAGGTATTCTGTTGCTAAGGGACGTGTTTCATCTTTGTTGCTTATAGCGATATACAGATTGTTAACTAATTGCTTCCCCCTCACTTTTTTTCCGAAGAACTTCCCACTTCTGGTTTACCATGGGTGTGAACTTTCTTCGTGCTCTTGTTCTGATACAGCAGCAGACAATTCCTTGATCCCACGCGTTGGAAGCATTGAATCTTGAAACTTCTTGTGCTAAAAAACCATCTTACCTTTAGCTTTCTTGCTTCAAGTTTTGCGACTCAATGCCATTGGACCGAAAAAAACTTAACATGAACTCTCTGGTGCTTAAGATGTAGGCAGAGAGGGTGATGAAATCCTTGATCTTTCATAGGGTATATATAGTGGTTGCAAAATTTGAATTTCAAAACCATGTGCAAGAAAAGAAAATAACCACGAAAGGAAACTCTAAACTTTTCTTAAGGATCTCGCTCTAGTTTTCGCCCCATTCCTTTTCAAAAGTAAGTAGCAAAGGAAACAAACTAGCAAAAGGGAAAATACAGGTAAGGAAAATATTCTATCCTAAAATTATGAAAAACTAATGTGATTAATGATGTAAAGATTTCACAATGTCATAAATACTGAATTTTCAAATTCCAAGAATGCTCCTGAGCAGGACCTAAGTGGAACCCTTGTGCTAACTTCTGTCAGGTGCAATTCGTTCCTACTTGGGCCATTTATATATTTTTTAAGTGTAACCATCTTTGATAGCTTGCTGGCGTTTTACTCCAACATGCACCTTAATGCATGTACTTCCTATCATTGTTAGAGTTGATAGGGTGAAGAGCGTCACGTTGAAGCTCATTGTTAGAGTTGATGGAGTTGCGGGCATGATAGCTTTGAAACAACTAGTACTATTGCTAGTTGTCCACTGTTTTGTGAGCTATCTTCAGTTTCCTGCGGATACGTCGATTCTTTCTTTCCCCTACTGGGTTTATATAGAATCTTAGTGCTTGACAATTTAGGCATATTACTCACGAAGCTAATTGTTTCGGGATTCACATCCTTGCTCTGGCCTTTATCACTAGGGCTTTTCACAGTGTCAATATTGGAACTTTCGTCTTCTTCTTCCACAACTATTTCCTTGTTATCAGTTTCTGGAATAACTTGAGTGGCAAACCTTGCTCAAGATTCTTCTTATTGCTCATATCGCATTCTTTTTTCTCTATTTATTTCTTCTACAAGCCTTAGAGCTATGACCACTTCATTTCGTTTGATCATAGCTTGCCTGAAATCGTCCCGTGAAAGTTATGTGCTATAGTCGAATTCATCTACTACTACTCCTTGAAGTACTTCGCCCCTTAAGAATGTATAGTCTGGTCTTGTATCTTCTCTAATGGTTGCACTTTATTTGAGTGTTTCCTCCAGAGATCGTTCATGCTCGTATTTCGAATCCTGAGGTGTTAGAATGATTTCATTCTCCCTCATCCATTCTAAGAACCCGACTCTAAATGGTCCTAACGGTCTTTACTTAGCATACATGAGTTTAACACATAACTTAAAATTTAAGGAAATAAAATATTCAACAGGAGAGTTCATCATTTCAATATCAATAGATTCAAATCAAATCACACATTCTGAAAACCAAATAATAGTTTAAGCCTCTGGCCAGAATATAATAAAACAGTTTCCAAAATAGTTTCTTTAAAACGGCCCAACATGCTAAAGTCTAAAAATGTAAGCAATACTATGCAGCGGACACGCCCATGATCTATCAGCTCCTCCTCTAGCCACCTTAATGTTGTGCCAAGTTACCTGGTGGAAAAACCACAGAAAGGGTGAGTACAAAATCACTCAGTAAGCATCCCCTAATCGGGATACAATATGCATGTCACATCATCTAGCATCCTAGCATACAAGTAATCTAAACATCACAATAGACAGTCTCAACAAGTTCAAACATCAAAATGCTCAAAATGACAAGAATCTCTACTCTTGGCTAGACAGGGTCAACACACAGGGCTGACTGACCAAAGGGCTAACTATGTAACCTCAGAATCTCGAGAGTCTCTAACTCTCAGCTAAACATGGTCAGCACACACTGGGCTAACCTTAGACAAACACACACTGGGCTAATCTTGGACACTTGGGAAAGTACCCAAGTGTTGGGCTCTAGACGAAATGGAAAGGTATACTGATGCACTAGCCCGAGGGAGCTCTCCTCTCAGCAACTAATGCATATACGTGCACACAACATGCTGCTGCAAACCGGATAAAATGTAGGCATGCACAAACTATGCCGGTCCAGGTGTGAATGCCTAAGATTTGGATGGTGTCCACTAATCCACAGAAGGCGGGAGGCCCTCGACACCAAACTGTGGTAGCCTGAGTACACCTTAACACCTAAAGCTAAAATCGTCCCAAGGTAGGCTTACACCAAGGAAAGGACAACGCTCTTGCAAGCCACAAACTAGGCTTATGCCGATGTGGTAGCTACTCCACACCAGACGATCGAGGGTAAGGAATCTATCCTTACAGCTCGACCGGTGGGGACTCATACATTGGTCCACTCTCAGCCTCTGGATGATGACAACCTAACAGGATCTATCTAAAATGAAGTACCCTAGAGCTAACAGATTTCAGCATCAAACATTGCACAACCAGAACAGGATATCAACATTCATATCGAGGAGTCACATAAAACAGGGAAGTGCAAACAATAGGGTACAACATTCTACATTCCAAGTCCTATCAAGAAGATCATACATTCCTAAGCAGTAGCATGCTTAACAACAGTCATTCAACAAATAGGGCATATCCACTAGCGTCATATTATTCAGACAACCTGCACGAGCCCATCCACCAGCATGTGCAGGGTCCACACAACCCTGGCAAGGAACCCTTACCTAGAAAACAAGCAGAAACACAACAACTATCAATGCTCCTTGAGTTGTAGAAACAACACCGAACAACCTAGCAGAAAAAAGGTGCATTAAACAATCAATTTTTAATCAATCAAACAGCAATGA
Source organism: Sicyos edulis (assembly GCA_036507275.1). Lineage (NCBI taxonomy): Eukaryota > Viridiplantae > Streptophyta > Magnoliopsida > Cucurbitales > Cucurbitaceae > Sicyos > Sicyos edulis. Next base: position 9,015,779 of record CM071847.1, read on the forward strand.
CCAACAGACAAAAGCTAGGGAAGTCATTTACCCTAAACCGAAGAATAGGGCTTGGTTGCGACAAGGACAACCTTGGCAAGGGGCTGGCGGATGCGAGCTGTAGCTAGGTAATAACTCTCAAAGAGAGCATATTTTAGGCTGTTTAGGATGCATTATTTTAATAAGTAGGAAAAGAATATATGCATTCTTAGAGGGAAATTTGTTGTGTATGGCTCCTCTGCATAGCCTAGTTGTTGATAGAAATGTGTTTGAGGAGGGGTGATATTGTTGTTCCAATACTTATTTGCAAAGTGATTGTACGCCATCTTTTGTTATTGCTACTTGTTGTAATATATATATATATATATATATATATATATATATATATATATATATATATATATATATATATATATATTGGGACTTCTTTCCATGTTGGTTGATGCGCTTTGAATCTCGGTTCCCTTGAAATACAAATGTTCAACCTTTAATCAATAATAACCACTCTCAAATCAATAATCCTAATTCTAATTAATCAATCCGCAAAAAAATGCCAAAAACTTGGTGGGCAATTTCATGGTGCAAATAAAACTAAATAAAATGATTTCTAAGCTTAACCTATTGCTAAGTGTCGGCTCAAAATTGCTACGTGCAAGTATACGGGGTGTGAAATGCAACAAGTAATAAGTATTTTAATTTATCGTTCTCCACAAGGATTAATGTCTAGAACTACTATCATTAGCATGAGAGTCATGCGAAAAATGAAATGAGAATAATGTTGGAAAATAAAGGGTTTTTTTTCGTTAAAAGATAAATTGTGAAATATACAATATGAAATGTGGTTAAGCGTAAGTAAAGACTACGGATGCAGAAGATGCTAAACATGTGTTAGTGACTTTTAGTTTTCTTGCTTCCCTATTCTAATAAGTACTTCCGCACTTTTTGATTAATGGCAAACCCAGCTTCTGCTGCGTTTATTTATACTTTACATAGGGCAACACAAACAGTAGTAAGGTTATCTCTAACTCTTTTAACAATGCGAGAGACCGTGCATTGAACCTATCATAGCATGCTGAAACTCCCAACATATCCTTCTCTCGAGTTCACATAAGGTTAGCTTGCATGGTAGCTAGTCAACGCATGCATAAACCATAATTTCAGCAGTATAAAATCTAACCTACACATTTAACATGATTTCACATACGAAGTTTTACCGTAGATCTTATCTTATGCAATGTAACCGCCCAGGTTTTCTTTCCTGTTCTCCAGGTACGTTCAGTGGATTATTCAGTCATTTGGTTGGGCCGTTAGGGCTGTTTGAGCCTCTAGGGGCATTTTGGTCATTTGGCCTCCCAGGGGTAGTTTGGTAATTGTCTAGGGTTTCGGCCCAAATCCAGACTTGTGTTGAGTTGGTATTTTATTTTGGTTTCAAGTTCCAGGCATGGGAGTTGCTGTTGAGAAGTTTAGAGGTCGTTCGGGTTTAAACATAAAATAAGAAATTAAAAGTGTTGTCTCTAGGACTCGAAAGGGGAAACTCCTTGGACATATGACATTTGGCGGAAATTCAAAGTTTAATTAAAAGAAAATTAGGAGAAAAACTCATTTTCTCCCTCCTCCAAGCCCTAGCCTTCCAACACCTTCTCCCTCTCCTCTCTTCTCCCTCGTGTTCTCCCTTCCCCTTGGCCGACTCTCTCTTTTCCCATCCCTCCATTGCCGAAGTTCCATCACCATCTGCAAGTTCCATCATCATTTGCAAGTTTCCAAGAGGACTTCTTCTCTTTTGCAAGCCTAGCCGAAACCATTGCAACACAATGTCTCTTCCGCATATCCTTGTATCTTTCGCATATCCTTTCGCATATCCTTGTTGCTGAATAAAATGTGTATGTCTTTCCATTGGCCAAGAAGGAAGTTGCTCTACCCAATGCAGAAGTCAGCTGCGAAGACTGCTTGCCCCAAGACCCAAAAGGTGGCCCATCAGGTGAAAATGATGATCAGTTGATAGTTTTCCTGAACATCCAAGCAAAGCAAGAGGCATTCCATCACTACTTCTTTGAGCCCGATCAAGTCATTCAGTGGTTCCTTAACAAGCTTGACAGAGGGTCGTTTACCTTGCCTAAGTTTCCAACAATTCTAAGATCACGAGCAGATGGATCCAGCGAAGCTCCTCTAAAGAGTATGTAATGGCCTAGGTTTTTGTTTTCAGTTCTCCAGGTACGTTCTATTGTCTGGTTGGGCCGTTAGGGCAGTTTGAGCCTTTAGGGGCATTTTGGTAATTTGGCCTTCAGGGGTAGTTTATAATTTCCCAAGTTTTCTGGGTTGTTTCATGTCTTTTGCTGAATTGGTTTTGTGTTTCGGTTTCAGGTTCCCAATTTGGAAATTCTTTTGAGAGGTTTCGAGGTCGTTCAGTTAAAGAAGAAAAATAAGAAAAATAAAGTGTTGTTGCTGGGATTCGAACAGGTGATCGACAAGGGATTTGGAGCTTTGCTCTTAAAGAAAAAAATAAGAGAAAATAAAGTGTTGTTGGTGGGACTCGAAGGGGTGATCAACAAGGGATTTGTAGTTTTGCTCTTAAAGAAGAAAATAAGAGGAAATAAAGTGTTGTTGGTGGGACTCGAAGGGAGGATTGACAAGGAGTTTGGAGGTTGTTTTTAAATGAAGAAAAGGGGAGGAAAATATGTCTTCGTTGGGACTCGAAGGCCAATGGCAAGGGACACATGGCAGTGGAGGATTCATCTATCGATTAAAAGAAGAGGGTTTTTACAATCATTTCTTTCTCGTAGCCTCATTGCAATTCCTCTTCTCCTTCCTCTTGTTCTTGCCGATTTCTTCTCCCTTCTCCCATTGTTGCCGATTCTTCTTTCCTTCTCATCCACTTTGCTGAGAAGCTATTTCCTCCTTCTTCTCTTGTTCTTGCTGAAAATCCCCACCTTCAAGCTAGCTTCACAAACCCTAGCAAAGGGTTTTGGTCTTTCTGCACATCACACCTCATCACCTAGTCCATAGCCCTTTGATCCCCTTTTCCTCTTCATTTTGCCAAGAACACCATCCTTGCTGCAAACCAAGCCAGCCGAGAGCCTCACCCTCCTTTGTTCCTGTTGTCGCACTAAGCTAACCGAGAGCACATTCTTCTTTAGTTCTTGTTGCCGCAACTTGCAAGCCTTGCAAATACATCCTTGCTGCAAAAGCAACCCTTGAAGCCAAGGAGCATCATTGCCACACACACGAATCCAAGCCTTAAAGCTTTGGAGCACTCTTGCTGAAACCATCATTGTTGTTGCCAAGCTTAGTGACTCTCGATTTAGGTAAACCCTAACTCCTGGGAATGTTGTGTTGTTTGCTTGTTCATAATTGTTTGTGGTTAATTGTTTATTGTTCATTGTTTATTGCCTAGGCTATTGCTTGCATTGATTCTGCAGCTCGAGGAGCAATTTCTTGTCGTTATTTGTCTCTTATTTTCAGGTAAGGGTTCCTTACTGGGGTTGTGTGGACCTTGCACTTGGCTTTGAAAGCTCCTAGTTGTTTGATCTGATTGAAATGCATGCTTAGTGGATAGGTTTTATTTGCTATGTTTGGCTGGCATGATTGTTAGTTGATAGGCTCGTGCAGGTTGTCTAAATGTTGTGATATAATGTATACGGTAAAACGTGCTAGTGGATAGGAAATGTATGTTTTGACTGTAGGACTGGAAATGTAGAATGTTGTTCTCTGTTGGGTAAACTTTCCTGTTTTAATTGACTGCTAGTTATGATTATGTTATCTGGCCTTGAAGTGCAATGTTAGATGTTTAACTCTGTTAGCTCTAAGGTGCTTCATCTTTGTTAGATCCTATTAGGGACCTCTCAGTTTGGCCTAGTTGTGTGCTGACTCGATTTGCTTAGGACAAGCCCAAATGCGTGTTGTCCAAAGACCAGCCCAGTGGTGTGCGGTCTAAGATCAGCCAGGTGTGAGCTGATCCAAGGTTGGCCCAATTGTGTGCTACCCGAGCTTCTGTTCAGGACTAGCCCAACTTGTTGCAGTTCAAGATTGGCCCAGTTGTGTGTTGATTCAGGGTTAGCCCAGTGGTGTGCTGCCCAAGTTTGCTCCGGACTAGCCCAGTTGCGTACGGTCCATGATTAGCCATGTGTTAGCTAATCTAGGGTTTAGTCCAGTTGTGTGCTTCCCGAGCATGTTCAGGATAAGCCCAGTTGTGTGTTGTCCAGGTTGGCCTAGTGGTGTGCTGACTAAGTTGTCTTGGAGCTAGAGACTCCCGAGTTTCTGAGGTCACTTAGTTAGCCCTTCTATTTAGTCAGCCCAGTGTATGCTGACCCTGCTTGAGACTGGTTGTCTGAACTTGTATGGGACTGCATTACTGAGATGTTTTTTGTGCTTGTATGTTAGGATGCTAGATTATGTGTCTTGAGTACTGTACTCTAGTTGGGGGATTCTTACTGAGTGCTTTTGTACGCACCCTTTCTGTGGTTCTTTCCACCAGGTAACTTGGCACAACATCGAGGTGACTAGAGGAGGAGCTAGATGATCATAGGAGAGTTCGCTGCATATGTTTATCTTTATTTCATAGACTTTCATGTTGGAATGTTTTCCTAATGAAACTATTTGTAACTGTTTTGCTATACTCTGGCGGAGGCTGAAACTGTTTTCCTGGTTTTTAACTTATGCATTTGGGATTTGAAATATTTTATAAAATGGATGATTTTACTCTATTATAAGCCATGTGTTTTTAAAATGCATTGTCGAGTAAAGGCCATTTAGGACTATTTAGCGTCGGTTCTTTACAGATTAAATGAATGGAAGTCTCTCGCCTTTTTATCTCCTCCTTACTCTTTATAAAAAAAAAATTATGAATGCTTGCTACTTTTTGACTGCCTTGCCTTTCTTTTGTTTTCGCCAACTCTGTAGAAGATTAAATTCAATACTATCAACTTTCAATTTAGCAAAATTTTGTTGATTATCTCTTTGCGAATTCTGATGAAATTTCTTTCTGAGTAATTCAAATTTATTTCTTTGTCAAGTAATTTTATAAATCGTCGATGCTGGCGCAAGACCTTTAATTAAGTTTAGAAATTTAATTTGGTGGAATCTTTTAGCGGGAGCGAACTCAATTAGATATAACCCAAGCTTTAAACTTTTTAGCCAACTTTAAGTTTGGGGGTGCCAAGCATTTTCATTGGAACAATGAAAAGTCCAAGTTTGTGGGTGACGTTTTCCGAAGCAAATATATTATATGCTCTCGAAAAGCGCATAAACTAAACATGCTTCATGAGTGATTCAGCGTAGAAAAATTAATTAGATAGTTGCCATTTCGCTAAAGTTGAGATAAATGCAAGCCTAAACCCAAGGGTGGAGAAAAACATGAAAAATTAAAATCAATTTCCATTAACGCAAGAGCGAAGTGAATCAAAGGACTAGTAGCCCAAGTTTCTGGGATCATTTCTCCGTTATCGGTTGAGAAAATGACAGTAGGAAACGTAAGTGATGGATTCCCAGTGAATTGTAAAAGGAGAGTATTCACTTCGGCAAAAGATGAGATGTACCAATCATAAAGGGAGCGAAAAAGCTTAAAGTGAATAGTAAAATCTTATGGACTAGTAGAGGGTATAAGAACCAAGAAGTTTAAATTCTAAGCCAAAAGGGGTTTATGCGAATAAGTTGCTGAAGAGAATTATAAAATGGAGGTTTTTGAAATTTTAAAAGATTTGCCCGACATGATCCAGTTATAGAGTAGCTTTACTTATAAATTTATTTGAATTATCAAAATTGATTGGTTGATTGCTTTAGCGAAGTTGATGAGCGATAAATTATCGTGGCGAAGGAAGGTAGGTAAAAAACGAACGTTCTCAATTAGAAATTGAGATATTACTCGAGATGAGCAATAATGCAAGTTTGGGGGTGTGATAACTCTCAAGAATGGAGAGTTAAAGTAGCTTAAAAATATATTTTTTCATACGAACTTCACTACATTTAATATAATTCTGCATTGAATTTTGCTCCCACATAAGAAATATTGAGCATAAGCGACATATCCTATAGTTTTCTATTTAGGATAATTTTCAGAGGTTTGTTGTAGTGAAATGTGCATGAATGTGTGAAATTTCGTAAGCGTTTAAAAGAACTGATATTTCTAGTTTGTTTGCAGCATTCATGTGGAAGTGAATCAAAAGATGGTAAAGGAAACCTCGCTCGAGCAAAAAAAATTCTCATGAAGCAATCTTGGAAAAACATCTCACGCCGCTAAAGCAAAAAAGGAATCTAGCGGGATGGGATGTTGGGAAAAATATCTCAAGAAGAGGACGTGTGGCAAAGATCTAAGCTTCAACTTTTAATCTCAGTCGTCGCTTTGCAACCGCTCTGTAGCACTCGACAATGCGAATGGTGGAACAAGGAATGTCAGAGCAGAGCAGGAGCTTTTCAGAGCAGAGGTTCGCAGAAATTGTTGGGAGCTCAATAAATAGCAAACCTCCTCCACCATTTCAAATAGAGGTAGGGAGTTGGCGATTAAGGAGTCAAATCAAGAGATTAATTCTCCATAGTTTCCGATCAAAGTTCTTCTTTCCATTTATTTTTTAGCCAATAGTTTACTTTCGCCGGAGCCATTGTTGCACTTTACCGCTTTTATAGCTTAGTTTACTGCTTCCATTGAAGTTAGCAACATTTTGTAACCGGAGATTCAACATCACCGGAACCTTTCCAAGTTCAATAGATCGATTAGGAGTTTCTTCTATCTCTATTGTTTATTGTCTTCTTTTCGTTTTAGCATTATAGAACTTAATCTTTTTGGTTTCAATGCAATTGGTATCTGTACTTGTGTTTACTTCGCTGTTTTCTTGCATTATGAGTAGCTAAATACTTAATCGGAAGGATACGGGTGAGTAAGGTGTTTGGCTATAGCATAGGGGTAGCGAAGGGCGAAATTATTATGCATGTTGTACAAATCTTAAATACATTTCGTTTGATCAACTATTTGTATGCCTTAATTTCGTTTTCAAGAGAAAAGAAATAGAGCAAACTTGCATGTAATAACATTAGGTTTGTTAAATTATGCTTGCAATTTAAAAGATGCTTAGAGATAAGGTTCTTACTAATGCTTAGTGGTTGCTTTTAATCGCTGGAGTTTGAGAAAACCTAGCCAGAGCTCGAGAGAGCCAATAGTTTGCGAATACCGCGTCGCTACATTGAAACACCCGAAAAATCCCATGTCCCTTCCAATACTTGTCATTATTAAACCACATCATCAAGTTTAATTCTCTATTAATCTAGCACACTCGATATTATTATTCACCATTGACTCTTACTCTTAGAATTGAACTTTTACATGCAATATTCCCTTTGAAGATGACCTTACTTACTTTAAAACTTGCTATAAAAAGATTGTGTATACTTGCACAAGCTAGGGTATAGGCATGCACACTCATTTCATCACATTCACGTTTTGCTGGAGTGAAAAACCAAGAGAGTGAAGCTCGATAACATATTCATTATTGTGTGGTTGCGAAATACCGCGAACAATAACTTTTATTTAAATGACCATTTCGCCCATCTAAATTAAGTTGGCGAAATTGATTGTAATGCTAATCAAACTTCAAAGAAGGCAATTGATCAAATTAAAAGTTAAAAAGGTAATAATTGTTACCGTCCGTTTTGTATAAGAAATAATTTTATTGAGCTATCATTTTCCAAACTACAAAGTTAATAGAGACGATCAACGAAATTGTTTGACACGAGCCTTTTGGATCATTATTTTAAATTTACTCAACAACACGGTCCCTTCATACTATCGTAACGCGGGAAAAGTATCTAGATTACAGTTGAAATGAACCCTCCAATTCATTGGAATTCGTTTAGATCCCTTTTTGTTGTTACCAATTTTCCCATTTTCCCATTTTCCTTTCCTCTCTGATTCGAAGCCCTAAATTTCATCTTCAGTAGCAATGGATTCGCAAAGCCCATATCGCAACAGCGTGAATCACAACAATTCCCTTTACCCTCAAGTGGTTCATTCAAATCCTGATGCCCCTTCTTCTTCCTTTGCGAATCCCAATTCGAATCTGTACCCAACTCTTGATATGAAGGATTTGGTGGAGAATCTGTTTCCTGACGACGTGGATTACCGCCATCTTCCTTCCGCTTCGGTGCCGGCTACGGCGTCCGCTCCTCCTCCTCCCATTGCGGTGGAAGAGGTTCTCATCAGAGTTCCAGGCGCCATTCTTAACCTGATTGATAAACAGTACAGCGTCGAGCTTGCTTGCGGCGATTTGACAATTGCCCTCATTCGCCAAGGGGAGAGTGGCGTAGCAGTGCTCGCCCGCGTTGCGGACGACATTCAATGGCCTTTGGGGAAGGATTTGGCGGCCGTGAAGCTTGATGATTCGCATTACTTCTTCTCTTTTCAGGCCCCAAATGAACATGGAGACTCCGATTCGAGCGACGACGACGACAAAGATGAGAAAAACAGGTCGGATGATTATTTGAGCTATGGGTTGACGATTGTGTCGAAAGGTCAGGAGGGATTGTTGAAGGAACTGGATGGGATTCTGCACAAGTACAGTAGTTTTACAATGCAGAAGGTATCCGAGAGTGCGAAGAAGGGGGAGGTTCTGGATGAGACTCTGGCCAAAGAGATGTCGCCGGCAGATTTGCAGACTGAGAAGAAGAAAGAAGAGATGGAAGGGAAATGTGCAGGGTATTGGACTACATTGGCTCCTAATGTGGAAGAGTACAATGGGATGGCTGCAAAGTTGATTGCAACGGGATCGGGGCAGTTGGTTAAAGGGATTTTGTGGTGTGGAGATGTGACTATAGAAAGGTTGAAACAGGGGAATGAGGCTATGCAGAAGAGGATGGATCCCTGTTCTAACACAGAGATCAGCCCTGAAACCCTCAAGAGAATCCAAAGGTTTTTTCCCTACTTTCTCTCTGAGTTTTTGGATAATGAACTCTTTGTCTCTTTATTATGTTGTTACTTGCATTTCATTGACTCTACTGGTATATCACCCTACAAAGATCTATGTGAGAATGATGATTTCAAGTCGTGGTTGCTGCTTAAGATTTAATATTCTACTAGTTTCCTTTGACAATCAATTATGTCACTACTTGCAGATTGACCTGAACCCTTTGCATCTTTCTATCGCACAAGTTCTAGCATTTGTTGTTTTATGCAGGTCTATTGTTTAAACTCCAAGGAGTTAAGCCTAGTACTTTTTTAAACAATCTCTTACAAAGATTTTTTAGAAATTTGTGATCTTATTATACTTTATTGTACCCCATGCCATACCAAACGATGTAAGTGCATTATTTTTTGTTGCAGCGGCCACCTCTGAATACAAAACCTACATATAAAGTAGATTTTTGAGCATTATTCTGAAAGTGTTTTATATTGCATTCGATGTTTTAAAAGGCTATTGAGGCTTAGGTTCTAACTTTTCGCCTCGAGTCTTACGCCTTGGTTGGATCATAAGAGCCTTATGCCTCTATGCACACTGAGGCTTAAAGAGGTCTCTATGCCATGTAGAATACTATTAATTCTGTCCATCCATTAAAATAAGAGTTTTTTTTTTATTGATTAAAATATAAGAGTTTGAACAATAACAATATAAATTATTACTACTTTAGTACTTGATGATTGTCTTCAATATTTTATAAAATAACTCTCCTATTAGTTTATTGATGATATAAGCTTTGAAATGTAAGAGAACTTTGATTCATGATCTCATTCTCAAGTAATTGTTTTAGTCATCCATTTTATATCACTAGACTTTCTATTATGGACTCTTTTGTTAGAAAGGCACATAATCATTTCAACTGTCAATTTAATTTGGATTATTTGGCTACGCAGTGTTTTAAAAGGCGCGCTTGGGCTCAAGTCCCACCTTTTGCAACTCGCTTGTCCCAGGCGAGGCGCGTGTAATAAGACGCGCTCCTTATGGCGCCTTACGTGAAGCCCCGGGGCGCCAAAAGGCGCGCGCCTCATGGACTTTGTAATTTTCCTTTGCATTTTTTGTATTTCAAATCCTCGTACTAGGTCATTTGAGCACGCGAAGGTTGATAGTTGAATATTATGTATGTTTTATATATTATTCTTGGTTAAAACTTCATTTATGTCCATGTAAAGTGTTTTTATTGTGTATACACACATATATATAAATTTTTTGTGTTTGTTTATATAGTGCGCCTTAAGTAAAAAAGCCCTCACCTTTTGGTGCGCCTTGCGCCTCAAGCTCCAGAGGGCTATTGCGCCTTGCGTTTTTTAAAACACTGAGTATAGGTCAGTGTTTTCAAGGCCATCGCCTTTTCTCGCCTATGGCCATCGCCTTGCAGATAGGCAGGTATTGCGCCTCTAACGTAGCTAAGGCGAGCTCCTTCAATCAGGCCCTCGCCTTTCCTCTCCATTTTGCGCCCTGTATCGCCTTCGCCTCAGGCCAAGGCGTGGGCCTTGTTAAAGTTTTATTTATTTATCAATAGCCTAACTTAATATCCACAAAAAGAACCTAGAATTAGTTTATGAAGAAATCCAACAACTATGCGAAGTCTTTATTAAGGATACTTAATTTGTTTAATTGATATTTCAAATATATGTGTTTGTTTATTCGAGTTATTTGACGTAGAATCTTTGTTTTTTTATACTTTCAGTTAACTTCAAATTTTTTTATACAAATAATAATTTAATATTATGGTATACCTTATAATAACATAATTTTTTGTGATTTATTATTCTTTTATTTTTACTTTTTAGTATTTTTTCATATGAATTTGGAATACACACATGTTTTATTATCAATTTATAAATGCGCCACTCTCGGGCCTCGCCTTTTTATGGCCTCTCGCTTTGAGGCGATTAGGGAGAGTATTGCCTTGCGTTTCGCCTTGTGCTTTGAAAACACTGGTATAGGTGCTCGAAGAGTTCATTTAAGTTTCATTCACCAATGAAAATGTTTCTTGTTCCAAAACACTTAATCCTATTAGTGATAATTGATGTTAAGACATCATTTTGGAAATTTTGTTCAAGTGACAATTGTTGGTATAGTACTTATTTTTACATTAGTATTATATTTCGCCATACACGATTACAAAAATTTAGAATTTGTGTAATATTTTTAATTAAAATTGAGACTTACGCCTTATAACGCTTCAAAACTTACGCCTCACTTGAGGCTACCTTTAGCCTTTTAAACCATTGATCGCATTTATGGCAGTAGCTTTGTGATAAGGTTGGGCCTAGGGCTCTATTTAACTATTACTTGGAGAATAAGTTAGTATTTTGTTATAAATAGAGTGGGTTAGGTTAGGGTTTAGCCATCCAATTGTTAAATGAGTTATTGAGTGATTTATTGTAGGGCTCAAGAGATTCTCTTGAGAGGGGAGGTTCCAAGACCTATCAAAACTTGGCTTATCTTGTATTCTTTTACTTTTGATATAATCTAGATCCTGGATCATATCACTTTGTTTTTCTTTGAGCAGTAAACTCTTCAGCAAACAGAAACACTTGTCTGAGTACTTTTTGTCTGATTCTTTGTCTATTTAGGGTTAAGAGGGTGACAAAGATGTCGGAAAAAGTAGCAAATGGAGTACTCTCTGGAGTGATTAAAGTTTCTGGATTCTTTACAAGTTCAGTGGCTAATTCAAAAGTTGGCAAGAAGTTCTTCGGAATGCTTCCAGGGGAAGTTGTACTAGCTTCTCTTGATGGATTTGGTATGCCATCAGCCCTACCTTGTTCTTTTCCCCTTGCGCTAGTTGATGAATGTTAATCTATCTCTTCTTCTTTTTCTCTTTTTGAAACTATCCACTAGTTTTTGGTTTTCAACATGCACACTGAACTATTTAAAAAGGAATTCATGTGATAAATTTCATCTTCTGATTAATCAGGCAAAGTCTTTGATGCTGTTGAAGTTGCTGGAAAAAATGTCATGGCTACATCTTCCACTATGACAACTGAACTTGTGACCAAAAGGTAAACTACCACCAACTGGTTATGGTTTACTTTTAATTGGAAAAAAGAAACAAAGAGACATAATGGTGGAATCCACTAAATTTTTAAAAAGAGTAGTATCAAGTGTACAGCTCAAGCGTAATTCAAAGAGTTCTCTATCTCTCCCTACCTACCAGATTATGTTCTAAGTACAACCATAAGAAAACGAAAATATAACTCAATTGGTTAAGATCTATATTATTGACCAAGAGGGTATATGTTTGAACCCTCGCTCCTATGTTGTTAGTGCCCTCCTATAAACTGCACAGTACCTCAGTTCCTCTCTCACACGTGTACACCCAACTACGTTACGGTGGTGAGGCTTTGGTTTCATTGTTTTATTGTATTTCTGCTTATGTCTTTTGTTTGGTTTTCTTTTAGTTGATTTCTTTTGTTCCCTTGTGAAGCTCTTATATTCTCGTGCAATGGCCGCCTTTCACTCATCAACGAAAAATGTTGATTCTTGTTAAAAAAACAAATCTAGCTATTGGTTTAATAGAGTTGGTATTTTCACTATGCTTGCTTCCCAGCTTTCTTGATATCTTCCTGCGGCTTAACCAAATCTTGAAGGATTTTCAATTTGCATGCCAGAAGATGCAGTTTGAACGAAATCTTACATACTTGTGTTGCTTTTACAAAATTTACCTCTTATTTCTCTGTTGCAGGTATGGGCAGCAAGCTGCAAATGCAACTAATGAAGGCCTTGATGCTGCTGGACATGCCGTTGGGACAGCATGGGCTGCTATGAAGATTCGAAAAGCTCTGAATCCGAAAAGTGTTCTCAAATCATCCAGTTTTGCAAAATCAGCTGTTAAAGCCGCAGCTGCAGAGGCAAAGGCTAAGAACTCCAAGTAAATTGTTAGAAATTATTCGATATTAATAACTAATAGTAGGTATGTGCTGCTGTCAAAAATTAAGTTAATCTATCAAAGATTTGAGCCACTTCATCAGCTGCCACTCTTGGTTTCTTTATCCAAATCGTTGCTGTAGATTTCCTGTAATTACATGGATCATGAATGATATGCGCTTGGCTTCGGTTTTCTTTTAACAATAGCTCTCTTTAGTCTTTTCCCCATCAAGAACTCCAAACATGGAAAATATTTGACCCTGCCCTAGATATAAGGCCAAAAATCAGAATGTTCAAATATGTATAGCTTTGACTAAGAAGTCAGAATGTTCAATCGATGACTTTCAAAGATATTATTGACCCAACAAGTCAGAGGGGCTGTTTGTTTGACATAGTTAGGTAGGAGTTGATATTAAGGGTGTGTTTGGGCCCTCGTTTATGTAAACGGCCGAGTTGGTTATAATAACCCAACCGGTGTTTGCCCTACCGTTTATTATAAACGGTGGTTACCTAAATCTGCGTGTCAGTTTATCTAAACTTACGTGCCCATTTATCTACACCTTACATATATTACTTTTTGTTATATAACCAGCCTCCCAAACACCGTTTATCATAATCCCTGTTATAATAACTTGCCCCTCAAACACCATTTATAATAACCTACCGTTTATCATAACCTTCCGTCTATAATAACCAAACCGGTGCCCCAAACGCACCATAAGAGTTACCAACTCCTTTTCAAAACCTACACCCAAATGAGTTTTTATTAACTCCTCATTTATACTTTTAAAAATAACTCTCATTTCTAATCATTCATTTTTTAGTAATTCATTTATAACAACTCAATCATTTCTAACCATTTATTTTTAATCATTTCTATCAAATCAATCAAAATAACTTATTTTTAACTATTCATTTTTAATCATTTCTTTTTTAACTACTAAAAATAACTACTCATCTTTAAATCTACATCCAAACAAGATTTTGACTCTAACTCCTCTACACAAAAACTACATTCAAATGAGTTTTTGACCCAACTCTAAATTTTTAACTACTCAATACAACTCTTCAATATAACTCCTTAGCTCAAAAACTACCTAAATATGTCAAACAAACAGCCTCAGAGTGTCTGAGACATTTTGTACACCTTGATTAATTTCTTAAAAGAATATTTAGGATGCGTGACTAGCATGATTTGAACTTAGATATTTGATTTTTTTTTTTTTTTTTTTTTTGAAATAAGGTAACTACGTCCGTCACTAGACCAGACACCGAAGACATCGAAGGAGTAATGTCACAGGGAAAACTCGAACTCGGGACTTTGAGGTGAACATACCTTCAAAGTCCAAGTCTTCAGCTACTGCGCCACCCCTTGGGGACTAGATATTTGATTTCAGTTATTGTCCCCTTGATGATTTGACCAATTTTATGATTATTTTTCTTGAAGATAAACATCCCTCATAATCTTCCTCCATCAACAGGTAGGATTTTGGGGTTTAATATCATTGACTTCTTGTTCCAACAATTTGATTTTGGATTACTTACTAATATGATTGTGTTGGTTTATGTTAATTTTAGTAAAATTGTATTTTGATCTTTTTAATTATTTATTTCGTTTAGGGTTAGATTAAATATTATTTGTGGCATGACATTGTTAGATAGTGGGTTTTGGACATCTAGCCAAAGTCTAAGACAACTAATAAAAATAGAATAGTTGGTGATACAACAAAACCAGCCGATTAAATTGCCGAATACTATTGACAATTGAAATGCTTCTCCATTGCTTTACCTTTTTTTTTTTTTTGGTGAAGGGCTCTGTTGAACCTTCTTCTGAAAACTATTACACCAAATCCTCCCAGTTAATTTGACTATGCAAGACTTTTTCAAAAAAAAGTTTTTTTGACTATGTAAGAAGATTTAAGGGTATTTTGGAAATTTAGTTAGCCCTTAAATTTCTATAAATACAAGTACCCTTATCATGGATTGACTTTTGATTCATTAATAAACATTGAGTTCTTGGAGATTTTATTCTTCATTGTCCTAGGCTACACCAAATTGGTATCAGAGCATTGCATGGGCCAAGATTGACGGTTGGGAAATTCTTGTCGACGTTGATCGCAAGAAAGAGCTTTTTGGAGTTGTTCATGTTGCTCAATGATCGATGCAATTTAGGATTGGCTATGTATATTACTCGTTGATAGATTCTAAGTAAAGATGCTATTGCTAATACTTACATTCTCAAAATCGCAGTCTTGTGCAAGTATACGCAGTCAAATCGCGGCAAGTGAAAGTATTATTTTATCGTTCTTCATAGGGATTGATGTCTAGAAGTATGCTTCTAACTTAAGAGCTATGCAAGTAAATAAAACTCAATTGTTAATTGATTGGGTTTTGATTTATAAATATGAAAATGAAATGAAATAATGGCTTAGGTGAAATGCGAATGTCGAAGATGCTAATCGTGCAATAACGGTGAGTCAAATGTCATGCTTCCCTAGTCTAATGAGTGCTTTTGCACCCATTGATTTATGTTAAACCCAGCTTCCACTACAATTCTTCAAATTGGGTTCTCGGCGATGCATACATTAGTAAGGTTATTCTTAACTCTTCGAACATGCGAGAGACCTCGCATTGACCTAACGTATTCTGTTGGGTCTTCCGCCAGTTCTCACTTCCGAGTTTGCTGACGGTTAACATGCGTGGGTAGCTAATCGACACATACTTAACATGAAAATGAAACATCACAATATTCAATCACCCGCAGTCCTAATAAGCATTCTACATACCAAATTCCACCCAATGACTCAAATTACGAAAACATGTTGAACGGAAATATAAGTTTGAAATACATAAATATTGTTACGAAATTGTCTATGCTACAACTGCTCCTACTACAATAAGAAATAAATTGAAATGGTGTGGTTGTTGTATATGTGAAGTCTCCGTTGTCAATGGTTTCCACGAGCACCTTCTGATTGTCCTCCTCAACAGCGAATTGCTCCGGGTGAAGTAACTCCCGACCAACTGACCAGATACTTAATTCTGGCCTTCAGTGCTTCTTCAATAGGGTTGGATTATTTGGTGAGTAAGTTCGAATGATTCTATAATTGTATTCATCAATGCTTGATTTCTTGATTTAAGCTAGAATTTCTTGGATATCAGATTACATGCTGTTTGATTGTCAGCTCTTTCCTTGTTGGCGTGATTCTTCAATGTGGTTGTCTTACGAACAAGTTATATTGCTTTTGTCTCTTTTTTGTTTCATTATGTAAAAGCTTCTATCTCTAGCATCTCAGGTTTTCGTTTCTACATTGCATAAATGTATATAAGTGCACTTTATTCTTCATTTTATGTGAAAAATGCAATGCTAACCTTTCTAATGCTAAATAGTGGATGCGTGCAATTTCTAACAGTTTTATTTGCCTTTTGCTTTTAAATATTTAATTATTTCTCTTGAACCTTAGAAAAATGCTGAATAAAGTAGCCTAATTTACGCTATTTGAGAACTATCACAAAACAACTCATTGAAATTTACAAGAGGATACCTTTAGAAGTATTCTCATTGTAGTTCACAAGAATAGATCTTTACTAGGCATCAAATATATCGAGAAGAATTGACTATTATACTGGCAGAAAATAAACCAGAAACTCATTTATGGGAAAAACTCACTATTGTGACCGTGAAAATAAATCAAGAAAGGCTTAGAATCTTACTCAAGAACATCCAAAGCAAGATTATCAAAAACATATTGAAGAAGATTTTCAAATTACTACGATCAAGAACCTGAAATCATTCCTTCAAACCAACCAAATTTCTATCATAATCGTGAAGTTTTTGAAGAAATCAAAGGTGATATTTTTGGAACTCAAACTCTCTTAAAAAATGGTTCAAGATTTGGATAAATTTTCTAAGCAAAAGAAAAAATTTTAAGAAGAAAGGAAATGGCGGCTATTGTTAGATGAAGAAAGAATTGTGGAAGTGGCAGAAGAACACACAACACAGAACGAAATGGTGGATAATTTTTTGAAAAGGGGTGAAATATTTACCATTTCTTTAGAAAGCCAAAAATAATTCGAAAAAATTGAAATCAAAGCTACCAATGACATTGAATCAGACACAAAATCAGCGAGCTCCAACAAAGATGAAGCATTATTCGAGGAAAAAAGTCGAAAAGAATTTAAGAAAAAGAAGACGATGCCAGAAGGGTTGGAGAAGCAAATCGTGGTGTTGATGTCATTAAAGAAAATAAAGATCCATTTTTATTAAATCCACAAACTCAAAAAGATGAGAAAATTTAAGAACTTGCTTCAGAGGATGAAAAAGAAGGAGAAAACCAAGGGGAAGAAAAAATTGAACCTGCAATTCATGGAGGAGATGAAAGTGGCATTGAAGAAGAAAACAAAATTGAAAAAGAAATTAAGGAACAAGATAAAGATGGCGTTGACCATGCAGACAGAAAAGTTGAAGGAGCCACAAGATATGTCAAACAAGTTGTTGATGAAATGGAAATCGACTAAGAGATCTTTAAAACCTCTACCCTAGAATCGCAAACCAACTTGGCGCGGCCCGACAGAAATCCCACACGACCCGACCTAATTCGCTTTTCCAACCTAGTTCGTACGACTAACTGCACCTTTTATGTGCAGTTGGGCTTTGCAACCTTTAACCTAGGAAGCACGAACACTTCTATTTTGACAACGTATCCGTGTCGTACTCGTGTCCAACACCGATACTTTTGGACACTCGTCAGACACGTGTCCAACACTCAAAATTCTGTCCTCTTTTATTATTATTATTTTCAATTTTTGACACACACTGGACACTTCATGGTACCTCAATTAATACTTATTTGTTTCCAAGGGGGGATGACACGACAACAGATAGTGTCGGTGGAGGCCGTCGAGGACGATGTCTATCAAGATAGATGGACTAAAATGAAGAAATGAAAGAAAGAGAGAAAATAAAATGGAGGAAATGAAAATGAGATAAAAACTAAAACATTTATAGATTGTTATGGGTAGACTTATAACTAACTAAAATATTATGGATTTCATCTTTTAACAGTATATTATAAAAAATAATAATAAATCACGTGTCCTTGACGTATCCGTGTCCTGTATTTTTAAATAATGGCATATCTACTTGTCCGTGTCGTGTCTTATCCGTATCTTGTGTCTGGTCCGTGCTTCTTAGCCTTTAACCCACACCAATGGGCCAAAGCCCCCAATTTTTGGATTCTAAATGAACAAAGACGGGCCATAGCCACCTCTTTTGGGCCTAACCTGGATTAGAGAAATAGTAGAGAACGTCTACTTTTTTCAAAATAATCCATGTGCTGTCTACAGGTTTTAAATTTTAAAATATGTGTCTTTTTTTCTTCAAATGCAAGTAAGAGAATACTTTTGGTCTCATGAATACAATTTTCAATCTTTATTTAAAAAAAAAAATGAAAATTTCTTTTTTATCAAGGTAGAATCAATCTCCACCAAAACAAGGGCACAAGATGGTACATCCCTGATTTTTAGGAAGACAATGGGAGAGATAATCTTGTCTAAAACCACCAATATTTCTACATTTTGTTGATCAATCTCAGATTTCCTGATTTTTTTTATAAAAAAAACAAAGATAAAACACATCTATAGATACTTTGTTAAAAAAAAAAGTCTTTAGAACATGTTGTCATTCCACCGAGGCATATCTCACGTGATTCATTGCTTGCTACATAGACAATAATCTTTCTCTGGGCGTTCACGCCACTTCAATACGCTTCTGTACTCCAGCATAGGAAGCCCTCAGACGTATAAAGTGTTCTGATTATAGGTACATACCAATTTTTGGGTTTGTACCGGTATGGGTTCTAGGGTTATATCAGTTACGATGATGGTTTTTGCAACAGGTCGGAGGGTTGTTGTAACGGCCCAGTTTTCTATTAAGGTTTCTCAGGTGTTTCCGGTGCAATATTTGGTTGTTCGGTTGGGCCGTTAAAGATATTTTAACCCTAAGGGGTATTTTGGTCTTTTTGCTCCCCGGTCAGGGTTTGTGGATTTTCAGGATTCTGGGGTCATTCCTGCCCTTTATCGAGGCTTGATTGTTGTTGGTTGCAAGACCCAAGAAGTTGGTGCTAGTTGTTAGGAAGTTTGGAGGTGATTTGGTTATTAGCAAAATTAATATTAATTAAGTGCCTCCAATGGGATTTGAACCCTTGACCTAATGGTGAGTTGGAAGCTTGATTTAAATGAGTTTTAATTTAAGAGAAAAGATTACTTCAGCCGGGACTCGAAGGAGGAAGCCTTGGGAAGGGATTTAGGTCACCAATGTCTATTTAAATTAGGAAAAGGAAGGAAAACCAAGAAAAATTCCTTCCCTTGTTTTGCCACTCACCCTCCATCACTCCTTCCCTCTCACCTTGGCGTCCTCCAAGAATCAAGAACCGAGAGCCAAGACCAGCGCATTGGACCCGACCCCTCGCCCGTGCACCAGCCCTAGTGCCACACGCTGCTGCCCAGCCCCAGCACAGCCCCTGCCTATCGCACAGCCAGCCGAGCAGCCCAGACGCCCTAGCACAGCCCCTGCATCGCGCCCAGACGCCCCGCCAGCCTGCTCGCGTCGCGCCCGAGCGCCCAGTCCGTGTCGTGGTGCCGTGCCAGCGCGCCCGTGTCGCCATGCCATCGCCCGTCCCCTGCCGCGCCAGCCAACCCAGCAGCGCCCAGCCTGCTCGCCTCTGCCGCCCGAACTGCCTGCCCCTTGCTGCAGAGAGCCTGTTTTGCCAAGAGAGAGTTGGGCTGAGACCTAGTGCCTTCTCGGTTGGTAATTCCCGAGCCTCCACTCTTTTGGACCTTAAGATGTTAGTTGTTGTTTGCTTAATTAGGATTATTTTATTGATTGCTTAGGTTGCTCTGGTACACTTAGAAGCTCGAGGGTCGCTTATTGATTTGTGGTAGTTATTTTCTGCTGGTTTCCAGGTAAGGATTTCTTACCGTAGTTGTGTGGACCCTGCGATGTATCATGATTGTGCCTTGTATGCTTGGTTACTGTTATGAGCATGTTAGCTATAGGACAGCTTGTGTTTGAAATCTTGCTAGCATGTTTGCTTGTTGTTCATGTTAGTGTCATGCTAGGTTTGTTCTTCCAGCATGCTTTTGATTCCTGCTTGAGTTCGTAGTATCATGCTAGGGACTTTCCTTACCTTGGCATATCCATGTTTCCTGCTCGTATTCTGTTGGTTTCTTGCTAGCTGGTGATTGATGAAGAAAGGAGAAACCTTTGAGTGGGATGAGGCATGTCAAAATGCCTTCGAAAGCATAAAGAAATATTTGCTTAACCCTCCTGTCTTGGGCGCCCCTATAGCTGGAAAACCATTGCTTTTGTACATCACTGCACAAGAACGATCATTGGGGGCATTATTTGCCCAGGAAGGAGAAGGTGGAAAAGAGCGAGCACTATATTACCTAAGCCGAACTCTTACAGGAGCAGAATTAAACTACTCTCCCATTGAGAAGATGTGTTTGGCTCTTTTCTTCTCCATCGATAAACTGAGGCATTACATGCAGGCGTTCACCGTACGTTTAGTTGCAAAAGCAGACCCAATCAAATATATTTTGTCCTGACCGATAATCTCAGGACGTCTGGCTAAATGGGCAGTTCTTCTTCAACAATACGACATTGTTTACGTCCCGCAAAAAGCTATAAAAGGACAAGCATTGGCAGACTTCTTAGCAGACCACCCCATTCCCTCAGACTGGAAGTTGTGTGAAGACTTCCCTGATGAAGAAGTATTCACTCACTGAAGTCGTAAACCCGTGGACAATGTATTTTGATGGTGCAGCACGAAAAAATGGTGCAGGTGCAGGTGTTGTCTTTATTTCACCCGAAAAGCATATGTTGCCTTATAGCTTCACACTCGGAGAACTATGCTCGAATAATGTAGCAGAGTATCAGGCCTTGATAATCGGTCTTCAAATGGCCATCGATATCGGCGTAAAGTATATAGAGATATTCGGCGATTCGAAATTAGTGATAAGTCAAGTCCTACTCCAATATGATACCAAGCATGAAGACTTGAAACCGTACTTTACATATGCTAGAAAATTATTGGAGAAGTTCGATAGCTTCATCATAGAACATGTTCCAAGGTCGGAAATAATAGGGTGATGCATTGGCTAACTTGCTCTATCATACGACAATCTCTCGACGAGGAAAATATGAGCATTACACTCTGTCGTAAATGGGTCATACCACCGACCGATTATGAATATCGTGAGGCTAATGCAATATCTGCTTATGTGATTGAGGAGAAGGACTGGCGTCAACCCATCATTGACTACCTTCAACATGGGAAGCTCCCTACAGAGCCTCGACGCAAGGCAGATGTACGAAGAAGATCTGCTCGATTTGTCTATTACAAAGAGACTCTTTATCGTCGCTCCTACGAAGGACTCCTTCTTCGATGCTTGGAAAAACATGAGTCAGATATAGCACTAGAGGAAGCACACTCAGGAATTTGTGGTGCTCATCAGTCCGGTCCAAAGCTTCATTTTCAGCTAAAAAGGATGGGTTACTATTGGCCTACTATGGTCCAAGATTCGATGGAGTACGCAAAAAAATGTGAAGCTTGTCAAGTCCATGCGAATTTTATACACCAACCGCCAGAGCCTCTTCATCCAACCATCGCTTCATGGCCATTTGAGGCTTGGGGACTTGATCTTGTAGGCCCTATAACTCCAAAGTCATCAGCAGGTCACTCTTACATTTTGGCTGCGACCGACTACTTTTCAAGGTGGGCTGAAGCGATTCCTTTGCGGGAAGCAAAGAAAGAAAATGTTGCAAATTTCATCCGAACGCATATAATCTACCGTTATGGCATTCCCCATCGCATTGTAACAGATAATGGAAGACAATTCTCCAATAGCTTGATAGATAAGTTATGTGAAAAATTCCATTTCAAACAACACAAGTCATCTATATACAATGCAAAGAAGAAATGGGTTGGCGAGGCGTTTAACAAGACCTTGTGCAACCTATTGAAGAAGATAGTCTCCAAGGCAAAGAGGGATTGGCAGGAAAGAATCGGTGAAGCATTGTGGGCCTATCGAACTACGCATCGCACACCTATCGGAGTCACACCATATTCTTTGGTCTATGGAGTAGAAGTCGTACTTCCATTGGAGAGAGAAATTCCATCACTTCGAATGGCCGTACAAGAAGGGTTGACAGTTGAAGAAAATGCAACACTCCGCCTCCAAGAGTTAGAAGCATTGTATGAAAGAAGACTTGAAGCTCAGCAAGCATTGCAGTGTTATCAAGCACGAATGAGCAAAGCTTTCGAAAAAAATATCAAGCCTCGTTCGTTTCAAGTCGGGGATCTTGTACTCGCTGTTAGAAGACCTATCATCACGACACGACATACAGGAAATAAGTTCACACCTAAATGGGATGGACCCTATGTTGTTCAAGAAGTCTACACTAACGGAGCTTACAAGATTGTGGATAAGGACGGACTAAAAATTGGCCCGATCAACGGAAAGTTTCTTAAGAAGTTCTATGCTTAAGAGTGTAACACTCCTTGGCGTATGAGTATAAACTGCAAGCTGTGTAATTGAACTACGTTATGACTTGATCCCTTCATTATAAAAGGGTACGTAGGCAGCTTAACAAATTTTAAGTTCAGTCACAATTAAAAAAATTTATTTATCGTCCCAAGTTATGTAATTGAACTACGTTATGACTTGATCCCTTCATTATAAAAGGGTACGTAGGCAACTTAATTAATTTTAAGTTCAGTCCTAATAAAGCAAAGAAAAAGAAAAAAAAAGGGTCAAAATAAAAACTCTTATTTTATTGATGATAAAAGAGGCCGAATCGGTAGATACAATGAAAGAAAAAAAAAATGCTATAGATGAAATAAGGTAAATAAAGTCGCTCCTACGATACAGCAAATCTAAAAGAAAAAGGAAAAAAAAAAAAAAAAGAAGCTAAAACGTCAAGTTATAATCCAGCAGTCTGCGTCGCTGACTTGTAAGGGTTTCTTCAAGCCTTGCTAGTGTCTGCCTATTGTTGCTGGCAGCCTGAGCTTCTTCAGTTGCACTTATCGCTTTCTCGAATTCAGATACTTTTTGTTGTATTTGGGCTGATAGTGCTGCCTCTGCAGAAATAAGTTCAGAAACGGTTTTACGCTCAATTTTCAGCTCTTTTATCTTTCGAGACAAGTCTTTGGATTGCTTACGAAGGGAGATTTTCTTCTCGTTTGAGGTTCGCATATCTGACAACGCCTTCTCCATATTTTTTCTAAGCTCTGATAGGTCTTCATCATCACTGGTTGAAGCATGCTGGGGAACAGTCATATGCCTTAAGTCGTTGTATGTGCGTATTTTCTCGAGGTATTCCCTCACCGATGTTCGGATAAGGGTTAAATCAGTCGTAGTAATATCTGAGATGCCTTTAAATATCGTCTCCATAGTTGACTCAAGAGAGCCTGCATTCTCAAATGTTGCATTCTCTAACAAAGTTTTGGCTTGAGCCCACATGCGAATGGCAGATTTTCGATTCGCTCTGGCAACAATTTCGTCTCCGGTAAGATGTAAGGGAGTCGTATACATAGTGTCTGTGTCCCCTTGCTCCTGGCAGGGGTCCTCGTTTTCCCTTTGCTCATGGCTTTTAGTGGGTTGATCGACTTCAATAATCAGCATATTAGATTTTTCCTTATGGATAGGAGAAGGAGGACCAATAGCCGAGTGTGATGTCTGCAAGGGAGAACAAAGAGTCAACAGAAAATATATATGTATACACATACATATATGTAATTGAAAAAATGAAACATAAAAAAAAAAGAATGATGCTGACCATAGGCAATGCCAACTTTGGGCGCTCTACATCATTTGAGGGGCCTTCAAAGGGGATGTGATCAATTTTTGGAGATTTTTCTACCTGCCTCCGACGGTTCCAGTGACGATCCTCGTTGCTACTACAGCTCTTACCTTCACCTTCACGAATGCGTTTAGAGTGAATCACAACCTCGGGCATGGGTGCATGATCAGTTTCTTTTACACTCAAATCTTTGTAGGCTTTATGTCTAGCAGAAGAAGAACTAAAACTATCCACAAGAATCTGGATACCATCTTCCATGTATTTGCCATGCTTTTTTCGCCCACCATTCTTTGTAAGAGTCAGTAATTTGGGTATGTGGGTTTAGCTCACGTGCTGGAATGTATACTTTGGAGGACGTTGAAAGTTGACTGCAACGTTTCCAATAGTAAAAGACGTTGTTGAGATTGATGCGAGGAAAACTTTCGTTGGATTGGTTGGGCACATCTTGATAAAAGCCAAACTGACGACCAAATCTATACGGGTTATATGCCTCAAGAGTCATCAACTTCCCGTGACGAGAAGATAAGTAGCACGACCGGAGACTCATGAAAAAAGAGGCTGATAGAAATGATAATCCTTTGATATCATGGATAGTTTCAGCTTTAACTCTCGAAGGGGTGTTCGCATGCCACATTATCGCTTCACCTCGATGGATTAATTGACGGGATTCGAGGCCATTTAAGTATCGTGCACCCCCTTCTCCAGAGAAGTAAGCCATCCCAGGACCTCTAACAGGGTTTATGACCTTATGATGAGTGCCAAAGTAGCGGGCAAGCCAACCATGAACATAATGAATAGGAAAGCAGTTATCCGAGCATCCAATAGAGGAAGACGCGTTTGATATTTGACCCAAACCGTAATAAATACTCGACAAAGCTGGCACGGCAAATGAGGGATGCAACCTGAAACACACCAGGACGCAGTGAACGACCACTTTGGAGAGGGAATACGAATAAACATAGCCAACATGAAATAAAGGCAGCCAAGTATGTCTCATCCCTCATATTCTCTGTTATGCCAAGTAGTTGAAAAATCGTCTGCTCTTTTTCCGTCCAATTGCGAGTCTCTGGAATAGATCCACTAGGATTATGAGTGGGAGCAGGTCGTGATTTCTTCTTTGATCTTTTGCTAGGAGGCCGGTTATATTTTTTCTCCCCTTTAAACCAAAACAAGATCCATGAGTCTATTGGAATCGTTTGCCTATCTTTTTGTTGGGAAGCAAGACGATGGTATGCATAAAAAAGGCTAGGCATACAAGGTCTTGCTTCCACACGGTCACAACCTCAAAAAGGCTGCCAACTCTGCAGCTACTCACTGGGCAATCAAACAATCTGCTAAGGCTCAAGATCAACACTTGAGCTGCCCAGGCTGGTCCACACGGGGACCTGCTCCACAAACATCCACATAAGCACAGCCATAGCTAACTCCTCTCTTGGAGTGACACTCCAAGGCAAAGCACCTCCACCCTCTCACTAGGGGAAAACCAACATCTGGGCCACAATTGGCCTACGGGAGTCCAAGCTCTGCCTCCCACGGAGACGATGTCACAGGGCATCCGAATCAATCTGGATACCTCAACAAGCCACAACATACATCACACACTGCGGGAAGTTGGCATGACGGCGCTCAAAGCCCAAACCAACAACGAGTCAGAACCTGCTCGACTCCGCTCCACAACACTACACAAGGCATACACTAGATGACAGGTATTGTAAATTCTTAACCCTTTTTCAACAACAAATAGTAAACTTAGGCGTACCTGATGACTGTCGGAGTGCTGATGATCATGGAAAAATGACCTACAACAAAAGGTCAGTCTACAGAATCTATGACTCTGAGCTCTGATACCAACTGTAACGACCCGACCCGAATGGGGTTCTAAATAGGCCATTACCTCAATGCATGCATAGAAATCAACACTAGAATTTGCAATAGGGTTGTTTCGGATTCTAAGTAAAAACCAAAAACCGGCAAGAGTTCATTTAAAAAGTCAATACAAAATTCTTGAAACTCGTCCCTGTTTCCAAAGCACTGTTCCAAGACAAATACATTTCCAAACATACTCGATCGTAGATTTATTTAAAACATACAAACTTTACAACAATGCTAGAATCCGGAAATACATTCAGAAAACACCCTAGGGCCCCGTGCCCATCTACATGCATTCAGAGGACATTTAAATCATAAACATAAATCTCAGAGTTGAACAACGGGTTTCCATGATCACAGCTCCTCCTCCAGCCATCCTGCCTCGCGCCATGGTTTCCTGAAAGATAAGTAAGGGTGAGTAACGAATTACTCAGTAAGAATCCCCAACCGGGGTACAATACGATACACATGGTCATCTCGAGAAAGATATGCAAGCTATGAATATAAACACAGATAGAGCACATAGCTTAGCCCACACTTCGGATGCCAACTCAGGGTCTTAGTCCGGAAATAACTCACCACACAACACATCACACAAGTCGCCCTATACGAGAAACAAGTCCCGGCCTCAGCCTGTCTACTGTCGACGAAAGGTACACTGGCTCACAATCCCGAGGAGCTCTCCAGTCGGCGCTGTAATGAGCGTAAGCATGCACCGCGTGCTACTGCAGACTATGGGGGGTTGCTAGGGTCTGAAGGCAAGTTGCCCATATCCAATCACCACACCTAACTAAATCTTTGGATCGGTGTCACTGACATAGGGGTGTGAGACCTGGACACGTAAACTATGTCAGCCTGAACCACTGCACCTGGGGCCAAGAAACGGTCGTGGTAGGCTTACACCAGGAAGCCGTCCTTGCCTTAACAGGTGGCAATCAGGGGCTACTGCCAAACATGCTGAGGACATGCCGGCTGCCGGGGACGAGGCAATGCCAAGTCATCATCCCGACCGTTGGGGCATTAACAACTGCCTCCCTCACCCAAGATTGCAGGGCCTACCGCTTGGGTTAGCTAATCCCTCACGGGGTCCAGGGACGGAATGACTTGCTCGACGTCCCTGCCATGGATGCAAGGTTCTTTATGCATCAGGCCCGGATGATGCTATCTACCTGCACTTCTAACCTGCCCTAGCAAACAGCAAACAATTCCATAAAATCCAATACGTGCTCAAAAAGAATACAACGAGCCTAGCATGATACTACGAAGCAAAGAACAGATACGAGCATGCCAGAAAGGAACAACCTAGCATGGATTAACATGAGAATTAACCAGAAAGTCATGCTAATCGGGAATTCAGATTAGAGCACTTATCACCAAACATGTCAATAAACACAAACAAGCATACAATCAAGCAATCACATATAATATCGCAGGTCCACACAACTCCTGGTAAGAAATCCTTACCGCCTAAGACCTCTAAACACAAGAAACCTAAGCTGCGATCGAACCCGAGCTAGCTAGCGAGAACCTAACAAAAACAACAATAATTACAATCAAAAGGCCCAAATATAATAAAACAAACAGGGCTCAGCTCGGGAGCAACTCACGAGGCACGGCTGACACTCGGACGGCCGGCCAGACGGCTAGGCAGCCTGGCTGGCGCTGCACAGCGCTGGGCGCTACACACACGGGCGCTGAGGCGCGCTGGGGGCACGGCTGGCGAGCAGGGCGCGCGAACGCGCGGGCGAGCAGCAGGGGCGAGGGCGCGCGGGCGCGACGACGCGCTAAGGGACGCGCGCGGACGAGCGACTTCGGCGAGCAACAAGGACGCCCGATCTGGTGCGGCTCGGCACGGGACGCGCGACGCAGGGCGCGGGGGATGCGCGATCTGGCCGGGCTCGGCCGGCGATGGCGCGACGAGCGCGGTGGCACGCGGCGAAGCGGCGCGCGACAGCAACACCTGGCCGGGCGAGGGCGACGCGTCTCGCTCTCAAGAATGGCGCGCACTGGCGCGCGAGGGCACGCGCAAGACGGCGGTGGCTTCAGTCGCGACGGCAGACGGCAGCTGGGGTCAAAAGTGCTAGGCTAGGTCGGGGGAGAGAGAGAGAGAGAGAGAGAGAGAGAGAGAAAAGAAATGGATTTGGGGAAAAAAATAAAAGAAAAAGAAAATAAAAAGGAAAATGGGAAAAATAAAAGGGAAAATGGGATTTTAATTCCATTTTCCATCCTTATCCACTTAAAACCTCAAAATCCCATTTCCCGGCTTCCTCCTTCGAGACCCGACCGAAGCAATCCTTTCCAAACAATAAATCTCACTAAACCAACTCCCAAATCAACACCAAGGGCCCGGGCTCGAATCCCAAAGGAAGCACACAACCAACCATCACTTAGCAAAAATCCCAAATCACAACCGAACTCCCAAACGAAAAACCCAAACATCTCGGGACTCATGACCCACAACAAACAAGCCTCAACAAAGCGGGAGCGCCTCAAGCCCCGAAAATCCACAAATCCTGCCTTGAGGAGCAAAAGACCAAAATGCCCCTAAGGGACAAAATGCGACTTTAACGGCCCAACCGAACCACTCGAATCAAACCTAAGCTCGAGAGAACCGGGATAGAAAATCGGGCCGTTACAATACTCCCTCCTTATAAGACTTTCGTCCTCGAAAGTCCTAAGACGAAACGACTCTAGGAATACTCCACTGATTCCTAGCCAACTGAACTTCTCGTCTAATACAACACTAGCCCATCTTCGAGAACCAAACCCTCTTGGGTTCTCAAAGGCTCAAAGCCACAAAGCTAACCATTCTGCCAAAGACTAGCTCAACAAAGACTGGGCAAAGCTCCAAAGCTCAACGCCACGCACTGGCGTAACTTCTAAGGAAACTCACAGCTGACAACAAACAACCTCAACCCTACAACAAGCTGACCAAACAACTGAACCTTCTAGATTCCAGAAAACCAAACGGCCTACTCTTACTTCACAAGAGACCAGCGAACCTCAACACTTGACTACAACCTTAACGAGATCCAAACGAATCACCAACTGGCGATTGATCCAAAAAGGCAAACTTCTCCAACTAGAACACGACCACAACGCTTAAGCAACCATCTTAAGGAGAAAACGCCGAACCAAAGGCAAGGGGCACCATCCTGGTACACCCGACGGCTAACAACACTCACACCAGCTGAAACTTCAGCTACGACCACCTTAAAAAGGCAAGGGCCAAGCACAGACTCCACTCGGCCAAACCAACGAACTAGAACTCCTCATCGGCCGAACGCAACATTTCTGAAGCAAACCTACCAGCAACTGGCCAAAGAGAACACTGCCAGGCAAGGAACAACCAACCTTCCTCCCAAAAATCTCAGGAAGCAAGGACTAAACCATCACGCAGCTCTCTACGGCACAACACCTTGAGGAAAACAGCTCAACAGCTTACCAACCAATGCCACGGCACCTCTGTGCCAACTCTCTCAACTGAGGCTCAGCTAACGCCAACCGCGAAAGCACAACAACAAGAAGCAAAGCCCGAGAAGGGATTGCTCAGCAGAACTCAACTCAAGCTCATCGCGAGCAAAGCTCACCTCCAAGCTACCACTCAACTCTTAAGTCCAACTGGCTACTCAAAGGACTTCTCCTTTAAGCTTAGGCCTAACTCAACTTCCAACTAGAAGCTTCACTCCCGAAACCTCACAAGGAAAATGGATGACGACAACCTCTAAGCTTACGGATCCTGAGCCACACGAATCCGCAAGACTACCTCGGGAGCTAACACTCGAGGCTGGCATCAAAGGAGCAACTCAACCACCACAGAGGCTAGGGGAAAAGGAAATCTTCAATCCCCAATGAACCAACACTTGCCAGAACAACTCAACTCTTACTGGCTGGCCTCCGCTCATGCGGGAACAAACAACTCTTGCTTGCTAACAACACAAAGCAGGGACCCTCTCGCTAGGCTGACCGCTGCGCTACTCTGATCAACTACACAACTTAGGAGCTAAGCTGACTCCTGCCAAACGGGAAACGACTTCCCAGCAAGCAAACTCCAGAAGGGCAGCGAACTCCACACACGCTCGCTGACTTGCTCAAACCCAAGGCAACAGCAACCAACTCTCTCTTGGAAGCAACACCCAAGGGAAATCTCAACCAATCGAATCACCAATCCAGAACTAACAGAACTTACTCAACTGCTGAGGGAGGGGTCAACTCCCAAAACTTCCTGACAAGGAACAAGACCTCAGGGCAACGCCCTCCAGCTAGAACCGAACTAGCTCTCGAAACAACAAAAGAACCAATTCTTGGCCAAACACTCACAAGAGGCAGAACAACACTTACTGCAGCCTCTAGAACACCATCCAAGAATCCGCTTAACTGGACAACCAACTGCTTCCAAGCAGCCAACAAACTATTCCCTCTTGCTAGCACCACTACCATCAATTCCAAGACCAAGGGAGTAACCTGACAACTCCCCAAAGGAAACGGCTCTTACAAGCAGACAACCGAAGGACAGAGAGCTCCTCATACGCTCACTGTCTTGCTCCACTAGAGCAACAACATCTAAAACTCACGGGCCAACAACAGGGGCCCACTCAACATCCTGGAAACAGGAAAACAACCAACAGGGCACAAACCACTCGCCCCACGAGCAAAACTAAACTCTAGCAACTCCAATCCACACCTTGGTCGACACCAAACATCAACTTGCCACCACACCGGAATCACTCCGGACTTTACTCCAAACAAACACTAGCTTGCTAGTCTACCAAGACTGCTAGCAACTCCACCGAGGCTACAAACTACACGCCTCCAACTAGCCAACTGAAACTCACTAGCTGGGCCTGACTGAGCTCTGGAGAGGCTCTCCACAACCTAGGGTTCTTCGACAACCCTCAACACACACACTGCCGGCAAACGATCTGACAGACAACTGCCTGAACAAACAACTCCAATTTCCAGCATCCCAACCATGCTACCCAACTCCATCTCCTTGGGAACCTAGAGGACCCGAAACGCTACAGAATGCGTCATCCTCCTACTCAAAGCATCGGCCACAACAACTTCTACCCAAGGAAGGATCCGAACAACTCTCTTAGCCATGACGATCAGAAACCACGCGGCTTAGCTACCACCGCACTTGTTCAGTTTCCAACTGAACTCCAACCAACGATCAACAAAAAGATCCGCCAACCAAGCTTAGGTCCAACTTAACAAATCTTGCCTAAGCAACAACCTGATACCACGAGCACGGTATCCTTACCACCTCGACTAAAGCCTTGCAACAACCACCTGGAGAGTCCAACTTCTCCAGGAACTGAGCACTAGATCTCCAAAGCAAACCCTCATGGATCTGAAACTCTCGCCACGGAACGAACCACACAAAACACACTTGTGTGCACAACTCTCAACCTTCCTTTAGAGATCCAAGACTAACAAGCGCTTTTCCAAAAAGCAACGCTAACTCCTGGCATCGATACAAACAATCCAAGGAACACCAAAAGTTCCATCTCCACACGATACTTGAAGCTGAGGCAAGCTTGCTCTACCAAAGCATAACAATGCCAAACCGAACTTACTTTATACCAAGCCTCTACCAAGGGTGCTTACCCCTAAGGCATCCAAAACCTCTCGCAAGGCATCAGCTCATCTCGCCTCATAGGCATCCAGCTCATCTCATGAGCATCCAACTCAGGGTCCCTCTGCTGGACCAAACTCGCATCTACAATGCTCAACTCTCCTCAGATTAAGGCACTCGAAGGTAGTTGACCGCACTACCAACCACAAAGAAATCTCTTGGCCTTAACACTAGCTCGAAAATCACGCCCACAAACAAATACCAACCGCCAACCTGCTGACTTACTCAACCTCCAGTAACACTGGGAAAAGGCTCCGGCTCCGGCTCCTCTCGAGCATCCTTTCGCTTGTAGTCCATCGACTACCACTGAACTAGCCCTCTGGCACGACCTAAACAGGTGCCACTGCCATAAACGGATCCAAGGCTAAAGGAGTGCGCTGAACTCCGGACGGCATAGAACCATCTGCTATGCCCAAGCCAAACTCAAGCCTCAACCAGACTTAGTGCCAAAGCGGCACACCAACCAATGCACCTCAAGTGCCACTACTACCAAAACCACATCTTACTACCAATGGGGCCAACAAGGTCACAACCTCAAGTGACAAGAACTCTGGCTAGGCATACAAGGGCTCCAACTCAAATAACCATGCCTATGGCATCTCATCAAACCGAAGGCTCACGGCCTACCCTTGCATCTCCACATGATGCTCAACAAAACTCTGGCCGGCTCTCTCAACATGCAGCAGCTAGCTCCACTCCAGGAGCTCACCAAAGGAAGAGTGCTCAACTCTACCAAACATCTGAGGAAAACACCAACGGATCTAGTCCGAAGGGAACACTACTCACTGCACCCTTAACCACAGGGTTCCGGCTTACTGGCTGCAAACAACAACACTTTACAGGAGCACAAAAATGCCTCAACAATCTCCTCGAAGGCTGCCAACTCTGCAGCTACTCACTGGGCAATCAAACAATCTGCTAAGGCTCAAGATCAACACTTGAGCGCCAGCCGGTCCACACGGGGACCTGCTCCACAAACATCCACATAAGCACAGCCATAGCTAACTCCTCTCTTGGAGTGACACTCCAAGGCAAAGCACCTCCACCCTCTCACTAGGGGAAAACCAACATCTGGGCCACAATTGGCCTACGGGAGTCCAAGCTCTGCCTCCCACGGAGACGATGTCACAGGGCATCCGAATCAATCTGGATACCTCAACAAGCCACAACATACATCACACACTGCGGGAAGTTGGCATGACGGGCGCTCAAAGCCCAAACCAACAACGAGTCGAACTCCTTTCGACTCGCTCCACAACACTACACAAGGCATACACTAGATGACAGGTATTGTAAATTCTTAACCCTTTTTCAACAACAAATAGTAAACTTAGGCGTACCTGATGACTGGTTGCCAGTCTTGATGATCATGGAAAAATGACCTACAACAAAAGGTCAGTCTACAGAATCTATGACTCGAGCTCGATACCAATCAGAACGACCCGACCCGAATGGGGTTCTAAATAGGCCATTACCTCAATGCATGCATAGAAATCAACACTAGAATTTGCAATAGGGTTGTTTCGATTCTAAGTAAAAACCAAAAACCGCAAGAGTTCATTTAAAAGTCAATACAAAATTCTTGAAACTCATCCCTGTTTCCAAGCACCTGTTCCAAGACAAATACATTTCCAAACATACTCTGATCAGAGATTTATTTAAAACATACAAACTTTACAACAATGCTAGAATCCGGAAATACATTCAGAAAACACCCTAGGGCCCCGTGCCCATCTACATGCATTCAGAGGACATTTAAATCATAAACATAAATCTCGAGAGTTGAACAACGGGTTTCCATGATCACAGCTCCTCCTCCACCATCATCCCGCCTCGCGCCATGGTTTCCTGAAAGATAAGTAAGGGTGAGTAACGAATTACTCAGTAAGAATCCCCAACCGGGGTACAATACGATACACATGGTCATCTCGAGAAAGATATGCAAGCTATGAATATAAACACAGATAGAGCACATAGCTTAGCCCACACTTCGGATGCCAACTCAGGGTCTTAGTCCGGAAATAACTCACCACACAACACATCACACAAGTCGCCTATACGAGAAACAAGTCCCGCCTCACTGCTTCATCGTCGACGAAAGGTACACCGCTCACAATCCCGAGGAGCTCTCCAGTCGGCGCTGTAATGAGCGTAAGCATGCACCGCGTGCTACTGCAGACTATGGGGGGTTGCCAGGGTCTGAAGGCAAGCTGCCCATATCCAGTCACCACGCCTAACTAAATCTTTGGATCGGTGTCACTGACATAGGGGTGTGAGACCTGGACACGTAAACTATGTCGGCTGAACCACACACAGGGGCCAAGAAACGGTCGTGGTAGGCTTACACCAGGAAGCCGTCCTTGCCTTAACAGGTGGCAATCAGGGGCTACTGCCAAACATGCTGAGGACATGCCGGCTGCCGGGGACGAGGCAATGCCAAGTCATCATCCCGACCGTTGGGGCATTAACAACTGCCTCCCTCACCCAAGATTGCAGGGCCTACCGCTTGGGTTAGCTAATCCCTCACGGGGTCCAGGGACGGAATGACTTGCTCGACGTCCCTGCCATGGATGCAAGGTTCTTTATGCATCAGGCCCGGATGATGCTATCTACCTGCACTTCTAACCTGCCCTAGCAAACAGCAAACAATTCCATAAAATCCAATACGTGCTCAAAAAGAATACAACGAGCCTAGCATGATACTACGAAGCAAAGAACAGATACGAGCATGCCAGAAAGGAACAACCTAGCATGGATTAACATGAGAATTAACCAGGAAAGTCATGCTAATCGGGAATTCAGATTAGAGCACTTATCACCAAACATGTCAATAAACACAAACAAGCATACAATCAGCAATCACATATAATATCGCAGGGTCCACACAACTCCGGTAAGAAATCCTTACCAGGCCGGAAGACCTCTAAACACAAGAAACCTAAGCTGCGATCGAACCCGAGCTAGCTAGCGAGAACCTAACAAAAACAACAATAATTACAATCAAAAGGCCCAAATATAATAAAACAAACAGGGCCTCACTAAGGAGCAACTCACGAGGCACGGCTGACACTCGGACGGCGGCATTTTGCAGACTAAGCATTTAATTGGCTGGCGCTGCACACAGCGCCAAGCGCGCCCAACCTGACACGGCGCTGAGGCGCGCTGGGCACGGGCTGGCGAGCAGCGGCGCGCGAACGCGCGAACGCGAGCAGCAGCGCAGCGCGCGGCGCGCGCGCGCGCGCGACGACGTGCTCTGGACGCCTTGCGGGACGACGAGCGACTTCGGCGAGCAACAAGGACGCCCGATCCGTGCGCGGCTCGGCACAGAGAGCGCGCGACGAGGGCGCGAGGATGCGCGATCTGGCCGGGCTCGGCTCGGCGGCGATGGCGCGGACGAAGCGGCCGGGCACGCGGCGAAGCGGCGGCGCGACAGCGACTGGGCGGGCGAGGGCGACGCTGTCTGCTCGGCAGTGGCGAACTGGCGCGCGAGGGCACGGCCAAGCGGCAGCGGCAGGTCTGGCTGGGTCACGACAGCAGCGGCAGCGGCTGCGAGTGCGGTAGTGCTGCTAGGAGAGAGAGAGAGAGAGAGAGAGAGAGAGAGAGAAAAAAAATGGATTTGGGGAAAAAATAAAAGAAAAAGAAAATAAAAAGGAAAATGGGAAAAATAAAAGGAAAATGGGATTTTAATTCCATTTTCCATCCTATCCACTTAAAACCTCAAAATCCCATTTCCCGGCTTCCTCCTTCGAGACCCGACCGAAGCAATCCTTTCCAAACAATAAATCTCACTAAACCAACTCCCAAATCAACACCAAGGGCCCGGGCTCGAATCCCAAAGGAAGCACACAACCAACCATCACTTAGCAAAAATCCCAAATCACAACCGAACTCCCAAACGAAAAACCCAAACATCTCGGGACTCGCAGCCCACAACAAACAAGCCTCAACAAAGCGGAGAGCGCCTCGAAGCCTGAAAATCCACAAATCCTGCCTGAGGAGCAAAGACCAAAATGCCCCTAAGGGACAAAACAGCTTTAACGGCCCAACCGAACCACTGAATCTGAACCGGAAGCTCCTCGAGAACCGGGATAGAAAACTGGGCCGTTACAATAAAATTAATTCTATCCAATTTATAGAATTTTTATTTTTATCTCAAATGTTGGCATGATTCCTGTTTTACCAATTCAAATACAAATTTGGTTAAAATTTAGTGTTGCCATAAAGTCAATTCGAAATTAAGTAGAAAACATTTTATCAAATTCTTCTTGGAGTTTACAAGTCAAAGAAACTATCCACGCTATCAATCCCGTGAAATTAGATTTAAAATTGCTCTTCTAATTTTACTTCCAATTTAAGTAGAATTTGTTCAAAATAATTGGTGTAATTCAAATCTTACCCCAATTTCATATTTGATAAAATTAATTCTATCAAAATTATAGAATTTAAATTTTATCCAAATATAGGCGTCGTTTAAATTTTGCCCATTCAAATGCAAAATTGGGTTAAGGTTTTCACATTACCAAAAAAAAAAAAATCAATTTGGAATTGAGTGGAGCATAAATTCTACTAAATCCAAAATTTTCACCCCAAATATAGAAAATCATGATTCTCACCAAATTTCGGAATGTGATTGATTGGCATGAAAGAAAAAAATGTCGAAACAATTGAAATTATGACCTAAACTCATACACTTCGGTTAAACTGACAATTCATAGAATTGAAGTCTGAAGAAAGAATAAGCAAGTTTGTGCTCCGACTTGATACCATAGTTTTCGAGATTCATCCACACATATTTGTGCATAAACCTCGAAAAGGGGGCATTTGTTGACGGAGAAATTTCAGTCAATTACAAGCTGCCACGTCATTATCTCAAATTTAATGGCGAAATTAAATTAAATTTTGGGACAATATTTCTCAAAATTAATTTAAATAAATAAATTGGTTTATCTTGAATTTGGCCAAAATAAAACCAAACCAAGTAAACCGAACCATGAATTTCAAGCCCAAAAGGCCAAGCCCATGGGCCAGGCCCAAAGGACCATTAGGGCCCAAGCCCACGATGCATGAGAACTCTATAAATAGAGGAGTTCTCTTCATTTCAAAAGGTGGAAAATTTTTAGAACTAGAGAGGGAATTCACATTTGTTGAGGTCTCTCCACGGTTCTAAAGATCAAACGTCGTTTCGAAGGCAAAAATTACTTCGAAAGACAAATAGTTCCATAAAAGAGCAGTTGTATACGAAGAACACATATTTTGTTCTTCAAATTGCTCTTCATACCAAGAACATCCATTCAGAGAGAACGAATCAGAGGATCAAGCATAGAGATCGAACCACTTTCGCAAACTCATCTCAAACTGAAGTTCAACTCCACGAAACCAAATTTCTCCGGAAATCTCGTGTGAACAGATCCTTTGCCCTTTCTAATGATCTTTTTTTGTTTTTTGTTTTTTTTTTTTTTTTTTGAAATCAATGATCTTTT
The DNA here is from genome assembly GCA_036507275.1 of Sicyos edulis. Classification (NCBI taxonomy): domain Eukaryota; kingdom Viridiplantae; phylum Streptophyta; class Magnoliopsida; order Cucurbitales; family Cucurbitaceae; genus Sicyos; species Sicyos edulis. The sequence continues at coordinate 9,052,415 of CM071847.1, forward strand.
TTTTTTGTTGATTAATCGAATTAGATTTGAATTTATTGCAACAAAAAAAAAACAAGATCTAAACAAATAAATTTGAAAAATATTGATAACCTAAACGGTTTAAAAAGATTTTACTGAATTTTGAACGATAAAAAAAACTTTGATGAAATGTTAAATTTTTAAAAATACAACTTTGATAAAGAAAAAATATTAAACAAGTGTAATTTTTTTTTTGTAGTAGAAAATAAATTAAAATAAAATTAAAGTTGAAGCTCGTTGTTGGAATAGAAATTTCGACAAATCAGAACTTATCACGTCATTATTTAGAATTAATGTCAAGGTAAATATTTTTATTTATGGACCAATTATAAAATGATATATTTGTAACGACCCGACCCGAAAGGGTTCTAAAATAGGCCGTTACCTCAATGCATGCATTCAAATCTACAGAAAATTCGCAAGATGGTGTTCGGATTCTAAGTAAAAACTAAAACATAAAACATCCATTTAAAAATCAACATCAATTCCTGGAACCTGTCCCTGTTTCCAAGCACCTGTTACAAGACAAATACATTTACAAAACTTACTCTGATCAGAGATTTATTTAAAACATACAAACTTTACAACAATGCTAGAATCCGGAAATACATTCAGAAAACACCCTAGGGCTCCGTGCCCAACTACATGCATTCAGAGAACATTTAAATCATAAACATAAAACTCAGAGTTGAACAACGGGTTTTCCATGATCACAGCTCCTCCTCCAGCCATCCTGTCTCGCACCATGGCTACCTATGGAAAAACCACAAAAATAAGGGTGAGTAACGAATTACTCAGTAAGAATCCCCAACCGGGGTACAATACGATATAATCAGTCATCTAGTACCAAAGCATGCAAGAAAATAGCTACCAACACAGATCATAGCTTAACGAGCTTACAAAGAAAGATCTGAAGTCATCGGAAGTCTCTTTCTTCCGGCCTAGGGATTGGATACACTGACCAATCCTGGGACATCACCGAGGTATCTGTCACTCGGGGGGAATACACTGATCCCTAGAATGTCCTCAAGGGCCTCCTTGCCCTTGCACTAAACTGGACTTACGGGAGAGTACCCGAAGTCAGGCTCTAACAGGAAGGAATGATGTACTCACGAACATTAGCCCGGGGGAGCTCTCCGAACCGAAACTAACGCGTGTGCGCGCACACCGCATGCTGCTGCAACCGGCGTAAATGCGGGGGCCTAAGGGCAAACTACGCGGGCTAGGTACGCATGCCTATGACTCGGAAGCGGTGTCACTGATCACAGTAGCGCGAGGCCCTCGGAGCTCATCTGTGCAGCATGATCCACCGACCTGAAGCTAAGAATCGGCCAGGGCAGGCTTACACCGATGGCAAGGTTCCGCTCTAGCAGGCTACAAACTAGGCTTATGCCGAAGTGGGTAGCTAAATCCACAACCGGCGGGTCGGGGGGGAAGCAAGATACGTTATGCTGCGCACACTTTACTCTCGACCGAGCTAAATCCACCTTGGCGACTGGGGGGGGGAAGCAAGATACGTTATGCTGCGCACACTTTACTCCCGATCAGTGGGGACAAAGTACGTTATGTCCGCCAACCTCTGGATGATGACAAACCCTACAACTCTATCTAAGAGTACAGAGTAAAATCAATGATTCCTGGCTAGCAAACAATGACCGACATCAAACACATTTACCTAGCATGATACTACGAGCTTAAGCAGGAATCATAAGCATGCTGGTAGAACAAACCTAGCATGGCACTAACATGTAAAATCAGGCAAACATGCTAGCAAGAATTCAATCAAACAGCTCTATCTCTAACATGCTCATAACAGTCAGCAAACAAGCAAGGCATCTCATGAAAACATCGCAGGGCCCACACAACTCCGGTAAGAAATCCTTACCTGGTCGGAAGGCAACAACACACAATAAAATTAACTGCGATCGAACCCGAGCAACCTATAGCGAGCCAAACAAACACATCAATAATCACACAATAGGCCTAAATAATAATAAAATAAATAGAGCTCGGCTCGGGAGCAACTCACGAGGCGCGGCTGACACGCGAACGAGCCGGCTGCAGGGGCGAGGCAGCTAAAGGGGCTGGCTGGGCGAGATGGGGCCGTAGGGGGCTCATTGGGCGCGCTCATGGCCAGAGAGCTGTGTGAATGGCGCTTAGTCTTTGGGCGCGTGGCGGCGCGAGGCAGACAGGACGGACGCGCGGGCGCGAGCGACACGACGCGACGGCTCGGCACTGGGAGACACGGGCGCGGACGAAACGAGCGACACTGTGCGGCCGGGCTGGGCGAGCTCGAGCTGGCGACGCGACTTTGCGGCGAGGAGGGCGACACACGGACCGAGCGGCGAGGCGCGCGACACGGCGCAGATCTTGGGCGACTTCGAGTGCGGACGGACACGAGCTTGGCGAGGCGAGCGGGTCCGTGCGGCGCTTCGGGCTGGGCTTGGCGCGACTGCAAGACTCAGGCGAGGCAAAGGGCGCGCGGCCGGCCGGGCGTGAAGCGGGTGGTTGGGCTTTGCTCGGGCTAGCTGGGGGCCTGGCTCGGGCTAGGGTGAGGGCTCGAGGAGTGAGAGAGAGAGAGAGAAAAAAGAGAGAAAATGGGGACTTAGAAAAGAAAATTGGAAAATAAAAGAAAAATGGGAATAAAAGGAAATAAATGGGATTTTATCCAATTTTCCATCCTTGTCCACTTTTAAAACCTTAAAATCCCATTTCCCGGCTTCCTCCTTCGAGACCCGACCGAAGCAATCTTTTCCAATAAATAAAACTCACTTAAATCCAACTCCCAAACCAACAATAAGGGCCCGGGCTCGAATCCCAAAGGAAGCACACAACCAACCATCACTTTGCCAAAGCTCAAACCACAATCGAGCATCCAACTGACTAGACCAAACACCTCGGGACTCGTAGCCACCAACAAACAAGCCTCGACAAAGGCAGGAGCTACCTCGAAGCCCTGAAAACCACAAATCCTGCCCGAGGAGCCAAAAGACCAAAATACCCCCAAGGGTCAAAACGGCTCTAACGACCCAACCAAACAACCGAATCTTAACCCAAAGGCACCTCGAAAACTGGAATAGGAAACTGGGCTGTTACAATACTCCCTCCTTTTAAGACTTTCGTCCTCGAAAGTCCTAAGATGAAACATCTCCAGGAAAACTCCACTGATCCAGCCAATTGAACTTCTCGGCCAAGACAACACTAGCCCTTCTTCGAGAACCAAACCCTCTTGGGTTCTCAAAAACTCAAGGCCACAATGCCATCCAGACTGCCACAACCTATCTCAACCAAGACTGGGCATACACTGAACTCCGAAGGGAACAGACGGCAATCACATCCTCAACTCGCACCAACTCTCAAACGGTGCTACTCTCAGCAAACTCGAGGACGGGCCACAAGCTCTGAATTTCTACACCACACACTGGCGAAACTCCTCCGGAAGCTCACAGCTGTTAACAAACAGCCTCAACCTTACAACAAACTGGCCAAACAACTGAACCTTTCAGGTTCCAGAAACCAAACGGCCTACTCTTACATCACAAGAGACCAACGAACCTCAAACCTTGCCTACAGCCTTAACGAAATCCAATCGAATCACCAACTGGCGACTGATAAAAAAGGCAAGGGGCACCATCCTGGTACACCAGACGGCTAACAACACTCACACCAGCTGAAACTTCAGGTACGACCACCTCTAAAAGACAAGGGCCAAGCACAGGCTCCACTCGGCCAAACCAACAAACTAGGACTCCTCATCGGCCGAACGCAAACCTACCAGCAACTGGCCAAAGAAAATACTGCCAGGCAAGGAAACCACCAACAAAATTCCTCTCAAGGAAAAACTCGGGCTGCAAGGACTAAACCATCACGCAGCTCTCTACGGCACAACACCTTGAGGAAAACAGCTCACGGCTTTACCAACCAAAGCCACGGCACCTCCTTGCCGACTCACTCAACTCTTAAAATCCAACTGGCTACGCAAAGGACTTCTTCCTTTTAGCTTAGGCCTAACTCATCTTCCAACCAGAAGCTCCACTCCCGAAACCTCACGAGGAAAACGGAGAACGACAACCTCAAAGCTTACGGATCCTGAGCCACACGAATCCGCAAGACTACCTCAGAAGCTAACACTCGAGGCTGGCATCCAGGGAGCAACTCAACCACCACAGAGACTAGGGGGAAAGGGAAATCTTCAATCCCCAAAGAACCAACAACTTGCTAGAAACAACTCTTACTGGCTGGCCTCCGCCCTTGCGGGGACAAACAACTTTTGCTTGCTAACAACACAAAGCAGGGACCATCACGCTGGACTAACCACTGCGCTACTCTGATCAACTACACAACTCAGGAGCTAAGCTGACTCCTGCTAAACAGGAAACGATTTCCCAGCAAGCAAACTCTGAAGGGTAGCGAACATCACACACGCTCGCTGACTTGCTCAAACCCAAGGCAACAACAACCAACTCTCTTGGAAGCAATACCCAAGGGAAAACTCAACCAATCGGACCACCAATCCGAAACTAACAGAACTTACACAACTGCCGAGGGAGGGGTCAACTCCCAAAACTTCCTGACTAGGAATAAGACCTCAGGGCAACGCCCTCCAGCTAGAACCGAACTAGCTCTCGAAACAACCCTTACTGCAGCCTCTAGAACACCATCCAAGAGTCCACTTAACTGGACAAACAACTGCTTCCAAGCAGCCAACAAACTTTTCCTTCTTGCTAGCACCTCTACCAACAACTCATGGCTACGGGAGAAATCTGACAACTCCCAGAAGGAAACGACTCTTACAAGCAGACAACCGAAGGACAGAGAGCTCCACATACGCTCACTGTCTTGCTCCACTAGAGCAACAACATCTAAAACTCACTGGGCAACAACAGGGTTCCATCTCAGACTGAACCTCCAAATGCCAAACGGGGCAACTCAACATCCTGGAAACAGGAAAACAACCAAAAGGGCACGAACCATTCGCCCCACGAGCAAAACTAATTTCTAGCAGCTCCAAACCACACCTTGGTCAACACCAAGCATCAACCAAGACTGGCTTGCTAGTCAACCAAGACTGCCAGCAACTCAACCGAGGCTACAGACCACACGGCTCCAGCTTGCCAACTGAAACTTACTACCTGGGCCTGACTGAGCTCTGGAGAGGCTCTCCACAACCTAGGGTTCTTCGGCAACCCTCGACACACATTGTCGACAAACGAGCTAACAACCAACTGCCTGAACAGGCACAACTCTCTCCAGCATCTCAACCATGCTGGCCAACTCGAACTCCTTGGGAACCAAGAGGACCCGAAACGCTACCGAATGCGTCGTCCTCCTACTCAAACATCAGCCACAACAAGGCTTCTACCCAAGGAAAGGATCCAAACAACTCTCTTAGCCAAGGCGATCAGAAACTGCGCGGCTTTGCTACCACCGCTCTTGTTCAGTTTCCAACTGAACTCCAACCGAAGGAACACCAAAAGTTCCTTCTCCACACGATGCTCAAAGCTGAGGCAACCTTGCTCTACCAAGGCATAACCATGCCAAACCGAACTTACTTTATACCAAGCCTCTACCAAGGGTGCTTACCCATAAGGTATCCAAATCCTCTGGCAAGGCATCAACTCATCTCGCCTCAAAAGCATCCAACTCGCCTCATGGCATCCAACTCGCCTCATAGGCATCCAACTCAGGGTCCCTCTACTGGACCAAACTCGCATCTACGATGCTCAACTCTCCTCAGATCAAGGCACTCGAAGGTAGTTGACCGCACTACCAACCACAAAGAATCTCTTGGCCTTAACACTAGCGCGAGACTCACGCCCACCAACACTTACCAACCGCCTGCTGACTTACTCAACCTTCAGAAACACTAGGAAGAGGCTCCAGCTCCTCTCGAGCATCCTTTCGCTTGTAGTCCATCGACTACCACTGAACTAGCCCTCTGGCACGACCTAAACAGGTGCAACTGCCATAAACGGATCCAAGGCTAAAGGAGTGCGCTGAACTCCGGACGACATAGAACCATCTGCTATGCCCATGCCAAACTCAAGCCTGAACCAGACTTAGTGCCAAAGCGGCACACCAACCAATGCACCTCAAGTGCTACAACAACTCTGGCTAGGCATACAAGGGCTCAACTCAAACAACTATGCCTATGGCATCTCATCAAACCGAAGGCTCACAGCCTACACTTGCATCTCCACATGATGCTCAACAATGCTCTGGCCGGATCTCTCAACATGCAGCAGCTAGCTCCACTCTAGGAGCTCACCAAGGAAGAGTGCTCAACTCTACCAAACATATGAGGAAACTGGGTTGTTAAACAACAGCAGGCTTGCAAGGGGGCAAAGATGTCTCTACATCTGCCTCAAGCCACTAACACGGCAACTTGCCAATCAATCGGGCGACTGGTGGAGACTCTACTAGTCCACCTCTCTCAAGGGACTACCACCACCAAGCTGCTGTGTACCAAAGCCAGAACAGCACACCTCGGCCTCTGAACAGCAGGACATCCCAACACACGGATGCTAAACTCAAACCTGGCCAACCGCTTTACTACTAGCAGCAGGACTTACTAAAACATCGAGCTCTACAGGAATCCACTTGCCAAACTGGGCGGCTCCATCATCGCCAACAATCTCATCTGAATAAACCTGCTGATCATGCCCTCCCGGGAACCTCCGGGGCTACAAGAGCTACTGGGGGAAATGCTGAAACAAACTCTGTCAGCTGGGCTATCTGTGCCGGAACTCCTCACTCTGCGCGCTACAAATCTGCGCCTGGGTTTCCGCTCTCTGATAGCTAAAGACCTGCCATCCAATCTCTCATGGGTGGAGCACACTCTGCTCAAGGAGTCACACTCTGAGGCGTGCTAGCCTCTACCCCCTCCTCTAGGCAACTCAACTGCCAGGGCCAAATCTGGCCTGCGGGCCTAACAACCCTGGACGCGGCCTCAACATCAACACGATCAGTCCAACTCCTCGATCGGACATGCCAAGCGTCCTGCTCCTCTGAGTGCGATCAACATACTGGCGATCTGCACAAAGCACCTCCACCCTCTCACTAGGGGAAAAGCAGCAACTGGGCCACAAATGGCCTACGGGAGTCTAAGCTCTGCCTCCCTCGGGGACGACAACCCAAGGGCATCCAAATCTATCTGGATACCTCAACAAGCTGTTATCAAACTGCTCGCACAGCGGGAAAGTTCGCATGATGGCTCTCTAAGCCCAAACCAACAACGAGTCAGAACCTGCTCGTCTCCGCTCCACAACTCTACACAAGGCAAACACTAGATGAAAAGTATTGTAAATTCTTAACCCTTTCTTTAAAACAGTAAACTTAGGCGTACCTGATGACTGTCGGAGTGCTGATGATCATGGAAAAATGACCTACAACAAAGGTCAGTCTACAGAATCTATGACTCTTAGCTCTAATACCAACCTGTAACGACCTGACCCGAAAGGGTTCTAAAATAGGCCGTTACCTCAATGCATGCATTCAAATCTACAGAAAATTCGCAAGATGGTGTTCGGATTCTAAGTAAAAACTAAAACATAAAACATCCATTTAAAAATCAACATCAATTCCTGGAACCTGTCCCTGTTTCCAAGCACTTGTTCCAAGACAAATACATTTACAAAACTTACTCTGATCAGAGATTTATTTAAAACATACAAACTTTACAACAATGCTAGAATCCGGAAATACATTCAGAAAACACCCTAGGGCTCCGTGCCCAACTACATGCATTCAGAGAACATTTAAATCATAAACATAAAACTCAGAGTTGAACAACGGGTTTTCCATGATCACAGCTCCTCCTCCAGCCATCCTGTCTCGCATCATGGCTACCTATGGAAAAACCACAAAAATAAGAGTGAGTAACGAATTACCTCACGGGCGAGGCAACTAATAGGGCGGGCTGGGGAGCGCTGGCACGGGCGCTGGGCTGCGCTCGGACGTGCGCGCGAGCGACACGACGTGACGGCTCGGCACTGGGCAACACAGGCGCGGACGAGACGAGCGACACTATGCGGCCGGGCTGGGCGAGCTCGGGCTGGCGATGCGACCTGGCGGGAGAGGGCGACACGGACCAGGGCGAGGGCGCGCGACACGGCACAGTGCAGGGCGACTCGAGCTCGGACGGACACGAGCTAGGCAAGGCTCGGGCTGGCTGGGCGACGCGAGCAGGGGCTGTGCGACGCTCGGGTTGGGGCTTGGGCAACGCTGGCACGACCTGGGCAGGGCGAGGGCGCGCGGGCTGGCTGGGTGAGCGGGCTGGCTCGGGCTAGCTGGGGGCCTGGCTCGGGCTAGGGTGAGGGCTCGGGGAGAGAGAGAGAGAGAGAAAAAGAGAGAAAATGGGGATTTAGAAAAGAAAATGGGAAAATAAAAGAAAAATGGGAATAAAAGGAAATAAATGGGATTTTATCTAATTTTCCATCTTTATCCACTTTTAAAACCTTAAAATCCCATTTCCCGGCTTCCTCCTTTGAGACCCGACCGAAGCAATCTTTTCCAATAAATAAAACTCACTTAAATCCAACTCCCAAACCAACAATAAGGGCCCGGGCTCGAATCCCAATGGAAGCACACAACCAACCATCACTTTGCCAAAGCCCAAACCACAACCGAGCATCCAACCGACTAGCCCAAACACCTCGAGACTCGCAGCCACCAACAAACAAGCCTCGACAAAGGCAGGAGCTACCTCGAAGTCCTAAAAACCACAAATCCTGCCCGGGGAGCCAAAAGACCAAAATACCCCCAAGGGTCAAAACGGCTCTAACGACCCAACCTAACAACCGAATCTTGACCCGAAGGCACCTCGAAAACTGGAATAGGAAATTGGGCTGTTACAATATTGTCCCTAAATTGAGCTATGGCAAACCAAAATGTGCCACGTGTGAGTGTTTGATTGCACTGATAGCATAATCAAAACTATGGGCGACCGAGCTGGGTCAAATAACGATTTGGGCCCAAAGCCCATTTTCTTTATGGAACCAAATTGGGCTCAAAATGCCCCGATCCATGAAGACGTTTGGATCCAAAATCACCTATTGATCCAAACCCAGCCCATGAAGACATTTGGGACCAAGCCCATTTGAGGCCTATAGGAAACTCTATAAATAGAGACTTCCTTCTTTATTTGAGGGGGTTCCAGAATTGAGAAAGGCCTTGAAGCTCCTTGAAGAATAGACTCAACGGTTTATTGCATTCTTGAAGATTGAAGTTTTCCATAACTTCTGCATATTGAAGCTACACAGGAATTCCTGAACACTAAAACCATACAACGTTTCTTGAAGACTTGAAGCTTCTATAATCTTGAAGATAGAAGTTGCTGAAACGATTCCAAGTTTGAGGTTACTAAAATTACCTGAAGCCTGAAGCTGTGAAAATCTTTGTATTTGTGAGAGAAGAATCTAAGGAACATAGAATAGAGTTGTAATCCACTATATTCCATACAAATCAATAAAAATTCTCAAGTTCATCAAACGAATTACATTTCTCCGGAAATCTCGTCTAACAAATTGGCACACCTAGTGGGACCAACTCTACCTTTCATCTCTTTTCTCATTCAAATAAATTAAAGGAATTATGGCACAAAAAAAAATCATTTCAACAATTCCAAGCAACACCTACTTGGGACCTATCACCCGCAATCGCTCCAAAGAAATCCAACAAATGGAAAAAGAGTCAGTTTCTTTCCTTGCAGCCAAAATATGGGCTCACTTGGAAGGAAATAAGGGAGGTGAAATTTCTACGCAAGAAAATCCTCTATTTGATCAATCCATCTCATCATCTGAACAATCAAGGATGCAGCTACTCTTGATATTATGTTTGTAATGATGGCTGATGCAGATACGTCAGGCAATGAGAGAATAGCGGAGCTTGAAAGGAAAGTAGAGATGTTGATGAAAATAGTTGAGGATAAAGAGTTTGAAATCACTTCTCTGAAGCATTACCTTGAGATTCAGGATGCTGCCGAATCTAGTCAAACGCATGCTGTAAAGACTAATGGAAAAAGGAAGACTCTTATGCAAGAGGCTCAACCCCAACACTTGACTTCTGTCGCTTCATTATCTATCCAACAACTTAATGATATGATCACAAACACCATTAGAGCTCAATATGGTGGGCCTCCTCAAAGTTATCTCACATACTCCAAACCATATACCAAAAGAATTGACAATTTGAGAATGTCAATCGAGTATCAACTTCCAAAATTCCAGCAATTTGATGGAAAAGGAAACCCGAAGCAACATGTTGCTCATTTTGTAGAGACCTGTGAAAATGCTGGGACACGTGGTGATCTCCTTATAAAACAATTTGTCCGGACCCTTAAAGGAAATGCCTTTGATCGGTACACTGACATAGAGCCTAAAACCATTGACAGTTGGGACCAATTTGAAAGGGAGTTTCTAAATCGCTTTTATTGCACAAGAAGAACTGTAAGTATGACTGAGCTTACAAACACGAGACAACGGAAAGGCAAACTTGTCATTGACTATATTAATCGTTGGAGGGCTTTGAGTCTCGATTGCAAAGATCGTTTGACTGAACTGTCTGCTGTGGATATGTGTACCCAAGGTATGCATTGGGAACTTCTTTACATCTTACAAGGCATAAAACCTCGTACATTTGAAGAACTAGCAACGCGCGCCCACGATATGGAGTTGAGCATTGCTGCTAGAGGAAATAAAAATCTTCAATTCCTAGAGGTAAAGAAAGAAAAGAAGGAAGTGAAGAGCTCTGAAAAGATATCCAAACTTGCTACTAGAGAATCCGTGGTTGTCAATACGAACCCTCTTAAATTCGCCCCGAAAGAAAAGGGAAAGAAGATAGAGAAGCGCCAAGATGAAAATGATAAGCGTCGTTTAACTCTAAAAGAAAGGAACGAGAAAGTTTACCCTTTCCCAGATTCCGATATTGCTGATATGTTGGAGCAATTATTGGAAAATAGTTGATTGTACTTCCTGAATGTAAGAGACCTGAGGAAATGGGAAAAGTTAATGACCCTAATTACTGTAAGTATCATAGAGTTCTCGGTCATCCAATAGAGAAGTGCTTCGTATTAAAGAGAAAATTGTTAAGCTCGCTCAAGAAAGAAAGATTAAACTAGAACTCGATGAGATAGTTCAAACAAACCATGCTGTTGTAATAAGTCATTCAAATGTATGATCTAAAAGAATGTCTAATTCAGTTTGGTTCATTCGAACCTATTATTGTGTGGATGAAAGAACAACTCCCTCTTAAGGAAAATTCTCTACAAAAGAATGAGAAAAATGATGATGCAGATGAAGGTTGAACTCTTGTTACTCGACGAAAGAAGCGAAAACAAAATCCAATTCACAAAGAGTCTCATTCACTTCGAGAATATACAAGGAAAAGTAAGCTTCCGAAGAAAAGAGGAAAAAAGAGTACGATATTGAAGAAATTATTCGATCGCGCCAACCAATAACTTTAAAGGAATTTTTTCCAAAGAATTTTCCTGGAAATGTTTGTGAAGTTGTCCCATGTTATGTTACTAATGCAGTTGAATACGATATTGCTTCTTCAAGCTCAACAGAGGTAGTAACAAAGTTGGAAGACTTACCATTTTTTACTATGAATGATTTATTTGCGCTCCCTCAGGAGACTAAAAATACTCTTGCTAATGAAGACTTATTGCTCAAGAAAATTTACTTGGCTCGTGTTGCATGTCAATAAACTTTGCTAATGAAGACTTATTGCTCGGGTCTATACCTCATAACAGGTCGTTATTTGTTTCTGGATACATCAAAGAACAAAATGTTAGCAAAATTCTTATTGACAATGGTTCTGCAATAAACATAATGTCCAAGACAACTTTGAAGTATCTCAGTATCCCGATGCAAGAACTATCAAACAGTAAATTGATGATTCAGGGTTTTAATCAGGGTAAACAACGAGCAATCAGAATGATTCGTCTAGAGCTCATTATTGATGATTTAAAAGGGAATACATTATTCCATGTTATAGATTCTAATACTACTTATAAAGTATTATTGGGTCGCCCTTGGATACATGAGAATGGGGTGATAAGTTCCACCTTGCACTAGTGCTTCAAATATTACCAGGATGGTGTTAAGAAAGTTGTTGCAGATGTTAATCCTTTTTCAGAAGCCGAATCTCATTTTGCAGACGCAAAGTTTTACATAAGAACTGACAGCGTGGGAGAGGCAATACCAACAGAAATTCCTTTTATCAGAGGCACTAATAAACAAGAACAACCAGAAATCAAAGCTAAAGAAGATAGCGGTAAAGAAAAAATATCTGAAATCCTCGAAAGTAAGACAACTAACTGCGGATCAAAATGCGAGTTGCTAAAAAGTAGAAATGAGCCAATTCCAGTAGCGATGAAGTCAAATCCTCGTATTCTGCGTTATGTTCCTCTATCTCAACGAAAAAAAGGTGAGTCACCATTCAAAGAATGCTCAAATAACCTGAAGGTTGGTGACATTGAAATATTGAGAGAGAATTTTGTCGTGCCTCTTACAAAAATAACAAAGCAAGAAGCCGACAATGATAAAGTATAGTCAAATTTGCCTGATAAACGAACTAAGGAAGGATTTGACCCAAATGCTTACAAGCTATTGGAAAAGGCGGGTTATGACTTTACAACTCATACTGAGCTTAAAAGTGTTAAAATATTTGATGAAAGAGGTGACTTGTCTGCAACTCAGAAGTTCCTTAAAAAAAAGGTTATATTGTACCTAATTCCAAGGCGGGGCTTGGATATAAATCTTTAGAGCCACTCCGTATCGTAAGAAAGGGGAAAGAAAAATCTATTGATACACTCCATATCACGGCCGAAGAAATATATGGTTCTGAAGACGCCAAAGAAAATGTAGAGCATAGAGCTTCTGCTTTTGATCGCTTGGGGCTTGGAGTCACACGACCTTCAGCTTTTAGTAGACTAAGTGTTACCAATACCAACAGTGGAATTTTACATGCAACTTCTAGGTCAAAACGCCCAGAAGTAGAAGTAATACACAGTTAGCCTCAACCGCACGAGTGTCGGCTTTCTAGAGATTGAGCACATCTATGAAAAAGAAGGAACAACCTCGTGTCATTGTGAAAGTTTCAAATGAGACCGGTGATGGAGAAATTTGTAGTGCGGTTCCCTCTCGAATGAAGAGGAAAATGTTTGTTTCGTAAATACAAATGGCTCATTAAAGGTGAAGCGACATGATATTATCATCACAAAGCCGACGAAAGAAGAATCAAACAATGTAGAAGATATGACTTCTGTTTATCATATTACTGTAGAGGAAATTATAGAAGATGAAATGACCGAGAAAGATGTTGAAGAGGCGTCAATGAACTTTGAGGATGGTAGTCAATCGACAATAGATGAACTAGAAAAGGTCAATCTTGGCACGAAAGAAGAGCCACTCCCTACTTTTATAAGTACATCCCTTACACGGAGTGAAGAAGGTGATTATATGAGTCTTCCACTCAATATAAAGATGTATTTGCGTGGTCGTATAAAGAAATGCTAGGATTAGATCCAAAAGTAGCAGTTCATCGCCTTGCAATTAAAGAAGGGTATCGGCCTGTCAAGCAGACTCAACGACGTTTTCGTTCAGAACTCATCCCTCAGATCGAAATTGAAGTCAATAAACTAATAGAGGCAGGATTCATTCGTGAAGTTAAATATCCAACATGGATAGCAAACATTGTCCCAGTCAGAAAGAAAAATGGCCAACTTCGCATTTGCGTCGATTTTGGTGATTTGAACAATGCGTGCCCAAAAGATGATTTTCCGCTTCCCATCACAGAAATCATGGTAGATGCCACCATGGGTCACGAGATCCTATCATTTATGGATGGATCGTCGGGATATAACCAAATTCGAATGGCTCTTGAAGATGAAGAGAAAACCGCGTTACGAACTTCAAAATGTATATATTGTTATAAAGTTATGCCTTTCAGTTTAAAAAATGTTGGGCCCACTTACCAACGTGCAATGTAGAGGATATTGGATGATATGTTGCATAAGCATGTGGAATGCTATGTTGACGACCTAGTGGTCAAGTCCAAAATTCGACATGACCATCTAGGAGAACTAAAACTAGTGTTTGATCATTTGAGAAAATATTAATTAAGAATGAATCCGCTCACATGCGAGTCCGGAGTAACCTCAGGAAAATTCCTTGGTTTTGTAGTGAAGCATCGAGGGATCGAGATTGATCAATCTAAAATCGATGTCATTCAAAAGATGTTAAGCCCAAGAAACTTGCATGAGCTGAGAAGTCTTCAAGGTCATTTAGCCTATATTAGAAGGTTCATATCCAACCTAGCAGGTCGATGCCAGCCGTTCCAAAGATTGATGAGGAAGAATGAAACTTTTGAATGAGATCAAGCTTGCCAGAATGCTTTAGAAAGCATAAAGAAATACTTGTTCAACCCTTCTGTTCTAGGGGCCCCTATAACGAGAAAGCCAGTTATCTTATACATTGATGCACATGAACGATCTATTGGAGCGCTTTTAGCACAAGTTAGAGAGAATAACAAGAAGCAAGCTCTCTACTATTTAAGTAGAACCTTAGTGGGGGCAGAGTTAAATTATTCTCCCATCGAGAAAATGTGTCTTGCTCTATTCTTTGCTATTGATAAGCTAAGACATTATATGCAAGCATTCACCATACATTTGGTGGCAAGAGCTGATCTAATCAAATACATCCTATCTAGGCTAGTCATTTTAGGATGCCTTACAAAATGGGCAGTTATACTTCAGCAATATGATATTGTTTATATACCCCAAAAGGCAATCAAAGAACAAGCACTTGCTGACTTCTTAGCTGATCATCCCATTCCGTCAGATTGGAAATTATGTGAAGAATTGCCAGATGAAGAGGTATTCTATGTAGAGAATACGGAATATTGGACCATGTACTTTGATGGAGCGGCGCGAAAGACTAGAGCCAGCGTTGGGATCATTTCATCTCACCCGAAAGGCATATACTACCATTAGTTTCACTCTTAGTGAATTGTGTTCGAATAATGCAGCTGAGTATCAAGCACTCAACATCGGCCTTCAAATGGCATTAGAGTTTGGAATAACAGACATCGAGGTTTATGGAGATTCGAAACTTATAATAAACCAACTGTTACTCCAATATGAGGTAAAACATAAAGACTTGAGAGCTTACTTTATGTATGCGAGACAACTTATAAAAGAGTTTGAGGGGATAACTTTAGAACATGTCCCGAGGTCAGAAAATACAAAGGCAGACGCATTGGCAAACTTGGCAACTGCTTTGACAATTTCAGGCGATGAACCAACAAATATAACTCTTTGCCAAAAATGGATTGTTCCACCCGGTCAAGTTCAAGCTGAAGAAGTTGACATGATATCTGTTTATGTCATCGAAGAAGAAGATTGGCGACAATCTATTATAGATTACTTGCAACATGGAAAGCTTCCTACAGAGTCGCGACATAAGGCTGAAATACGAAGAAGGGCCGCGAGGCTTGTCTATTGTAAAAATATTCTTTATCGTAGTTCGTATGAGGGTCTTCTGCTTCGATTTTTAGGAAAAGAAGAATCTTTGAAGGCATTGGAAGAAGCACATTCAGGAATATGTGGCGCTCATCAAGCTGGTCCAAAGCTACAGTACCAATTAAGAAGAATGGGTTTTTATTGGCCCACGATGATTCGAGATTCAATGGATTTTGCGAAGAAGTGTGCAACTTGTCAGTTCCATGCCAATTTTATTCACCAACCGCCTGAACCACTTCATCCAACTATTGCTTCATGGCCCTTTGAAGCTTGGGGACTCGATCTTGTCAGTCCTATAACACCTAAGTCCTCCACAGGACATTCATACATTCTTGATGGAACAGATTACTTCTCCAAGTGGGCAGAGGCTATCCTGCTAAGGGAAGCTAAGAAAGAGAATATCGTGGATTTTATTCGAACACATATTATTTATCGATATGGAATCCCTCATCGTATTGTGACAGATAATGGAAGACAATTTTCCAATAGCTCGATGGACAAACTATGCGAAAAATTTAAGTTCAAGCAGTATAAGTCATCCATATATTATGCACCAGCAAATGGGCTAGCAGAGGCGTTCAATAAAACATTATGCAATATATTGAAAAAGGCAGTCTCCAAGACAAAAAGAGATTGACATGAAAAAGTTGGTGAAGCATTATGGGCATATCGAACTACACATCGCACACCGACAGGGGTTACACCTTATTCCCTCATATACGGGGTAGAGGCTACTTGAAAGAGAAATTCCTTCTCTACGAATGGCAGTGCAAGAAAGACTAACTACTGAAGACAATGCAAAATTACGTCTCCAGGAATTAGAAGCACTTGATGAACAAATGTTAAATGCTCAACAGACACTTGAATGCTATCAAGCACGAATGACCAAGGCTTTCAACAAAAATCTCAAGCCTAGATCATTCCAAGTTGGTGACTTAGTTCTATCCTTTCGAAGACCGATCATCACAACACGTCACACAGGGAACAAATTTACTCCTAAATGGGAGGGACCATTTATGGTGAAAGAAGTCTACTCAAATGGAGCATATAAGATTGTTGATAAAGATGGATTGAATCTTGGTCCAATTAATGGAAAATTTCTGAAGAAATATTATGCATAAGTTTGTAACACTCATTATCGTAAGAGTATAAACTACATGGTGCTCCTAGCCCGCATGAGCTTAAAATGTGAACGGCCCAAAAAAAATCTACAACTATGAACTACGTTATGACTTGATCCTTTTTATTTTAAAGGTACGTAGGCAACTTAAAGCAATTTAAGTTCAGTCCCCAAAAAATAAGTATCACTGAAAGTTTATTGTTGGATAAATAAAAAGAATTGCTCAACAAGATTTATGTTGAAGTAAAGAATGAAAAAGGAAGGTGCATCTACATCATAGAAATAGAAAACTGTTTTACATCAAGGAAAAAAAAGTGCATCTACATGAAAAAAAAATCTACTACCATGAACTACGTTATGACTTGATCCTTTTTATTTTAAAGGTACGTAGGCAGCTTAAAGCAATTTAAGTTCAGTCCCAAAAAAAGTATCACTGAAAGTTTATTATTTGATAAATAAAAAGAATTGCTAAACACGATCTATGGTGAAGTAAAGAATGAAAAAGGAAGGTGCATCTACATCATAGAAATAGAAAATTGTTTTACATCAAGAAAAAAAGAGTGCATCTACATGAAAAAAAAAACAATCAAGGCTTCCACTCAAAGTTCTTCAACTTCTTTCTAGCAGCTTCCAAATCTTTGCGGGCATTATCTAAAGTCTCAGAGTCTTCGTCAGTTAAAATGGTAGCAGATTCAATATCGTTTATCTCATCTTCAATCCTTGAAGCCTGGAGTTCTTGATGGTTTAAAGTCTCTTCCCTTTCACAAACTAAGTTGAAAGTCTTTCATGTTCGGCCTTCAATTTCTGCATCTTTATCTCTATGTCCTTCATTGTTGAAGACGTCTGAGCAAGCTTGCGTTTTGCCATATCCCTCTCTTTAATCGATTGACTCTGTGCAGCCTTTGCCAACTCTAAATCATTATTCTTTTCTTTTAGACTTTGATTTTTGCTTGCTGAACTAAGTTGGCGAGAGTGTGTGTCTTTCAGTTGATTGTATGATTCCACTTTGGTGAAGTAATCATTGACAAATGTTCTAAGAGAATCCAAATTTTCACTACCAAAGAGTGAAAGAGAATTAATAATTGTATGTATTCCTACACGAACACGGTCTATATGCTCAAAATCGGTATTTGCAACCTTATCTCGCCCAAGTTTCCATATGGCTATAGCTACATTTGTTTGAAGTTAGAAATGCTCGACTTAGGACGGAATTCAGAAACCTCAGGTTCTTCGACAACTTTTTGTTTTTGCTTGGAGGAATTTTCAAACGTGTTAATGGGATGAGATGAACTAATCAGCTTCTCAGGAAATGCACTCTTAGAGCCTTTAACTTCATGATCACCACTATCAAGGTCATTAGGACTTGAATTCGATTCTTCGCTCAAAATCTTTTCAAGATCTTCAAAGTCTTCAAAATCCTCATTTAAAATCGGCTGCACAAAATATTGGTACATGAGTGATAATGAAAAAAATATAAATATATATTAAAAAAAAGCTTACCGTTGGTAAAGGCTCTATGGGAAAATCTAATGCCTCAGGAACGCCGTCAAAAAAATTATCAGTGTTGATATCAACTAGCTTTTGTCGTTTTGGTAGTCTGTTCCAATGACGGTCACGAGAACTTTCATTAGTCGATTCACCATGTTCAGATTCTTGAATACCCTGTTCATCAAGATTTGGTCTTCCAACACATTGCTCTTCAACGTGTTGAACTTAAATATCTTCTTCTTCAATAATTTGATCATCAACATTTCGTTCTTGAACATCTCGATCTTCAATGTTTTTTTCTTGAACATCTTGATCTTCAACATGTTGTTCGTCATCATTTTGTTCCTCAACATACCATTTTTGAGTATTTTCTTCTCGGACATCTTGTTTTCTAGCACCTGAAATCCGAATGCCTCGTTTTGGAGCTGGAGGTTCTTCTTCAGGTAAACGGATTTGCTTTCCACCATGATTTCCTCTGTTTTCTTTAGGGAGCTTGGGTTTGGATGAAGTAGGCATGACGCTTCCTACTAGTTTTACCACATTATCTTCGAAATAATTATCGTGCTTCGCTAGCCACCATCTTTTATACCACTGAGAGACTTGATCCCGCAAATGTAGTGATCGAGCCGGTAAATGAACCTGAGATGTTGTTCTAGTTCTTGTGCAAATCCTCCAATGATGTAAGATATTATCAAGGCTGGCCGATGGAACATTACCTTCTAAGTCATATGGGACATCTTGAAAAAATCCAAATTGTCGCCCAATTCGATGAGGGTTGTAGGGTTCAATGATCATTGAATCACCAAATCTAGCAGATAAGTAGCACGATCGAAGACTTATGAGATATGAAGAATCGAAGGATGATATATTCTGATTATCCGTTATTTCTTCATGTTTATTTCTTCTGTGAATAGTTACACCCCATATGATAGATCCTCAATGATGAATCAATTCTTGAGCTTCGTACTCATCAAAATGTATAGCACCACCTTCGCCGGAGAAACCAACCATTCGAGCACCTCGAATTTTCTTTAGAACTTCAAAATGTGTTTTAAAATAATAAGCGAGCCAGCCATGAATGAAGTGCCTAAAGACAAAACAAACATGAAAACGACGTTAAATTTTTTACGATTCCTACAAATGATTCATGGAAACACTTTATTCAAGTTATTATAGAAAAACAAAAGGAGTCCTCAATCATGGCGGCAAGCAATAATGTACAAAAAAAAAATTACTCATGGCAGCAGAAAATAAAGATACCGGTGTTAAATTTACAAGGTGCTCCAACAAAGCCAGGATTCACTTAAAATAAAAGTTGAATGATTAGCTATTTGTGTTCAAGGAGATTAAAAAAAAATTATTCAATGAAAATTGGTATCGGGGAATCTTTGGCTCACTGCCGCATTGTGATAAATTTGATTATGATGCATACAAAAAAAAAAGCAAAAAAAATACGTCACAAATGTATGAGGTTTGCAAGAAATCTCCAGTGCGTGACAAACTTGAGTTGGTAAAGAAAAAAAGCTCACCTCAATGAAAAAAAATAGAAGGATGAATGCAGAATAAAGAAACCACAACTGTGGTAGTACAATAAACTCAATTGGGAAGAATGCAATTGATTTTCCTATTTATAGAAAAGGCTGAAATCAAGATATTTGTTGAGAAAAAGAAAAAGAAATCCTTGAATTTCGTACGTGCATGCCATTTGAGATATTGAGCAATAAGAAAATATAATACAAGATCTCATTCCCAAAATTAGAAGAAAAATAATAAATTCACATTTTTTATTTTGGGATAGAGGAAAACGGATTTAGATAAAATTGGCAAATGCGGTTAGAATTTTGTTGATTTTTATTTTAAGAAAATCAATTTGATTCAAGTTTTGGTTTGCAATCTTTATTCAATGATGAATTGTAAATCAAATTATATTACCACGATATAATTGAATTACAGTCAAATACAAATCTAAATTGGACCAAAATTCAAATGAGCCATCAATTCCAAATGTGAATTAAAGTCGGATGAAACTTTACATCCATTTCAATTTAGATAGAAGTAGTGGAATCTAAACAAGGAAGTGCTATAATTTTATCTATAAGTCAAATGGTGGTCCAAATCAAGAAATGCTGCAAGATTAATGGTTCACCTCAAACTCAAGCAAGATAACAGCTCAAGTCAAAGTCCAATAATGGCCCAAATCAAGTGGTGGTCAAATATTGGAACTCAAGTTCAAATGTGAAATTAAATAGCCTTAGTTCTATTTTAATTTCAAATCAAAATTTTTGTGTCAAATAAGTAGAATCAAACTTTTGACCAAATTTTAAAATTTGATTCATTGACATAATGCTCGTGTTTAAAGATTTCAAGGTTATAAGACAAGTTTATAACTTGTTTGATTTAACACATCAAGAAGTTGACATTAGAAACAAATGGATGCTATGACAACTTCACACTAACTTTTTCGAGATTCATCCACACATATTCGTGCAAAAATCTCGAAAAGGGGGCATTTGTTGGAATAGAAATTTCGACAAATCAGAACTTGTCACGTCATTATTTAGAGTTAATGACAAGGCAAATATTTTTATTTAGGGACCAATTATAAAATGATATATTGTCCCTAAATTGAGCTATGGCAAACCAAAATATGTCACGTGTCAGTGTTTGATTGCACTGATAGCATAATCAAAACTATGGACGACCGAGCTCGGTCGAATGACGATTTGGGCCCGAAGCTCATTTTCTTTATGGAACCAAATTGGGCTCAAAATGCCCAGTCCATGAAGACGTTTGGATCCAAAATCACCTATTGACCCAAACCCAGCCCATGAAGACATTTAGGCCCAAGCCCATTTGAGGCATATAGGAAACTCCATAAATAGAGACTTCCTTCTTCATTTGAGGGGGTTTCAGAATTGAGAAAGGCCTTGAAGCTCCTTGAAGAAGAGACTCAACGGTTTATTGCATTCTTGAAGATTGAAGTTTTCCATAACTTCTGCATATTGAAGCTACACATGAATTCCTGACCACTGAAACCATACAACGTTTCTTGAAGACTTGAAGCTTCTATAAATCTTGAAGATAGAAGTTGCTTAAACGATTCCAAGTTTGAGGTTACTAAAATTACCTAAAGCCTAAAGCCTGAAGCTGTGAAAATCCATGTATTTGTGAGAGAAGAATCAAAGGAACATAGAATAGAGTTGTAATCCACTATATTCCATACAAATCAATATAAATTCTCAAGTTCATCAAACGAATTACATTTCTCCGAAAATATCGTCAAACACTCGTGTAAAGACCCGACCCGAATGAGGTCCTAAACTAGGCCTTTACCTCAATGCATCTTTAAAACTTAGAAAAATAATATGCAAGGTTGTATGCCAGATTCTGATTAAAACTAAAAGTAGTAAACATCCATTCAAAACAACAACAAAATGTCCTGGAACCTGTCCCTGTTTCCAAGTACCTGTTCCAAGCTAAATACAATTTAAAATGTACTCTGATCAGAGATTTAATTCAACATTCAAATCCAAAAATGGACATCAGTGTCAGAATCCGAAAAACAACCAGAAAACAACCTAAGGGCTCCGTGCCCAACTACATGCATTTAGAGGACATTTAAAACATAAAACATAATAAAAGACTCAGAGTTCGAAACAACGGGTTTCCATGATCACAGCTCCTCCTTCAGCCATTCTGTCTCGCACCATGGTTACCTGTGGAAAACCACAAAATAAGGGTGAGTAACGAATTACTTACTCGATGAGAATCCCCAACCGGGGTACAATACGATATAACTGGTCATCTAGCAGAAAGTATGCAAGCCATGAATATAAACATAGAAGAGAGCACTTTACTTCAATCCTCACATAAACCTCGGATGCCATCTCAGGGTCTTACTCCGGAAAATCTTCCACGCGATACGATCCTATACGAGAAATTAGTCTCGGCCTCAGCCTGTCTACTGTCGATACGAAAGGTGCACTGAACTCAAGATCTTGAGGAGCTCTCCGGTCGGCGCTGTAATGAGCGTGTGCGCGCACCGCATGCTGCTGCAAACCAGGGGGGTGCCGGGTCTAGTGGCAAGCTGCCCTAGTCCAGTACTCATGCCTAACAAATCTCTAGATCGGTGTCACTGACATAGGGGTGTAAGACCTGGACACGTGAACTATGTCAGCCTGTACCACCGCACCTGAGGCTAAGGAACCAGTCGTGGTAGGCTTACACCAGGAAACGGTCCTTGCCCTATCAGGTGGCAATCAAGGGCTACTGCCGAACACGCTGAGGACATGCCGACTGCTAGGGACAAGGCAATGCCTCGTCATCATCCCGACCATTGGGGCATTTAACAATCTGCCACCCTCACCCAAGATTGCAAAGGGCTGCCGTTAGGGTTAGCTAAACCCTAACGACGGATCGAGGGCAATCTTGCCTCGTCCTCGTCGTCCTCGCCACGGATGCATGTTACGTTATGCATCCTCGCCCGGATGATGCTACCTATCATGATTCTAACTATAACAGATACAACAAACAATCCAAAACGCGCTCAGTAGAGACAATGAACCTAGCATGATGCTACGAAGCAAGAACAGATAACGAGCATGCCAGAACAGAACAACCTAGCATGGAACTAACATGAGAAACAACACGAGAATCATGCCAGTCAGAATTTCAGAATAGAGCACCTATCACTAAACATGCTGATAAACATAAACAAGCATACAAACAGCAATCACATATTACATCGCAGGGCCCACACAACTACGGTAAGAAATCCTTACCTTGGTCTGAACGCAATGACACACTAAGGCCCTATGCTCCAAACGAACCCCGAGCTAGCTATCGGGTACCTAGCAAACAACAACACATTTTACAATCAATAGGCCTAAAATAATAAATCAAACATGGCTCATCTCGGGAGCAACTCACACGGCACGGTGTAGCCTTGTGACAGACCGGTTTGCATGCGATCGTAAATGGCTGCAAATTGGCGGTAGAGGGGTGCGCCTTGCGAGCGACAGGCTCTCGCTGGAAGCGCGCGGCGTGCGATCGTGGACAAGCGCTGGGGAGCGGGCGTGCGATCGCAGAGCAGATGGCGCTGGCGCGCGGCGTCTGCGACAGCGGACGAGCAACGACGTCGCGGAGCGCGCGCGCGTGACGAACCCAAGCTATAACGCCCGATTTTCTTTTCTGTTACCCGTGATTTTGGGTCATTATTCGGATGTTCGGATGGGCCGTTAGAGCTATTTTAACCCTTAGGGGTATTTTGGTCTTTTGCCCCTGGTCGGTTTTGAGGATTTTCAAGATTTGGGGCCATTCTGCCTTTTTCAAGCTTAATGGTTGTTGGTTGCAAGACCCGAGAGGTTTGGGCAAGTTGTTTGGAAGTTTGGAGGTGTTTTAGAAAATGTCAAAATTAATTGTAATTTTGGTGCTTCCATTGGGTTTTGAGCCCTTGCCTAAATGGTCTTGGGGAGTTCGTAGGAAAAGAGAGTTTTATTTTTAAAATAAGTTTGGTTAGTAGGGTTTGGAAAGAGGAAGCTTTGGGAAGGGATTTTAGACCTATTTAATTAGGGAAAAAGGAAAGAAAATCAAGAAAATCCCTTTTCCCCTTGTTTGCAATCTCTCTCTCTCTCTCTCTCTCTCTCTCCTAACCGACCTCACCAAGAAACCCTAGCCGCCCTAGCCGCACCCCGCTCAGCCACCTGCTCGGCCAGGCGCACCAGAAGCCAGTGCACACCCAGCGCACTGCAAATTTCAAATTGTCCCAAAGGCCAGCGCGCACAGCAGCCAATGTCCAATCAGCCAGCAGCGCACGGCAGCCAGCCCGCTCTGCACGAAGCGCCCAGACGCCGCCACCGACCGACGGGTCGCCCAGACGCGCCGCCGCCGACCGCATCAGGTTGCCCCAGACGCGCCATGCTTATCCCGCACCCAGCCCACCCGCCGCCGCGCGCGCCGCGCTGTCGCCCCTGCGCGCGCCGCGCCAAAGCCAGCCGTCGCTGCGTCTGCGTCTGTGCCGCGCGCGTCTGTCGTCGCCCGCCACAGCACTTTGCACACCTGTCGCGATCCGCGCGAAGCCAGCGCCAGCCAGCGCCAGCGCTTAAAATCGCTTCTTACTGCTGAGACCCCGTGCCTTCTCGGTTGGTAATTCCCGAACCTATCCCTTTTAGATTTTTAAGTCACTGGTCAACTGTATATTTATTTAGGATGCTTTGAAAATGCTTAGGTTGCTCGGTTTAAGCTTTAAAACTCGAGGGTCACTATTTGATTGTGAAAGTTATTCCTACTCGTTTCTGGTAAGGATTTCTTACCGTGGTTGTGTGGACCTGCGATGCTATCATGATTG
Source organism: Sicyos edulis (assembly GCA_036507275.1). Classification (NCBI taxonomy): domain Eukaryota; kingdom Viridiplantae; phylum Streptophyta; class Magnoliopsida; order Cucurbitales; family Cucurbitaceae; genus Sicyos; species Sicyos edulis. The sequence continues at coordinate 9,076,907 of CM071847.1, forward strand.
TGCCTTTTATGCTTGGTTGTTGTTATGAGTATGATAGCTATTGAACGACTTGTGTTTGAAATCTTGCTAGCATGTTGCTTGTTGTTCATGTTAGTGCCATGCTAGGTTTATTCTTCCAAAGCATGCCATGCCATGTCTTGTGATTGTATGAAATTTCCGATTGGGTAGGTTACATGTTTTCTCTTGCTTCCATATCGTGTTGCTCTTGTGTCCCCGATATATTCTGTTAGTTCCATGCAAGGGGTTTAATTATCTTGGCATACCTTGTTCTATTTTATCCTGTTAGTTCCGTGCCAGGCATAGGCGGGTGATGTATAGTGTAGAAGACGTAGGGGTAACTAGTTTAGGTCCCGCTGGGTAAGACCCCGATGGACATCCGGAGGTGTAAGACCCTGATGGGCATCCTAGGTGTGTAAGTCCCCGATGGGCATCACTGAGTTGGAGGTGTAAGACCCGATGGGCATCCTAGGTGTGTAAGTCCCCGATGGGCATCACAAAGTTGGAGGTGTAAGACCCGATGGGCATCCTAGGTGTGTAAGTCCCGATGGGCATCACCGAGTTGGAGGTGTAAGACCCCGATGGGCATCCTAGGTGTGTAAGTCACGATGGGCATCACCGAGTTGGAGGTGTAAGACCCGATGGGCATCCTAGGTGTGTAAGTCCCCGATGGGCATCACCGAGTTGGAGGTGTAAGACCCGATGGGCATCCTAGGTGTGTAAGTCCCGATGGGCATCACCGAGTTGGAGGTGTAAGACCCGATGGGCATCCTAGGTGTGTAAGTCCCGATGGGCATCACTGAGTTGGAGGTGTAAGACCCAGATGGGCATCCTAGGTGTGTAAGTCCCCGATGGGCATCACCGAGTTGGAGGTGTAAGACCCTGATGGGCATCCTAGGTGTGTAAGTCCCCGATGGGCATCACTGAGTTGGAGGTGTAAGACCCGATGGGCATCCTAGGTGTGTAAGTCCCCAGATGGGCATCACCGAGTTGGAGGTGTAAGACCACGATGGGCATCCTAGGTGTGTAAGTCCCAGATGGGCATCAACCGAGTTGGAGGTGTAAGACCCGATGGGCATCCTAGGTGTGTAAGACCCCACTTTGGGCATCACCGAGTCCTAGGTTGTGTAAGGCCCGAAGGGCATCCAAGTGTAGAACCTAGGATAGGCGATAGATGAAAAGCCCTTGAATAGGCTCGCTCTAGAAGTAGCTCATAGCCTAATTCAACCGTTTTGCTCTAAGTCATTGTTTTATTTGCATGTATACTAGGGTGCTAGATGACCGATGTATCGTATTGTACCCGGTTGGGGATTCTTCTTGAGTATGTTTATACTCACCCTTATTTCTGTGGTTTTTCCATCAGTAACTTGGGACAACACCGGGATGGCTAGCGGAGGGAGCCGTTTGATCATGGGGGCCACCAAAGACTCTGTCGTTTATTGTTTGCATTTATTTATTCAAAGACATGTAGATGGACATGAGTCCTAGGGAATGATGTTAAAGTTGTTTAAACTGCTTTTGAATGTTCTTTTATAAATCTTGGCCAGCTTATTTTTTACCTTGATTGGATTTGCTTATGAAAATTGTTGGTTATGTTTTAAGTGTTCCCGTTTCAAAATGTTTTGAAAAAGTTTTAAATATGAGCACTAAACCGCTTGTTGAAATATTTAACTTGCATCTTTGAGTGAGGACCTAGGTTTAGGACCGTATTCCGTCGGGTCCTTACACAGTTGGTATCGAGCTCGAGTCATAGATTCGTAGACTAACTTTGCTTTGTAGGTTGTTGTCCCCATGATCATCGGCACTCATGCGCAGGCGTCCAGTTTATGCGAGTTCATTAAGCTAAGGGTTTTATTTTACAATCGCATCTAGTATACATGTGTTACCCTTGTTTGGCGGTGAGAGCCCAGCGTGGGCTAGCTTTTATGCTTTGTGTGGATCGCTAGTAGGTTGATTGCACTTAGAGGAGCGAGGCACGTTTGGTATTTCCAACCGAGAAGTTGGGTGCGCATGTTGATGATGAGACCACGTCCGTGGTTGTCTAGACCCATGAGCCACCTTTGGCCTGGCGATTGAGTTGCCAAGAGAAGAGGTTAGAGGCTAACATGCCTTAGAGTGAGACTCCTTGAGCGGGTGTGTGCTCCACCATGAGAGAATTGATGGCGAGTCTTTTAGCTATTAGAGAGCGGAGACCCGTGCGCGATTTATGTAGCGCGTAGTGAGGAGTCCCGGCACGAGATAGCCCGGTGTGAGTTTGTTTAGGAGACACCCCTAGTAGCTCCGTAGCCGGAGGTTTCCTAAAGGGCTTGATCAGCAGGTTTTATGTTGATGAGTTAGTTAGCATTGATGGAGCCGCCGAGTTTGGCAAGTGGAAGCTTTGAGGAGCTTGATGCTTTAGAGAACTTCTTTGGTAGCGGCAAGGTGGTTGACCAGTTCGAGTTTATCATCCAAGTGTTGGGATGACTGGTGTTAGACCAGAGACCGATGACCTGATGTTCAAAGGTCGAGGCGTCTGCTCGTCTGTCTTTGTTTGATGCAAAGCGGTGTGGTGGTGGAAGTCCCCGCCGAGGCGGACGAAGAGAGTCTCCACCACCACCGGCGAATTGGCCACCGCCAAGTTAGTAGCTTTTGAGAAAGATGTAGAGACATCTTGTCCTCCTTCAAGTCTGCTGATCGTTTTGCGGCCCGGTTCTTTTAGTACCCTCGTAGCCGGGGTATTGTGGAGTTTGCTTGTTAGGACCTAATCCGTCAGTGGTTTCCAATCAAGCTATTAGTGAGAAGCACCTTACATTAGCATGTTCCGTGTGGAGCTAGGTGCTTTGCCACCCGAGGGTTGGCTTTGAGTATTCGTTGAGCATCGAGTGGGATGCGGGAGTGGGCCTTGGCTTGTCATTAGGCGTGATGTCGAGAGTAGTCTACTCGAGTGTTGAGACTCTTGTGTTGAGCGCCATTGCCCTATCACAGGAGTGTGACCTTCCCTACCCCGAGGGGCTTAAAGCTCGTAAAGGGATGTTTGTGTTGTAAAGGATGTAGTGCTGTTGGCACCAAGCTTTGGAAGGAGGCCTAGTTTCAGGCCGGTTGGCACTTTTGTGCGGTGGTTCCATGCCCGCCGGAGTATAGCATCCCCACTAGCCTTGTACCCGTTTTTACGAGGTTGCACCGCTGTTTGGGTTGCATAAGAGATCTAGCTCGGTGGTAGTCGGAGGACTACAAGTGTGAGGTCGTTCGAGGAAAGCAAGAGCTTTCAAGATCACCAAGAGTTGGGTACAAAAGATGTTGTAGGTTGTTAAGGGCTAGCGCATTCGAGTTCTCGCGCTTGTGTTGTGGCCTTGTGAGCCAGTTTGTTGGTAGGGTGATTCGACTACCCTTGAGTTTCCTTGGTACGAGTAGAGTTGGCATCGATGATGCGTGGTTGGTCCAAATGTGGGAGCCATGTGTTGGATGGATTGTGCGGAGCACATTTGGTGAACACATTGGTATGTGGTTGTTAGCTTGGTGTGGTTATGCTCTTGTAGAGTGAGTTGGCCAATGGGGCGTTTCGTGGTGAGTTGACCCCGAGTGGGTTTGAACTCTTGTTGCTCCCTTGCTAGTTGTGGCTCTTTTTGGAGGCAAAGGTTACCTTGTGTTAGAGTTCGTGTTGGACCTTAAGGAATCAAGTTGGAGCTGTGCACGCCAGTGTACTCTTGTGTAGCTCGTTCCTTGGGGTATGTTTTGGGAACCACGAAAGGTTCGTGTTGAGAAACCAGTGCTCAGTCCTTTTGGTGTTAGGGCTTTAGTTCTTAGCAAGTGCCCTAATTTTGATCGTAAGGATACCGTGCTTGTAGCCGGGTTGTTGCTTAGGCAAGTTATGCTAGTTGGCCTTTGACCTGGGTAGAGGAATTTCTTGTTGATCGATGGTTGGAGTTCGATTGGAACTAATCAAGGGCGGTGGTAGCAAAGCGCGTAGTTTTTGTCCGTCATTGCTAAGAGTGTTGACCGGATCCCTACCCTGGGTAGAAGCTATGATGTGGTCGATGCTTGAGTTGGAGGCTGACACATTATGTAGTATTTCTGGTCTTCTTGGTCTTTCGAGAAGTTGGAGCACGCTAGCATAGTCGAGATGCTGGAGAGAGAGTTGTGCCCGTGTAGCCAGTTGTCTGTTAGACCGTTTGACGGCTGTGTGTGTCGGAGGGTGATCGGAGGAACCCTAGGTTGTGGAGAGCCTCACCAGAGCTCAGCCAGACCCAGGCAGTGTTCCTCGGTTGAGTAGCTGAAAGCTTGTAGTCGGTTGACGAGCTAGTGTTGTTTTAGTACCTCCGCGTTGGTTTCGAAACTGTTATGTGTTGGTGCTTGTAGTTGGCCAAGGGTTGGTTCCCATGTTGTTGTAAGAGCTAGCTTGGTTGGAGCAAGCGGGCGTGGCCCTGAGGACTTGCTCTTGTTTGGAAGGTTTCAAAACTTGGCACCTCCTTCGGTGTTTGGTTAGATACTGCTAGTTCTAAGTTGGTGGTTCAATCGATTGTGGAGTTTCTGGTTGGAAGATGAGTTAGGCCTAAGCTAAAAGGAGGAAGTCATTCGTTTAGCCAGTTGGACTTGAGAGTTGCATGTCCTTGGAGGCGAGCTTCGCTAGTTGTAAGCTTGAGTTGAGTTCTGCAGAGCAAGCCTTTCTCAGGCTTTGCTCCTAGTTGTTGCGCGTTCGTGGTTGGCATTTAGTTGAGCCAAAGTTGAGGGGGTTGGCATAGACGTGCCGTGGCATTGGTTGGTTAAACCTTTGAGTTGTTATCCTCGAGGTGTTGTGTTGCAAGTAGCCGCGTGTTGTTTTATTCTTTGCTGCTCGAGATTTCCGAGAGAGGTATGTTATTTGTTTTCCTGTCTGGCGATAATCTCTTAGGCCAGTGGCTGATCGGATTGCTTTGGAAAGTTGTTGTCGGCCGATGAGGGGGCTCCAATATATTAGTTTGGTGAGTGGAGCTCGTGCTGGACCTTGTCTTCTAAAGGTGGCCGTGGCTGAAGTTTCACCGTGTGTGTTGGTGGTAGTTTGTTTGGTGAACCGAAAAGTGCCCCTTGGCTTTGGTGCTTCGATTTCTCGTAAGATGGTTGCTTTAGTGTTGTGGACGCATGCTAGTTGGAGAAGGTTGCCTAGGGATCGATCACCACGATTGGTGGTTCAATTGGATTTCGTTAGGGATTGTAGGCAACCAGTGGGGTTCGCAGGTCTCTTGCGAAGTAAGAGTAGACTGCTTTGTTTCTCAAAACACAGGAGGTTCAGTTGTTTGGTCGACATGGTGAAGGGTCGAGGTTTTTTTGATACAAACTATGAGCATTCGAGAGAAGTTACGCCGAGCGTGGCGTAGAGTTTTAGAGCTGTGACCCGTCCCACGAGTTTCTTGAGAGTAGCGCCATAGAGAGGCGTTCGGTTGGGTTAGCGAGGATAAGTGAGCCCTAGAGTCGTGAGACCGTTTGAGAGTTGGTGCGAGTCGGAGGGTGTGACTCACCGACTAGCTATCGCATGATTTCTTGAAGCTCGGTGTTAGTTCGATTTTGGTTGAGATAGTTTGTGGCGACTCGGTGTCTTTTGGGCTTGGAGACTTTGGGAAACCAAAAGGGTTCGGTTTCGAAGAAGGATTTGTGTTGTCTTAACCGGGATCTTGGTTGGTTAAGAATCAGTGGAGTTTTCCTAGAGTTGTTTTCGTCTTAGGACTTTCGAGGACGAAAGTCTTAAAAGGAGGGAGTATTGTAACGCCCGATTTTCTATTTCCGGTTACCCAGGTGATTTCGGGTCATTATTCGGATGTTCGGATGGGCCGTTAGAGCTATTTTAACCCTTAGGGGTATTTTGGACTTTTGGCCCCCGATCAGGGTTTTGAGGATTTTCAAGATTTCAGGGCCATTCCTGCCTTTGTCGAAGCTTAATGGTTGTTGGTTGCAAGACCCGAGAGGTTTGGGCAAGTTGTTTGGAAGTTTGGAGGTGTTTTAGAAAATGGCAAAATTAATTGTAATTTTGGTGCTTCCATTGGGTTTTGAGCCCTTGCCTAAATGGTCTTGGGGAGTTCGTAGGAAAAGAGAGTTTTATTTTTAAAATAAGTTTGGTTAGTAGGGTTTGGAAAGAGGAAGCTTTGGGAAGGGATTTTAGACCTATTTAATTAGGGAAAAAGAAAGAAAATCAAGAAAATCCCTTTTCCCCTTGTTTTGCAATCTCTCTCTCTCTCTCTCTCTCTCTCTCTCTCTCTAGTCGACCTCACCAAGAAACCCTAGCCGCCCTAGCCGCACCCCCGCTCAGCCTGCTCACCCAGCGCACGAGCGGCCAGTTTGCAGACCAGCGCACCACGAGCGGCCAGCTCCGTCCAGCCCAGCGCGCACGAGATAGCCCAGCCGCTCCGCACGAGCTGCCCAGACGCGCCGCAGACCGACCACGATCGGGTCGCCCGAGACGCGCCGCCGACCGACATCGGGTCGCCCGAGACGCGCGCCTTGCCACCTGACCAGATCGGTCGCCAGAGCGCGCCACGCCGTCCGCACCACGAGCGCCACCACGCGCGCGCGCCTGCCGCGCCGCCCCTGCCGCGCCAAAGCGCCAGCCGTCGTCGCGTCTGCGTGCCGTGCCGCTTCGTCGCGTCCGCCCGCCCGACGCGCGCTGCGCCGCTGCAGCCGATCGCGCGCCAGCCCAGCGCCCCTCGCCCCACGTCCCTGCCGCGCCCAGCCCCCAGCCGCCTTAAATCGCCCCTTGCTGCTGCGAGACCCGTGCCTTCTCGGTTGGTAATTCCCGAACCTATCCCTTTTAGATTTTTAAGTCACTCTTTGTATATTTATTTAGGATGCTTTTAAAATGCTTAGGTTGCTCGGTTTAAGCTTTAAAGCTCGAGGGTCACTATTTGATTGTGAAAGTTATTCCTACTCGTTTCAGGTAAGGATTTCTTACCGTGGTTGTGTGGACCTGCGATGCTATCATGATTGTGCCTTGTATGCTTGGTTGTTGTTATGAGTATGATAGCTATTGAACAACTTGTGTTTGAAATCTTGCTAGCATGTTGCTTGTTGTTCATGTTAGTGCCATGCTAGGTTTGTTCTTCCAAAGCATGCCATGTCTTGTGATTGTATGAAATTTCCAGTGGTAGGTTACATGTTTTCTCTTGCTTCCATATCGTGTTGCTCTTGTGTCCCCGATATATTCTCATTAGTTCCATGCAAGGGGTTTAATTATCTTGGCATACCTTGTTCTATTTTATCTGTTAGTTCCGTGCCGCATATAGGCGGTGTGATGTATAGTGTAGAAGACTCGTAGGGGTAACTAGTTTAGGTCCCGCTCGGGTAAGACCCGATGGACATCCGGAGGTGTAAGACCGATGGGCATCCTAGGTGTGTATGTCCCAGATGGGCATCACCGAGTTGGAGGTGTAAGACCCGATGGGCATCCTAGGTGTGTAAGTCCGATGGGCATCAATGAGTTGGAGGTGTAAGACCCCGATGGGCATCCTAGGTGTGTAAGTCCCGATGGGCATCACCGAGTTGGAGGTGTAAGACCCGATGGCCATCCTAGGTGTGTAAGTCCTCGATGGGCATCACCGAGTTGGAGGTGTAAGACCCTGATGGGCATCCTAGGTGTGTAAGTCCCTGATGGGCATCACTGAGTTGGAGGTGTAAGACCCTGATGGGCATCCTAGGTGTGTAAGTCCCCGATGGGCATCACTGAGTTGGAGGTGTAAGACCCCGATGGGCATCCTAGGTGTGTAAGTCCCCAATGGGCATCACTGAGTTGGAGGTGTAAGACCCCGATGGGCATCCTAGGTGTGTAAGTCCCCGATGGGCATCACTGAGTTGGAGGTGTAAGACCCTGATGGGCATCCTAGGTGTGTAAGTCCCCATGGGCATCACCGAGTTGGAGGTGTAAGACCACGATGGGCATCCTAGGTGTGTAAGTCCCCGATGGGCATCACTGAGTTGGAGGTGTAAGACCCCGATGGGCATCCTAGGTGTGTAAGACCCCACTGGGCATCACTGAGTCCTAGGTTGTGTAAGGTCCGAAGGGCATCCAAGTGTAGAACCTAGGATAGGCAGTAGATGAAAGCCCTTGAATAGGCTCGCTCTAGAAGTAGCTCATAGCCTAATTCAACCGTTTTGCTCTAAGTCATTGTTTTATTTGCATGTATACTAGGGTGCTAGATGACTGATGTATCGTATTGTACATGGTCCTAAACCGGGGTTCTCACTCAGCATGCAAGTTAAATATGATAACAAGCGGTTTAGTGCTCATTTTTAAAAACCTTTCAAAACATATGAGAAGGGGGAACCCTTAAAACATAACGCTCAATTTACATTTAAACATCCAACGAAGTAAAACATCCTCGCCAGTATTTATAAAACATACAATACAATTTAAACAACGTTTTAAACAATGTTCCCCTAGGACTACTGTCCATCTACATGCTGAATAAACAATGCAATAATAATGACAGTGTGCGCGCTCCCCATGATCAATCAGCTCCCTCCGCTAGCCATCCTGGTGTTGTCCCAAGCTACCTGAAAGATAAATAAGGGTGAGTATAAAAATACTCAGTAAGAATCCCCAACCGGGGTACAATACGATACATCAGTCATCTAGCACCTCAACATGCAAGCAAACAGACTATCAACACGGATCATAGCTCAACGAGCTCATAAAACAAGATCTGGAGCCATCGTAAGTCTCTTTCTTCCGCCTTAACCGGGATTGGATACACTGACCAATCCTGGGACATCATCGAGGTATCTGTCACTCGGGGGGAATACACTGATCCTTAGAATGTCCTCAAGGGCCTCCTTGCCCTTGCACTAATCTGGACTTACGGGAGAGTACCCGAAGTCAGGCTCTAACGGAAAGAATGGTGTACTCACGACATTAGCCCGGGGGAGCTCTCCGAACCGGCAACTAACGCGTGTGCGCGCACACCGCATGCTCTCTGCAACCGGCGTAAATGCGGGGGCCTAAGGGCAAACTACGCGGGCGTGTACGCATGCATATGACTCGAGGCGTGTGTCACCGATCACGATGAGCGCGAGCCTCGCTCATCATGCGGCTGATCCACCGACACGAAGCTAAGAACCGGCCAAGGTAGGCTTACACCGTTGGCAGGGTTCCGCTCTAGCAGGCTACAAACTAGGCTATTGCCGAAGTGGGTAGCTAAGTCCACAACCGGCGGGTCGGGGGGGGGGGGTGTAGCAAGATACGTTATGCTGCGCACACTTTACTCCCGACTTGAGCTAAATTGTAACGGCCCGGAAATTTCATCCCGGTCTTTCCGGGAGGCCCAGGGGCATTTTGGTAATTTTGGTTTAAAAGGCCAGCCCGCCCGAGAGCCTTCTTCTTCCTTCTCTTTTCTTCCTCGGCCGACCCGAGCTCCCTCTCGCGATTCTCCCTCGCCGACCCCAGTTCAACCGAGCTTCTTCTCCTTTTCAAGGTCGTTTTTCTTGTTCCGAGCAGCAGGTACGTGTTCTCTTCTCTTCTTCTTCTTCTTTTCCCCCAATTCTTTCCCGTTCTCCCCTGTTTCCGATTTCTTCCTTGCCGGCCGAATTGAAGCGAGTGGCTTGTAGGTTTCGTGCGGCCCGCCAAGGGGAAGTGGTCCAGCAGCAAATCGCGCGTCGAATCCTCTCCAATCGCCCGGAATCGAGCTCGTTTTCTCTGCTCGCTCTCGCCTCAGACGCTGTCGGCCGCGACGCCGCGCGCGGCTTCGCCTCAGCGCCCAGCCGCATCGCGTCGCCTGAGCCCCTGGTCGCCGAGTCGTGCCGCATCGCCCAGCGCCGCTCGCGTCCGCGCGCGCCCGCGTCCTCGCTAGCGCCCAATTGAGCCGCATCGCCAATGCCCTGTTCGTCCGCACGCAGCTCGCGCTCGCGCCGCCGCCGTCACGCCCGCGCGCCAGCGCACACCAAAGACGCCCATTTCTTTACCCACGCCACAGCCCAGCCACTCATTTCTTTGCCCGTTAAATGCAATCGGCTCGTTCGTGCGTTCGTCACGCCTCGTGAGTTGCTCCCGAGCTGATCCTCGTTTATTTTATTATATTTAGGCCTATTGTGTGATTTTTGTTGTGATTGATAGGTTCTCGGTAGCTAGTTCGGGTTCGTTCGCCGTTTAGGTTTTCGTGTCAAATCGCCCGACCAAGGTAAGGATTTCTTACCGGAGTTGTGTGGACCCTGCGATATTATATGTGATTGCTGATTGATTGCTTGTTTGTGTTTATTGACATGTATAGCTAGGTACTCAATTCTGAATTCCCGATTAGCATGTTGTTCCTGATTAATTCTCATGTTAATCCATGCTAGGTTGTTCATTTCTAGCATGCTTGTATCTGTTCCTTGCTTCGTAGTATCATGCTAGGCTCGTTGTATTCTTATTGAGCACGTATTGGATTTTATGGAATTGTTTGCTGTTTGCTAGGGCAGGTTAGAGTTGCGGTAGATAGCATCATCCGTGCCCGATGCATAAAGTACCTTGCATCCATGGCAGGGACGTCGAGCAAGTCATTCCGCCCTCGACCCCGTGAGGATTAGCTAACCCAAGCGGTAGGCCCCGCAATCTTGGGTGAGGGTGGCGATTGTTAATGCCCCAATGGTCGGGATAATGACTTGGCATTGCCTCGCCCCCCAAACGGTGATGTCCTCGGCATGTTTGGCGGCAGAGCCCCCGATTGCCACTGTTAAGGCAAGGACGACTTCTGGTGTAAGCCTACCACTACCGCCCTTGGCCCCAGTGCGGTGGTTCAGTGACATAGTTTACGTGTCCAGTCTCTCACACCCTATGTTAGTGACACCGATCCAAAGATTTAGTTAGGCGTGGTGATCGGATATGGGCAAACTTGCCTTGGACCGGCACCCCATAGTCTGCAGAGCACGCGCGGTGCATGCTTACGCTTATTACAATGGCCGATCGAGAGCTCCTCGGGATTGTGAGCCAAGTGTACCTTTCGTCGATAGTAGACAGCGCTGAGGCCGGACTTGTTTCTCGTATAGGGCGACTTATATATTGGACTGTGTGGTGATATTATTCCGGACTAAGACCCTAAGCTGGCATCAGAGGCCCAAGTGTGGGCTAAGCTATGTGCTTTATTCTGTGTTTATATTCATAGCTTGCATACGCTCATCGAGATGACCATGTATATCGTATTGTACCCCAGTTGGGGATTCTTATTGAGTAATTCGTTACTCACCCTTACTGTGGTTTTTCCACAGGTAACCAAGTTGCGAGACAGGATGGCTGAAGGAGGAGTTGTGATCATGGGGCTCAATCATCAAACTCTGATTTTGTGTTATGACTCTTTATATGTTTTATTTTCCCCTGAATGCATGTAGCAGGGCACGAGCCCTAGGATGTTTTCTCTCAATATTTTGTGGATTCCAAAGATTATTGTATTTAGACATGTTTTGAATGATTTTAAGAAATCTCTCGATCGGAGAAACCTTGGAAAATGTATTTATCTTGGAACAGTGCTTGGAAACAGGGACAGTTCCAGGGGAAATTGTTTAGTTTTTAAAGGGGTTATTTTGAATGTTTTGTTTTAATTGGAATCCGAAATCATGTCTGTTTAAATGTCCTTTACTTTGAATGCATGCATTGGGGTAAGGGCCCATTTAGTGTCCCATTCGGGTCGGTCCCTTACGCTTGGTATCGAGCTCGAGTCATAAATTCTCAGAGATTGACCTTTTTGTTGTAGGTCGTTTTCCCATGATCACTAGCACTCAGACAGTCATCAGTACGCCTAAGTTTGCTTTTTGTTGTAAGAAAAAGGGTTAAGAATTTACAATACCTGTCATCTAGTGTATGCCTTGTGTAGTGTTGTGGAGCGGAGACGAGCAGGTTCTGACTCGTTATTGGTTTGGGTTTAGAGCGCCATCATGCCAACTTCCCGCAGTGTGTGATGTATGTTGTGGCTTGTTGTGGTATCCAGGTAGGTTTGGATGCCCTGGGACATCGTTCCAGAGGGAGGTAGAGATTGGACTCCCATAATCCAACTGTGGCCCAGTTTATGGTTTTCCCCTAGTGAGAGGGTGGAGGTGCTTTGCCTTGGAATGCCACTCCAAGAGAGGAATTAGCTGTGGTTGTGCTTAAGTGGATGTTTGTGGAGCAGGTCCCCGTGTGGACTAGCCTGGGTAGCTCAAGTGTTGATCTTGAGCCTTGTTAGATTATTTGGTTGCCCAGAGAGTGGTTGCAAGTTGGTAGCCTCGAGGAGGCTGATGAGGCATCTTTGTGCTTCTTTAAAGTGTTGTTGTTTGCAGCCAGTAAGCCGGAACTCTGTAGTTAAGGGTGCAACAAGCAGTGTTCCCTTCGGACTGGATCCGTTGGTGGTTTCCTTAGTTGTGTGATAGAATTGAACACTCTTCTTTTGGTAAGCCCTAGAGTAGGGCTAGCTGCTGCATGTTGTGAGAGCCGGCCAGAGTTTGTTGAGCATCATGTGGAGATACAAGAGTAGGCGGTGAGCCTTCAGCTTGATGAGATGCCTTAGGCATGGTTGTTGGAGTTGAGCCCTTGTATGTCGAGCCAGAGTTCGTGTCACTTGAGGTTGTGACCTTGTTGGCCCCGTTGGTAGTAAGAAGTGGATTTGGTAGTAGTGGCACTTGAGGTGCATTGGATGGTGTGCCACTTTGGCACTAAATCTGGTTAAGGCCTGAGTTTGGCATGGGCATAGCAGATGGTTTTATGCCGTTCGGAGTTTAGCGTACTCCTTTAGCCTTGGATCCGTTTATGGTAGTTGCACCTGTGGAGGTCGTGCAAAAAGGGCTAGTTCAGTGGTAATCGAAAGATTTCAAGCGAAGGGATGTTCGAAAGGAGCCTTTTCCCAGTGTTACTGGAGGTTGAGTAAGTCAAGCAGGTTGACGGTTGGTAAGTGTTAGTGCGCGTGCATCTCACGCTAGTGTTAAGGCCAAGAGATCTTTGTGGTTGGTAGTGCGATCAACTACCTTCGAGTGCCTAAATCCGAGGAGAGTTGAGCATCGTAGAAGCAAGTTGGGTCCAGCTGAGGGACCATGAGTTGGATGCCTATGAGGTGAGTAGGATGCCTTGTGAGAGGAGTTGGATGCCTTATGGGTAAGCACCCTTGGTAGAGGCATGGTATAAAGTAAGTTCAGTTTGGTTTGGTTATGCTTTGGTAGAGCAAGGTTGCCACAACTTCGAGCATTGTGTGGAGATGGAACTTTGGGTGTTCCGTTGATTGATTGTATCTCTGCCAGGAGCTAGTGTTGCTTTTGGGAGAAAAGCATTTGTTAATCTTGGATCTCTAAATGAAGGTTGGGAGTTGTGCACACAAGTGTGTTTTGTGTGGTTTGTTCTGTGGCGAGAATTTCAGATCCATGTAGGGTTGCTTGGGGATCTGGTGCTCAGTTCTTGGAAAAGTTGGACTCCAGGTGGATGTTGTAAGGCTTTAGTGAGGCGGTAAGGATACCATGCTCGTGGTATCAGGATGTTGCTTAGGTAAGATTTGTTAAGTGGACCTAAGCTTGGTTGGCGGATCTTCTTGTTGATCGTCATGACGGAGAGAGTTGTTCGGATCCTTCCTTGGGTAGAAGTTATGTTGTGATTGACGTCTGAGTAGGAGGATGACGCATTCGGTAGCGTTTCGGGTCCTCTTGGTTCCCAAGGAGTTGGAGTTGGCCAGCATGGTTATGATGCTGGAAAATGGAGTTGTTGTTGTTCAGGCAGTTGGCAAGTTGAAGCCGTGTAGTATGTAGCCTCGGGGGAATTGCTAGCAGTCTTGTTAGCCTAGCAAGTTAATATTTGTTTAGAGTAGAGTCCGGATTGGTTCCGGTATGGTGACAAGTTGATGCTTGGTGTTGACCAAGGTGTGGATTGAAATTGCTAGAAGTCAGTTTGCTCGTGGGGCGAATGGTTTGTGCCCTGTTGGTTGTTTTCCTGTTTCCAGGAAAGTTGAGAAGTGCCCCGTTGGTATTTGGAGGTTCAATCCGTGGTAGACCCCTGTTGCTACCCCGTGAAATTTTGATCTTGTTGCTTTGGTAGGAGCAAGACAGTGAGTGCATGTGAAGCTCTCTGTCCTTCGGTTGTCTGCTCGTGGGAGCCGTTTCTTTCTGGGTTTGGCAGGTTACTACCGTCGGTTTGTTAAGGATTTTTTCTGCCATAGCCTCGCCCCTCACTCGTCCGACGAGGAAGGGTGTCGAGTTTATTTGGAACAGTAAGTGTGATGAGAGCTTTGCCAGGCTCAAGCGCAGTTTGACTTCAGCACCAGTGTTGGCAGTCCTAGAGGGGACAGGTGGTTTCGTGGTTTATAGCGATGTTTCCAAGTTCGGTTTGGGTTGTGTGTTGATGCAGCACGGGAAGGTCATTGCTTATGCTTCCCGTCAGCTGAAGCCATATGAGCAGAACTATCCGACTGATGATATGGAGTTGGCAGCAGTGGTGTTTGCACTGAAGATTTGGAGGCATTACCTGTATAGTGAGCGGATTCAGATGTTTACCGATCACCAGAGCCTCAAGTATCTGTTTACTCAGAAGGAGTTGAATATGAGGCAGAGGAGATGGTTAGAGTTGGTAAAAGATTATGACTGCGAGAGTTTGTACCATCCGGGCAAAGCAAATGTTGTAGCCGATGCTCTGAGTAGAAAGACGTCGCACTCCGCGGTGTTGTTGAGTTCCCAGCCCAGGTTGCAGCGAGAGTTTGAGCGGGCTGAGGTTGCAGTGTTGTTGGGTGAGGTTATCGCCGAGAGTAGCTCGATTGATACCAAATGCATCGATTAGACAAATGGATTATTGATAGTCAGCTGAGTGACCCCGCACTTAAGAGATTATTTGACAGAGTTAGTGCTGATGGAGATTTTGACTTTGTGTATTCACCAGACAGTGGGCTGACTTACAGAGGCCGGTTGTGTGTTCCGGATGTTGCAGGATTGCGAGCAGAGTTGCTCTCAGAGGACCACAGTTCTCCGTTTGCTTGGCACCCCGGGGGTACCAAGGTGTATCAAGACCTGAAGCAGACATTCTGGTGGATGGGTATGAAAAGAGATATTGCAGAGTTGTCAGTCGGTGTCTCACTTGTCAGCAAGTGAAGGCACCCAGCAGAGAGACCACTGGTTTGTTGCACCACGAGTGTACCTCAAAGGAAATGGGAAGAGATCTCCATGGACTTTATTTCTGGTTTGCCGAGGACTCCGAGGAAGTTCTCTTAGATTTGGGTGATAGTCGACCGATTGGCTAGAGCGCACACTTCATTCCCGGTAGAGACACTTATACCGTGGAACAATGGCGCAGATTGTCTTTGGAACAGATTGTTCGCTATCACGGTGTGCCCTGTGAGGATTGTGTCCGACCGTGATTCGAGGGCTTGTGTGTTGGATTTCTCGGCGCTTGGGACCAATATTCATCTCGATGGAGTTTTCATATAACAACGATTATCGATCGACGATTCGAGATGGCTCCATTCGAGGCCTTGTATGGTAAGCGCGCGCCGATCTCCCGTGTTCGGGAAGAGGTTGGTGATAGGCGTGTTTTGGGTCCCGAAGTTGCTGCGCTTGACCAATGGTGCCGTCGCGAAAGATTAGAGCTCGTATGTTGACAAACTCGGAGCGCATACAAAGAGTTATGCCGATGTTCGGCGTCGGGATTTGGAGTTTGAGATTCTGGAGAGGATCGGCAGGGTTGCTTATCGATTAGCCTTGCCTCCGTCATTGTCGGCAGTGCACAGTGTTTTTCATGTTTCGATGTTGAGGCAGTACGTGCCGGACCCGTCGCACATTGTTGATTTTGAGCCTTTGCAGCTGAATGAGGATTTGAGCTTCGAGGAGAAGCCAGTGGTGATTCTTGCTTTTAAGACAAAGACACTGCGTAATCGTGAAATCCGGTTGGTAAAGGTTCAGTGGAGGAGTCAGAGTTCAGAGGAAGCCACTTGGGAGCGGGAGGATGAGATGAGATTGCAGTATCCCGAGCTGTTTCAATCTTAAGTGACTTTCGAGGACGAAAGTCTTATAAGGGGGGAATATTGTAACGGCCCGGAAATTTCATCCCGGTCTTCCCGGGAGGCCCAGGGGCATTTTGGTAATTTTTGGTCGGGCCGACAGGGCCGGTTATGTAATTGAAAATTGCCGGAAAAATTATGAGCCGATTTGAATGGGATCGGGAATTTTGGTGAAGACATTTGGGCTTGGAAAAAGGTAAAAATAAATAGGGAATTAAATAGCGCATCGAGTGAGATTCGAGCCAAGGACACGCTGCATGCTAGGCAGGGGTCGCTGCCAATCGAGCCACTGAGCGCTCTTGTGCTTCTAAACGCGCCATCTTCTATATGAGCCTGTTCGATGCGAGATTTGGTTTAAAAGGCCAGCCCGCCCGAGAGCCTTCTTCTTCCTTCTCTTTTCTTCCTCGGCCGACCCGAACTCCCTCTCGCGATTCTCCTCGCCACCCCAGCCAACCGAGCTTCTTCTCCTTTTCAAGGTCGTTTTTCTTGTTCCGAGCAGCAGGTACGTGTTCTCTTCTCTTCTTCTTCTTCTTTTCCCCCAATTCTTTCCCGTTCTCCCCTGTTTCCGATTTCTTCCTTGCTGGCCGAATTGAAGCGAGTGGCTTGTAGGTTTCGTGCGGCCCGCCAAGGGGAAGTGGTCCAGCAGCAAATCGCGCGTCGAATCCTCTCCAATCGCCCGGAATCGAGCTCGTTTTTCTCCAAAGTGCTCTGTTCTCGCCTCGTTCGCCTGGACGCGACGCGCCGCAGAAGCTCTCCTCGGCGCCACCGCATCGCGTCGCCCGAGCCCTAGCTCGCCGAAGTCGCGCCGCATCGCTTCAGCGCCGCCAAGGCGTCCGCGCTGCCAAGCTCGTCGCCGGCCCACCGAGCCGCATCACCAATGCCCTGTTCGTCCGCACACACGCCTCCCCCGCCCAGCCGCCGTCTGCGCCAGCGCGCCAAAGACACCCATTTCTACGCCCAGTGCACGCCAACCACCCCGCTGCTGCCGTTGCGTGCAATAATCACTCGTTGCGTGCGTTAAATCGCGCCTCGTGAGTTGCTCCCGAGCCGAGCCTCATTTATTTTATTATATTTAGGCCTATTGTGTGATTTTTGTTGTGATTGATAGGTTCTCGGTAGCTAGTTCGGGTTCGTTCGCCGCTTAGGTTTTCGTGTCAAATCGTCCCCACCAAGGTAAGGATTTCTTACCGAGTTGTGTGGACCTGCGATATTATATGTGATTGCCGATTGATTGCTTGTTTGTGTTTATTGACATGTATAGCTAGGTACTCAATTCGAATTCCCGATTAGCATGTTGTTCCTGATTAATTCTCATGTTAATCCATGCTAGGTTGTTCCTTTCTAGCATGCTCGTATCTGCTCCTTGCTTCGTAGTATCATGCTAGGCTCGTTGTATTCTTATTGAGCACGTATTGGATTTTATGGAATTGTTTGTCGCTTTGCTAGGGCGAGTTAGAGTTGCGGGTAGATAGCATCATCCGGGCCTAATGCATAAAGTACCTTGCATCCATGGCAGGGACGTCGAGCAAGTTATTCCGTCCCTGGACCCCGTGAGGGATTAGCTAACCCAAGAGGTAGGCCCTGCAATCTTGGGTGAGGGTGGCGATTGTTAATGCCCCAACGGTCGGAATGATGACTTGGCATTGCCTCGCCCCGGCAAATGCATGTCCTCGGCATGTTTGGCAAGAGCCCCCGATTGCCACCGTTAAGGCAAGGACGGCTTCTGGTGTAAGCCTACCACGACCGTTCCTTGGCCCTGTGTGCGTGGTTCAGCCGACATAGTTTACGTGTCCGTGTCTCACACCCTATGTCGCTGACACCGATCCAAAGATTTAGTTAGGCGTGGTGATTGGATATGGGCAAATTGCCTTGCCTTCGGACCGGCACTTCCCCATAGTTCTGCAGTAGCACGCGGTGCATGCTTACGCTCATTACAAATACGATCGGAGGGCTCCTCGGGATTGTGAGCCAGTGTACCTTTCGCCGATAGTAGACAGCCGAGGCCGGACTTGTTTCTCGTATAGGGCGACTTATATATTGGATGTGTGGTGATATTATTCCGGACTAAGACCCTAAGCGGCATCCGAGGCCCAAGTGTGGGCTAAGCTATGTGCTCTATTCTGTGTTTATATTCATAGCTTGCATACGCTCATCGAGATGACCATGTATATCGTATTGTACCCCTGGTTGGGGATTCTTACCGAGTAATTCGTTACTCACCCTTATTATTGTGGTTTTTCCACGGTAACCAAGTTATGCGAGACAGATGGTCAAGGAGGAGCTGTGATCATGGGGGCTCACCATCAAACTCGATTTTGTGTTATGACTCTTTATGTTTTATTTTCCCCACAATGCATGTAGAAGGGGCACGAGCCCTAGGATGTTTTCTCAATATTTTGTGGATTCCAAAGATTATTGTATTTAGACATGTTTTGAATGATTTTAAGAAATCTCTGATCGGAGTATACTTTGGAAATGTATTTATCTTGGAACAGTGCTTGGAAACAGGGACAGTTCCAGGAAATTGTTTAGTTTTTAAAGGGGTTATTTTGAATGTTTTGTTTTAATTGGAATCAAATCATGTCTGCTTTTAAATGTCCTTTACTTTGAATGCATGCATTGGGGTAAGGGCCCATTTAGTGTCCCATTCGGGTCGGTCCCTTACATAAATCCACCTTAGCGACCGGGGAAGCAAGATACGTTATGTTGCGCACACTTTACTCCCGATCAGTGGGGACAAAGTACGTTACGTCCGCTCAGCCTCTGGATGATGACAAACCCTACAACTCTATCTAAGAGTACAGAGCAAAATCAATGATTCCTGGCTAGCAAGCAATGACCGACATAAATCACATTACCTAGCATGATACTACAACTTAAGCGGGAATCATAAGCATGCTTTGCGAGAACAAACCTAGCATGGCACTAACATGTAAAATCAGAGCAAACATGCTAGCAAGAAATCAATCAATCGCTCTATCTCTAACATGCTCATAATAACAAGAAACAAGCAAGGCATATCGAGATATATCGCAGGGTCCACACAACCACGGTAAGAAATCGTTACCTGGGACAAGCAGAAAAACAATAATAATAATCACAAATCAACGAACGATCCTCGAGCCCCTAATCGAACCCGAACAGCCTATACATCAAATAAAGCACCCAAACAACCATCACTTTGCCCAAAACCCAAATCACAACTGGAATCCCAGACGAAAAGCCCAAACATCTCGGGACTCGCAGCCCACAACAAACAAGCCTCAACAAAGGCGGGAGCCGCCTCGAAGCCCGAAATCCACAAATCCCGCCAAGGAGCCAAAAGACCAAAATACCCTAAGGGTCAAAACAAACTCTAACGGCCCAACCGAACCATCGATCAACCGGAGCTCCTCGAGAACCGGGATAGAAAATCGGGCCGTTACAATACTCCCTCCTTATAAGACTTTCGTCGTCGAAAGTCCTAAGACGAAACGGCTCTAGGAATACTCCACTGACTCCTAGCCAACTGAACTTCTCGGCTAAGACAACACTAGCCCTCTTTGAAAACCAAACCCTCTTGGGTTCTCAAAGGCTCAAAGCCACAAAGCTATCCAGTCTGCCACAAACTATCTCAACAAAGACTGGGCAAGGCTAACCGAAAGGCCACTGCTCCGATCCGCTCAAGGATCTCAGAAGGCCTACAAACCAGGGGCTCAATCAAAACCCTGCTAATTCAACACTGAACACCTCTCTACGGTGTTACTCTCAGCAATCTCGCAGACTGGGCACAAGCTCCAAAACTCAACGCCACGCACTGGCGTAACTTTTCTAAATGCCCACAGCTGTTATCAAACAGCCTCAACTCTACACCATGTCAAGCAAACAATCGAACCTCTCAGGTTCCAGAAACCAAACGGCCTACTCTTGCTTCACAAGAGACTAGCGAACCACAAAGCTTGCCTAAAGCCTTAACGAAAAGCAATCGAACCACCAACTGGCGATCGATCCAAAAGGCAAACTTTTTCCAACTAGCACAAGCTGAAACTTCAGCTACGGCCAACCCTAAATGGCCAAAACCAGGCACATGCTCCACTCGGCCAAGCCAACAAACTGGAGCCTCTCAACGGCCGAACACAAACTTTTCCATGCAAATCTACTAGCAACTGGCCAAAGAGAACATTGCCAGGCAAGGAAACAACCAATTTTCCTCTCATGGAAAATCTCGGGCTGCAAGGACCAAACCATCACACATCCACTAGCAACACAACACCTTGAGAATAACAACTCAAGGGCTAACCAACCAATGCCACGGCACCTCTATGCCAACTCTCTCAAATGAGGCTCAGCTAATCGCCAACTGCGAAAGCACAACAACTAGAAGCAAAGCCCGAGAAAGGCTTGCTCTGCAGAACTCAACTCAAGCTCATCACAAGCAAAGCTCGCCTCCAAGCTACCACTCAACTCTTAAGTCCAACAGGCTACTCAAAGGACTTCCTCCTTTTAGCCAAGACCTATCTCATCTTGCGACTAGAAACTCCACACTCGAAACATCGCAAGGAATACAAACTGACGAGGCTATCTCCAAAGATAAAACTCAAGGCTGGCATCCATGGTGCAACTCAACCACCAAGGAAACTAGGGGTTCCTCAAACCCCAAAGAACCAACAACTTTCCAGCAAAAGCTCAACTCTTAAACTGGCTGGCCTCCGCCCTTGCGGGGACAAACAACTTTCGCTTGCTAACAACACCATGCAGGGACCCTCTCGCTGGGCTAACCACTGCGCTACTCTGATCAACTACACAACTTAGGAGCTAAGCTTACTCCTCCTCAACGGGGAACGATTCCCCAGCAAGCGAACTTCTGAAGGGCAGCGAACATCACACATGCTCGCTGACTAGCTCAACCCAGGGGCAACAACAACCAACTCTCTTGGAAGCAACACCTGGGGGAAACCTCAACCGATTGGACCACCAACCGTAACTAGCGTAACTTACTCAATCGCCGAGGGAGGGGTCGGCTCCCAAAACTTTCTCGACTAGAAACAAGTCCTCGTGGCAACGCCTCTTGCTCGAATCGAGCTAGCTCTTGAAACAACAAGAGAACCAAAACTTGGTCAACACCAAGCATCAACTAGCCTCCAAACCGGAACCAATCCGGACTCTGCTCCAAACAAGCACTAGCTTGCTAGACTGCCAAATCTGCAAGCAACTCACCCAAGGAACACTGCCTGGGTCTAACTGATCTCTGGAGAGGCTCTCCACAACCTGGGGATCCTTCGATCACCCTCCGACACACACGGTGGACAAACGATCTAACAGCCAACCGGCTACACGGGCACAACCCTCTCCAGCATCTCAACTAAGCTGGCAAACTCCAACTTGAAAACCAAGAGGACCGAAAACGCTACAGAATGAGTCAACCTCCTACTCAAAGCTCAACCTCAACAAACCTTCTGCCCAAGGCAAGGATCCGAACAACTCTCTTAGCCATAACGATCAGAAACTGCGCGGCTTTGCTACCACCGCTCTTGTTCAGATCCAACTGAACTCTGACCAGGCTAAGGACCAACAAGCAAAACTTGCTTAAACAACAACCCGGCTACAAGCACGGCATTCTCAACACGAACTTCTCGTGGTTCTCCCAACATAAACCACGGAACGAGCTACACAAAAGTACACCGGGGTGTACAGCTCCAACTAGATCCAATGCCAACAAGGGCTCTCACACAGGGCAACTTTTGCCTCCAAACAGAGCCACAACTAACCAGGGAGCAACAAGAGTCCAAACCCACTCGGGGTCGACTCACCACGGAAAGCCACATTGGCCCACTCACTTTACAAGAGCATATCCAACCAAGCTAAGATACCTCAAGCCAATGTGCTCACTAAACGCTCCGATCAACCATCCAACTCATGGCACTAACACTGGATCAATCACGCATCCATCGATGCCAACACTACCCATACTAGGGTAACTCAAAGGGTAGCCGAATCATGCTACCAACAAGCTGGCTCACAGGCTCACAACACAGGCGCGAGAACTCGAACGCGCTAGCTCTTAACAGCCTACAACATCCTTTGAACCCAACTCTCGGTGATCCTGGAAAGCTCCTACTTTCCCTCGAAAACCTCAAACTTGTAGTCCTCTGACTACCACCGAGCTAGATCTCATATGCAACCCAACAGGAAATGGGTACAAGACTAGCGGGGATGCTAAACTCAGGCGCCATGGAACCACTGCGCACTAAAGAGCCAACGGCTCAAAACTAGGCCTCCTCTCAAAGCTCAGTGCCAACCGGCACAACATCCTTTACAACACAAATCAGCCTTAACGAGCTTTATGCCCCTCTGAGGAAAGGTCACACTCCAAGTGACGGGGCAATGGCACTCAGCATAAGAGTCCAAAAACTCGAGCAGCCTAATCTCTAGAATCTCGACCAACAGACATGCCAAGGCCTACTCCTGCATCCCACTCGATGCTCAACAAAAGCTCAGGCTAACTCCTGCATCTCACTCGATGCTCAACAGAAGCTCAGGCCAACTCCTCGGGTGGCAACAACTAGTTCCACACTGGGAACATCCAAATAAAAGAGTGCTCCACTCTACTAGCCCGCTGAAATCCACAAATGGATAAAACCCTGGCAAGCAAACTCCACACTACACCCTGGCTACGAGGGCACTGAAAGAACTGGCTGTACAACGACAGCAGGCTTGCAAGGGGCAAAGATGCCTCTACATCTGCCTCAAGCCACTAACCCTACAACTTGCCAATCAATCGGGCGACTGGTGGAGACTCTGCTAGTCCACCTCTCTCAAGGGACTACCACCATCAACTGTTGTACCAAACAGCACAGAAATGGCACATCTCGGCCTCTGAACAGCAGGGCATCCCAACACACGGATGCTAAAGCTCAAACCTGGCCAACTGCTTCACTACTAGCAGCAGGACTTTCTAAACATCGAGCTCTACAGGCATCCACTTGGCAAACTGGGCGGCTCCATCAACGCCAACAAACTCATCGGCAAAAACCTGCTGATCATGCCCTCCCGGGAATCTCCGGGGCTACAAGAGCTACTGGGGGAAAATGTTGAAACAAACTCTGTCAGCTAAGCTATCTGTGCCCGGGACTCCTCACTATGCGCTACAAACTGCGCCTGGGTCTCCGCTCTCTGATAGCTAAAGACCTGCCATCAAATCTCTCATGGCTGGAGCACACTCTGCTCAAGGAGTCTCACTCTGAGGCGTGCTAACCTCTACCCCCTCCACTTGGCAACTCAACTACCAGGGCCAACTCTGGCCAACGGGCCTAAACGACCCTGGGACGCGGCCTCAACATCAATACAATCAGTCCAACACCTCGGTTGGACATGCCAAGCGTCCTGCTCCTCTGAGTGCGATCAACATACTGGCGATCTGCACAAAGCACCTCTACCCTCTCACTAGGGGAAAAGCAACAACTGGGCTACAAATGGCCTACGGGAGTCTAAGCTCTGCCTCCCTCTGGGTGCGATCGACACACTGGCGATCTGCACAAAGCACCTCCACCCTCTCACTAGGGGAAAAGCAACAACTGGGCCACAAATGGCCTACGGGAGTCTAAGCTCTGCCTCCTTCTGGGTGCGATCGACACACTGGCAATCTGCACAAAGCACCTCCACCCTCTCACTAGGGGAAAAGCAACAACTGGGCCACAAATGGCCTACGGGAGTCTAAGCTCTGCCTCCCTCTGGGTGCGATCGACACACTGGCGATCTGCACAAAGCATCAAAGCTGGCCCACACTGGGGCTCTCACTGCTCATCAAATTGCTCGCACTGCGGAAAGTTGGCATGATGGCTCTCTAAGCCCAAACCAACAACGAGTCAGAACCTGCTCGTCTCCGCTCCATAACTCTACACAAGGCATAAAAGCTAGATGAAAGGTATTGTAAATTCTTACCCCTTAGCTTAATTGAACTCAGACAAACCTGACGGGCGTGGAGTGCTGATGATCATGGGAGCAACTACCTACAAAGCAGGTTAGTCTACAGAATCTATGACTCTGTGCTCTGATACCAAGTGTGACGAACCCAACCCAAAACATGGTCCTAAACCGGGGTTCTCACTCAGCATGCAAGTTAAATATGATAACAAGCGGTTTAGTGCTCATATTTAAAAACCTTTCAAAACATATGAGAAGGGGGAACCCTTAAAACATAACCCTCAATTTACATTTAAACATTCAACGAAGTAAAACATCCTCGCCAGTATTTATAAAACATACAATACAATTTAAACAACGTTTTAAACAATGTTCCCCTAGGACTACTGTCCATCTACATGCTGAATAAACAATGCAATAATAATGACAGAGTGTCGGCGGCTCCCCATGATCAATCAGCTCCCTCCGCTAGCCATCCTGGTGTTGTCCCAAGCTACCTGAAAGATAAATAAGGGTGAGTATAAAAATACTCAGTAAGAATCCCCAACCGGGGTACAATACGATACATCAGTCATCTAGCACCTCAACATGCAAGCAAACAGCTATCAACACAGATCATAGCTCAACGAGCTCATAAAACAAGATCTGGAGCCATCAGAAGTCTTTTTCTTCCGGCCTAACTGGGATTGGATACACTGACCAATCCTGGGACATCACCGAGGTATCTGTCACTCGGGAGGAATACACTGATCCTTAGAATGTCCTCAAGGGCCTCCTTGCCCTTGCACTAATCTGGACTTAAGGGAGAGTACCCGAAGTCAGGCTCTAACGGAAAGAATGGTGTACTCACGACATTAGCCCGGGGGAGCTCTCCGAACCGGCAACTAACGCGTGTGCGCGCACACCGCATGCTCTCTGCAACCGGCGTAAATGCGGGGGCCTAAGGGCAAACTACGCGGGCCAGGTACGCATGCATATGACTCGAAGCGGTGTCACCGATCACGATGGCGCGAGGCCCTCGGCGCTCATCTCATGCGGCGATCCACCGACTCGAAGCTAAGAACCGGCCAAGGAAGGCTTACACCGTTGGCAGGGTTTCGCTCTAGCAGGCTACAAACTAGGCTATTGCCGAAGTGGGTAGCTAAGTCCACAACCGGCGGGTCGGGGGTAGCAAGATACGTTATGCTGCGCACACTTTACTCCCGACCTGAGCTAAATCCACCTTAGCGACCGGGGGGGGGAAGCAAGATACGTTATGTTGCGCACACTTTACTCCCGATCAGTGGGGACAAAGTAAGTTATGTCCGCTCAGCCTCTGGATGATGACAAACCCTACAACTCTATCTAAGAGTACAGAGCAAAATCAATGATTCCTGGCTAGCAAGCAATGACCGACATAAATCACATTACCTAGCATGATACTACAACTTAAGCAAGAATCATAAGCATGCTGGCAGAACAAACCTAGCATGGCACTAACATGTAAAATCAGGCAAACATGCTAGCAAGAAATCAATCAACTGCTTTATCTCTAACATGCTCATAACAGTCAGCAAACAAGCAAGGCATATCGAGATATATCGCAGGGTCCACACAACCACGGTAAGAAATCGTTACCTGGGACAAGCAGAAAAACAATAATAATAATCACAAATCAACGAACGATCCTCGAGCCTTTAATCGAACCCGAACAGCCTATACATCAAATAAAGCACCCAAACAACCATCACTTTACCCAAAACCCAAATCACAACTGGAATCCCAAACGAAAAGCCCAAACATCTCGGGACTCGCAGTCCACAACAAACAAGCCTTAACAAAGGCAGGAGCTGCCTCGAAGCCCTGAAAATCCACAAATCCTGCCCAGGGAGCCAAAAGACCAAAATACCCCTAATGGTCAAAACAGCTCTAACGGCCCAACCGAACCACTGAATCTGAACCGGATGCTCCTCGAGAACTGGGATAGAAAACTGGGTCGTTACACGCGGCTTGGAGACGCGATGCGGGCGAGACGAGGGCGTTTGGACGCGCTGGCGTGGACGGGCGACGCGATGGGCGTCTGGGCACGATGCAGGGGCTGGAGATGGGCGTCTGGACTGCTCGGCTGCTGGTGCGACGTGCAGGGGCTGCTGGTGGTGCGATGGGCACTGCAGAGCGATGGGCAGGGGCTGCTGTTGCTCAGCTAGGCTGTTGCTCGGCTAGGCTGCACAACACCAAGGCTCACTTCTTCTTTTCTATACCAGCAAGAATACACCAAACACAATAAGAAGGGATCGAGGACACTTACCCGAGGCGACGAACAATCGACGGAGCTTGGCAAGGGGACACGACAAGGAGCTAGGGAGCTTGGGGGCAGCTAGGGAGTTTGGAAGAACACAAAAGGGCAAAACCTATTTTCCTCTTCATTTAACCAAATACACCAAATCCAAAAGACCCATAGCTAACCAAGACATACCGCGGAAAGAGCAACAAGAGCACCCAATGGCTCAATTGGCACGCTACTCAACTAACGTTTCTGGAGACCTGGGTTCGAAACCCAACACCTACACTTTCAATTCCCTAATTTATTTTTGCATCTCTCCATGCCCAAACACATCCACAAAACATCAAAGCCCTACAAAAGACCAACCAATAATTTTAACAGCTGGAAAAGACAGAAACAGCCCGACCAAATTACTAAAACGGTCATACCTGGAAGACCGGGATGAGAACCTGGGCCGTTACAACTCGTCACACACCCTTGGACGAAAATCTTTCACCAACTCACAGAAATAATCTCTTCTGCACATTTTTGGAACTTCTTCCAACCAGAATTGTTCTTCATTCTCAAAAGCTCTCATCTTAGCTAACTTGTGAGCAATAGAATTCGCATCTCGTCCACACCACCCAAAGCTCACGAACAAGAAGTTTCTCGCTAAGCTTTTTATCTCTTCAACAAGCCTTCCAACTTCTGATCGACAATGCATTTGGTTGTTGAGAAGATTTACCACACGCAAAACATTAGTTGTTGAGAAGATTTACCACACCCATTACGTACTGTCATTGCCTCCGCTATCTCATAATCTATAATCCTTGGAATCTGACGACAATAAGAAGCCATGGTCTCCCCCTTCGAATTTAATTGTTGACTGAGAAATTTCGGCTAGTCATAGATCGCCACGTCATTATCCCAAATTTAATGATGAAAATTAAATTAAATTTTGAGAAAATATTTTCCAAAATTGATTTGAACCAAAAGTTGGATTTTCTTGAATTTATGTCAAAATTAAACCAGACCGAGGTTCGTTTAGTGAACCGAACCAAAAATTCCAAATCCAAAAGACTAGGCCCAAGGCCCAAGCCCATCGAGGCCCAAGCCCATGGTCCATAAGAGCTCTATAAATAGAAGTGCTCTCCTTCATTTGAAGAGGTCAGAAATTTGAAGCTCTAGAGAGAATTCCACCAAATCGAAGACTCTCCAAATTTCCAAGGATCAAACAACCTTTGAAATCCACTTCAAAAGCAACCAAATACGAAGAACGCTCATCCTGTTCTTCAAATCAAGAACATACATTCAGAGAGAAAGAATCAGAGGATCAAGCATAGAGATCGAACCACTTTCACACAAACTCATCTCAAGTTTAAGTTCAACTCCACCAATCGAAATTTCTCCAGAAATCTCGTGTGAACATGGCACGCCCAGTGGGACCTCTCTACCTCTCATCTCAATCTCTCACATAAATCAAGCCACCATGTCTGGAAAAGCCACATCAAAGACCGCTGCTCCAGAAGGCATGATCAAAGGAAGAAACACTACCTCGAAGGTGCTTGCTCCAAGAAACTATATTGGACCTATCACGCGTAGTCGTTCCAAGTCCGTAGAGAGCAATGAACCTCAAGTAACACCAAATGCGATTGCAAAAAGAATCGCAGGACTACTAGAGGGGACCTCTGATGAAATCGTCGTGAAAGATAACCCATTGTTTGACCAAGTCAGTCCTACCGTTGATCAACCAAATGAGACATCTAATCCTGATGTGATGTCTGTTATGATGGCTGGTGATAGAGGCGATGATCGAATGGCAGAGTTTGAAAGAAAGCTCGAGCAGATGATGAAAATAATTGAGGAAAGAGACTTAGAGATCGTTTACCTCAAAAATCAAATGCAGAACCGAGAGACGGTTGAATCAAGCCAGAGTCCACATGAGAAAGTTAATGATAAAGGAAAGAACCCTCTCTTTGAAGCACAACCACAACTACACTCAACCTCAGTCGCTTTCTTGTCTGTCCAACAACTACACGACCTAATCACGAACACTATTAGAGCTCAAGGTGGTGGGCCAGTTCAAAGTTCTTTTTTGTATTCCAAGCCATACACAAAGAGAATAGACAACTTAAGAATGCCTGCAGGATACCAACCGCCTAAGTTCCAGTAGTTTGATGGAAAAGGCAACCCCAAACAACATGTTGCTCATTTCGTAAAGACTTGTGAAACCGTTGGAACTCGAGAAGACCTTCTCGCCAGGCAGTTTGTCCGAACGTTAAAGGGGAATGCATTTGACTGGTATACTAATCTTGAAGCTGAAACGATAGATAGCTGGGAAGAGTTGGAGAGAGAGTTCCTTAACCGATTCTATAGCACGAGACGGACTGTCAGCATGATAGAATTAACAAATGTGAAGCAGCGGAAGGGTGAGCCTATCGTCGACTATATTAACCGTTGGCGAGCTCTAAGTTTGGACTGCAAAGACCGCCTCACTGAAACGTCCGCGATCGACATCTGTATCCAGGGCATGCATTGGGGACTTCTATACATCCTAAAAGGGAATCAAGCCTCGCACCTTTGAGGAGCTAGCCACCCGAGCTCATGATATGGAGCTGAGCATTGACGCAAAATGAAACAAAGATTCTCGGATATTAGAAACCCGTAAGGAAAAGAAGGATTCCAAGCCTACAGAAAAAGCTGTAAAAAGTGTGGCAAAAGAATCAATGACGGTCAATGCAACCCCATTAAAGCTTTTCTCAAAAGAGAAGGGAGCAAAACTTGAGAAGAGGCATGTTGCAGATCAAAGACGCCGCCTAACATTGCAGGAGAGACAAGAAAAAGTCTATCCATTTCCAGACTCTGGTGTTGCTGATATGTTAGAGCAACTGCTAGAAACAAAACTCAACCAGTTGCCTGAATGCAAGCGTCCTGAGGAGTTAGGCAAGGTAAATGATCCTAACTACTGAAAATATCATCGTGTCATTAGCCATCTCATAGAGAAATGCTTCGTCCTGAAAGAGTTGATTATGAGGTTGGCTAGAGAAAAAAAGATTGAGCTGGACTTAGAGGAAATAGCTCAAGAAAATCCTGTCGTTGTGGTCCCTTAGCCTAAAGTACAACCACCCAAGGGTGCAACACCGCGTTGGTCTCAATGCCTTATTCAATTTGGCTTCTTTTAGCCAGTTGTTGTTCAATGTCAAAACCGCAACCTTCAAAGGGAAAATCTTCAACAAGCTTCCATTCAAGAAGATGTGTTTTAGAGCCAACCGTAGATGATAATGAAGGTTGGATTGTTGTAACCCGTCGCAGGAAACAAAAGCAGACGTATGTGCAGAAAGAATCTCGCTTATTTCAAGAGTCGAAGAGGAAGAGATTGCCTAAGAAACGAGGCAAAAGATGTGTAAGGAAATCTAAGCCCATCATAGAGGAGAACGAAGATTTTCTGCGAGCACGTCATGCTATAACGTTGGATGATTTCATCTCGAAGGAATTTTTGCGTGAAGGAAAAGATGAAGTGATAGACATTGCTACATGTCATGCAATTTGCACAAGTGATGCCTCAGCGAGCTCTTCAAAAGCTGGCATTGAGCCTAAAGCTATGCCCTCTTTCAACATAGAAGATTTGATATCACTTACTCAAACAGATAAAAACTCTCTGATTGAGGCATTATTAGACTCAAGTAGCGAGAATGTCAAAATACTTGTGACACACGCTCACAGATCGGCTTGCATGTCCATAAGTTTCACGGACGAGGATCTATTGTTGGGATCAAAGCCTCATAATCGTCCTTTGTATGTCTCGGGCAATATACGAGAGCATAGAGTTGGGCGAATTCTCATTGATAATGGTTCAGCTGTCAACATAATGCCAAAGGTAACCTTGACGTAGCTAGGCATCTCCATGGAAGAGCTCTCCGGCAGAAAGTTGTTGATCCAAGGCTTCAATCAAGGCGGACAACGAGCGATTGGCATGATACGACTTGAAGTCATCATTGGCGAGCTGAGTGCAGATGCTTTATTTCATGTTATAGATTGCAAAACAACATATCGTTTGCTATTGAGACGACCCTGGATTCATGAAAACCGAGTTGTCACTTCCTCGTTGCATCAATGCTTTAAGTTTTACCAAGACGGTGTCAAGAAGGTAGAAGCTGACACAAATCCATTCTTAGAAGCCGAATCTCATTTTGCTGACGCAAAGTTCTACATGAAAAATGAGAACGTGGGAAAAATAGTACTACAAGAGGTCCCTGAGATAAAAGAGAATGAAAAAGCTAAGCTAAGGCCAGAGGTCGACATAAAAAAAAAAGGGTAGTGAGAGAAGAAAAGTCATGCCCTGTAAAGATAGAGGCTACAACGAGTCTAGTAGCTTCTAAGGTTCCAAAAGATGAGAAACTTCTAACCTCACCCATCTTACGCTATGTCCATGTATCCCGACGGAAAAAGGGTGAAGCACCTTTCACCGAATGTTCTAAAAATTTGAAAGTAGGTGATATCGAAGTATTGAAGGAAAGTTTCACCACTCCTTTGACAAAGATGAAAAACAATGGAGTCAGAGGAACGAAGGAGATGAAAAGAAGGTGGTTTTACCTGAGAAACGCACAAGCGATGGATTTGACCCAAATGTGTACAAACTTCTGGCTAATGCAGGATATGATTTCACGACACATATCGAGTTCAAGCGCCAAAGTATATTTGATGACCAAGCCGAGCTTTCTTCGACACAAAAGAAGCTGCTAAAGAAAGGTTACACTCTACCAACGTCAAGAAAAGGACTTGGATATAAGTCACCTGAACCAATTCGCATAACAAGAAGAGATAAAGCAAAGATGGAAGATGCCAACCACATAACAATTCAAGAGGTTGAAGAATCAAAGAAAGAAAAGAATTTTGGTCGCAAAGTACCCGCCCTTAAACGTATTGGATCATCAACTTCTCGCGTTTCCGCACTTCAAAGGTTGGGTACGGTAACAAGAAAAAATAAAGAAACATCTATTATCACCAATAAGATGAAACCCTCAATCTTCAACAGATTAAGTAGGCCCGTAGAGGAAAAACAAACTCTATCTTGGGGTGGAGTGCGACCACCCATCTTTCAAAGGTTAAGCAGACAAGCAAAGAGAGAGGAAGATACAAGCTCAACTACAGATATGTCCAGATTAAACTTAACCACGACAAAAGACCGGGGGCATCCCAAGTCTGTGTTTAACCGAATATCTCATGAAAGTTTAGGGAGAACTGTCAAAGGCAACTTACCGAGCAAGATAAGAAGCAACAAAGATATCTGCAGCGTTGTTCCGTCTCGCATGAAGAGAAAGATGTTTGTTACCATTGAAACTGAAGGTTCATTGAGAGTAAAGCGGCGTGATGTTGTCTTCACTAATCCGGGAAAAGAGAAAATAAAACAAGAAGAAAGCAAGGCTTTATGTCACCACATCACCGTCCTAGAAGAGACAGAGGTTGAGGTAGGTGAACAAGATGTTGATGAAGCGCCACTCCCGTTAGAAGATGACATTCAACCCACGGTAGATGAGCTTAAAGAAATAAATATTGGCACAGAAGACGATTCGCACACAACTTTCAAAAGCACGTTGCTTACGCCCAAGGAAGAGACCGAGTATCTAAGTCTACTTACAACATACAAGGACATCTTTGCCTGTTCATACAAGGAAATGTCGGGACTTGATCCAAAAGTTGCAGTCCATCATCTAGCTGTTAAACCTAGATCTCGACCGATCAAGCAAACTCAGCGGCGATTTAGACCAAAACTTATCCCACAAATAGAGGTCGAAGTAAATAAGTTGATTGAAGCTGGGTTTATCCGTGAAGTAAAATACCCAACATGGATCGCCAACATTGTTCTAGTAAGAAAGAAGAATGGACAACTTCGTGTCTGTGTTGATTTTCGCGATCTGAACAATGCATGTCCGAAGGATGATTTTCCATTGTCTATTACAGAAATCATGGTTGATGCCATTACTGGACATGAAGCTTTATCTTTCATGGATGGATCATCAGGCTACAATCAGATAAGGATGGCTCTTGAAGATGAAGAAATGACTGTCTTTCGAACTCCAAAGGGAATATACTGTTACAAGGTCATGTCATTCGGACTGAAGAATGCCGGTGCAACCTATCAGCGAGCAATGCAGAAGATTTTTTATGATATGCTGAATAAAAATGTTGAATGCTATGTTGACGATCTCGTCGTTAAATCTGTAAAGCGACGAGATCACTTAGAAGAGCTTAAGGTAGTCTTCGATCGACTAAGAAAGTATCAGCTGAAGATGAATCCTCTCAAATGTGCATTTGGAGTTACTTCGGGAACATTTCTAGGGTTCATCGTAAGACATAGAGGAATTGAGATAGATCAGTCCAAGATTGATGCGATACAAAAGATGCAGCCGCCAAAGAATTTACACGAGCTTAGAAGTCTTCAAGGGCGCCTAGCTTACATCAGAAGGTTCATTTCAAACCTAGCTGGTAGATGCCATCCTTTTCAAAGATTGATGAAGAAAGGAGAAATCTTTGAGTGGGATGAGGCATGTCAAAATGCCTTCGAAAGCATAAAGAAATATTTGTTTAACCCTCCTGTCTTGGGCGCCCCTATAGCTGGAAAACCGTTGCTTTTGATCATCACCGCGCAAGAACGATCATTGGGGGCACTATTTGCCCAGGAAGGAGAAGGTGGAAAAGAGCGAGCACTATACTACCTAAGCCGTACTCTTACAAGAGCAGAACTAAACTACTCTCCCATTGAGAAGATGTGTTTGGCTCTTTTCTTCTCCATCGATAAGCTGAGGCATTACATGCAGGCGTTCACCGTACGTTTATTTGCAAAAGCAGACCCAATCAAATATATTTTGTCCCGACCGATAATTTCAGGACGTCTGGCTAAATGGGCAGTTCTTCTTCAACAATACGACGTTGTTTACGTCCCACAAAAAGCTATGAAGGGACAAGCATTGGCAGACTTCTTAGCAGACCATCCCGTTCCCTCAGACTGGAAGTTGTGTGAAGACTTCCCTGATGAAGAAGTATTCATTGTCGAAGTCATAAACCCGTGGACAATGTATTTTGACGGTGCAGCAAGAAAAAGTGGTGCAGGTGCAGGTGTTGTCTTTGTTTCACCCGAAAAGCACATGTTACCTTACAGCTTCACACTCGGAAAATTATGCTCAAATAATGTAGCAGAGTATCAGGCTTTGATAATCGGTCTTCAAATGGCCATCGATATCGGCGTAAATTATATAGAGATATTTGGCTATTCGAAATTAGTGATAAGCCAGGTCCTGCTCCAATATGATACCAAGCATGAAGACTTGAAAACTTACTTACATATGCTAGACAATTATTGGAGGAGTTCGATAGCTTCATCATAGAGCATGTTCCAAGGTCGGGAAATAATAGGGCTGATGCATTGGCTAACTTGGCTACTGGGCTAACAATATCTGATGAGGAAAATATAAGCATTACACTCTATCAGAAATGGGTCATACCACCAACCGATTATGAATATCATGAAACTAATGCAATAGTTGTTTATGTGATTGAGGAGGAGGACTGGCGTCAACCCATCATTGACTATCTTCAACATGGGAGGCTCCCTACAGAGCCTCGACGCAGGGCAGACGTACGAAGAAGATCTGCTCGATTTATCTATTACAAAGAGACTCTTTATCGCCGGTCCTATGACAGACTCCTTCGATTCTTGGGTAAGCATGAGACAGATACAACATTGGAGAAGGCGCACTCCAGAATTTGTGGTGCTCATCAGTCCGGTCCAAAACTTCATGTTTAGCTAAAAAGGATGGGTTATTATTGGCCTACTATGGTCCAAGATTCGATGGACTACGCAAAGAAATGCGAAGCTTGTCAAATCCATGCGAATTTTAAACATCAACCGCCAGAGCCACTTCATCCAACCATTGTTTCATGGCCATTTGAAGCT
This sequence comes from Sicyos edulis, assembly GCA_036507275.1. Lineage (NCBI taxonomy): Eukaryota > Viridiplantae > Streptophyta > Magnoliopsida > Cucurbitales > Cucurbitaceae > Sicyos > Sicyos edulis. The sequence continues at coordinate 9,110,907 of CM071847.1, forward strand.
TGGGGACTTGATCTCGTAGGCCCGATAACTCCAAAGTCATCAGCAGGTCACTCTTACATTTTGGTTGCAACCGACTACTTTTCAAGGTGGGCTGAAGCAATCCCTTTGAGAGAAGCGAAGAAAGAAACTATTGCAAATTTCATCCGAACGCATATAATCTATCGTTACGGCATTCCTCATCGCATTGTAACAAATAATGGAAGACAATTCTCCAATAGCTTGATAGATAAGTTGTGTGAAAAATTCCACTTCAAACAACACAAGTCATCTATATACAATGCAGCAGCAAATGGGTTGGTCGAGGCGTTTATCAAGACCTTGTGCAACCTATTGAAGAAGATAGTCTCCAAGGCAAAGATCGATTGGCATGAAAGAATCGGTGAAGCATTGTGGGCCTATCGGACTACGCATCGCACACCTACCGGAGTCACACCATATTCTTTAGTCTATGGAGTAGAAGCCGTACTTCCATTGGAGAGAGAAATTCCTCACTTCGAATGGTCGTACAAGAAGGATTGACAGTTGAAGAAAATGTTATACTCCGCCTTCAAGAATTAGAAGCATTGGATGAAAGAAGACTTGAAGCTCAGCAAGCATTACAATGCTACCAAGCACGAATGAGCAAAGCTTTCGACAAAAATATCAAGCCTCGTTCGTTTCAAGTTGGGGATCTTGTACTCGTTGTTAGAAGACCTATCATCACGACACGACATACAGGAAATAAGTTCACACCTAAATGGGACAAACCCTATGTTGTTCAAGAAGTCTACACTAACGGAGCTTACAAGATTGTGGATAAAGACGGACTAAAAATTGGCCCGATCAACGGAAAGTTTCTTAAGAAATTCTATGCTTAATGGTGTAACACTCCTTGGCGTATGACTTGATCCCTTCCTTATAAAAGGGTACATAGGCAGCTTAATGAATTTTAAGTTCAGTCACAATTATAAAAAAAAGTCCTCAAGCATTGTAGTGTTACCAAGCATGAATTTTAAGTTCAGTCACAATAAAAATAGAGAGAGAGAAAATCATAATGAAAGCTCTGATTTTATTTATGATGGAGAAGAAGAACTGACCAATACAATGGGTAAGCTAAATGAATAAATAAAGTAGCAAGCTCCTACAATGCGGAAAATAATAAAAAAAGTAGCAATCTGTTATGATGCGATTAAAGATCAAGAAAACTAAAATGTCCAGTTCGAATCCTGCAGCATTTGTCGTGCACTCACAATAGCTTCTTCCAACGTTGATAGGGTATGTCTACTATCATTACGGGTGGCATGTAGTTGCTCAGCTTTACGCACTTCTTCTTCGAGTTCAGAAGCCTTCTGTTGTCTCTAGCTTGCAAATTCTTCTTCTGCAGTAAGAAGTTCATAAATTTTCTTATGATCAACCTTCAACTTCTTTATTTGACGGGATATATCTTTAGATTGCTTGCGAAGGCTATCTTTCTTTTCATTTGAGGCTCGCACGTCTGAGATCGCGCTCTCCATGTCTTCTTTAAGTTTTAATAAATCTTGGTCCTCACTGGCAGAGTCAGGTTGAAGATTGGTTGTTTGCTTCAAGTCATTATATGCACGAATATTATCAAGATATTCCTTTACAGATCTTCTAATAGGGGTTAGATCAGTTGTAGAATTTGTCGAGATGCCTCGAAAGATTATTTCCATGTCAGACTCAAGTGCGCATGCATTCTCAAAGGGTGTACTCTTTAACAGGTCTGTGGCTTGTGTCCACATGCGGATGGTGGCTCGACGATTTGCTGTAGAAACAATTTCGACAGCACTAAGGTTTGAAGGTTTGGCATAAATAGTGTCTGCATCGCCTTGCTCAAAATCTTCATTAACGGCAGTGGGTTGATTAACTTCATCAATTAGCATATGTTCTTGCTCTGTAGGCTTAGGACGATCAGAACTTGCAACCAAGTGAGAAGGCTGCAAAAAGAAAAAAAGAAGAGAGAAATCATATCTCTGAAGAAAACAAAAATCATGTTGATATATAAAGAAAAAGAAGATGCTCACTATAGATGAATTCAATCTTGGGCGCTCGAAATTGGCACAGGTTTGCTCTACATCTTTCGAGAGACCTTCAAATGGGGTGTCACTCATGCCATAGGATTTCTGAATTTTTTTTTCTTATCCAGTGGCGATCCTCGCTAGTACTATAACTTCTATCATTGTCTCTAGTGGTTTCTTTCGCAGGAGTCGTAGTTTCAAGCATAGGTATGCAAACATCCAAGACTATTTCATCTGCAGGCATGTCTAATGAAGTCTTAGATTTGGATGAGGAAGGAGTAAAACTACTTGCGATAAGGTGAAGATTTTCTTCTAAGTAGGTCCCATGTTTGTTGTCCCACCAGTTCCTAAAAGACTGTGTGACCTGGTCATGCGGATTCAGCTCGAGAGCTGGGAGATACACTGTGGTCAATGTCAAGGTTTCGCTAGAAACCCTCCAATGATGAAAAATATTGCTTAAAGTTTTTTTTGGAGATTTTTCAGGAAGGTCATCTGGTATATCTTTGTAAAACCCAAATTGTCGTCCAAAGCGATGAGGGCTATAGGCTTCAAGATTCATTACCTTACCATGACGAGTTGCTAAATAGCATGAGCGTAAACTTAAAAAGAATGATGATGATGGGTAAGGCAGACCCCTGTCGTCTTTTATGGTTTTGGCTTTACCCCTAGCAGACAGACTTGCATGCCAAGCTATCAAGGTACCTTGGTGGATTAGTTGGCGAGCAGCAACATTGTCAAAAAGCTTTGCACCACCCTCACCGGAAAATTGGGCCATCAAAGGGCCGTTAGCTGGGGTGTGTAAATCAAAATGGGTGCCAAAGTAATGTGCAAGCCACCCATACACATAGTGAATAGGGAAACAAATATCAGTACGCCCGGTCAATGATGGTGTATGGTAAACCTGGCCAAGACCACGATAGATGTTACTCAAGAGTGAAACTGCGAGATTATAAACTTGACCTTCAGCCATGAGAGATGTGGTTTTAAATACACCGGGAGGGACAAAGTGGATGCTTTTGGAAGGAAACACGAAGGCACATAACCAGCAGGAAAGGAAGGCAGCCAGATAAGTTTCGTTCTTTGCTTCTTCTTCTACACCAAGTTCAGAAAATAGCTCTTGTTCTTCTTCTAACCAACCTCGGGCTTTGGGAAGTACCCCATTTGGATTTTTTGTAGAGGAAGGACGTGAATTTCTCTTGGATCTTCGAGGTGGAGGTTTTTCATACTTCCCATCACCTTTAAACCAGAATGAGATCCAATCTTTAATGGGAATTTGTTGTTTCTCTACCTTTCGAGATGCGATACGGTGATAGACGTCAAACATATAGCTTCAACTTTTTGGCATATGGATAGTACGATCTGATGATCCCATCAACTCAGTGTATCTTGGGATCACTTCATCATAGAACTTACCTTTGATTGAGAGACCCCCAAACAACCACATATCCCATAAAGAAAGAGAGACCTCATTAGAGGAAGTATGTAGAGTATTGGTTGCGGGACACCATGCTTCACAAAATGCTTGTATGATGTCACTGTTACGATCATAGACTTCGAGTAACAACAAGTTCCAACCACTCCCAGTACTGTTGTATGAAAGCAAATTCTCCATTAAACTTAAAGGTAGAGCCCCAACGAACTCTTTCGTTTATTATTCGTCGTGCTAATGTTTGTTCCGGCTTAATCGTTGGCCTCCTATCATGTAAGCTGGATTGGAGAATCCATCTTTGAGAAGAAGATTGAGAATGTGAAGGCATCTCACGAGACCATTGTGGCAGAAAGAAGGACTCATGAACCCTAGAATTTGAGTGTTTAAATGGCTCATCGATTGGGAGAATAGTTCCTTTCGTGAAGATTTCGTCTTTGTCATTCAGTATTACAAGACTCTCTTCCCTACGTTTGTAAAGCCTGGTGAAGTATACCATCGTCCTAAAAAAGAAAGAAAGAATTATTTATTTTTTTGAGTAGTAGGTCAATACAATCATATAGTAATAATGTTCGAATGAAAATAGTTAAATGTCAGGATAAAGAGTTCTATATGGTCGTCTTCCTTGGAGGAAGACATGATTTGAACAATAAGTATTTGAAGTCAGTGACATGACAAGTGACAAAAGTCGGCATGGCGGTAAAATTTGGCATGGTCGGCATGAGTCAGCAAGGCGACAAGAGTCGGCATGGTCGGCATGAGTTGGCATGGTCGGCATGGCTGCATGGATTGGCATGGCGGTAAGAGTCGGCATGGCAACAAGATGCGGCATGGCGGTAAGAGCTGGCGTGGCGGCAGGAGTCGGCATGGCGGCATGAGTCAGCATGGCGGCATGAGTCAGCATGGCGGCAAGATACGGCATGGCGGCAAGAGTCTGCATGGCGGCAAGAGTCAGCATGGTCGCAAGAGTCGACATGGTCGGCATGGTTGGCATGAGTCAGCAAGTCAGCAAGAGTCGGCATTGTTAGCATGAGTCGCATGGTCGACATGGTGGCATGAATCGGTATGGCGGCAAGAGTCAGCGTGGCGGCAAGAGTCGACATGGTCGGCATGGTCGGCATGAGTTGGCATGAGTCGGCATGGTCAACATGGTCGACATGAGTTGGCAAGGCGACAAAAGTCGGCAAGAGTCGGCTTGGTCGGCATGAGTCGGCATGGTGGCATGAATCGGCATGGCGGCAAGAGTAGGTGTGGCGGCAAGAGTCGGCATGGTCGGCATGAGTTAGCATGAGTCGGCATGGTCGGCATGAGTTGGAAAGGCGACAAGAGTCGGCATGGTCGACATGGTGGCATGAATCGACATGGCGGTAAGAGTCGGCATGGAGGCAAGAGTCGGCATGGTCGGCATGAGTTGGCATGGTCGACATGGTCGGCATGAGTTGGCAAGGCGACAAGAGTCGGCAAGAATTGGCATGGTCGACATGAGTCAGCATGGCTGCAAGAGTCGCAAGATACGGCATGGCAGCAAGATATGTTGTGATAGGCATGGCAACGAGAAGCAGCGTCATGGCATGGTGGTAAAACCGGCGTGATAGCATGGCGATGTGAAGTGGCGTGGCATCATTGCAATAGGAAATGGTATGACAATTATTGGCAAGTAGGATTGAATGAGTGGAATGTTAAAGATTAGGAGGGAAAAAGATGAAATTGAACCTGCAAAAAAAAAAAAAAAAAAAAAAAAAAAAAAAAAAAAAAAAAAAAAAAGCCACCCTCAATTTTTACCTAGCTGAAATTAAATGATGAAGTTGAATTGATGCGGAAGCAAAATCCTACAAAAGACAAAAAAAAACGTTAACAAATTGAAGCCCCGAAGGAAGGAAAAAAAATAATAATGAAAGAAAAAAAGAGAGGATTTGGAGTGGTATTGTGGCTGCCAAATTTAGAGAAAGCAAGGCAAAATAAATGGGTGTGGTTGTTTGGCAGCCAACGTGAAACAGAAAAGTACAAAAAGAAAAAAAAACAATAAAAAAGGGGTAATGGTGGGAACGACTTAGTTTTGTAAATATTTTTTTTAAAAAAAAGGGCTTAAACCTTTGCTTTGTTCGCAGTTGCCTACACACATTCTCTCCATCAATGGCACGCATATTTCTCTCACCTACAAGTCACGATGAAAACTCCAGCGATTGGTGTGGTTGTGCGGCTGTAATGGTGGCTGCGGCGCGAGTCAACGATTGGGTCGTAGATCTTTGGGTGGGTTGCGATGGATCAACTTCGGCAACAGAGGTTGGTGGCTGAATCACTTTCTTCGTCGTGGGGGCTCGATTGGTGGAGTACGAGTTTGATGTTTAATCGATTTGTCAACTCAAATATTTATAGGATGAAGTCTGAAAAATCTTTTATCGTATTTTCAAACTTTGATCCCCAATATTTGAGATCTTTTAATGTTGATCAATATTTAATATTTGAAATTTTGATCTTCAAGATTTAGTATTTTCAAAACTTGTTCCCCAATATTTGAGATTTTTTTTAATGTTGGATATTCAATATTTGATATTTATAAATTTTGATCTTCAAGATTTAATATTTTCAGACCTTGATTCCCAATATTCAAGATCTTTTAATGTTGGATATTCAATATTTTATATTTATAAATTTTGATCTTCAAAATTTGAGGACTTTTGAATATATCATATTTTTAATCATCAAATATTTTGATTTCAAAGATTTTTAATATGAGATTTGATTTTCAAAATGGAAAGAATAATATAATTAAAAAAAAAAGGCGATGGTACATATCCATTTAATTCCTATGCTTAGAGGAATTTATATCACAGTAGGACCCATTTGAAAAAAAAAATTATTATCTTTTGTCAAATGGAAAATTCAAGAGAAGAAAGTTATCACTTTAATTTGCCTTAATTCGTAATGAGAGTACGTTGATCTTGGCAAGTTTTTTTTTAATTAAAAAAAAAATCAAGCCAAAAGATTAATTCCATTACAACTTTCATTCAAGTGGATTCAAATGCAAAGTTCAATCACATTCAAGCAATAAAATTGGTTCAGTTTTAAATCTGTCCCTATTCAAATTTTTGCTTTAAAATGTAAAGTTGAGAATTGTTAATATAGGTGTACTAAAAAAAAAAAGAATTGTTAATATAGATAAATTACAAACTTCAAGAAGCAATTAAAAGATTGCATTGACTCCAAAATTTGTGGATTCAAATTTCAAGCTCCATCATGTTCGAGGTAAATAGGGTCGGCTGTAACGGCCCGGAAATTTCATCCCGGTCTTCCCGGGAGGCCCAGGGGCATTTTGGTAATTTTGGTCGGGCCGACAGGGCCGGTTATGTAATTGTTAATTTCCGGAAAAATTATGAGTCAATTTGAATGGGATCGGGAATTTTGGTGAAGACATTTGGGCTTGGAAAAAGGTAAAAATAAATAGGAAATTAAATAGCGCGTTGAGTGAGATTCAAGCCAAGGTCGCGCTGCAAGCTAGGCAAGGGGCGCTGCCAGCCGAGCCACTGGGCGTGTTTGTTATCTTAATCGCGCGATCTATTACATATGCGTGTTTTCGAAGGCGGTTGGTATAAAAGCAGAGCTCGCCCGAAGCTTTCTTCCCCATTTCTCCTTCGCGATTCTTCCTCCGACCGACAACGATTTCCCTTGCGATTTCTTCCTTCTCCAGCTCCATTTCGACCGAGCTTCTTCTCCAAATTTGAAGTCGATCTCTTCCCGAGCAGCAGGTAAGCGTTTTCTTCTCCTTCTTCTTCTCCTTCCTGCCCTCCCCTGTTTCCGATTTCGAGTTCTGCTGGCCGAGAGAGTGAGGGAATTGCGTGGTTTTCGTGCAGCCAGTGTAGGGGATTCCAGTCATCAGTGAATCAGACGTCGAATCCTCACCAATCGCTCGAATTCGAGCTCGTTCTTCTCCTCTGCCCAGATCGTCCTCTGCCCAGATCGCCTCGCCAGATCGCACGCGCGGCCGCGTCGTGCCCCTCGCTCGCGTCTTGCGCGGCGCGCAGCCGCCACCCCGAGCCACGCCGCGCATCGAGTCGTGCCAGCGCGCGCGCGCTCACCCACCTCCGTGTCGCGTCGCATCGCCAGTGCCCAGCCGAGCCTCGCCGCACGCCCCTGCTTCGCCCGCGCGCCCACGCGCCCATTCCTGCGCCCCAGCGCGCCCAGCCAGCCCCGTTGCTGCCCCATTCGTGCAATCGGCCCGTTCGTGTGTTTGTCGCGCCTCGTGAGTTGCTCCCGAGCTGAGCCTTGTTTATTTTATTATATTTAGGCCTATTGTGTGATTTTTGTTGTGATTGATAGGTTCTCGATAGCTAGTTCGGGTTCGCTCGCCACTTAGGTTTTCGTGTCAATTCGTCCCCGACCAAGGTAAGGATTTCTTACCGGAGTTGTGTGGACCCTGCGATATTATATGTGATTGCTGATTGACTGCTTGTTTGTGTTTATTGACATGTGTAGCTAGGTATTCTATTCTGAATTCCCGATTAGCATGATTTTCCTGATTTAATTCTCATGTTAATCCATGCTAGGTTGTTCCTTTCTAGCATGCTCGTATCTGTTCCTTGATTCGTAGTATCATGCTAGGCTCGTTGTATTCTTGTTGAGCACGTATTAGATTTTATGGATTTGTTTGCTGATTGCTAGGGCAGGTTAGAGTTGCAGGTAGATAGCATCATCCGGGCCTGATGCATAAAGTACCTTGCATCCATGGCAGGGACGTCGAGCCAGTCATTCCGTCCCTGGACCCCGTGAGGGATTAGCTAACCCTACCGGTAGGCCCTGCAATCTTGGGTGAGGGTGCAGACTGTTAAATGCCCCAACCATCGGGATGATGACTTGGCATTGCCTCGTCCCCGGCAGTCGGCACGTCCTCAGCGTGTTCGGCCTTAGCCCCTGATTGCCACCTATTAAGGTAAGGGCGGCTTCCTGGTGTAAGCCTACCGACCGTTCCTTGGCCCCAGGTGCGGTGGTTCAGGCTGACATAGTTTACGTGTTCAGGTCTCACACCCCTATGTCAGTGACACCGATCCAAAGAATTAGTTAGGCGTGGTGACTGGACATGGGCAGCTTGCCTCTAGACCCGGCACCCCCCATGGTCTGCAGTAGCACGTGGTGCATGTTTACGCTCATTACAACGCCGATCGGAGAGCTCCTCGGGATCTTGAGCCAGTGTACCTTTCGTCGACAGTAGACAGGCTGAGGCTGGGACTTGTTTCTCGTATAGAGCGACTTATGTATTGGACTGTGTGGTGATATTATTCCGGACTAAGACCCTAAATTGGCATCCGAGGCCCAAGTGTGGGCTAAGCTATGTGCTCTATTCTGTGTTTATATTCATAGCTTGCATACGCTCATCGAGATGACCATGTATATCGTATTGTACCCCGGTTGGGGATTCTTACTGAGTAATTCGTTACTCACCCTTATTATTGTGGTTTTTCCACAGGTAACCAAGTTGCGAGACAGGATGGCTGAAGGAGGAGCTGTGATCATGGGGGCTCAGTCATCAAACTCTGATTTTGTGTTATGACTCTTTATGTTTTATTTTCCCCTGAATGCATGTGGCGGGACACTGAGCCCTAGGATGTTTTCTCTCAATATTTTGTGGATTCCAAAGATTATTGTATCTAGACATGTTTTGAATGATTTTAAGAAATCTCTGATCGGAGTATACTTTGGAAATGTATTTATCTTGGAACAGGTGCTTGGAAACAGGGATAGGTTCCAGGGAAATTGTCTAGTTTTTAAAGGGGTTATTTTGAATGTTTTGTTTTAATTGGAATCCGAAATCATGTCTGTTTAATGTCCTTTACTTTGAATGCATGCATTGGGGTAAGGGCCCATTTAGTGCCCCATTCGGGTCGGTCCCTTACATCGGCCCACTTCCATTTTATGAAAGTCAAGGATGCAAGTTTGTCAAAGGCAAATTTCAACATATGCTGAACTTATAAAATTCGAGTTGCTCAATTTCTTGAAGTGGAATTTGTTGGCTGATTCAAAATTATGGGGGCAATCAAATTTTCCCGAAGTCAACAAGCGAAGGAAATTGGACACACCTTCGATTTCTTTGAGCTAAATTCAGGTTCAAATTTTACTCCAAAATTAAGTAAGATTTGTAAATCAAATTTTAACCCCACTCAAATTTGATGAAATCAATTCTATCAAAATTATAGAATTTAAATTTTATCCAGGTTTGGCATGATTTAAATTTTACCTATTCAAATTTAAAATTAGGTGAAAAATTTGAAGTTGCCATAAGGACGATACGAATTAGGTAGTGCATAAATTCTACTAAAATTTCAAACTTTTTCATGCCGAAAAAAAAGAAAATCATGATTTTGACCAAATTTCAGAATTTGATTGATTGGCATGGAGAAAATGCGTTAAAGAAAAAACAGTCGGTTATGACCTAAATTCATACATTCCCAATTAAATTGACGTTTCATAGAGTCAAAGTTAAAAGTTAAAAAAAAAACAACAAGCTTATATTTCAACTCAAGATTATATTTTTCGAGATTCATCCACATGTTCGTGCATAAACCTCGAAAAAGGGGCATTTGTTGACTGAGAAATTTCGGCTAGTCATAGATCGCCACGTCATTATCCCAAATTTAATGATGAAAATTAAATTAAATTTTGAGAAAATATTTTCCAAAATTGATTTGAACCAAAAGTTGGATTTTCTTGAATTTGGGTCAAAATTAAACAGACTGAGGTTCGTTTAGTGAACCGAACCAAAAATTCCAAATCCAAAAGACTAGGCCCAAGCCCATCGAGGCCCAAGCCCATGGTCCATAAGAGCTCTATAAATAGAAGAGCTCTCCTTCATTTGAACAGGTCATAAATTTGAAGCTCTAGAGAGAATTCCACCAAATCGAAGACTCTCCAAATTTCCAAGGATCAAACAGCCTTTGAAATCCACTTCAAAAGCAACCAAATACGAAAGAACGCTCATCCTGTTCTTCAAATCAAGAACATACATTCAGAGAGAAAGAATCAGAGGATCAAGCATAGAGATCGAACCACTTTCGCACAAACTCATCTCAAGTTCAAGTTCAACTCCACGAATCAAAATTTCTCCAGAAATCTCGTGTGAACAGCAATCATAGTCATAGGTTTTTTTTTCAAATAATCATAGTCATAAGTATTAATAATTATACGATATTATTAATACATTTATAAGTATTAACGATTTATATATTAATTTAACGTTGATAAATTATAGGTATTTATAAATGAAATTAATTAAAAAACATCCACCTTAAATAATAATATTAGTATTTATTAATTTAAGTTAATACATTTTATACGTACTCTCATATGTAAAATTAATATTTATGGTTGATATTTTTTAATTAATTTTATTTATAAATATCAATAATTTATAAATGAAATTAATATATAAACTGTTTTTTAAAAAAAAATACGTTCTATGAGAAAAAGGTTAATTATTGTATTAATTAAAAAAGAACAACCTTAAATATTAATTTTACAAAAAAAAAAAAAAAACTCTAACCTCATTTTCAAACAACCATATTCAAACAAGGTTTTTCTGCAACCTCTCTTTCAAACATTTTCATATTCAAACAAGGTTTTCTTACAACCTCTTTCCTCTTCCTCTCCACTTCCCCCAAACCAAATAGCCCCTTAGGGAACTATGAATTGTATCGAAAATTAAATAAATGATATACTAAGTTCAATTGTTGAGAAAGAAATTGCGAAGAAAGTTCATAAACTCTCATGGTTAAAATACAACCAAAACAAAGAATAAAAAAAACATAAATGTACAACCATTCTTAAGAAATGGTTAACCAACACTTCATTAAAGTAGGATAGGTAGGTCACAAAGTGAATTGAAGATATTGATTCGACGACACGTGCTTGTAACACCAAAATTTTGAGATATTTTGTAGATTGAATGGTTCTTGTAACACAAAAATCTTGAGATGTTTTGAAAAATGAAGAACCTTTAAGAAGAATACAAAACCTTTTTTAGAAGAATGAATTGAATGAAACACACTAAAAATGTAGATTTTAGAGTTTGTAAAGAAATGAGAAGAATGATTTATTTTTATAGGTAAAATATAGAGAGTTACAAAAACCTTTACCATTCCAAAACTTACAAAAATATATCAATACGCACTTCATGTCAAAATTATTTATGACTATTAAAAAATATTAACGAAATTCTTGTTATGCAAATTCCAGATCTAATCATATAACCCAAGAATGAATGCATATAGAGATGAATAAAAGAATCAATAAATAGAAGGATCAATGAAGAAGAGAGACAAATCACACCAGATTTAAGTGGTTCGGGAATGTCCAGATTCTACAATAGCGGATAGCTGAATGCCTTAAGTGTAATTAGTTCGCACTTCATGCGCGCAAGTATATGTGGCCTGCAACAAGTAATAAGTAAATTATCGATCTCCACAGGGACGAGAAACTATCCGAGGTGATGTTCAAAATGAAATTGTAATTGAACGAATATGATTTAGATTGATTTGTTGTGTAAGTAATAAAGTAAATAAATAAGAGGATAAAATATTTTTCTTTCTTCTTTGAGAAATAAGGCTAGACTAAGATACTCATAAAAATTAACAGCAATGCAATAGGCAAGAAACATGCGGTAAGGGACTTTTATCATACTATGCCTAACAAACTTCCGCTTCTGCTTTCGTTTAGCATCAAATCCGACTTCTACCGCAATTTGATGTAATTGTGCGTTGACGCTAAGTATGTAATAGTTACGCATTTATTTCTAAACTCCGATTTAAAGCATCACAGATGTAACACTACCTATTAAACATGCAACATAGACTTAAGTTATTTCCTCTTCCGATTTACAACCTAATAGTTTGTGTGGATGAACCGTCAACACTCACTATTATAATGATGCACCTAAGTTACATGCTTTAGATGAACCATTCCAGTTTCTTCGTACAACATGCTACTAAGATTCACTTTCTCCTAGGTTTACCCTAATGAAGTTAGTTCATGATACAGACAGAGAACACAAAACAAGATATGGAAAATATATTAGAATTGTATTATTGAAGTAAAATGAGTCTAACAGTGAAATAAAAGAAAACAGAAAAACAACTTGTCGTCGTCTCGGTCGAGACTTTGAACTCCTCTCAAGAAAGAAAGCACACAGAAAAGACCAAGCCTCTTCTCTATTACACAAACAATCTATTTATAGGATTGGGTCGTCAAATCTCCAAAAAATCCAGAATGGCACGAATCAATATTCGCTATAATTTCTCTTTTTATTCTTCCCAAATGTGTTTTGATTTGTCTAAGGCATGAATCCCGTGATTTCAGTAATCCGTCTTGTAATTTTTCTAGTTAGTCAACTTCACACTGTCAGCCGATTCCTTCCTTTTATTTTTACTTGAAGTGCTTCTGGCCTACGTCTCTCAAGCTTTAATTGCTCGCAAGTGCGCGTCTTGATTCTTAGCATCCCATTGCTCCGCTAGCGCTAACCTTGCAAAACATAAATCAGCATAAGCCTTGTGAAATCCAAGCTAAATGTGCTATTTTGGTTGTTTTCCGCTTAATAATCAATTTATTGCATTTTATTCCCATAGTGCGTAAGCATCAACGAATTACAACTTTTTATTCATATTTTCACCTTTCTTGCAATAATTTTCAATTAATAAGTTCGAACAATGATCCAAATGCTAAAATCTGACTCCATTTTAGAGTCATCACTTCTCTACTTCACTGTTATGAATCGATTGAGCTTGATCGATTCACCATCAAAATGTCACTGATAAGATTGTACAAGGGCTCTTAGGTGACTAGGGTTTCTAACTCTTATTCTCAAGGATAAAGAAACCAACAATAGTGCCTTTATATATGAGCACTAATTACACAACTCACAAGGTTAGTTAACTAACCCCCAACATTAACACAAATTACATTTAATTCATCAAATGAGCTAATGATGTGTAATTCACCTAATAACAGTTCCAAAAGGCCATTTTAAGTATGTACGATGTAATAATATTTATTACTTTAAAGTTACTTATGGGTGTAGGCTTTTTATTATTATTATTGAAATGATAAATTTGTAATTTAAAATATAGCTTAACTGTAAAATGGTCCAAAAATAAATTTCCCTCGAGTTTTGCTATAGCGATAAATCCACTTTATTTTAAGAAAAAGTAAGGCAAATGTTAATTTCAAATCTTTGTGTGTGAAATAAAATAAGAATAATAAACTCTTCTCAAAAAAAAAAAAAAAAAAAAAAAAAAGAATAATAATAATAATTTAAAAAGAAGAAGAAAAAAATAAAAAAAATTGAAAGAGAGGGGTTTGTTGGCGAAGATTGGTTTGATGAAGGAACGCTTCATCGGCATTATTTGCGGGGTTGGAAGGAAGGTTTCTATCTGCTCGTGTGTGCTGATTCTTCTTCTTCTTCCTTTCTTCTTCTTCTTCCTTTCTTCTTCTTCTTCTTCTTCTTGTCTGTTCTCCATTTTTGGGGTTTCTTGATTTGTCCAGATGCGCTATTGAAGGACTCAAACAAGTAGAGGTTTTCTTGATTTGTTGACGATCTAAGGAGGCTTCTCATCTCAGCAATGAGCGCCTCAAGGTTCATCAAGTGCGTCACCGTTGGAGATGGTGTTGTTGGCAAGACTTGTCTTCTCATCTTCTATACCAGCAACACCTTCCCTACTGTCAGTCTCTAACTATTTGATTCTCAATTTCAACATTCCTTATTCCCTGCTCTCTCTAACAAATTCTTATCTTCATTGTAGGACTATGTCCCCACAGTTTTCGACAATTTCAGTGCGAATGTGGTTGTCAATGGGAGCACCGTTAACCTAGGCTTATGGGATACAGCCGGTATTTTCCTATTCTCTATCTCTTTCATTCTTCTCTTCGCCCTTAATTTTTGTTATTCTATGGAACAGGCCAGGAGGATTATAACCGACTAAGGCCTTTGAGTTATCGTGGGGCTGATGTTTTTATATTGGCATTCTCTCTCATTAGCAAGACCAGCTATGAAAATGTTTCTATAAAGGTACTTCTTCTCTATGCACATCCATCTTTCTTCAAATATAACTACTAATCCATTATTTCCGTCTTTTTTGTATCATATTTAGTGGATTCCCGAGTTGAAACATTATGCCCCAGGAGTACCAATTGTTCTTGTTGGAACTAAGCTTGGTAAATTATGTTTTCTAATCTTCTTTTCATTTTTTATTATTTCGTTCTTTTTTGCCAATGTAGATCCTATATAATGTTTGTGTACAAAATATAATGAGAGGAATATTTTTCTATATTATTCTTTGATAATAGGTGTTTCTTAAATAGAGAAACCCTTACTTTACAAATAAGGAAACAAATAATCCATTAGGATAATATCCTCTACAAATCAATAATATTATAAATACAAGATACTAATCCAATAAATATGGAAACAAATAATTTGAGAATAATCATCAAATAACCAACACTCCCCCTCAAGCTGGACTAAAAATGTCTTCCATTGCCAGCTTGCCAATCATCTTATTGAAATGTCGCTTAGGAAGACCTTTCGTAAAGACGTCAGCCACTTGTTTTGAAGTAGGCATATAGGGGATACATATGGTTCCAGCTTCAATCTTCTCCTTTATAAAATGTTTGTCAACTTCAATATGTTTGGTCCTATCGTGAAGGATTGGATTGTGGGCAATGGAAATGGCTGCCTTGTTATCACAATACACACGTATTGGTGTTGATTGAGTGAACTTTAGCTCCTCCAATAGTCTCTTAATCCATATACCCTCACAAATACCATGAGCTAGTGCCCTAAATTCGGCTTCAAAGACTACTTCTTGCCACCACATTTTGTTTTTTACTACGCCAAGTGACTAAGTTTCCTCCAACAAAGGAGCAATAACCTCAAGTTGACCTTCTATCTCTGTGGTACTACTCCTTGATCAAGATCTGTGTAGATTTCAACATGAAGATGACCTTGTTTTTAAATAGTATACCTTTTCCCTGAGTGCCTTTCAAGTATCTTAAAATTCTATTTATCGCTTCAAAGTGAGCAGGACCGTGAGCATGCATAAATTGACTAACCATACTAACGGCAAAGGCTATGTCAGGACGTGTGTGAGATAGGTAAATAAGTCTCCCAACAAGTCTCTGATATTTTTCTTTATCCTTTACTTCTTCACATGTTGATGTTTGCAATTTTACATTTTGTTCAATAGGAGTTTATGTTGGTCTACAACTGAGTAATCCAGTTTCTTCTAGTAGATCTATTACATATTTCCTTTGATTTACTAGAATTCCACTTTTCGATCTTACAAACTCCATTCCTAAAAAATATTTTAGGACTCCCAGATCTTTGATTTGAAACTCATTAGCTAAATTTTTCTTCAAAATGGTTATTTCCAGATCATCATTGCCAGTTATTATTATGTCATCAACATACACTATCAAAATGACCATCTTGCCGTTTCTAGTATGTCTATAAAATATAGTGTGATCTCGCTTGACTTTGAAGAAATCCATAGCTTGTAATCGCCTTCTCAAACCATTCAAACCATGCTCGGGTGATCGCTGAGGCCATATAATGACTTATGCAACCTGCATACGTTTTTACTTCCATAATTTATTTCAAAGCCAGGTGGTAAGTCCATAAATACCTCTTCTTCGAGATCACCGTTAAGGAATGCATTTTTTACATCAAGTTGATACAAAGGCCATTCTTCATTGACAACAATAGCTAGCAATACCCTAATAGAGTTAATTTTGGCAACTGGGGCAAATGTCTCTTGATAATCGATTCCATAGGTTTGAGTGAATCCCTTAGCAACCAATCTTGCTTTGTACCTTTCAACACTCCCATCTGCATGACATTTTATAGTGAACACCCATTTACACCCTACTGTCTTCTTGTCTTTTGGCAGCTCAACTATGTCCCACGTGTGATTCTGTTTGAGAGCATTCTGTAACGGCCCAGAATTTTCATCCAGGTCTTCCCGGGGGGCCCAAGGGCATTTTGGTAATTTTGGTGGGCCGGCAGGGCCAGTTTTGTATTTGTTAATTGCCGGAAAAATTATGAGTCGATTTGAATGGGATCGGGAATTTTGGTGAAGACATTTGGGCTTGGACAAAGGTAAAAATAAATAGGGAATTAAATAGCGCGTCGAGTGAGATTCGAGCCAAGGACGCGTTGCAGGCTAGGCAAGAGGCGCTGCCAGTCGAGCCACTGAGCGCTCTTGTGCTTCTAAACGCGCGATCTAATATTTATGCCTGTTTGATGCGCGTTTTGGTTTAAAAGGCCAGCCCGCCCGAGAAGCTTCTCCTTCCTCGCGATTTTCCTTCTCTTTTCTTCCTCGACCGACCCGAGCTCCTCTCTCGCGTTTCTCCCTCGCCAACCTCGATCCAGCCGAGCTTCTCTCCCAAATTCGAAGTCGATCTCACCCCGAGCAGCAGGTACATCTTCTTCTTCTTCTTCTCCTCCAAAATTCGAGCTCTTCTCCCCTGTTTCGGGCTTCGCCATTTTCGGCCGAGTCGAGGTAATTTGAGGTATGGGTTTTGTGCAGCTAGTGTAGGGGAGTTCGCCATCAAAGAATTGCTCGTCGAATCCCCTCGGATCGCTCGATTTTGGGTTTCTCCTTCGCCCCTGTTCGCGCTCAGAAACAGAGCCCTCGCAGCAGAAAGCCGCCGCGCTCGCCATCGCCTTGCGCCATACAAGCGCACGCCGCCTCGCTCATGTCACGCCGCGCATTACACCAGGTTGCCTTCGCCTCGCGCCTCGCGCACACCGCGCATAGCCGCCAGCCCGACCTCGCGCCCAGCGCGCCCAACCACCCGTTCTTTGCCGTTCGTGCAATCGACTGCGTTAGTGCGTTAAATCGCCTCGTGAGTTGCTTCCGAGCTGAGCCTTGCTTATTTTATTATATTTAGGCCTATTGTGTGATTTTTGTTGTGATTGATAGGTTCTGGATAGCTAGTTCGGGTTCGCTCGCCACTTAGGGTTTTCGTGTCAAATCGTCCCCGACCAAGGTAAGGATTTCTTACCGAAGTTGTGTGGACCCTGCGATATTATATGTGATTGCTGATTGATTGCTTGTTTGTGTTTATTGACATGTGTAGCTAGGTATTCTATTATGAATTCTCGATTAGCATGATTTTTCTGATTTAATTCTCATGTTAATCCATGCTAGGTTGTTCCTTTCTAGCATGCTCGTATCTGTTCCTTGCTTCGTAGTATCATGCTAGGCTCGTTGTATTCTTATTGAGCACGTATTGGATTTTATGGATTTGTTTGCTGATTGCTAGGGCAGGTTAGAGTTGCAGGTAGATAGCATCATCCGGGCCTGATGCATAAAGTACCTTGCATCCATGGCAGGGACGTCGAGCCAGTCATTCCGTCCCTGGACCCTATGAGGGATTAGCTAACCCTACCGGTAGGTCCTGCAATCTTGGGTGAGGGTGGCAGACTGTTAAATGCCCCAACGGTCCGGATGATGACTTGGCATTGCCTCGTCCCCGGCAGCCGGCATGTCCTCAGCATGTTTGGCAGTAGCCCCTGATTGCCACCTGTTAAGGCAAGGACGGCTTCCTAGTGTAAGCCTACCGACCGTTCCTTGGCCCCAGGTGCGGTGGTTCAGGCTGACATAGTTTACGTGTCCAGGTCTCACACCCCTATGTCAGTGACACCGATCCAAAGATTTAGTTAGGCGTGGTGACTGGACATGGGCAGCTTGCCTCTAGACCCGGCACCCCCCATGGTCTGCAGTAGCGCGCGGTGCATGTTTACGCTCATTACAGCGCCGACCGGAGAGCTCCTCGGGATCTTGAGCTAGTGTACCTTTCGTCGATAGTAGACAGGCTGAGGCCGGGACTTGTTTCTCGTATAGGGCGACTTGTGTATTGGACTTGTGTGGTGATATTATTTCGGACTAAGACCCTAAATTGGCATCCGAGGCCTAAGTGTGGGCTAAGCTATGTGCTCTATTCTGTGTTTATATTCATAGCTTGCATACGCTCATCGAGATGACCATGTATATCGTATTGTACCCCGGTTGGGGATTCTTACTGAGTAATTCGTTACTCACCCTTATTATTGTGGTTTTTCCACAGGTATCCAAGTTGCGAGACAGGATGGCTGAAGGAGGAGCTGTGATCATGGGGCCCAGTCTTCCAACTCTGATTTTTGTATTATGACTCTTTATGTTTTGTTTCCCCTGAATGCATGTAGACGGACACGAGCCCTAGGATGTTTTGTAAATGTTTTGTGGATTCCAAAGATTTTGTATCCGAATGTTTTGAATGGTTTTTAAGAAATCTCTGATCAGAGTATACTTTGGAAATGTATTTATCTTGGAACAGGTGCTTGGAAACAGGGACAGGTTCCAGGGAAATTGTCTAGTTTTTACAGGGGTTATTTTGAATGTTTTGTTTTTAATTGGAATCCGAAATCATGTCTGTTTAATGTCTTTTACTTTGAATGCATGCATTGGGGTAAGGGCCCATTTAGTGCCCCATTCGGGTCGGTCCCTTACACATTCATTTCCTCCATGACTGTTAAATTCCAATTCGGATCATCTAGGGCCTCCTGTATATTCCTTGGGAGAAACAGGTTAGTTATCCTAGAGGTAAAAGCCCTATGAGTGTCAGACAGGTTTTTGTAGGATAAGTAATTCTCAATGGGATATTTGGTACAATTTCGGGTTCCTTTCCTATAAGCTATGGGAACATCAAGGTTAGAGCCATTGGTTATATTATTTTCAGGAGGAGAAGTGGAAGGAAGAGTTACAGATAAAGTACCTGGATTATCAGGATCAGTTGTCGGAGTGTCAGATTGATCATGCGTCGGATTAGCCATCTTGCCTATGTTCTTTTGACTTAGCTTTCTCCTAGTATAAACTTGAAGTGCAGGTTGATTATTCTGTAGTGTTTCTCCCCCTGAGGTGGAACCTTCCATATTGGGCATTGTAACAACCTCAGAGTGTATGATATTTGGAAGAGGTGAGGTATCCCAAAAATTTCCTTCAAATGTAGATGTCTCCCCCTGAAGGGAATGAGGTTTAAAAAAGGATTGGTGTTCTACAAATGACACATCCATACTTTCAAAAAATCTCTTTGTTACAGGATCATAACATCTATAGGCCTTTTTATGGGAGGTATAGCCTAAGAATATGCATTTGGTAGCCCGAGGATCTAGTTTGGACTGTGAAGGGTTGGACACATAAACAAAGGCAATACATCCAAAAACCTTGATTGGTAGATCTGAGAAAATTCGAATTGTAGGAAAGGTGGTTCTTAGGTATTCTAGAGGAGTTTGAAAACCTAAAACCTTAGTAGGCATTTGATTTATGAGGTAAGTAGCGGTAAGAATCGCGTCACCCCAAAAATACTGATGGACATTCATAGAGAACATAATGGCCCTAGAAACCTCCAATAAATGTCTATTCTTTCGTTCTGCAATGCCATTTTGTTGAGGAGTATTTCTACAGGTTGATTGGTGATAGACTCCTTTGGTGTGTAAGAACTCAGTTAGATAGGTATTGAAATATTCAGTGCCATTGTCGGAATGTAAGATACTGATTTTGGTTTTAAATTGGGTTTCAATCATGTTATAGAAACGGATAAATACCTCCTTAACATCAGACTTGTGAGTTAAAAGATACACCCAAGTTACACGGGTGTGATCATCGATAAAGGTAACGAACCACCGTTTCCCACTTTGAGTTACTACCTTAGATGGACCCCAGACATCGCTATGAATTAAATAAAAAGGTGCAGAAGCCTTATAACTTTGAGGTAAATAAGAAGTGCGATGAGTTTTTTTGCAAAGGCACAATGTTCGCAATGAAAGGTAGAACAATCAATTCCTTTAAAGAGTTCTGGAAACAAATACTTTAAATAGAAAAAACTGGGATGTCCTAATCTATAATGCCAAAGCATCAAAGTTTCCCTAACAGACAGAGAACTAACACTACTTAAACCCTGAACCTTTTATGACTAGTTGAAGCTTCCTCAAAATAGTAAAGGCCATTAAGCATCCTAGCACGTCCCAATCGCCTTCCCGACTCTGCTCTCGAAAGACACAATGTGAGTCATAGAAAATAACACGACATACTAGAATCTCTAGAAATCTTGCTAATCAAAAGCAAATTGCAAGCTAATTTGGGAACATGAAGGACAGATTGTAAGGTAAGGTGTGGAGATAACTTAATAGTTCCTTTTCCGAAATAGAATTGAAACTACCATCCGCTATTCTAATTTGTTCATTACAATATAATGGAGAGTATGACTCAAGAGTTTTGAGGAACTAGTCATATGGTCGGAAGCTCGGAATCTATAATCCACGGTCAAGTAAGACAAGAGAAGGCATGAGGACAATTACTGCTTGTGCCAAGGAAACACTAGGATTACCATAAGTCGTAGTGGTCTTGAGCAAATTTCTCAGGATTTGATCAATTTGCTCTTTATTGAATGGAGTTGATTCAAAGACTATTGGCACCGTGTCGGTGGACGAATACTCTTTTCACCTTGTCTATTACTTTTATGATTGACAGTGTTTTCCATGGATCTTCCAACATGTCTCCCGAGTATGTCTCGGTTTATTGCGTTGATCACACCACACACGAGGCTTATTTTTCGATCGATCGATGCCTTGTTTGCAGTGGCTTCAACAACTAACGCAGAGCTTTCTTCTGTATCAACTGGTTTTTTACCCATCATCACATGTTGCCGACTTTCTTCCCTGCGTACTTCAGAAAACACTTCGTTGATATTAGGAAGGTTAGCTTTACCTATTATTCTGCCTCGAACTTCATCAAACTCAACATTAAGTCCAACCAAGAATTTGTAAATTCGACCATTCTCAACAATTTTCTTATAGTGCTTTTGATCTTCAGTGGACTTCCATTCATATTTATCAAACAAATCAAGGTCCTGCCAAATTTGCTTCAGTAAGTGAAAGTACTGAGTAACGGAATTACTCCCTTGTTTTATGTCACTTAGTTTGAGATTTAGTTCAAACACTTGTGACTGATTTTCTAAGTTGCAATACATCTCTGTGACACTATCCCATAATTCCTTAGTCAGAGTAACACATATAGTTGCTACTAATGTCTTCCACCATGGAATTTACTAGCCAGTCATCATCACATGGAGTTTTCAAAGATCCCATGTAGCAAAAGATGAATCATCTTTGGAAGGTGCTACCTTGTCTCCATGAAGGTACCCAATCTTTCCTTGTCCACGAATATACATTCAACACTTGTGACCACCGAAGAAAATTGTCACCATTAAGTCGAATGGTTGTGATTTGGATAGTAGGGCTATGGGTTGGAATTCTAGCAACCGATATCTTGTCTTTAGACATTATTCTTCACAAAAAACAAGATTTTAAGGCTAGATAACTAAAAAAACAGCAGCTTTAAATATAGTAAATCGCAGCAGAAGAAAAAAAACGATGAGTTGAAAAACCCAATCGGTTGGCCAAAAACTTGAAAAATAACCCAAACTTGAGAAACAAGCAAAGAAGCAGGTTTCCTGAGTCGCGACAGTTGAATGGACAGCAGCGCGCGAAGTTCTCCCCGGAAAAAAAGTCACCGATGAATGTAAATCGAGACACCGATGGACAAGCAGTAGCGCGAGTTAAAAAAACGCTTAGGAATGGGTTTTTTTTCAACGGACAGCAGCGAAACAACTGGGTTCTCGCGGTCGCGAGTTCATCACACGGATAAGAGCGGACCGATGTTCGCTTGCGGCGATGAGGTAGACAGTGCGGCGGTATTTGAATTGACAACAGTCATTATAGGGTTTTGAAAAAATATTTTTATTTCTCTTTTTCTTTGTTTGGCTCTGATACCATGTACAAAATATAATGAGAGGAATATTTTTCTATATTATTCTTTGATAATAGGTGTTTCTTAAATAGAGAAACTCTTACTTTACAAATAAGGAAACAAATAATACATTAGGATAATATCCTCTACAAATCAATAATATTATAAATACAAGATACTAATTCAATAAATATGGAAACAAATAATTTGAGAATAATCATCAAATAACCAACAGTTTGTTTACGCTGTGCCTTTCATTTCTCATTTTGAAATCTTCTGACAAAATATACTGTCTCATTTGAACAAGTGTGCTTTCTTTTTTATTCTTCTGAGTATTATATTGACTGGTCAAAGTCTGCTCTGATAAGGTTTCTTTTGTACTAATAAATTAAAAACATGTAATCTTCATTGCCAATCTCTAGGACCCATCCTTCTCATAAGAAAATCTATTGTTACACACTTCTGAATATGATCATTAATTAAATTACACATAGAGTCCTCACTTCGACAACGAAGGAGGAGATGTGGCTAAGCCTCCAAAATCCTTAACCCCCTCGGTGGTTGACTACTAAGCTGATGAAGCACTCTGCACCAAGTACTTCGTGAAACTGAGCAATGATATGAAATGTAAACTGCTTAGTTTATCTCAAATATGTAAAAGAAAAGTTCTCCATTCTCACAGTGTTCGGCAGAGCATTTGCTTATTTTAAGAATCAGTCCATGTATCTTATCCAAAAAGAATCAGTCCATGTAAACTTACAATTTCTCTCGTTTGGATATAGACTATCCAATGTTCTTTGTTTTTCTTCATCGTTCTATATGTTTATAGACCATTTAGAATCTTACCCTTTTGTGTGTTTACAATTTATTTGGGTTAGTGTCGGTTGCCTAGTATCTAGATGTGTATTTCAGCAAGCTTTCGTTGATTGTTAGTGTAAGATTAAGACAGTCAATGCCAATTCTATTAAAACAACTTACAGACAGCTGGCTGCTTGAAGTGCATATTTGTTGGATTACTCTACCTCCTCTTTATGAATTTATTTTATTTTTTTAGTTAAAAAATTGTGGGGGAGAAACGAACCCATCCATGACTGCTTGATCATAAGTGTTGAATTGTGTTAAACCACCAATCAACTCAAAAGTTTAAGCTAGTGGATTGAGGTAAATTTAATTATATCAGGCTTATCAGCCAACACCCCCACTCACTTGTGGGCTTAGAAATTTGAGAAATGCCCTACAAGTGGAATTCAATTTTAAATGGGAAGGAAATGATTTAGCAGGGACTCGTACTTTGGACCTCTTGTTCTGATACCGTGTTAAATTATGTTAAACCACCAACAACCCAAAAGTTTAAGCTAGTGGGTTGGGGTAAATTTAATTATATCAACCAACAAGAAGCACACTTTATGGCAGTTGAGTTATGCTCACTTGAATATAGTGTACTGTTAACTTCTTTTTCATTTTTATGTTTAAGAAAATAGTTTCATTCACACTAAAAGAAGAGTGCAAAAATAGGCTAAGAAGAACCCTTTCAAGTTTCCACCAGCTGAAGCAGCCATCCAAAATAATAATAATAATATTTTTATTAAAAAAAAAACTCTTGAAATGATTCATCATCCGGAGACTTACAAAAATGATTCTTCCAAAAGTACCCTGTGAAGTGTAAGGAAGTAGTGGGAAAAGAGTAGCTGTTGGAGGCAAAAATAGAGAGTCGAGAGTTTTTGTGTGCCGGAGAGGGAGATGATAACCATTGCATATTTTCATAGGGTAGCCAATGGCGGCCACAACACGAACTTGATTATCTCTTTGGAAAATTCATTAGGGGAGAAGTTGTGAGATGAGAAGTAGATTGAGGATGAGATCTCTTCCTTTTTCTCATCTTAATGCTCCTTCCGTTTGTGCTAGTATGTTTTTGATGGAGTGGATTGGAGTGCTATTTTAGAAGAAAATTATAAAGGCTTGGTGAAGCCTTTCTTCCATGAAGAGATAAAGCCTTTCTTTAGCTCTAAGAAAGTAAAGTCTCGGGATCAGATGTGTTTTGGGATGTGGTGAAAGAGAATCATTGGAAAGTCTTTTGGGGGAAGTTGTGGATAACTTCCTTTTTCAAGAAGGATGGACCTAAGAAAGTAGGAGACTTTAGCTCAATTAGTCTATTGACTAGTATTTACTAGGTTATAGCCAAAGTTTAACCTAAGTGAAATTTAGAACAAGCTTTGATTGCTAATGGAGCCATAGAGGTGCCAATAAAAAGGAAGGTTTTATCTTTAAAATTGATTCTATGTTTATGTTGATTGAAATTTTCTTGAAAGTAATGGCTCTAAGAAAGAGTTTGTTTTCTAGTAAAGAGCTTAGATGTGGAGCTCTGTGCTGTGAGAAAAATATTCCTTTTTGGTAAATGGTAGAACAAGTTGGATTTGGGCTTCAAGAGGCCTTCGACTTGGATAACTTCTTTTTCTCTTTCTCTTCATTTTGGTGGTGGACATCTTAAGTAGTATTATTTCTAGGGTTGTTGGTGTAAGAACCCGACCCAAAATGGTCCTAAACCCGGTTCTTACTAGCATGCTTACAATTTAAAACTTTTTAAAACATTATGGAAACAACTAAAAGATAAAACTCATTCAAACTTCATAATAGAAACAACCATTTCATAAACGTCCTTAAAACTATCCTGGCTAGTATTTCAAACAAAACAGTTTAACAAGTCTCAACAGTAAACAAAGTTCCCAGCATGCTACTACATAATAAAAGACTCCAAATGATAAAGACACAGAGTACGCCGGCAGCTCCCATGATCACACAGCTCCCTCCACTAGCCATCCCGGTGCTGTACCAAGTTACCTGAAAGATAAGTAAGGGTGAGTATAAACATACTCAGTAAGAATCCCCAACCGGGGTACAATACGATACAGCCATCATCTAGCATCCTAGTATACATGCAATCAGTTACCAGCACAGAAACTTTGCTCAACAAGCTAATCAAGTCAAGTCCGGGAACCTCGGAAGTTTCCTACCTCCGGCCTAATGATTGGTTCTCCTAACCAATCCCAAAGACACCCTCGAGGGTCTTTCTCCCTCGGCCAAATGATCAACTCAAAAGTTGATCCCAAATAGATGTCAGACACCCTGGAGGGTCTTTCTCCCTCGGCCCAATGACCAACTCAAAAGCTGATCCCGAATAGGTGTCCTCGGGGGCCTCTTACCCCCGGCCAAGCTAAACCCTAGGACAACGGGAGTGTACCCGAGGTTTTGCTCTAAACAAGAATAAGAATGGTGTCACTGATCTACAGTAGTGCAGAGCCCTCGACACTCAGCTGCAGCAGCCTGTACCACCAACCTGAAGCTAAGAATTGTTTTCGGGCAGGTTTACACCCGTGACGGGTTCTGCTCTAGCAGGTTACAAACTAGGCTTGTACCGATGCGGGAGCTAATCTGCACCGGCTGCTGGGGGCGGAGACAAAGTACGTTATGCCTCTCACTGATCCCGACCTGTGGGGACAAGATACGTTATGTCCACTCTTAGCCTCTGGAAGACAAGTCTAGCTAACTATCTGATGTCACATAATATACACCCCTAACAACTGAACATGCTTAACAAGAATACAAGTACAACCTAGCATGATACTACGAATGTAAACAGGGAACTCAGAACATGCTGGAAGGACAAACCTAGCATGGCATTAACATGTAGAAACAGGGCAAACATGCTAGCAGAGATAAATGAAGAAACAAATTCCTAACCACTACATGCTCATAACAAACAACATATATATAAAAGATGCAATCAAAACATATCGCAGGGTCCACACAGCCCTGGTAAGAGATCCTTACCTGGAACAAGCAGAAATACAAACAATTAAGTGCTCATTGAGCTGCAGTGTCTCACAACCTAAAAGCATAAACATACACATTCAATCTAACTAGCTACACTTAACTAAACACTAATTCTAGAAGTAAGGGAACCAAGAGATTACCCCTACTTGCCCTAGTGCTCTTTGCCAAGCACTCAAGATGGAACCCTAGAAGCTCTCGGCTACACTTGCAACAAGGTGTCTCGGCTAGGGCATCAACAAACAACAATCACAAATTAGTTCTCTTGTCCATGAAACAAACAACACACACACACAATTCATCATTAAGCTCTCGCCCAAGCAACTTCAATGGGGCTCTCGGCCAAACCAACACACAAGCTAGGCAAAACATCAACTTACCAACTTACCCAAGAAGATTCGGCAAGGGTTCCCCAAAGAACAAGGTGGTCTCGGCCAAGGAAGGTGCACAACAAGGGTTGGCTCGGCCAGGGCTTGGATCTTGCACAAGGATGAAGCACAAAGTTAGATCTACACCAACCATCAACCAAACACAACATAAACACCATGGATCTTACCTTGACGCTCTCGGCAATGGAGGGTGGAGAAGGAAGATGAGTTTGGATTTCCAACAAACCAAAGAAGCAAGCACAATTTCCTTCTACCCCAACAAGCCTCTCGGATCTACAAGAAGAGAAGAAGAAAACCACAAATCCCTTAGGTGAAGCTTGGATCGGCCAAGGCATGGGGAAGAGAAAAGGGAATGGATTTGAAAAAGCTTACCTTGGAACAACAATGGAGAAGGAGAGCAATTTGATCTAAGGAGAAGCTTGGAAGCTAGGGCAATGGAGCTTGGAGATTGGGGCTATGGAGATTTCGGCCAAGGAGAGGGAGAGAGCCAAGGAGGAAGGGGAAGGGAAAGAGATGAAACCCTACTATTTTTCCTTATTTTTAAATCATAAAATGCCTCCAAAAATCCCACCTTCAAATCCCACCAAGAGCACCTTTTTAACTCTATTTTAATTTCCTCTACACAAGGCTCAAACGCACTCCCAAGCCACCATGGTTCGAATCCTAGCTCCAACACTTTTATTTTCATTTTTCTTCTTTTAACCGGGAGGGCTCCAAACTTACCATAAATGGAACTCTTGACCTGAAACTTGAAACCGAAGAATAACCTTAAGTCCACCAACTCATAAACATTCTAGAAGCTCTGTCTTACTGCAACACTATCTCGGGAAGGCAAAATGACCAAAATACCCCTGGAGGACAAAATAACCAAAATGCCCCTGGAAGCACAAAAAGCCCTAACAACCCAACCAACTCACTGGAGGAACAACTGAATAAACCTGGAGAACCGGAAGGAAATCTTGGGCTGTTACATTTGGAAATATGACAGTTGAAGGTTTCTCAATTGGGAAGGGGAATTTCCCACTTTCTCACTTTCAATTCATAGATGACTCCCTTTTTTTTGTTCGGGTTCGAGTTTGGGTTCAGGTTCTAGGAGGTGTCAAGTAGGCTAATTAATTGTCATGCATTCAGTGTTGAGTGACATTCCAACCTACATTCCACCCTTTGTTTACAAAAGTTTTGAAGCTCTTGATAGATTTCCTTGGGAAAGAAGCTGAGGAGGGTAAGAGTGCTTATTTGATTAATTGGGAGGTGGTTTCTAAAGAGTTGAACCAATCGAGGTGGGTAACATGAAAACTCATGATAGGGCCTTATCAGCTAAATCGTTATGGCATCCTCTTGAATTGAACTCTCTTTTTCATAAGGTTAGCGAGTATGTATGATTCTTTTCTCTTCAAGTGGGTTGTTTGTGTGGGGTGAGGCACGTCTAGGAATCCCTAGAAAAACATCTAAAGGTGCTTCTCCATTTTTGAGGTTCTTGTTTTCGGAAGAGACTTGGTTGGGAAATAGTTCTTTGTGTATGAGTTTTCCTCGATTGCTTTCCAGCATGAAATTGTATGGTATCCTATACCTTACCAATTCTAGAAATTTATAGAATAACACCGAGAAATAGAAATAATGCCAGAAACTTCACTATATTTGATAGAATAAACTCATGGGTCCAGAATATAGCTCAATACAGTAATAGTAGAAATAAAAAACAAGATAATAAAGGATAGCGAAAAGCTAACCGGTTACGTTCGAGAGCACCCCGACCTCTCCTCCAAGGCCTATGACTTAGCCTCCAAAATAGGACCTTCTTCTCTCAACCTTTCCCATATTAAAACCTCAAAGACTCCCACACCAAAACTCACAAAATCCCATGAAGTGATTTCTCAATTTTCCTTTTCTAGCCGATCACATGGAATTTAGTTCCTTAGAATATATACCGTCCGCATCGAGATACACCTTGTCCTCAAGGTGGAATTTAGTGTTAGCGTGATTGTTGTTGGTTGTTTCAGTTCACACGCCATCCCTTGTTGGTTGGATTTGGCCTTGAACCCTTTCAACACCTTGTCCGATGAATATCTAGTCTTGAGCCTCTACTGTTTCTTCCTCATCTTTCGCCTTTTTGAACAAATCATCAAAGCAAGCCTTCTCACTCTGCCCAAAGGGTGACCTTTTTGTCTCGATTTCTATAGTGGTGACCCACGTTGAATAACTCACCACGTTTAAAACATAGGCCTTCCAATCTCATTACTCGATACTTGTTGAACTTATTTGCCTCCAAGAATGTTGCAAGGACCTCAGTTCCATGTAGTGTGCCAGAAAGGGCAAATGGGGAAATTACTTAATGAGGTTTTATGAGTTTTGGTGTGGGAGTCTAATACGATCCTGAGGCCTCTGAAAGTGTACTCGAGGCAAAGCCAGAAGTGATGGAATAATTTATTACTTATTAGTATTTAATTATTAGTTTTTATTTTAATTATAGTTGGCTATTTATTATTATTAGGCCTTATTATTAATTAGAGTTTCTTTTAGGATTAGGAAATAGGATAAGTTAGATCATTATTTGCATTCAATTATTTTGTGGTCATTTGAACTCTTTGGCTCTAAGGGAGATTCTCTCTAGAGACTTATTTCAATAAAAGTTGGTAGATTTTATCAATTTTGGTATCAAAGCTGTTTGTCGATCTGGGAATGGTTGCTACGAGGATGGAATCAAGAATGGAGGAACTTGAAGACACCACCGTCGAATTATTGAAGAAACAACAAGAATTTGAAACAAAGTTAGATGCGATCGAGAGACAAATGGAATGAAGGTTCGAGCAATTGCATAATGACATGCAGAGAATCTAGGTTAAACCGGAGGGGTGTTGGGATGTTCGAGGAGAGGAGGGTGCGCTCTGGCTATGGCAGGCCGTTAGCGCATGATGGTTGGAACGATCGGGGTTGGGAAGGCCACAGTCAGGATGGGGACCGTGATTATTGGAGGGGCTAGAAGGTTAGATTTGCGCAGGGAGGACCGAAACCTGCAGGTCGAGAGGGGGCCATTTTTTATTGAAGGCTGCGAAGTTAGAGATACTGGTTCTCGGTTGTCGGATTTTGATCAGTTGTTCGTCGTAGAAACCGATGCGTCCATAATCGGTATCGACGCTATTTTGATGGAACAGGGGCAATCGATAGCCTATTTTAGTCGGGCCTTGCCAATAACTCACTGTGTGAAGCCTGTGTACAAACGTGAGTTGATGGCCATAGTTTTTGTAGTTCAACGATGGCGAGCTTATTTGTTGGGGCATCATTTTGTTGTGCGCACTGATCAGAAAAGTTTTAAATTCTTGCTTGAACAACGCGTCGTGGACGGTGATTACCTACGGTGGATTGCCAAACTGTTAGGATATGATTTCCGTATTGAATATAAGAAAAGGATGGAGAATAAGGAGGCTGAGGCTCTTTCTCGATTACCAATAGCATGTGAATTAGTCATTCTGAGTTGTGTGGCGGGAGTGAATAGAGAAGTATTCACCCAACAGGTAAAAGATAATGACAAGTTGATGGCTATTTATACGGCTTTAACAGCTGGTGAGACTGGTCCGTCTCATTATTCAGTGGTGGGAGGTGTGCTACTATATCAGGGGCATCTAGTCCTTCCTCCTACATCCCCGACAATACTTTTATTATAGCTTGAGTCAATGTTTTAAAAGGCTTGAGGCGGCCTCGAGGCGTTTTCTCCTTGAGAGGCGAGGCGTAAGCCTCGAGGCGGTACAAGGCAAGGCGTAAGCCTCATTTTAGATTAAAAGAAAACATGTATAAATCATAAAACATAAACCCTTTTGTATTCATAACTATGTAATACTCCTTAAAACTACACAAAATACTTAAAATAGAAACATTATAAAATAAATCTCAATAGTCCGGAACTATTGATTTACGTAATTGGAAGTAACCAATTAGGTTTACGACGAAATTATCTAGAGATCATCAAAATTTTCATCAACACTATCACTAATAAGATCGTCCATTGAATCATCATCATATCTAATATTTTCATTTTCGCTGTTGTCACTCTCTATATCCACCCATTCTTCTTCATCCAATGTCATTGGCATTTTCTCTTTGTCTGTTTACAAAATAAATTTTAAAAATAGAAGTTAGAAGAGAACTTTGTTATTTTAGTAAACTCGGTAAAACTTCAATTTAAACCTTTCAGTAAGCCACATACCTATGCTTCTAACATTACTACTCCTTCGTTGAGTACTACTTCCTTCTCCAAACTCGCCAACATAAATGTTTGAATCATCATCGTTTTCAACATCTAAATGAACTTGATCTTCACTATTGTTATTAACAATCCACTCATCATCGGATGGCACATCATCCACTACTAATGGATCTTCTCCTTCTTTTAGACCCTTTCGCTTCAAGTGTCTATCCTTTAATCGCTTATTGTACATGATATAAACTATGTTGTTTAGCTTAGATGTGCTAAAGTGATTCCTTTTCTTTGTATGTAACTATTATCCATGAACATAATATTTATCTGATACAATCCGACCCTGGGAGTTTTGGGAATATTAGGATTATTTAGTATTTTATTATTAATTAATTAGTCCTTATTTGTACTTGCCATAAATGGAATTGTCATTTATGGAAAGAAGTCATTTATGGAATAGGAGTCTTTTACCTTAAATAGAATATCTCTAGGTGTCCTATAAATTGGAGTTATTAGGTCATCGTTAAGACATGAGAAATCAACGGTCATTTGTTAGTTTGTAACCTTTTGGCTCTACAGGAGATTCTCTCTAGAGATTTATTATAAAGTTGGTAGATTCTATCAATTGTGGTATCAGAGCCGTTCACCGATCCGAGAATGGTTACTACAAAGATGGAGTCAAGAATGCAAGAATGCGAAGAGGTTTCGGCCGAGATAAAGAAGCAACAACAGGAAATCATGGCGAAGTTAGAAAACATGGAAGATCGGCTGGGGCAAAAGATCGAGGAAAGGATAAAATCCATGGTGGGCGAACTTCAATCCATGATCGAGCAAACCGTGAAGCAACCAATCTCCGAAACGGGCAATACGGACAAAGGGAAGAGAGCGATGAGCGAAATTGAAGACAGCAGCGGCGGCACGGTCGGAGACTTCGCCACGGCGAAGGAGGCATGATGCGGCGGCGAACAAGGGCTGGTGCGAGCGAGATTCGCTGATGAGAGGCGAGTGCATGGCGAACCAGGATGCGGCAGCGAACAAGGGCTAATGTGAGCGAGATTTGCTAATGAGACGCGAGTACATGGTGAACCAAGATTTGCTAGACGCGAGTTAGGTCAAGCCGTCGCGGCGGAGCGGGTTGGGCCGGAGCGAATGGCGAACAAAGAAGTGCAGGTTACGCCAGGGCGGAATATGAGCGAGGAAGCATAAGAAGAGTTGGTTTCGCCAATGCGAGGCTCGAGGAAGCAGGCGGGGGGGTTCGCGGTAGCGCAACTTGACGGCAAAGGATTCCTAGGCAAAGACGTTTCCCAAGGTGACAGTACGGGGGCGAAAAGAGGTGGTTTCGCTAGTGGGGGGCGTGAGGACGCGAGCGATGGATTCGCGGAGGCGCAACGCGTTGGCGGAGGATTCCTGGGCGGAGGCGTTGCACATGGCGACGGCGCAGGGGCGAGGAGAGGTAGTTTTGGCACGGCGGAAGCGGGATTTCGCGGAAGCAACGACATTGGCAGTACGTGGGCGAGATTTTGCAGAGGTGGCACGAGCGTCACTGGAGCGGGGTTCCGCGAAGGAGAAGCGAACGCGACAGTGCGCGGAGGTGGAACTTGCAGCAGTGGCTGGTGCGGCATGGGCACGGGGGTGAGTCGGACGGTCTCGTCTGGACCGGGTCGATTTGGGTTGGATCGGGTAGACCGTTGGACTGAGCCATTTGAGATAAGAATTAGGGGAGACCCTAGATTTGACGGTTGGAAAGATTGGAGCCGAAATTGGGGTGACGATTTACCAGGCCCGGAGTTTGATCGACGGGGAGACCCTAGGGTTGATAGGAGGGGAAATGGGGTTCTGGAGGAAAGGAGGGTGCACATTGGCTATGACAGGCCGTTCGCGCATGACGGTTGGAACTTGGAACGATTGTGGTTGGGGTGACACTGTCCGAAATAAGGGACGAGATTTCAAGTGGGGAGGAGAAGAAAGATTTGAGAGGGGAGGTTAGAGAGCATGAGGAAAGGAGGGACCGAGATACGACAGGAGATTTAGAAAACTGGAGATCCGGTTTTCAAGGGTCTTGCTGATGAGGATCCGTTGGGATGGCTGAGCCCGGTCAAGCGTTATTTCCTGGTAAACACGCTAACTGAATATGAAGGGGTTGAGGCAACAGGGTTATGCTTAGAAGGGGAGGCCTTGGAGTGGCTTTAGTATGAGGAGGACCGTGCTCCCTTTCGTTCCTGGAATGAATTCAAAGAGGGGTTGTTGGCGCGTTTCCAACCGGCGGCTCAGGCAAATAAGTATGCCAACTTCATGAATTTGAAGCAAATAGGAACAATGAAGGAATACCGCAGACGCTTTGAGCGCTTTGCTAAGGGAATGCGCGATATCAACGCGAGTGCATTAGAAGGAAAGTGGGAAAGTGGACTGAAAGAGGAGATACAGAGCGCGATGTGTAAACTGCGACCAGTGGGCATCGAAGAGAAAATGTTTATGACCCAAGTGATTGAGGATGATTTTGCTTTTCAGGCTGCCAAAAACGAAGGAAGTACTTCTGCAACGGTCAAGGCTAAAGCAGGAACGAATGTGTCGGTGACTGGAAGTACAGAGACGTCTTCCTACAAGACTACAACCGTTCACCCAGCGTCTTGTAAAAAACTATCTGAAGCCGAATTTCGAGTGAGGAAGGACAAGGGGTTATGCTTCTGCTGTGATGAACGATTTGTCCCAGGGCATCGTTGCAAGACGACAGAGCTCCAAAACTTGGATGTGTGGATTGTCCCGGATGCGCACGATTATGAGAGAGCTGGTGTGACAGACATTTCGCCAGAAAACGGAACTGTAGAAGACGGCGTCGGAGATGGAACACCTTGAGGACAAGGTGGCTCTCGGGAGTATTGATACAATCCGACCTTGGGAGTTTTGGGAATATTAGGATTATTTAGTATTTTATTATTATTTAATTAGTTTTTATTTGTACTTGCCATAAATGGAATTGTCATTTATGGAAAGAAGTCTTTTATGGAATAAGAGTCTTTTACCTTAAATAGAATATCTCTAGGTGTCCTATAAATAGGAGTTATTAGGTCATTGTTAAGACATGAGAAATCAATGGTCATTTGTTCGTTTGTAACCTTTTGGTTCTACGGGAGATTCTCTCTAAAGATTTATTATAAAGTTTGGTAGATTCTATCATTATCACTGAAGGTTAAAATCTTAGTTCTTTGCAAGCTAGGAATTATAATTGGAAACTTTAACTCACTTGATTAAATGTACTCCAATTACGTTCACACCCAATGCTGAACAAGTAAGACTTAGTATCTTGATTGCAAATTTTGCAAGTTTTGGTGTTCCATCACCAAATTGAGTCCACCAATCAACTACATGGTCACACATCAATCTAAGGTAGGAAAACTAAAGAAATAAAGATAAAATTATATTATCTTTATGATGCTTACCTGGAGATCGCTTTTTGCATGACGAAATAGCTTGTTGGAATCCAAAAAAGCCTTCTCTTTTTCGAAATAAATCTATTTGAAGATCAACTTTTGTCCTCTCGTTTTCATCCGCTATCAATTTTTCCATACATGTATATAGCCCTAATTTGATCTCTGGATGATTAGAGAAATTATCATCATATTGAAAATGTGGGTTCAAAAAATATGCTGCAACATGCAAATGTCTATGTAGTTGAAACTCCCATTTTTCATCAATGATGTTCCAAATCTCCTTATAGTTGGCTTCTTCTCCCCCAAGGTTCTTAGCAATTTCCTCTTTGGCTGAATCCATGACACCATATATAAATCCCATAGTTGGCATATTTTCAGAATCGTTGCATCTCAAAACACCCGCCAAAGGTTTTGTGGTCTTAATTGCATAGACGACAACAGGCCAAAAAACTTTTTCACTTAAAACTATTTTCCTAACTTCCTTTCCTTCAGGTTTTTTTGCCCAAACACTGTTTTGCCACTTTTTTGAAGTAAACATTGCTTGTAGTGGTTGTTTAGATTGATAAATACTTTGCAATGTTAGGTAAGCGGTAGCAAATATAGTAGCGGCTGGACGAACAATCTCTCTATTTGTAAAAGACCTCATTAATGCCAAAACCCATCCATGATTGTAGATGAAGTTACTAACCTTTTTTGCCTTGATCAATGCATTCTTATGCTGAGGCAATTCACCAAGCTTTTCAAGCATCAGATCAAGACAATGGGTTGCACATGGTGTCCAATACAAATGCTTCCTCTGTTCTATTAATTTCGTTCCAGCCAATTTGTAGTTAGATGCGTTGTCTGTCACAACTTGAACCACAAGCTCCTCTCCAATTTCTCCATTACATCATCAAGAAGTTGAAACATTAAATTTGCATCCTTTATTGCATCTGATGCGTCGATAGATTTCAAAAAAACTGTTCCACGTGGCAAGTTCACAAGAAAGTTAATTAAACTTCTTCCCTTCATATCCTTCCAACCATCAGATAAGATGGACACTCCAGTTTGCGCCCATGTCTTGCGTATATCATTGACAATGTTTTTTGTAGTTGTCATCTCTTCTCTCAAAATCCACGAACTTAGTTCATGCATGGTTGGTGGTTTCAAACCTCGACCATATAAACCAATGGATCGACACATGTTCACAAAAGGACTTCTAGCCACATTCAATGCAATACCATTTTCAAAGAAGAACCTCCCAATATCCATACAAACAACAAACAACATTACGCGCTTCTTTCGCACTTAAAGGATTTACTTCAGGTTGAATCTTGTTAACACCACTTACATCACTAGCATCGGCCACTATAAATCGATCCATAGGTCCTCGAATTCCACTTGTAAAGATATTATTACTTGAATCTCCACCTTGATAGCATGCTCCATTGTTAGTCATATCTTCAAATTACTTCTGTTTAGAGATCTTTGACGTTTCTTGTTTTCTGAGGTAGTCTTGCATCCCTTCTTTAACTTCATCTGGTACTTTATCACATGCTACAACATTTTTATGTGTTGCACCAAGATGATCTTTCATTCTCTTAACGCCCCCTTTGATAACTTTGTTACAAAAGTTACATTTTATTTAAGTGTATCCTTTTCCAATTCTCCCTTCTTGCACTTCAACACCATATTTCCAGGCAGGATCTTTCCTTGCACCTTTATTTGTTTTGATAGTATTTCCAACAATCTCTATGAAAATGAAAATGAAATAATAAAAAGTTAAAACCGCTCAATATTTGTTTTAGAAACTAGAAAGATTTAGAAAGAAAAGAAAAACCAATGATTTTATTCAAATGAAATATTCAACAGTAGGTAGCTTTAAAAAAAACAAAGTAATGACTTCTATGTAAATATAAAAAATCATTCATAACAAAAAATATAGAAGATAAATGAATAAATGGTTTTAAAAAAATAATAAAAGAAAAGAATTTAATGAAAATATCCACGGTTAAAAAAAGTCTATTAAAAATATAGCAAAAAAATTAAAACAAATAAAATCATTGGAACCTCTATCTTATCAAATAAAATAAAATAAGTTTAAAAAGAGGAAATTGAAAAATGATTAATAAATCCAAACTCACCTTAAAAGAGTTGAAAGTGTGTAATGAAAATGATTAAGAAAACCCAAAACCCACCTTCCAAAAGTTGAAATGGTAAAAAAAACCTGAAAAATGATTTAAAAAAAGAAAAGAAAAAAAAAGTCTAACGGAGAAAAGGAAAATTTAAAAATATGAGTTTAGAAAAAAAAATAGAAAGATGAATGGTGAAAGAAATTATAAAAAATAGGAAGATGAACAGTGAAAAAAAAACCAAAAAGCAAAGCCAATCTTGCCAAAGAAAATTTAAAAAAGAAGAGTTTAGAAAAAAAAGAAAAAGAAAAGATGAACAGTAAAATAAATATAATAAAAAACAACACACTTTGCAAGTTGGGTTGGCAAAGAAAAAGAGATAAATATGCTTGTCTTTTTTGTCTTCTGTTGCTGTCGAAGGAAGCTTCAAGATGAGGGGAATGTTGGAGTTGGAGAAGAATCTTTTGTCTTTACCGTGAGACAATGTGGGGAATGATAAAAGTTGCTTTTAACAAAGACCTTTCATTTAGGTCAACCAGGGATAATTTTTAATTGGTTTGGGCCCACAGTAATGGCCCACTTGCTATAAATTTACAATTGAAGTTCAAATTTCCCGCCCACGTGCAAACAAAAAGAAATAGAGAAAGTAATTAAAGGCTTAAGCCTTTCGCCTCTTCATTTTGAGGCTTAAGGCGTACGCCTCTCTATCCTGAGGCGTCCGCCTCATTTTCTATTCTTGAGGCTTAAGCCTCGAGGCTATTTTTGGCCGCCTCGCCTCGACCGATTTTTGAAACACTGGCTTGAGTTGCATGGGGGGGCTATTGGAGGGCACTTTGGAGTCCTTAAGACGTATCAACGGCTAGCCAAAGAGGTGTATTGACCAAGAATGAAGTCTAGAGTTCGAACGTTCGTGGTAGAAAGTTCGGTGTGTTTGCAAGCAAAACATTTGTCTCTATCTCCAGCAGGGTTGTTGCAACCGTTATAGGTTCCAGAGAGAATTTGGGAAGACATTTCGATGGACTTTGTAGAAGGCCTTCTGCGATCTGAAGGTTACGATACTATCTTAGTGGTGGTCGACAGGTTGTCCAAGTATGCTCACTTTCTACCTCTTCGGCTCCCTTTTTTAGCTCTGACTGTTGCCCACATTGTTATTAAGGAGGTGCTTTGCTTACATGGGATACCGAGGAGCATTGTGTTGGATCGTGACAAGGTTTTCACTAGTATGTTATGGGAAAAACTGTTTAAGGCTTCGGGAACTAAACTGTGCCGCAACACTACCTATCACCCTCAGACCGAGGATCAAACTGAGGTAATTAACCGTTGTTTGGAGTCTTATTTGTGCTGTTTTGTGATGACACAATCCAAGACATGGAGCAAACTGTTTAAGGCTTGGAGTCTTATTTGTGTTGTTTTGTGATGACACAACCCAACCCAAGGTCTTTCCATTCGACGACGAGCATGTCACCCTTTGAAATTGTTTATGGTCGAACACTACCACCTATTTTGGGTTATGATTATGGAGCCAGTTCGTTGGTGGAGGTAGATTCGCTAACGAAGGACTGTGATTTGATGTGGGGAACAATGAAGTATTCTATTCTAGGGCACAGAAGTCAATGTTTGACCGAGCAAATGGTAAACGGCGAGACGTGCAGTTTGCTATTGATGATTTAGTTTATATTAAGTTTCGACCATACCGTCAGTCCTCATTGGAAAAATTCAAGCATCCAAAGTTAGCATCGAGATTCATTGGGCCTTATCGTGTCACATCACGAGTTGGATCGGTTGCATACCGGTTGGAACTACCCCAGAATGTGAAGATTCATCCAGTTTTTCATGTGTCCATACTACGAAAAGAAGTGGGGTCCTTAGTTTTGGTCCTACCAAGCCCGACCAAAGTAGGAGAAGATTTGTGTATGAATGTACATCCGAAGGCTGTTATGGGTATACGAGAGGATCCTCAAGATAGTGTTTCACGCCGGGTTTTGATACAGTGGGGGGGCTCAGCTCCAGGAGATGCCAACTTGGGAAAGCGCAACTGACTTAGAGCTACAGTTTTCGGATTTTCACCTTGAGGACAAGGTGGCCCTTTGGGAGTGGAAGTATTGATACGATCCCGAGGCCTCTGAAAGTGTATACGAGGCTAAGCAAGAAGTGATGGAATAATTTATTAATTATTAGTTGTTATTTTAATTATAGTTGGCTATTTATTATTATTAGGCCTTATTATTAATTAGGATTTCATTTAAGATTAGGAAATAGGATAAGTTAGGTCATTATTTGCATTCAATTATTTTGTTGTCATTTGAACTCTTTGGCTCTAAAGGAGATTATCTCTTGAGACTTATTTCAATAAAAGTTGGTAGATTCTATCAGAGTCTTTGTGGTATAAATAAGGGAAGGAAGGGTTGAGAGACGGAGGTCTTATTTTGGAGGCTAAGTCATAGGACTTGGAGGAGAGGTTCCGGTGCCCTCGAAAATCACCGTTTAGCTTGTCGTTATCCTTTATTATCTTGTCTTTTATTTCTACTACTATTGTATTGAGCTATGTTCTGGTCCATGAGTTTATTCTATAAAATATAGTGAAGTTTCTGGCATTATTTCTATTTCTCGGTGTTTTCTATTATTCTGTAAATTTCTTGAACTGGTAAGGTATAAGATACCTTACAAATTGGTACCAAAACACATTTGTCATGAGGAATGTGAGGAAGAACATGATAGAGGACTATGAAACATTTTTAGAGGGGGTGTAAAGAAATATGGAGAAGCTCAACAGAATCCTTGAAGAATTTAAGAAAAGCAATGAGAGGTTAAGGAAACTTTTGCTAAATGAGCTGATAGAATCTACCACAAAATATTATTACACTACGATAATCTCTCGAGAGGATCTCTCAAAGAGCCAAGTACAAAGACGACAACTGTTTGAATAGCTGATTAACAAAGACCTATCATCCCCTATTTATAACCCTAAACCCTAATTAAATAAAAGACTAATAATAGGCCCAAGCCCAATACAATTAAAATAGCAATTAACTAATAAATAATAAATACTAATACTAATATTCCCAAAACTCCAAGGTCCGGATAGTATCAATACTTTCCCCCCCAAGAGCCACCTTGTCCTCAAGGTGTTCCATCTCCGATGCCATCTTCTGCAGCTCCGTCTTCTGGCAAAAAGTCTGTCACATCAACATCCTCTCAATACCGAGCCCTAGGCCCAACCTTATCAATACCCGCCCCTTTAAAGCACCTTGTCCTCAAGGTGGGCATACATAAAAATAGAAAAAAAAAATAATAATATATATTTTTTTTTCAAAGCAGAGCAATGCGGCCGTGGCAAAGTGATGCTGCGTCGGTCGACTGAAACGGCAATGGCGTCGGTGGGCATCAATGGTGGAAATGATGGCGGTCTAAGAAGCATGGACACGGACACAAGATACGGATACGACACGACACGAATACGTAGACACGCCATTATTTAAAAATGCAGGATACGGATACGTCGAGGATACGTGATTTATTATTATTTTTTATA
The DNA here is from genome assembly GCA_036507275.1 of Sicyos edulis. NCBI lineage: Eukaryota > Viridiplantae > Streptophyta > Magnoliopsida > Cucurbitales > Cucurbitaceae > Sicyos > Sicyos edulis. The sequence goes on from CM071847.1 coordinate 9,150,655, forward strand.
ATATACTATTAAAAGATGAAATCCAAATATTTTAGTTAGTTATAAGCCTACCCATAATCATTTCTAAATATTTTAGGTTTTATCTCATTTTCCTTCCCTACATTCTATTTTCTCTCTTTCTTTCCTTTTTCCATTTTAGTCCATCTAAATTCGATAGACATCGTCATCGACGACCTCCACCAACACTTCCCGTTGTCATGTCATCCATCATTGGAAACAAATAAGTCTTAATTGAGGTGTTCGTGAAGTGTCCATGGTGTGTCCGTTAAGTGTCCGAAATTGAAAATAATAATAATAAAAGAGGACACAGAATTTTGAGTGTCGGACACGTGTCCGACGAGTGTCCGAAAGTATCGGTGTCGGACACGAGTACGACACAGATACTTTGTCAAAATAGAAGTGTCCGTGCTTCCTAGACGGCGGTGGTGGTGGCGACGGCGGTAGCGGTGGTGGCGGCAGAGGTGGCAGCGGCGATGGTGGTGGCAGAGGTGGTGACGGCGGCAGCGGTGGCGGCGGCGATGACGGCGGAGGTGGCGGCAACGATGTCGGAGGTGGCTGCGGCGGCGGCGGCGACAGTGGTCGTGGTGGCGGCGACGGTGTAAAAACCCTAGCTGCCACACCACCCTCCGAGGCCTCGATCATTAAACCCTTCCCTTTGTAAGCTCGGAATGACTCCATTAATAGTTCTAGCTTCCGGTTTATGCTCTCGAACTTCAAATCCTGCAAATCTATCTTTCTTCCCAATCGTTCCTCCATCAATTCCATCTTTGCGTTCGTCTCCTGTAACTTCCTCGCCAAGTCGGTCGTTCTTTCTTCACACTCAAGAATCCTTGTTTCCATCTTAGTTGTAACCATTCCCGGATCGGCAAACGGCTCTGATACCAAAATGATAGAATCTACCACAAAATATTATTAAACTATGATAATCTCTCGAGAGGATCTCTCAAAGAGCTAAGTACAAAGACGACAACTGTTTGAATAGTTGATTAACAAGGATGCTTGAGTGTGAAGAAAGACTAATAATACCCGCCCCTAATTAAATAAAAGACTAATAATAGGCCAAAGCTCAATACAATTAAAATAGCAATTAACTAATAAATAATAAATACTAATACTAATATTCCCAAAACTCCAAGGTCCGGATCGTATCATGAGCCAAGTAGAGGAGTTGCTAAGTCGATTGCCAAAAAGGATGTCAAAGAGGCAGCAATTATGATCGGATTAGACGTTGAAGAAAACGGGGTTGTTAAGACGACCTTACTTGAACATGATCTGTTCTATTGGTTGTACTACTGTGTCCTCGAGTTATAAGAAGAAAATGGGGTTGTTCGGTTGATTGAAGTTGATGAAAATGAAGCAATTCAGCCTTATGAGGGCCAGCAGATCAGTAATTGTAATAAGCAAGGAAAATCAAAAAGGAATTTGACCAAAAAGAAAAGAAGTAAATCTAGATTGTTCTTCAAAGCGAGAGTAGTATGGAGTCGGCCAATGTTACAACTTCGAGGACGATGTTGCTTTGAACCAGGTTAGAAGACAGTTTGGAGAATTCGGGCATGGACATGCTTATGGAGGAAAAACAAGTGTTGGAAATGGGGGCGAGAAGAGGAGAGATATAAAAGAAAAAAAATGCAGAAAGCTTTACTGCCGAGTTATATTTCGTGGGTAGAGGTTAATAAATTGGTGGTGACGAATTGTACGGACTGGAATGAAGGTTAGACATTGGAACAACAATGCTCGCTAGAGAAGAAAGTGAGTAAAAAACGGTGTCGTCACTTTGAAAAAGAGGAACGTCTGTTTCTCCACGATTGTGTGGCAAGTGGGAGAAGAGGTGAAGGGATTTTCTCATTTCCCTTTCTAGAACATTACTTGGACCTGAGGTCCTTACAGAAACGCTGCTTTGTTGCTGGGGTGTTAGCCTCTTTAGGATCTCACCCTTCCACCTCCCCTGGTTTCAAGTGTTCTTTATTCGATAGAGTAACATGATGTGATAACTCTTACTCATCTTGTGGGGAATTTCTGTTGTTAAGGGCATAGTAATATTTGCCACTGGATTCCCAATCTAACGTAGGGTTTGTCCTGTCATTCTTTTTATTGGTGTTTGGTGTCTTTTTTCACTTCTTTGGAAGTTTCATTTTTCTCTTATCTATTGAAGGTGAAATTTTGAAGGAAGGTAAAGTTTTTCACCTGGCAGATTTTGCATGGTTAATATACAACATGGTCACGAGATTGTTTCCTTCTTTGATGGGTCCAATGTGTTGATGAGGGCGGATGATGACTTTCGAGAACCTTTTTTGGGATTGCAAGTTGTTCTTTGAGGTTGGGAGGTTGTTCTCTAAAGCTTTTAAGTTGGTGTTGGTTTGTCCAAAGAGCTACAAAGTTATAATTAGGGAGCGGTTTACTTCCACCTCTTTTAAATTACAAAAATGTCTTTTTAAATTACAAAAGTGTCTTTTTGTTGAAAGCTGAGATTTGTGCTATCTTGTGGTTCATTTGGGAGAGGGCGAGAGAAACAATAAAATATAGGGGCAATTAGGTAAATGTCTAATTTTTGGAAAATAAAAACATCAAATGTCTAGTCTTTCTGCTCATTTAAATTTAGTTCTACATCTAATATTCTGGAATTTTATTATTAAATGAATGACATTTATACCCTTTCATATATTTTAATTTTAAATGTTTAATATTAATATAGATATCAAAATAACTAACTCCCTATAATTTGAATAATAACAAAATTGAATTATAGAAGATAAATTTAAATCAAAATCTTATGAATCAAAATATACGGAAAAAATAGGTTAAGATTTGAAATATGAAATTTTAAAATGATTTCTAAAAAACCAAACAAATCTGAAATTTAAAAATGTCCCTCTAAATCCCTTCCAACCATCTACATACGAATACATATTGTTGCAGAATAGGGGTCGAACAATTAATTGATATGAAAAAAACACATTTAAGAAATTGAATGCTTACCTGACATGCAACCATCTACTTTTATTTTTTAAAAAAAACCTACCATCTCTTTTTGCGTTTGAGATCGTTCAGATCCTTTTGATGAAACCCAAGGGACCAAATTGCTCTTCTTCCCTGCCGTGAGAACACTTGAATCCGTCCATCTTCTCCCCACCTACGACGAAGCACATCTACCAACATTCGGAGTGTCCCGAGTTTCTCTTCTTCTCCACCCTGCGAACTTCATCTTTCTCCTTCGGACGTGAATTCTCCCAGTAAGAAGAAACAAGGTAATGTGCATTGTCGTCTACAAAAAAAAAATCATTGTATTTGTATTAGTTATGGAATGAATTTTATTCGTTTAAATCATGCACTAGAATCCCAAAGAGACAAACTAAAAATCCATTGACATGTTTGAGTTCCGTCCTCTTCCACATCATAAAAGGCAAGCCATCTCCCCTCCAATAAGTACGTTCGACTACATCCACCTGCATGTTTGAGCTTCGTCCTCTCCCACACCATAAAAGGTGAGCTTGCTCGCCGGCATGTATGAGCGCCAACTATCTCTATTTTCAAACTGTGGCAGTCCAATTATCTCCATCTTCAAACTATTTTTGTCCAACTATCTCTATCTCCAAAATGTTGTGTCAAACTATCTCCATCCTCGAACTGTTGTAGTCCAACTATATCCATCTTCGAACTGTGGCAGTCTAACTATCTCCATCTTCAAATTGTTGTTGTCCAACTATCTTCATTGGAAATTTTGTAGTCGGGCTCTCTCCGTTATCAACTGTGGCAGCTCTTTTCATTATCAACGCTATCTCCATCTTCAAACTCTAGCAATTTGGCTCTCGTCTTCAAACTTTTGCACCCCAATTGATAAATTCATCGAGACTTCATCCTTTCTTGAGCTCGAAAATCTCAATCTCCACATTTTTATGCAGCTGCTAAAGTAAGAAGAACACAAAAGAAAACCAAGGAAAAACTTAGGATTTGAGTAGATACCTCTTTCATCTCAAACTTCCTTGAAAACACCCGCGAGCGATATAACATTCATTGCTTTGTTGCATGAATCCTTAATTACGATGTGGAATCGGTAGACGGTGATAATTTGATCGATAAAGCCTTAGATGATTGGGTTATGATGAAGATGAATAATGGAGAGAATGCATGAATCTATTGCAGTTTTTTTTCCATTTATTATCTCATATATGCTAACTTCCTTCAATATTTATCTATGTTTTGAAATAAAAAATAACAAATAAATTAATAACAATGTCGGGTGATTTTTTTTATAAACATAATAGAAATCTTCAATAAAACCAAATATGGGAAACACCCAATTCTCTTTGATTTGTATAAGTTATGAAATTGAAGTAGGTTTTGATTCAATCAATTATTTATATTTTTAATTTAGATAGGATTTATGTTTAACAGATTTGATTTTTAAAATAACTTAAATTAACATGAAAATCACAATAATAGAAAAGTGGTTGTGAGGGAGATTCTCCTGCCTATTAAAAAACTCTCTCTCTTCCAAGTAGACATAGATTTAAATACAAAAAATGAGTAGACATTAGATGGTTTAATTTTTGAAAGGTAGACTGTAACGGCCCGGAAATTTCATCCCGGTCTTCCCGGGAGGCCCAGGGGCATTTTGGTAATTTTGGTCGGGCCGACAGGGCCGGTTATGTAATTGTTAATTGCCGGAAAAAATTATGAGTCGATTTGAATGGGATCGGGAATTTTGGTGAAGACATTTGGGCTTGGAAAAAAGTAAAAATAAATAGGGAATTAAATAGCGCGTCGAGTGAGATTCGAGCCAAGGACACGCTGCAAGCTAGGCAAGGGTCGCTGCCAATCGAGCCACTGAGCGCTCCTGTGCTTCTAAACGCGCGATCTTCTATATGAGCCTGTTCGACGCGAGTTTTGGTTTAAAGGCCGAGCTTCACCTTCTTCTTCCCCATTTCCTTCGCGACTCTTCTCCGACCGACCAGCGAATCTCCTTCGCGATTTCTTCCTTCTCCAAATGTTCGACCGAGTTTCTTTTCCAAATTCGAAGTCGATCTTCCCGAGCGATGAGGTACGCTCTTCTTCCTCTTCTTCTCCTTCTCTTTTCCTTCCCCTTCTCCCATGTTTCCGATTTCTTCCTTGCCGGCCGAATTGAAGCGAGTGGCTTGTAGGTTTCGTGCGGCCAGCCAAGGGGAAGTGGTCTAGCAACAAATCGCTCGTCGAATCCTCTCCAATCGCCCGAATCGAGCTTCTTTTCTCCATCGCCCTGTTCGCCCCTGTTCGTCGAGCTCGCCAGATCGCCCTCGCAAGATCACACGTGCGGCGCTGCTGCGCCCTCGCTCGCGTGTGCGCGCTGCAGCGCGAGCCGCCGAGCCACGCCGCGCGATCTCGCTCGCCAGATCCGCGTCGCGCCGTGCGCGCCCGCGCGCGCCCAGCCGAGCCGCATCACCAACGCCCTGTTCGTCCGCGCGCCCACGCGCCCATTTCTGCGCCCCAGCGCGCCCAGCCAGCCATGTTGCTGCCCCGTTTGTGCAATCGGCTCGTTCGTGGGTTCGTCGCGCCTCGTGAGTTGCTCCCGAGCTGAGCCTTGTTTATTTTATTATATTTAGGCCTATTGTGTGATTTTTATTGTGATTGATAGGTTCTCGATAGCTAGTTCGGGTTCGCTCGCCACTTAGGTTTTCGTGTCAATTCGTCCCCGACCAAGGTAAGGATTTCTTACCGGAGTTGTGTGGACCCTGCGATATTATATGTGATTGCTGATTGATTGCTTGTTTGTGTTTATTGACATATTAAGCAATGGGTGCTCGTTTCTGAATTCCCGGTTAGCATGATTGTCCTGATTAATTCTCATGTTAATCCATGCTAGGTTGTTCCTTTCTGGCATGCTCGTATCTGTTCCTTGCTTCGTAGTATCATGCTAGGCTCGTTGTATTCTTATTGAGCACGTATTGGATTTTATGGAATTGTTTGCTGATTGCTAAGGTAGGTTAGAGTGGCAGGTAGATAGCATCATCTGGGCCGGGTGCATAAAGTACCTTGCATCCACGACAGGGACGTATGAGATGGAGCTCTGCCCTGATCCCGTTAGGGAATAGCTAACCCTAACGGCCGCCCCGCAATCTTGGGTGAGGGTGGTAGATCGTTAAATGCCCCAACCGTCGGGATGATGACTTGGCATTGCCTCGCCCTCAAGATCGGCACGCCCTCGCCGTGTTCGGCCGTAGCCCCCGATTTCCACCGTTAAGGTAAGGGCGCTTCTCGGTGTAAGCCTACCACGACCCGCTTCCTTAGCCTCACCATGCGGTGGTTCAGCCGACATAGTTTACGTGTCCAGTGTCTCACACCCCTATGTCGCTGACACCGATCCAAAGAATTAGTTAGGCGTGGTGGATCGGACATGGGCAAATTTTGCCTCTAGACCCGCACTTCCATGGTTCGCAGAGCATGCGGTGCATGTTTACGCTCATTACAAATACGATCGGAGCTCCTCGGGATCTTGAGCCGTGTAACTTTCGTCGCCGACAGAGACAGTGCCGAGGCCGACTTGTTTCTCGCCTAGGGCGACTTATGTATTGGACCGTGTGGTGATATTATTCCGACTAAGACCTTAAATTGGCATCCGAGGCCCAAGTGTGGGCTAAGCTATGTGCTCTATTCTGTGTTTATATTCATAGCTTGCATACGCTCATCGAGATGACCATGTATATCGACATTGTACCCCTGGTTGGGGATTCTTACCGAGTAATTCGTTACTCACCCTTATTATTGTGGTTTTTCCACAGTAACCAAGTTAAGTAGACAGATGGTCAAGGAGGAGCTGTGATCATGGGGCTCAATCATCAAACTCGATTTTGTGTTATGACTCTTTATGTTTTATTTTCCCCGAATGCATGTAGCCAGCATGAAGCCCTAGGATGTTTTCTCAATATTTTGTGGATTCCAAAGATTACTTGTATTTAGACATGTTTTGAATGATTTTAAGAAATCTCTGATCGGAGTATACTTTGGAAATGTATTTATCTTGGAACAGTGCTTGGAAACAGGGGACAGTTCCAGTGAAATTGTCTAGTTTTTAAAGGGGTTATTTTGAATGTTTTGTTTTAATTGGAATCCAAATCATGTCTGCTTAATGTCCTTTACTTTGAATGCATGCATTGGGGTAAGGGCCCATTTAGTGCCCCATTCGGTCGGTCCCTTACAGCTTGGTATCGAGCTCAGAGTCATAAATTCAGTAGTTTGACCTTTTTGTTGTAGGTCGTTTTCCCATGATCACTAGCACTCAACACATCAGTGTACGCCTAAGTTTGCTATTTGTTGTAGAAAAAGGGTTAAGAATTTACAATACCTGCCATCTAGTGTATGCCTTGTGTAGTGTTGTGGAGCGGAGACGAAAGGTGTTCTCGACTCGTTATTGGTTTGGGTTTAGAGCGTCATCATGCCAACTTCCCTCAGTGTGTGATGTATGTTGTGGCTTGTTGTGGTATCCAGATAGATTCGGATGCCCTGGGACATCGTTCCAGAGGGAGGTAGAGATTGGACTCCCATAGGCCAACTGTGGCCCAGTTGTTTGTTTTCCCCTAGTGAGAGGGTGGAGGTGCTTTGCCTTGGAAGGCCACTCCAAGAGAGGAGTTAGCTATGGTGTTGCTGATGTGGATGTTTGTGGAGCTCGTCCCCGTGTGGACTAGCCTGGGTAGCTCAAGTGTTGATCTTGAGCCTTGATAGATTATTTGGTTGCCCAGAGAGTGGTTGCAAAGTTGGTAGCCTTCGAGGAGGTTGATGAGGCATCTTTGTGCTTCTGTAAAGTGTTGTTGTTTGCAGCCAGTAAGCCGGAACCCTATGGTTAAGGGTGCAGCAAGCAGTGTTCCCTTCGGACCGGATCCGTTGGTGGTTTCCTCAGTTGTTTGGTAGAGTGGAACACTCTTCTTTTGGTAAGCCCTAGAGTAGGGCTAGCTGCTGCATGTTGAGAGAGCCGGCCAGAGTTTGTTGAGCATCATGTGGAGATGCAAGAGTAGGCCGTGAGCCTTTAGCTTGATGAGATGCCTTAGGCATGGTTGTTGGAGTTGAGCCCTTGTATGCCGAGCCAGAGTTCGTGTCACTTGAGGTTGTGACCTTGTTGGCCCCGTTTGTAGTAAGATGTGGATTTGGTAGTAGTGGCACTTGAGGTGCATTGGTTGGTGTGCCGCTTTGGCACTAAATCTGTTCAGCTCGAGTTTGGCATGGGCATAGCAGATGGTTCTATGCCGTCGAGTTCAAAGATACTCCTTTAGCCTTGGATCCGTTTATGGTAGTTGCACCTGTGGAAGTCGTGCAAAAGGGCTAGTTTAGTGGTAATCAAAGGACTTCAAGCGAAAGGATGTTCGAGAGGAGCCGGAGCCTTTTCCCAGTGTTACTAGAGGTTGAGTAAGTCAAGCAGGTTGTCGGTTGGTAAGTGTTAGTGCGCGTGCATCTCACGCTAGTGTTAAGGCCAAGAGATCCTTGTGGTTGGTAGTGCGGTCAACTACCTTCGAGTGCCTAAATCTCAGGAGAGTTGAGCATCGTAGAAGCAAGTTGGGTCCAGCTGAGGGACCATGAGTTGGATGCCTATAAGGTGAGTAGGATGCCTTGTGAGAGGAGTTGGATGCCTTATGGGTAAGCACCCTTGGTAGAGGCTTGGTATGAAGTAAATTTGGTTTAGCATGGTTATGCTTTGGTAGAGCAAGATTGCCACAGCTTCGAGCATCATGTGGAGATGGAACTTTGGGTGTTCCGTTGATTGGTTGTATCTCTGCCAGGAGCTAGTGTTGCTTTTGGGAGAAAAGCAATTGTTAGTCTTGGATCTCTAAAGGAAGGTTGGGAGTGGTGCACACAAGTGTGTTTTGTGTGGTTCGTTCTGTGGCAGGAGTTTCAGATCCATGTAGGGTTTGCTTTGGGGATCTGGTGCTCAGTTCTTGGAAAAGTTGGACTCCAGGTGGATGTTGTAAGGCTTTAGTGAGGTGGTAAGGATACCATGCTCGTGGTATCAGGTTGTTGCTTAGGTAAGATTTGTTAAGTTGGACCTAAGCTTGGTTGGCGGATCTTCTTGTTGATCGTCATGGTCGAGAGTTTGTTCGGATCCTTCCTTGGATAGGAGTTATGTTGTGGTTGATGTCTGAGTAGGAGGATGACGCATTCGGTAGCGTTTCGGATCCTCTTGATTCCCAAGGAGTTGGAGTTGGCCAGCATGGTTATGATGCTGGAAAAAGGAGTTGTTGTGGTTCGTGCAATTTGGTCGTTAGTTCGTTAGTTGGCGGTGGGTGTCGAGGGTTGTCGGAGAACCCCGGTTCATCGAGCCCGTAGTGAATTTCAGCTTGGCAAGTCAAGCCGTGAAGTTTGTAGCCTCGGGTGAGTTGGGTGGCGCCTTGGTAGCCTAGCAAGTCGGGTATTTGTTTGGAGTGGAGTCCGGATTGGTTCCAGTGTGGGAACAAGTTGATGCTTGGTGATTGACCAAGGTGTGGATTGGAATTTCTAGAAGTCAGTTTGCTCGTGGGGCGAATGGTTCGTGCCCTGTTGATTGTCTTCCTGTTTCCAGGAGGTTGAGAGTTGCCCCGTTGGTATTTGGAGGTTCAATCCGTGGTAGACCCCTGTTGCTACCCCGTGAGATTTTGATCTTGTTGCTTTAGTGGAGCAAGACAGTGAGTGTATGTGGAGCTCTCTGTCCTTCGGTTGTCTGCTCGTAGGAGCCGTTTTCTTTCGGGTTTGGCAATTTGCTGGCCGCCGGTTTGTTAAGGTTTTTCCGCCATAGCCTCGCCCCTCACTCGTCTGACGAGGAAGGGTGTCGAGTTTACTTTGGAACATAAGTGTGATGAGAGCTTTTCCGTGCTTAAGCGCAGCTTGACTTCAAAGACTGTTGGCAATCCGGGAAGGGACAGTGGTTTCGTGGTTTACAACGATGCTTCCAAGTTCGGGTTAGGTTGTGTGTTGATGCAAAGACGGAAGGTCATTGCTTATGCTTCCCGCCACCAAGCCATATGAGCAGTAACAATCCGACTCATGATATGGAGTTGGCGTGAGTGGTGTTTGCACCGAAGATTTGGAGGCATTACCAGTATGGTGAGCGGATTCGATGGTTACCGATCATCACGTGAGCCTCAAGTATCTGCTTACTCGTAAGGAGCCAATATGAGGCGCAGGAGATGGTTAGAGTTGGTAAAAGATTATGATCGCGAGATTTTGTACCATCCGGGCAAAGCAAATGTTGTAGCCGATGCTTTGAGTAGGAAGACGTCGCACTCCGCGGTGTTGTTGAGTTCCCACCAGACATGAGAGAGAGTTCGAGCGGCCGAGATTGCAGTGTTGTTGGGTGAGGTTATTGCCGTAATAGCTCATTGATGATCCAACCATCGATTAGACAGCGGATTATTGATAGTCAGCTGAGTGACCCCCGCACTTAAGACATTGGGTGACAGAGTTAGTGCGGATGGAGATTTTGACTTTGTGTATTCACCAGACAGTGGGCTGACGTACAGAGGCCGGTTGTGTGTTCCGGATGTTGTAGGATTGCGAACAGAGTTGCTCTCAGAGGCCCACAGTTCTCCGTTTGCTTGGCACCCCGGGGTACCAAGATGTATCGAGATCTTAAGCGCACATTCGGTGGATGGGTATGAAAAGAGATGTTGCGGAGTTTGTCAGTCGATGTCTCACTTGTCAGCAAGTGAAGGCACCCAGGCAGAAACTAGTCGGTTTGTTGCAGCCGCTGAGTGTACCTCAGTGGAAATGGGAAGAGATCTCCATGGACTTTATTTCTGGTTTGCCGAGGACTCAGAGGAAGTTCTCTCAGATTTGAATGATAGTCGATCGATTGACTAAGAGCGCACACTTCATTCCCGGTAGAGACACTTATACCGTGGAACAAAGGCGCAGCTTGTTTTTGGAACAGATTGTTCGCTATCACGGTGTGCCTGTGAGGATTGTGTCTGACCGTGATTCGAGGGCTTGTGTGTTTGTAAAGACCCGACCCAAAAGGGGCTCTAAATGGGCCTTTACCCCAATGCATGTAGTGAAAATAAAAGACATTATGAAAAATACATTTCGATCCCAAGTAAAAATGTAAACATTCAACAACCAAAACATACATTTCTAAAAGCATACTCGATCGTAGATTTATTTAAACCATTAAAACAATTCACAAGTACAAATATGCTGGAATCCATAAAACGTAAGAAAACATCCCGGGCTCTGTGCCCGCCTCTACATGCATTCAGGGAAATAACAAAAAGTGAAGAGTCATGATAAAATAAAATAGTCGAGATGACAAGCAGGATTCCATGATCACAGCTCCTCCTTCACCATCCTGCCTCCCGCTTGATTACCCGTGGAAAGCCACGTAATAAGGGTGAGTAACGAATTACCCAGTAAGAATCCCCAACCGGGTACAATACGATATACAGGATCATCTAGAAGAATGTATGCAAGCTATGAGTACAAACACGGAGCGGAGCACATAGCTAAGTCCACACTTGGACCTCTGATGCCAACTCATGGTCTTAGTCCGAAATACCACAACACACTAAACGCGCTTATACGGAACAAGTCCCGCCTCACCTGTCTACTCGCCGATACGAAAGGTGCACTCGCTCAAGATCCCGAGGAGCTCTCCCATCGGCGCCAATGAGCGTAAGCGCCGCACCGCATGCTACCGCAAACTCGGGGTGCCGGTCTAGTGGCAAGCCGCCTGTGTTCACCACCATGCCTAACTAAATCTCTAGATCGGTGTCACCGACATAGGGTGTGAGACTCGACACGTGAACTATGTCACCAGTACCACCGCACTCGAGGCTAAGGAACCGGCCGTGGTAGGCTTACACCGTGAAGCGGTCCTTGCCCTAACAGTGGCAATCAAGGGCTACGGCCGAACACGCCGAGGACGTGCCGATCGCCGGGACGAGGCAATGCCAAGTCATCATCCCGACCGCTGGGGTATTTAATACCGCCACCCTCACCCAAGATTGCGGGGCCACCGTTAGGGTTAGCTAAACCCTAACGGGATCGAGACTGAGTACCATCTCGTGACGTCCTCGCTCGGGATGCAAGTTACGTTATGCATCCGGCCCGATGATGCTACCTACTTGAACTCTAAACCATAACAATAATAACAATTCATTCAATGCACCCAATACGTGCTCAACAGATACAAGGAACCTAGCATGATACTACGAAGCAAGAACAGATATCGAACATGCCGAATGGGAACAACCTAGCATGGGCTAACATGAGAAACAATACAAGAGTTCATGCCAATCGAGAATTGCAACAGAGCACCTAGGCTAAACATGCTAATAATCATACACAGCATACAAAACAACAATCACAAATATACCGCAGGCCCACACAACTCCGTAAGAAATCCTTACCTTGGTCGGGAGGCTTCTACACACAAATCCTAAGTCATGGAACAATCCCGAGCTAGCGAGCGGAACCTAACAAACCAACAATAATCAAGATCTAAAATGTCTAAACAACAATAGAATGTTAGAAGTTCGCTCGGGAACTCACGCGCACGACGACACGAGCTTGGAGCCGCACGCAAGCTGGCTGGCGCTGGCCGCGCTACCGCACGGCAGACGGCAGGACGCTACTGGCCGCTACGCACCGGCACGCACGGACAGCAGGACGCGCGCGCGCGCGCGCTCGGGCGAAAGCGCGCGCGCGCCGGCGTGGCGATGCGCGACACGGCGAGCGCGCTCGGCAGGACGCGCGCGGCGAACGCTCGCGCGGCGGCGCGCGGCGCCGGGCGTGCGGCGCGGACACGGCGAGCGGCTTCAGCAGGACGCGCGCGAACGTCTCGTCGGCGGCGCGCGCGGGCGCCGGGCGAGACCTCTCCGCGTCGCGGCGCGACGGGCGAGGACGAACGACGATCTGGCCGCTGTTGCCGGGCGCGATCCGGCGTGCGGCGGTTCGACCGGCCGGACGTGGCGACGCAGCAGGGCGATCTGTCTTCTTGGACGAACGGCAAGGCCGCTAGGCGGATCTCGCGTCTGCGGCGGGCTGGTTCGACAGATCCGGGCGTCAGAGCCGGGCCGGTTCGACAGATCCGGCGCGTGCGAGCCGGTCGGCGATGATGGTCGCTCCTCTCTACCGGGCCGCAACCAACACAAACACACACACACTCTACATCTTACCTTCGCCAAAGATCAAAACCAAATGAGGAGATGAAGAGGATGAAGACTTACCCTAATGATGATGATCGAACCCAAGGAGATGCAAGGGAAGAAGAATTCGGCAAGGCAATGGAGAGGAGAGCTTGTGCGCCAAGAGGAGTTTTGGAGAAGAAGATGGAATAACCTAATTCTATTTCATTTAACCAAATGCACCAAAACTCCAAAATCCAAGGTTAACTAAGATGTGATGCGTAAAGAGTAACAAGAGCACCTAATGGCTCAATTGGCACACATCTCTACAAGCTTCCTGTGAGACCCGGTTCAAACCCCTACTGCAAAGACAAATTCGTTTATTTTTACTTTTGCATCAAACCTTGCTCAAACCAAACCACAAACCCCTCCAAAACCTACATAAAACCATCCAATAATTTTAGCAACCGAAAGGACACAAACGACTCGACGGCCCACCAAATTACCAATTTACCCCTAGGGCATACCCGGAAGACCGGAAGAAAAACCGGTCACGTTACGTTGTTGGATTTCCGGCAGCTTGGGACCAAGATCAGATTCGATGGAGTTTGCATATAACAACAGCTTATCATCGACGATCTGCATGGCTCCATTCGAGGCTTTGTATGGTAAGCGCTGCCGATCTCCCGTGTTCGGGAAGAGGTTGGTGATAGGCGTGTTTTGGTTCCGAAAGTTGTCGCAGCTTGACCAATGGTGCCGCAGTAAGATTAGAGCTCGTATGTTAATGTACTTCGTGAGCGATGCGAAAGAGTTACGCCGATGTTCGGCGCCGGATTTGGAGTTTGAGGTTGGTCAGCATGTATTCCTAAAGGTCGCACCGATGCGAGATGTTTCGAGGTTTGGCAAGCGTGGAAAGGTGAGTCCCCGTTTTGTTGGTCCGTTGTGTTTCTGGAGACGATTGGCAAGGTTGCTTATCGATTAGCCCTGCCTCCGTCATTATCGGTAGTGCACAGTGTTTTTCATGTTTCGATGTTGAGGCAGTAGGTGTCGGACCCGTCGCACATTGTTGGTTTTGAGCCTTTGCAGCTGAATGAGGATTTGAGCTTCGAGGAGAAGCCAGTGGGGATTCTTGCTTTTGAGACAAAGACACTACGTAATCGTGAAATCCGGTTGGTAAAAGTTCAGTGGAGGAGTCAGAGTTCAGAAGAAGCCACTTAGGAGCGGGAGGATGAGATGAGATTGCAGTATCCCGAGCTGTTCCAATCTTAAGTGACTTTCGAGGACGAAAGTTTTATAAGGGGGGAATATTCTAATATCCCGGAAATTTCATCCCGGTCTTCCGGGGAGGCCCAGGGGCATTTTGGTAATTTTGGTCGGGCCGACAGGGCCGGTTATGTAATTGTTAATTGCCGAAAAAAATTATGAGTCGATTTGAATGGGATCGGGAATTTTGGTGAAGACATTTGGGCTTGGAAAAAAGTAAAAATAAATAGGGAATTAAATAGCACGTCGAGTGAGATTCGAGCCAAGGACGCGCTGCACGCTAGGCAAGGGTCGCTGCCAATCGAGCCACATAGCGCTCTTGTGCTTTTAAACGCGCGATCTTCTATATGACCTGTTCGACTCGAGTTTTGGTTTAAAGGCCGAGCTTCTCCTTCTTCTTCCCCATTTCCTTCGCGACTCTTCTCCGACCGACCAGCGAATCTCCTTCGCGATTTCTTCCTTCTCCAAATGTGTTCGACCGAGTTTCTCTCTCCCAAATTCGAAGTCGATCTTCCCGAGCAAAGCAGTACGCTCTTCTTCCTCTTCTTCTCCTTCTCTTTTCCTTCCCCTTCTCCCCTGTTTCCGATCTCTTCCTTGCCGGCCGAATTGAAGCGAAAGGCTTGTAGGTTTCGTGCGGCCAGCCAAGGGGAAGTGGTCCAGCAACAAATCTCTCGTCGAATCTTCTCCAATCCCCCGAATCGAGCTTCTTTTCCATCGCCTCGCTTCGCCTCGCTCGCCGAGCTCGCCAGACGCTCGCGCCAGATCGCACGCGCGCGCCGCGCTGCGTGCCCCTCGCCGCGCGTCTTGCAGCTGCAGCCGAGCCGCCGAGCCACGCCGCGCATCCTCGCCAGATCCGCGTCATGCGCCGTGCGCCAAGCGCCAAATGAGCCGCATCACCAACGCCCTGTTCGTCCGCGCGCCCACGCGCCCATTCCTGCGCCCCAGCGCGCCTATTGTGTGATTTTTATTGTGATTGATAGGTTCTCGATAGCTAGTTCGGGTTCGCTCGCCACTTAGGTTTTCGTGTCAATTGGTCCCCACCAAGGTAAGGATTTCTTACCGAGTTGTGTGGACCTCGCGATATTATATGTGATTGCCGATTGATTGCATGTTTGTGTTTATTGACATATTTAGCAATAGGTGCTCGTTTCGAATTCCTGCTAGCATGATTGTCCCGATTAATTCTCATGTTAATCCATGCTAGGTTGTTCCTTTCTCGCATGCTCGTGATCTGCTCTTTGCTTCGTAGTATCATGCTAGGCTCGTTGTATTCTTATTGAGCACGTATTGGATTTTATGGAATTGTTTGCTGATTGCTAAGGTAGGTTAGAGTGGCGGTAGATAGCATCATCCGGGCCGGTGCATAAAGTACCTTGCATCCACGATGGGGACGTATGAGATAGAGCTCGCTCGATCCCGTTAGGGGAATAGCTAACCCTAACTACCGCCCCGCAATCTTGGGTGAGGGTGGCAGATCGTTAAATGCCCCAACCGTCGGGATGATGACTTGGCATTGCCTCGTCCCCGGCAGATCGGCACGTCCTCGGCGTGTTCGGCCGTAGCCCCCGATTGCCACTGCATAAGGTAAGGGCGCTTCTCGGTGTAAGCCTACCACGACCCGCTTCCTTAGCCTCACCGCGGTGGTTCAGCCGACATAGTTTACGTGTCCAGTCTCACACCCTATGCTCGATGACACCGATCCAAAGAATTAGTTAGGCGTGGTGATCGGACATGGGCAGCTTGCCTCTAGACCCGCACTTCCCATGGTCTCGCAGTAGCACGGGGTGCGTTTACGCTCATTACAGCGGCGATCGGAGAGCTCCTCGGGATCTTGAGCCAGTGTACATTTCGTCGACAGAGAGAGAGCCGAGGCCGGACTTGTTTCTCGTATAGGCGACTTATGTATTGGATCGTGTGGTGATATTATTCCGGACTAAGACCTTAAATTGGCATCCGAGGCCCAAGTGTGGGCTAAGCTATGTGCTATATTCTGTGTTTATATTCATAGCTTGCATACGCTCATCGAGATGACCATGTATATCGTATTGTACCCCGGTTGGGGATTCTTACTGAGTAATTCGTTACTCACCCTTATTATTGTGGTTTTTCCACAGTAAACCAAGTTATAGACAGATGGCTAAAGGAGGAGCTGTGATCATGGGGCTCAATCATCAAACTCTGATTTTGTGTTATGACTCTTTATGTTTTATTTTCCCCTGAATGCATGTAGCCAGGCATGAAGCCCTAGGATGTTTTCTGAATATTTTGTGGATTCCAGCATTACTGTATTTAGACATGTTTTGAATGATTTTAAGAAATCTCTGATCGGAGTATACTTTGGAAATGTATTTATCTTGGAACAGGTGCTTGGAAACAGGGACAGGTTCCAGGGAAATTGTCTAGTTTTTAAAGGGGTTATTTTGAATGTTTTGTTTTAATTGGAATCCGAAATTATGTCTGTTTAATGTCCTTTACTTTGAATGCATGCATTGGGGTAAGGGCCCATTTAGTGCCCCATTCGGGTCGGTCCCTTACATAGACAATCTTTACTATTTCCCTAAAATATATAGAGGGGTATTTGGGCCCTCATTAAATTTAATGTTTATCTTTAGACCTCGGTCACTATACTTCATTACCCTTTTGCCATAATTTCTTTAGATTAGAGACCTTTTCTACAGGGGTTATCCCATTTTTTATTTGGGCTATTTTTTTTGTATGCCTTGTATTGTTGTTCTTCATTCTTTTCCCAATGAAAGGGTATTCTATCTGTCCCTAAGGAGTGACGCAGCGGTTGAAGACTTGAGATTTGAAGGTATGCTCCCCTCAAGGTCCCAAGTTCGAAATTCACCTGTGACATTATTCCTTTGATGTCTTTGGTTCTGGCCTAGGGACAGGCGTGGTTACCTTATTTAAAAAAAAAGAAAAGGATATTCTATCTAAAAAAGTACCTTGTGACATTGGATTATATAGAACCCTAGAAAAAAATAATGGGTTGCCTGGCTATGCCTTTGTTCGAGGGGTGTTCATGTTATCAAGAAACGAAATGTTAGGAATTGAAATCATATTTACCACTTTATCTCTGATATTAACAATATTTGCATGGTTGAAGCCAATTAATTGTGTGGTTTGTCTTGTGGACAAAGTAACACAGAAGAGTTCAATTACTGGATAAGTAGGCCTCGACTTCAATTGCTGCAGAGAAATGACTCTTCATGAAAACTTGTTGGCAAGATGGTGAAAAATAGAAATGATCTTTAATATTGTGGGTTTGATAACAAATTGGTGCCTTGCAATGCAAGCCTGACCATTCCTGTTTAATTTTTTTGGTTTCTATTGGAAATCGGAAAATCGTAGTTTTGCTCCACTATACAATTCTTGTTTAATTAGATTGTGATATTTATACTCAAGGTACATAGTTGAGATATAGATGCTTACAAGTTAATAGTATTGAACTTGTCAGTTATCCTCTCTAATTTAGTGTTAGGATCTATTTACGCTGTTTAGTTTTGCTAACATGTGGTTCCATCAATGACTGCCCTGGATCCCTTTTTATTGATGTTGATTTTTTATGAGCTAGATCTTCGAGATGATAATCAGTTCTTCATTGGCCATCCAAGCGCCGTTCCTATTTCAACAGCTCAGGTAATTACATCTTAGATGGTTATACATTTTAATTGATATATTTGTAAAATTTGGCTTTCTTGTCAATGTCTAGGGAGAGGAGCTTAGCAAGCTGATCGGTGCTCCTGCGTACATCGAGTGCAGTTCAAAAACTCAGCAGGTAAATTGTATTCGTTTGTGAGTGACCAGTGTTTTGGAATTGCAGTTACCGATTATTAATTTGCTTTTAAACATGATATAACCACAGAATGTGAAGGGAGTTTTTGATGCAGCAATTAGGGTCGTACTTCAACCTCCAAAGCAGAAGAAAAAGAAGAGCAAAGCTCAGAAAGCATGCTCGATACTATGAGCTAAATTGTAGTTGTGAAAACTTGTCATCTCCCATTTGTCTGCCTGTATCTCATCCCTTTTTTTTCCTTTCCTTTTGATTCTGCAGTAGCCTAAAAGTCTGATTTATTTTTCTGTCCTGCAATACTCGCGATCTCTGTGAAGCATCATCGGGTATTTTGTTACTGGATTCCTGGATATTGCGATGTGATCCTCGCCTTTATTAGCCTTTCGTTTTAATTATATACTAATAGAGATTTGGATGCAGAAACGTGACAAGCGTTTTGAAGAATCAATTTGATTTGGAAGGCTCTAAGAGTTTGTATGATGTACATGAAAAATGTATGTATAGAGAGAAGGGGGAAAGGATTTGTAATGCAAATGTGTGTGCTTGAAGAGAAACATTGGTGCATTCTTTTCTTTATAAATTTTCATTCTGACTTGACTAGTGTTTTTGTTTGTAGTTCTGTTTTGGAGCTGTTTTACTTCATATGAGTAACTGCCAAGCTTGAGTTAACAAGTTTCATGTGATTAGTCTTGGAAGTTCTTTGAAGACTTCTTGTTCTCATCATATAAAGTTAAGATTCAGTTCAAGTACATTTTGTCAACCGCTTTTTTAGGCTCAGTTTGATAATTATTTTGTTTTTTGTTTATGAAATTTAAGCCTATAACAACTACATTACTATATTTTTTTTTCTTATTTGAATATCTATATCTTACCTATATTTTAATAAATAAAACCAAAATTTGAAAACAAGAAAAAGTAGTATCCAAAAGTTTGTTTTTGTTTTTGAATTTGGTTAGTATTCACCTACTTTTTTAAGGAAAGATGGATACATGGTAGGAAAGATGAAGTATATGGTAGAAAATTTGAGTAGAAATAAGATTAAATTTCATAAACCAAAAACAAAAAATCAAATGGTTATCAAACGGGGCCTTAATGGTGTATTTTTTTTTCTGTTTTAGGTTTGTTTTTGTGTATAATATATTTTGTCCAGATGATTTTTGTTACATTTTTCAAAATACTATTATATAAACCTTAGAACTGTCAAAACTGGTTGTTGTGTCCCATCATTCCGTGTGAGAATAATAATATGGATATAGATGTTCTTAAGGAGTGACGTAGTGGTTGAAGATTCGAACTTTGAGGGTATGCTTCCCTTAAGATTTTGGGTTCGAGATTCACCTGTGCCATTATTTTTTTGATGTCTTCGGTGTCTGGCCTTGGAACGGGCTTGATTATCTTGGTTTAAAAAAAATATAATATGGATATAGATGACTGCATACATCTACCTCATAAATGAATTAGATTTTCAACATGATTATAGTGAATTGATATATGCACCTTGTTTTTTTTTTTCTTTGAAATTACATATACACCCTTGTTGAGATCAGAAATTCATATTTAAGAGAAGACTAAAGTCAAGTATATGAAATATATAAAAAAAAAAAAAAAAAAAAAAAAAAAAATCAAGTATTCAATCACAAATAGTAAAACAAAAGGCCTTTATTATTAAGATTTTTTTTTTGAATATATCGGTTAGGGATAACATCTTCAATGATGTGTGAGACCTTTTGGATTATGACAAAAAATAAAGTTTTGAAAACTTAAACTTAAAAGTGAACAATATCTTTCCAAAGTGGTGAAGATACATGGAGGTTCATTCTCCCCTAACAAGTGGTATAAGAGTTAGGTTCTTAGCTTGGAAGTCTCTCATTGTAGAACAAAAAAGAGTCTCATATGGTTCTAGTGTTCTTTGTTCTACACCAGAGGATTTTGTCGCATACCCAAGAGTGTGGTGGGTAATAACTTATACATACTGGCAGTAATCTAAACTAACAACTAACTCTCATCTCACTAAACTAAATGATAACAACTTGAAAAGATAAATTGACTAAATTAATCACTTGGCAATTAGGTGGCATAAGTAACTGTTGTGTTATCTGATGATATAAGCTGATTCGGTTGAATTATGCTTGATGTCATAAGTCGTCAAATTTTGTTGCATGACCATGAAAACTTACGGTAGTCGCAATGTTATCGCGACGCAGAGCGGCCGACGTCCGTCTCTAAAGGTCTCTTTCGAGGTGAGAGGTTTGGAGTCGCCACCAATCATGTAACATGTGTGATTGGTCACCCATAAAAAAAAAAAAAAAAAAAAAAACGTCTACAAAATCAGATTTAAGGTTCGGGAGTCGATTGAGTGTAGGGAAGGTGTTAGCACTTCTATAACACTCGTTTTAGAAAAACGGTTACCACAGTTTATTTTAAAATTATCCTATTATTAAAAAAAAAGAAAATATTTTTGTATTTTATTTATAAATGTCCCAAATGATATTAATTCACATTTATCAAATAAACATGAATTAATAAATAAGGGCGGCTTTAGGCCATTAAGAAAATTATTGAAAATTACTTGGAAAAAAAAAACTTTGGATTGAGGATTTAAAACGAAGGGTTCTTATTTCAGAAATTTGTTTTAAAAAAAATTTAGAAAATCATTGAAAAATTGGAGGGTTCTTATTTCAGAAATTCAATTTTGAAATTTAAAATAATTTGAAAACAATTGGAGGGTTCTTATTTCAGAAATTCAATTTTGAAACCAATAAATTAAAAAACAATTGGAGGGTTCTTATTTCAGAAATTCAATTTTGAAAACAATTGGAGGGTTCTTATTTCAAAAATCCAATTTTGAAAATGGCAAAATGCAAAATTGAAGGGTTCTTATTTCAAAAAATCAATTTTAAAGACAATAATTTAAAAACAGTTGGAGTGTTCTTATTTAAGAAATCTAACTTTGAAAACAATCGACTTGAAAAAAAAATAATAAAAAAAATAAAAAAATAAAAATTGGAGGGTTCTTATTTTAGAAATCCAATTTGAAAACGATAAATTGAGAACAATTGGAGGGTTCTTATTTCAAGAATCCAACTTAAAAAACAAATTGAGAAATTGAGAAAAATTGGAGGGTTCTTATTTCAGAAATCCAATTTTAAAATCTATGAAAAAAATTAATGAAGCCAAATAAAAGTTAGCTATTTGATTCCAAAGTCAATTCCCAAGTAGGGTATTATTCCGTACAGATACTTCAAAACCCCAGCCCAGACAAAATTTCCAATAGAACTATATTTGACCAATTTTTATTTAAGACAGATTAAGTGTTTGAGATAAAAGCGAAATTTCATAATGAAAATATAAAATTCTCCAATGAAAGATGTTTTGAATTTTTCTTTTTAAAAGAAATTGAGAAAAATAATGTCAATTAGAATTACAATTAAGTAGCTAATTGATTTTGTTTTTAGTACATATTGGGGGAGGGGGGACAAATACCGATTCTCGGGCTCGAACTTGTGACGCTGGTTGTAAGGGACCGACCCGAATGGGGCACTAAATGGGCCCTTATCCCAATGCATGCATTCAAAGTAAATGACATTTAAACAGACATGATTTCGGATTCCAAATAAAACAAAACATTCAAAATAACCCCTTTAAAAACTAGACAATTTCCACCGAACTCGTCCTGTTTCCAAGCACTGCTCCAAGATAAATACATTTCCAAAGTTTACTCGATCGAGATTTACTAAAAACCATTCAAAACTCATTCGAGATACAAAATGCCGGAATCCACAAAACATTTACAAAACATCCTAGGGCTCAGTGCCTGCTACATGCATTCAGGGAAACAAAACATAAAGAGTCATAATACAAAAATCGAGTTGGAAGATCTGGGCCCCATGATCACAGCTCCCCCTTCACCATCCTGTCTCGCAACTTGGTTACCTGTGGAAAAACCACAGATGGGGTGAGTAACGAATTACTCAAGTAAGAATCCCCAACCGGGTACAATACGATATACATGGTCATCTCGATGAGCGTATGCAAGCTATGAATATAAACACGAATAGAGCACATAGCTTAGCCCACACTTGGGCCTCGGATGCCAATTTAAGGTCTTAGTCCGGAATAATATCACCACACGCCCAATACACAAGTCGCCCTATACGAGAAACAAGTCCCGGCCTCACCGCTTCATCGTCGACGAAAGGTACACCGCTCAAGATCCCGAGGAGCTCTCCGGTGGGCGTAATGAGCGTAAGCATGCACCGCGTGCTACTGCACCCATGGGGGGTTGCCGGTGCGAAGCAAGCTGCCCATGTCCATCCCACGCCTAACTAAATCTTTGGATCGGTGTCACCGACATAAGGGTGTGAGACTGACACGTAAACTATGTCGGCTGAACCACCGCACTGGGGCAAGGAACGGTCGTGGTAGGCTTACACCGTGAAGCCGCCCTTGCCTTAACAGTGGCAATCGGGGCTACCGCCAAACATGCCGAGGACATGCCGGTTCTGTCGGGGCGGAAATGCCAAGTCATCATCCCGACCGCTGGGGCATTTAACGATCTGCCACCCTCACCCAAGATTGCGGGGGCCTACCAGAGGGTTAGCTAATCCTCACGGGGTCCGTGGATCGAGCATCGCTCGACGCCCCCGCCATGGATGCAAGGTACTTTATGCATCGAGCCCGGATGATGCTATCTACCCGCAACTCTAACTCGCCTAGCAAACAAAGAAACAATTCCATAAAATCCAATACGTGCTCAATAAGAATACAAGGAGCCTAGCATGATACTACGAAGCAAGGAATGATACGAGCATGCTAGAAAGGAACAACCTAGCATGGATTAACATGAGAATTAATCAGAACAACATGCTAATCGGGAATTCGAATTGAGTATCTAGCTATACATGTCAATAAACACAAACAAGCAATCAATCAGCAATCACATATAATATCGCAGGGTCCACACAACTCCGGTAAGAAATCCTTACCTTGGTCGGGGACGATTTGACACGAAAATCCTAAGTCGCGAACAAACCCGAACTAGCTATCGAGAACCTATCAATCACAACAAAAGTCACACAATAGGCCTAAATATAATAAAATAAATGTGGCTCACTGAGAAACTCACGAGGCGCGATTTAACGCATTTAACGCGAGCCGATTGCACGAACGGCAGCAAAGAATGTGGTTGGGCCGGGAGCGCTGGGCGCAGAATGGGCGTCTTGGGCGCCGA
Organism: Sicyos edulis; assembly: GCA_036507275.1. Classification (NCBI taxonomy): domain Eukaryota; kingdom Viridiplantae; phylum Streptophyta; class Magnoliopsida; order Cucurbitales; family Cucurbitaceae; genus Sicyos; species Sicyos edulis. Next base: position 9,173,999 of record CM071847.1, read on the forward strand.
GGCGCGACGCGCGCGACGGATGCGCGGCGATGCGATGCGCGGCGCGCGTGACAGGAGTCTGGCGAGGACGCGCGCTAGCACGGCCGATGCGCGCGGCGTGGCACACGCGCGGTCTGCGCAAATGACAGAGCACGCCACTTGAGAATGGAAAGGAAGCTCGAATTCGGCCGATAGGGGAGGATTCGACAAGCGATTTATGGTTGGTCGAACTCCTATACTCCAGCTGCACAAAACCCACCCAACAAATCACTTCAACACGACCGAAAAATGGAATTCGAAAAACAGGGGAATGGGTCGACGGAAATGCGAAGGAGAAGAAGAGAAGAAGAAACTCACCAGCTGCTCGAGATTTGGCTTCGGAATTGAGGAAGGAACTTGGTCGAATTGGAGCTGGCGGGGGAGAAAACGCGAAGGAGAATCGCTGTCGGTCGGAGGAAAATTCGCGAAGGAAGAAGAAGAAAAAATGGGGAAGAAGCTCGGGCGATCGGCCTTTATATCTAAGGCAGTGGAAAACACGCTTATATACAAGATCGCGCGATTAAGATAACAAACACGACCAGTGGCTCGGCTAGCATGCAGCGCGTCCTTGGCTCGAATCTCACTCGACGCGCTATTTAATTCCCTATTTATTTTTACCTTTTTCCAAGCCCAAATGTCTTCACCAAAATTCCCGATCCCATTCAAATTGACTCATAATTTTTCCGCGCCGCCGAAAAAGCCCCGCGCCACAAGCGCCAAAGACTGGCAGCAAGCGCGCGCTCCAGCAGCAGCGCCACGCGCGCCAGCCGTCTCTGTCTCGCGCCCGGCCACAAGCCAGCAAGCAAGCGCCGCGCCAGGCGCCTGCCGCCAGCCCCCTCACACTCGCAGCTCGCGCCCTGCCCGTGCAGCGCCCCCTGCGGCCCAGCGCAGGCCCAGCCACCCCTTTGTTTGCCTAGCCCGTCTGGCCGCGCCTGTTCGAGTGTCGTCACGCGCCTCGAGTTGCTCCTGAGCCGAGCCCCTGTTTATTTTAGAGTATTTAGGGCTATTTTATGATTATTGATGTATTTGTTTGGCTCGATATAGGTTGCTCGGGTTCGATCGCGAGCTAATTTATTGTGTGTTGTTGCCTTCCGACCAGGTAAGGATTTCTTACCGGAGTTGTGTGGGCCCTACGATATTGTCATGATTTTGCCTTGCTTGTTTGCTGACTGTTATGAGCATGATAATAATAGAGCGGCTTTGATTGATTTTCGCTAGCATGTTTGCTTGATATTACATGTTAGTGCCATGCTAGGTTTGTTCTCGCCAAAGATGTTTGTGATTCCCGCTAAGCTCGTAGTATCATGCTAGGTAGTATGATTGATGTCGGTCTTTGCTTGCTAGCCAGGAATCATTGCTTTTTCCCTGTACTCTTAGATAGAGTTGTAGGGTTTGTCATCATCCAGAGGCTGAGCGGACATAACGTACTTTGTCCCCACTGATCGGGAGTAGTGTGCGACGCATAACGTATCTTGCTTCTCCCCCCCGGTCACTAAGGTGGATTTAGCTCAGGTCGGGAATAAAGTGTGCGCAGCATAACGTATTGTAAAGACCCGACCCAAAAGGGGCTCTAAATGGCCTTTACCCCAATGCATGTATTGAAAATAGAAGACATTATGAAAAACACATTTCGGATTCCAAGTAAAAACAGAAACATTCAACAACCAAAACATACATTTCTAAAAGCATACTCTGATCAGAGATTTATTTAAACCATTAAAACAATCTACAAGTACAAATATGCTGGAATCCATAAAACGTAAGAAAACATCCTGGGGCTCTGTGCCCGTCTACATGCATTCACGGGAAATAACAAAAGTCAAGAGTCATGATAAAATAAAATAGTCGAGAGATGACAAAGAGGATTCCATGATCACGCTCCTCCTTCACCATCCTGTCTCCCGCCTTGATTACCCGTGGAAAACCACGGAATAAGGGTGAGTAACGAATTATCCAATAAGAATCCCCAACCGGGTACAATACGATATACATGATCATCTAGAAGAATGTATGCAAGCTATGAGTACAAACACGAGCGGAGCACATAGCTAAGTCCACACTTGGACCTCGGATTCCAACTCGTGGTCTTAGTCCGGAAATACCACAACACACTAAACGCTATACGGGAACAAGTCCCGCCCTCGGCTGTCTACTTTCGATCACGAAAGGTGCACTCGCTCAAGATCCCGAGGAGCTCTCGGTCGGCGCAGTAATGAGCGTAAGCGCGCACCGCATGCTACCGCAAACTCGGGAAGTGCCGGGTCTAGTGGCAAGCCGCCCGTGTTCGATCCACCATGCCTAACTAAATCTCTGGATCGGTGTCACCGACATAGGGTGTGAGACTCGGACACGTGAACTATGTCGGCTGTACCACCGCACTTTGAGGCTAAGGAACTGGTCGTGGTAGGCTTACACCGAAGCGGTCCTTGCCCTAACAGTGGCAATCAAGGGCTACGGCCGAACACGCCGAGGACGTGCTGCCGATCGCCGGGGCGAGGCAATGCCAAGTCATCATCCCGACCGTTGGGGCATTTAACGATCGCCACCCTCACCCAAGATTGCGGGGGCGGTACCGTTAGGGTTAGCTAAACCCTAACGGGATCGAAGGACGAAGTACCATCTCGTGCGTCCCTCGCGGGGATGCAAATTACGTTATGCATCCGGCCGGATGATGCTACCTACCCGAACTCTAAACCATAGCAATAATAACAATTCAATCAATGCGATCCAATACGTGCTCAACGGATACAAGGAACCTAGCATGATACTACGAAGCAAGAACAGATATCGAACATGCGAGAATGAAACAACCTAGCATGGGCTAACATGAGAAACAATACAAGAGTTCATGCGATCGAGAATTGAACAGAGCACCTAGGGCTAAACATGCTAATAATCATACACAGCATACAAAACAACAATCACAAATATACCGCAGGCCCACACAACTCCGTAGAAGAAATCCTTACCTTGGTCGGAGGCTTCTACACACAAATCCTAAGTCATGGAACAATCCCGAGCTAGCGGCGGGAACCTAGCAAACCAATAATAATCAGCATCTACAACGTCTAAACAACAAAAGAACAAAGAAAGCTCGGCTCGGGAACTCACGCGGCGCGGCGACATGAGCTTGGAGCTGCAGCAGCCGGCAACGCACGCAGGTCGGGCGCCGCCGCCGCGCCCCCGCACGGCACGGCGAGGGACGCGCGGGCGGGCGCCGCACGGCACGGCAGCGGACGCGCGCGCGTCTTGCGAGCGCGTCTGGGCGTCTTGGCGAGCCGCTTCGACGGCGAAGGCGCGCGCCCGGGCGTCGCGGCGGCGCACGCGAACGCGCACGCGCGGCGGGCGTCTTGGCGCGCGCGGCTTCGGCGCGCGCGGCGCGCTGGCGTCTGGCGTCTCGCTCGCTGGCGCGATCCGCCACGATCCGCGGCGAGCGATGGCGTGCGGGAGGCTGCTTCAACGGATCTGGCGATCGGTGCGACGGCAGGGCTGCTCAACGGATCTGGGCGACTTGGTGAGCGATGGCGTCGCGGGAGGTTCGCGACGGTGGATCTGGCGAAAGGCTGCTGTCCGCCCGGCGTCGTGGCAGGGCTGCTTCAACAGATCCGGCGAGGTGGCTGGTGGGATTTGGCGACGATGGTCGCTTCTCTCTCCGTGCGCAATCAACACAAACACACACAACACTCTACATCTTACCTTCGCCAAATTAAAAAAACCAAATGAGGAGATGAAGAGGATGAAGACTTACCCTAATGATGATGATCGAACCCAAGGAGATGCAAGGGAAAGAAGAATCGGCAAAGGCTATGGAGAGGGAGAGCTTGTGCGGCCAAGAGGAGATTTGGAGAAGAAGATGGAATAAACCTAATTCTATTTCATTTAACCAAATGCACCAAAACTCCAAAATCCAAGGTTAACTAAGATGTGATGCAGAAAAGAACAACAAGAGCACCTAATGGCTCAATTGGCACACATCTCTACAAGCTTCCCAGAGACCGGGTTCAAACCCAGTGCAAAGACAATTTCCTTTATTTTTACTTTTGCATCAAACCTTTCTCAAACCAAACCACAAACCCCTCCAAAACCTACATAAAACCATCCAATAATTTTAGTAATCGAAAAGACACAAACGACCACGACGGCCCGACCAAATTACCAAATTACCCCTAGGGCATACCGGAAGACTGGAAGAAAAACACGGTCGTTACAATATTCCTCTCCTTTTATGACTTTCGTCCTCGAAAGTCCTTAAGACAAAATAGCTCGGGGTAATGCAATCTCATCTCGATCTTCCCGCTCCCAAGTGGCTTCCTCGTAACCCCGATTCTTCCATCGAACCTTTACCAAACGAATCTCGCGATTACGCAACGCCTTGGTCTCAAAGGCAAGGATCTTCACCGGCTTCTCCTCGAAGTTCAAATCCTCATTCACCGCAAAGGCTCAAAGTTCACAATGTGCGACGGGTCCGCACATACCGCCTCAACATCGATACATGAAAAACACTATGCACCGCCGATAGTGACGGAGGTAGGGCTAACCTGTAAGCAACTCTGCCAATCCTCTCTAGGATCTCAAATGGACCAACAAAACGGGGACTCAACTTCCCACGCTTACAAAACCTCGAACACCTCGCATCGGAGCAACCTTAAGGAACACATGCCGACCAACCTCAAACTCCAAATCTCGACGCCGAACATCGGCGTAACTCTTCTCGCTCGCTCTGCAGCTGTCAACATACGAGCTCTAATCTTCTCAGACTGCACCATTGGTCAATCAGTAGTAACTCGGGACCCAAAACACATCTATCACCAACCTCTTCCCGAACACGGGGGACCGGCACAACGCTTACCATACAAAGCCTCGAATGGAGCCATCTCAATCGCCGATCGTAATCGTTGTTATAGGCAAACTCCATCAAGTATCTGATCATGGTCCCAATCGCACGGAAATCCAACACACAAGCCCTCAACATATCCTCGAGAATCGATTCACTCTCTCGATCGACCATCCGTCTCGAGGGTGAAAAGTCAGGCTTTGGCGCACTCGTGTGCCCAAACCTCTTTGGAGCGCTCTCGAAACGAAAGTGAACCGCGAGTCACGATCGGACACAATCCTCACCGGCACACCATGATAACGGATGATCTCGCTCCAAAAACAATCTGCGCCCACTGTTCCACGGTATAAGTGTCTCTTCCGGGAATGAAGTGTGCGCTCTTGGTCAAACGGTCGACTATCACCCAAATGCAGAGAACTTCCTCGAGTCCTTGGCAAACCGTAGATAAAGTCCATGGAGATCTCTTCCCATTACCACTGGGGCACACTCGGTGGGTCGCAACAAACCACCGGCCTCTGCTAGGTGCCTTCACTTGGCGACAAGTGAGACACCGGTGACAAACTCTGCCACATCTCTCTTCATTCCCATCCACCGAAAGGTCCGCTAAGGTCTCGATACATCTTGGTACCCCGGGGTGCCAAGCAAAAGGGGAATCTGTGGGCCTCCGAGAGCAACTCTGCTCGCAAAACTCGCAATGTCCGGAACACACAACCGCCTCTATAAGTCAACCCACCGTCGGTGAATATACAAAGTCAAAGTCACCGTCGGCACTAACTCATCAACCAATCTCTTAAATGCGGGGTCACCCAACCGGTCGTCTATAATCCGCCTAATCGACGGTGAGCAGTCAACCGAGCTACCCGGCGGTAACCTCACCCAACAACATCGCAACCTCGGCCCCGCTCGAACTCTCTCATAAAACGGGCTGGAACTCAACAACGCCGCAGAGTGCGACGTCTTTCTACTCAAAGCATCGGCCACTACATTGGCTTTACCCGATGGTACAAAATCTCGCATGATCATAATCCTTTACCAACTCTAACCATCTCCTCGCCTCATATTCAACTCCTTTTGAGTAAACAGATACTTGAGGCTCGGTGATCGGTAAACATCTCGAATCCGCTCACCATACAGTAATGCCTCCAAATCTTGATTACAAACACCACTGCCGCCAACTCCATATCATGAGTCGGGTAGTTCTGCTCATACGGCTTGGTGACGGGAAGCATAGGCAATGACCTTCCGTCTTTGCATCAACACACAACCTAATCCAAACTTGGAAGCATCATCAGAGACCACGAAACCACTGTCCCCTCTCCGGATCGCCAACACCGTGCCAAGTCAAATCGCGCTTGAGCCAGCAAAGCTCTCATCACACTGCTTGTCCCAAACAAACTCGACACCCTTCCTCGCGGGACGAGTGAGGGGCGAGGCTAAAGCGAAAAAGTCTCTTGACGAACCGACGGTAGTAACACGCCAAACCAGAAAAGCCGCGAATCTCGGCAAGAATCGAAGTCGGCTTGGCCCATGAACTCACGGCCTCAATCTTCGCGGGGTCCACGGCTATACCATCTCTCGAAACCACGTGGCCTAGGAAGGCCACCGCTCCAACCAGAAATCACATTTGGAAAACTTCGCATAAAGTGGTTTTCCTCAAAGCCGCCAATACTCGCCTCAAATGCTCTGCATGGTCTTCTTTAGACCTCGAATAAATCGATTAGATATCGTCAATGAACACGATGACGGCCGCGTCCAAAAATGATTTGAACACCCTATCCATCATGTCCATGAACGCAAATGGGGCATTGGTCAATCCAAACGACATGACCACAAACTCATAGTGACCATATCTAGACTCGAAGTCGTCTTAGGAATGTCGGCATCCCCGATCCGCAATCGATGGTAACCGGATCTCGGATCTATCTTGGAGAACACGAAGCTCCTCAAGCCGATCGACAAATCATCGATACGGGGCAACGGATACTTATTCTTCACTCGTCACCTTATTAAGTTCGCGGTAATCAATACATAAGCGCATAGAACCATCCTTCTTTTTCACAAACAGAATCGGTGCTCCCACGGGGACACACTCGGACGGATGAACCCTCGATCTAACATCTCCCTGCAATCGAATCTTGATTCCTTTAACTCACGGGCGCCATACGATCACGGAGCCTTCGAGATAGGGAGGGTCCTGGCTCGAGCTCAATTGTGAAGTCAACCTCTCTTTTCGGGGCAACCCCGTAACTCCTCGTGAAAACACGTCCGCAAACTCCTCGCACGACCGGCACTGATCAACAGACAAATGAGGGGCTCTTCCCGCACAACTTGGCTAGATAGCCCCAAGCTCCATGAGCTAGCAAACGACGAGCTTTCACAAATGACACCATCGGGCGGGCAAACTCCACCACTGGACTCCACGAAACTTAAAGTGGGCGACTGGCGGCTGAACACTACTTCTTTCCGGTGGCGGTCAATCAACGCGTGGTTAGCGACTAACCACTCCATACCAAGAATCACATCAAAACCGCTCATAGGCGTAACTATGAGCGTAGCCCCAAGCAACTCTCCTGATATCTCAATCCGCCATCCCTAATCTTATCTCTAGCCAACATATTAACTCCCGAAGGAGTTGCAACAGATAACTCGAAACCTAGAGGCTCTAGTCTTAACTTAGCATGCTCGAAGAAACAACACGAGATACAAATGAATGTGTGGAACCGAGAATCAAACAAGACAAATGCGCAGTGATCTAAAACAAGAAGCGTACACCACACGGCATCCGTGCGCTCGGCCTCTGACGGTCGTAGCAAACACTCGACCTATTGCCGCTATTGGGTGAGCCGCCATAGTCGGGCCGATCACAAAACGGGCCCATGTGCCCCTCTCTACCACAACGGAAGCACAATCTAGGTCCAGTGACAAGCTCGCGTGGACTTTCCCACAAGTAGCACAAGCGGGAACTCGCTCGGGTCCTCCTGCGCCGCTGGGTGGAAACGGATTTGGCTCTCCGCAGATCTCTGCTGCAAATCGCCCTTGGCGCGCGCCGGCCGCCTCCCGAAAATCAAACTTCCTCTTACGCCTCTACACCGCTTTGGGACGGACGCTGCACAGAGCGGCAACAACCCGCCAAAGCAGGATACTTCCCATTATAGATCGTGGCTAATCGGGCGACCCTAGCATAAGTGTCGTGGGCCCGAGCCTCGACATCTTGGGAAACACCCTACCTCAATCCGGATATGAACTTCCGAATCTTGACTCCGGGGTGGCAATCAATCGAGGAGCAAAATATCCATACTCGAGAACTTGCGCTCATATTCCTCAATGGAATCGAACTCGCCGTGTTCGGAAGAGCTCCACCATCTTCTCTTGAGCCTCATCACCGATGAACTTTACCTTGAACTCGGCCTTGAAGAACTCCCAAGTAGCGGGTGGAGACCCAGTGGTCTCTCGCTCAAGGTGGACTCCCACCACCATCTCATTGTGCCTCCTAGCACATGAGCCGCACACCTCGGCCTCACGAATATCGGGGCACACCATGATCGGAAAGGTGTACTCCAAATGGGCAATCCACTGGCCGCCGCTAACGCATCACCGGTGGCATCAAACTTCTCGAGCTTCCACTTCACAAAATCCTTCACCACCTACCCAATTCCTCGGCACCCTCTGCCATATCTCGCCTCTGGGGCTACTTGCTCTCGAGGAGCCGGAGGTGCTACTTGAGCTCTCTTTGAACCAATCGAGTCACCGCTCGATCTGGGCTCGACTCTTCCCGCCGCGCGCCAACAAGGCACAGGTCTCGCCCTCTGGTCACTCAACATGCGACCATAAAAGCCCTCATAGACTCGGCAAACTCTGCTCCAGGAGCGATCTCACGGCGCTCGATCGCCTCAACGCCCGCTCTAGGCGTAACGGGAGGAGCCTGCTGGTGGAATGCCATCGATCTCGGCTTGGGACGATGTCCTGCGATGATCGAGATCCGATCCGATACCTCGACACGCTCTCGAACCTCCTCTCCCGATGCACGTGGTATCGCATCTTTGGCGATCTACATCCAAACCAACAACGAAAAAAACTCGCTGTCACCATTCCACAACACCAAACAAGGCATACACTAGATGATAGGTATTGTAAATTCTTAACCCTTTTCCTTTCTAAAACAATAAATCTAGGCGTACTGATGACCGCTCCAGTCTTTGGTGATCATGGAAGGATGACCTACAACAAAGGTCGAGTCTCTGACGAATCTATGACTCGAGCTCGATACCAATCAGAAAGACCCGACCCAAAAGGGGCTCTAAATGGCCTTTACCCCAATGCATGTATTGAAAATAGAAGACATTATGAAAAACACATTTCGATTCCAAGTAAAAACAGAAACATTCAACAACCAAAACATACATTTCTAAAAGCATACTCATCGAGAGATTTATTTAAACCATTAAAACAATCCACAAGTACAAATATGCTTTGGAATCCATAAAACGTAAGAAAACATCCTGGGGCTCTGTGCCCGTCTACATGCATTTAGGGAAATAACAAAAGTCAAGAGTCATGATAAAATAAAATAGTCGAGAGATGACAAAGCAGATTCCATGATCACGGCTCCTCCTTCACCATCCTGTCTCCCGCTTGATTACACCGTGGAAAACCACGAATAAGGGTGAGTAAGGAATTACCCAGTAAGAATCCCCAACCGGGGTACAATATGATATACATGATCATCTAGAAGAATGTATGCAAGCTATGAGTACAAACACAGAGCGGAGCACATAGCTAAGTCCACACTTGGACCTCGGATGCCAACTCGTGGTCTTAGTCCGGAAATACCACAACACACTAAACGCGCTATACGGGAAAAAGTCCCGGCCTCGGCTGCATCTCATGTCGATCTGAAAGGTGCACTGCTCAAGATCCCGAGGAGCTCTCCGATCGGCGTGTAATGAGCGTAGCGCGCACCGCATGCTCTCGCAAACTCGGGGTGTGCCGGTCTAGTGGCAAGCCGCCTGTGTTCGATCCACCATGCCTAACTAAATCTCGGATCGGTGTCACCGACATAGGGTGTGAGACTCGACACACGTGAACTATGTCACCTGTACCACCGCACTGAGGCTAAGGAACCGGCCGTGGTAGGCTTACACCGTGAAGCGGTCCTTGCCCTAACAGTGGCAATCAAGGGCTACGGCCGAACACGCCGAGGACGTGCCGATCGCCGGGACGAGGCAATGCCAAGTCATCATCCCGACCGTTGGGGCATTTAACGATCGCCACCCTCACCCAAGATTGCGGGGCCACCGTTAGGGTTAGTTAAACCCTAACGGGATCGTGGACGAGTACCATCTCGCACGCGTCCCTCGTCGGGGATGCAAGTTACGTTATGCATCCGGCCCGATGATGCTACCTACCCGAACTCTAAACCATAGCAATAATAACAATTCAATCAATGCGGTCCAATACGTGCTCAAGCAGATACAAGGAACCTAGCATGATACTACGAAGCAAGAACAGATATCGAACATGCCGAATGAAACAACCTAGCATGGGCTAACATGAGAAACAATACAAGAGTTCATGCCATCAGAATTGAATGCAGAGCACCTAGGGCTAAACATGCTAATAATCATACACAGCATACAAAACAACAATCACAAATATACCGCGAGGCCCACACAACTCCGGTAAAAATCCTTACCTTGGTCGGGAGGCTTCTACACACAAATCCTAAGTCTGCGAACAATCCCGAGCTAGCGGCGGGAACCTAGCAAACCAATAATAATCAGCATCTACAACGTCTAAACAACAAAACGAACTCGCTCGGCTCGGGAACTCACGCGGCACGCGCGACACGAGCTTGGAGCTGCTGCAAGCCGGGCACGGCAGCAGGTGGGCGCAGCCGCGCGCTACCGCACGCGCAGCAGCGGCTGGCGCTGCCGCGCGCTGCACGCACGCGACGGCAGGGACGCTACGCGCACGCACGCAGGGCAGGACGCAGCGCAGCGCGGCGAAGCGTCTGGCGTCTTGCGCGAGCCGCTGGACAAGGCGCGCGCGCGGCGCTGGCGTCTGGCGTCTCTTCTGGCGCGATCCGCACGATCCGCGCGCGATGGCGTCGCGGGAGGGTTGCTTCAACGAGATCTGAAGCGATCTGGTGCGACGGTAGGGGCCGCTCAACGGATCTGGGCGACCGGTGAGCGATGGCGTCGCGGGAGGTTCGCGACGGTGGATCTGGCGGCCGCTCTTTGTCCGGCGTCTGTCGCAGGCCGCTTCAACAGATCTGGGCGAGGGGCCGGCCGGTACCGGACGGCGACGATGGTCGCTTCTCTCTTGCTGGCTGCAATCAACACAAACACACACAACACTCTACATCTTACCTTCGGCCAAAGATCAAAAACCAAATGAGGAGATGAAGAGGATGAAGACTTACCCTAATGATGATGATCGAACCCAAGGAGATGCAAGGGAAAGAAGAATCGGCAAAGGCTATGGAGAGGGAGAGCTTGTGCGGCCAAGAGGAGATTTGGAGAAGAAGATGGAATAAACCTAATTCTATTTCATTTAACCAAATGCACCAAAAGTCCAAAATCCAAGGTTAACTAAGATGTGATGCAGAAAGAACAACAAGAGCACCTAATGGCTCAATTGGCACACATCTCTACAAGCTTCCCAGGAGACCCGGTTCAAACCCAGTGCACAAAGACAATTTCCTTTATTTTTACTTTTGCATCAAACCTTGCTCAAACCAAACCACAAACCCCTCCAAAAACCTACATAAAACCATCCAATAATTTTAGTAACTGGAAAAGACACAAACGACCCTGACGGCCCGACCAAATTACCACTAGGGCATACCTGGAAGACCGGGAAGAAAAACCTGGGTCGTTACACGTATCTTGCTACCCCGCCCGACCAGCCGGTTGTGGAATTAGCTACCCACTTCGGCATAGCCTAGTTTGTAGCTCGCTAGAGCGGAACCCCCCACGGTGTAAGCTCGCCTTGGCGGGTTCTTAGCTTCGTGTCGGTGGACCAGCCGCATGAGATGAGCGCGAGGGGGCCTCGCGCTCATCGTGATCGATGACACCGCTTCCGAGTCTTAGGCATGCGTGCTGGCTGCGTGGTTTGCCCTTAGGCCCCGCATTTACGCCGGTTGCGAAAGAGCATGCGGTGTGCGCGCGCACACGCGTTAGTTGCTTGCGTTCGGAGAGCTCCCGGCTAATGTTCTTGAGTACACCATTCCTTCCGTTAGAGCGACTTGGGTACTCTCCCGTAAGTCCAGTTAGCAAGGGTAAGAGGCCCTTGAGGACATCCTTGGGATCGGTTTTGAGTGATCAACCGGCCGAGGAGAAAGACCTCGAGATGTCCCGAGATTGGTTAGGATAACCAATCATTAGGCCGGAAGTAGGAGACTTCCGATGACTCGAGATCTTTCTTTGTAAGCTCGTTGAGCTATGATCCATGTTGGTAGTCGTTTGCTTGCATGCTTTGGTACTAGATGATTGATTATATCGTATTGTACCCCGATTGGGGATTCTTGCTGAGTAATTCGTTACTCACCCTTACTTATCTTTCAGGAAACCATGGCGCGAGGCAGGATGGCTGGAGGAGGAGCTGTGATCATGGAAAACCCGTTGTTCAACTTTGAGTCTTATGTCTTGTATTTATGTTTTAAATGTCCTCTGAATGCATGTAGTTGGGCACGGAGCCCTAGGTTGTTTTATGAATGTATTTCCGGATTCTAGCATTGTTGTAAATGTTGTAAAGTTGTATGTTTTTAATAAATCTCTGATCAGAGTAAGTTTTGGAAATATATTTGTCTTGGAACAGGTGCTTGGAAACAGGGACAGGTTTCAAGAATTTTGTATTGACTTTTTAAATGAACTCTTGCCGGTTTTTGGTTTTTACTTAGAATCCGAAACAACCATCTTGCAAATTCTAGTGTTGATTTGTATGTATGCATTGAGGTAAGGGCTCATTTAGAGCCCCATTCGGTCGGGTCCTTCACGGTTGGTATCGAGCTCGAGTCATAGATTCTCAGAGACCCGACCTTTTGTTGTAGGTCGTTTTTCCATGATCATCGGCCTCGGATACCATCAGTGCGCCTAAGTTTCTTGTTTTAAAGAAAAGGGTAAGATTTACAATACTTTTCATTTAGCTTTTATGCCTTGTGTTGTGTAGCGGAGACGAACAGGTTCTGACTCGTTGTTGGTTTGGGCTTAGTGAGCCATCATGCCAACTTTCTCATGATCTGCGAGCGATTGTTTAGCGGCTTGTTGAGGTATCCGAGATAGATTCGGATGCCCCCGGGTCGTCGTCCCCGAGGGAGGTAGAGCTTAGACTCCGCTGGCCATGTGTGGCCCGATTCTTCGCTTTTCCCCTAGTGAGAGGGTGGAGGTGCTTCGTGCGGATCGCCAAGATGTTGATCGCACCCGCAGGAGCGGGGCGCTTGGCGTGTTCGACCGAGGTGTTGGACCGATCGTGTTGATGTTGAGGCCGCGTCCGGGTTGTTAGGCCCGCATGCCGATTTGGCCCCGGCAGCTTGAGTTGCCTAGAGGAGGGGGTAGAGGCTAGCGCGCGCCTCAGTGAGACTCCTTGAGCAGAGTGTGCTCCACCATGAGAGATTTGATGGCGTGTCTTTAGCTATCGAGAGCGGAGACCCAGCGCGCTTTGTAGAGCGTAGTGAGGAGTCCCGGCACGAGATAGCCCAAATGGCGAGTTTGTTTCAAAGATTTTTCCCCAAAGAAATCTTGTAGCCGGAGGTTCCCGGAGGGCATGATCAAGAGTTTATTCGGATGAGTTTGTTGGCGTTGATGGAGCCGCCCGGTTTGGCAAATGGATGCCTGTAGAGCTCGATGTTTTAGTAAGTCCTGCTGCTAGTAGTAAAGTAGTTGGCGAGTTTGAGTTTAGCATCCGTGTGTGGGATGCCCCGCTGCTCGAGAGGCCGAGGTGTGCCGTTCTGTCTTTGCTTGGTTCATCGATGGTGGTGGAAGTCCCTTGTGAGAGGTGGACTAGCGAGTCTCCACCATCGCCCGATTGATTGGCAAGTTGCCGTGTTAGTGGCTTGAGGCGGATGAAGGGTCATCTTTGCCCCTTGCGAGCCTGTTGTTGTTTAATGACCCGACTTCCTCGGATGTGGATTTGGTAGTAGTAGCACTTGAGGTGCATTGGTTGGTGTGCCACTTTGGCACTAAGTCCGGTTCGAGCTTGAGTTTGGCTTGGGCATAGCGGATGGTTCTATTCCGTTCGAAGTTCAGCGCACTCCTTTAGCCTTGGATCTGCTTTATGGCGCTTGCACCTGTTTAGGTCGTGCCAGAGGGCTAGTTCAGTGGTAGTCGATGGACTACAAGCGAAAGGATGCTCGAGAGGAGTCGGAGCCTCTTCCTAGTGTTTCTGGAGGTTGAGTAAGTCAACAGATTGGTTGGTAAGTGTTGGTGCGCTTGAGCCTCGCGCTAGTGTTAAGGCCAAGAGTTTTCTTGTGGTTGGTAGTACGGTCAACTACCTTCGAGTGCCTTTATCTGAGGAGAGTTGAGCATCGTAGATGCGAGTTTGGTCCAGCAGAGGGACTCTGAGTTGGATGCTCATGAGATGAGTTGGATGCCTATGAGGCGAGTTGGATGCCATGATTCGAGTTGGATGCTTTTGAGACGAGATGAGCTGATGCCTTGCGAGAGGATTTGGATCCTTTCCTTGGGTAGAAGCCTTGTTGAGAGGCTGATGTTTGAGTAGGAGGACGACGCATTCGGTAGCGTTTCGGATCCTCTTGGTTCCCAAAGAATTGGAGTTGGCCTGCATGGTTGAGATCTTTCGAGAGAGTTGTGCCTGTTCGCATTTGGTCATTAGCTCGTTTGTCGGCCGTATGTGTCGGAGGGTGATCGGAGGATCCCTAGGTTTTGGAGAACCTCTCCAAAGCTCAGTCAGGCCCAGGTAGTGAGTTTCAGTTGGCAAGCTGGAGCCGTGTAGTTTGTAGCCTCGGTTGAGTTGCTAGCAGTCTTGGTAGACTATCTAGCTAGTGTTTGTTTGGAGTAAAGTCCGGATTGGTTCCGGTGAGGTGGCAAGTTGATGCTTGGTGTTGACCAAGGTGTGGTTTGGAGTCGCTAGTGATTTGCTTTGCTCGTGGGACGAATGGTTCGTGCCCGGTTGGTTGTTTTCTGTTCCAGGATGTTGAGTTGCCCCCGTTGTTGCCCCGTGAGATTTAGATGTTGTTGCTCTAGTGGAGCATGACAGGTGAGCGTATGTGGAGCTCTCTGTCCTTTGGTTGTCTCTGTTTGTAAGAGCCGTTTCCTTCTGGGATTTGTCGGAGTTACTCCTTTGGTCTTGGAATTGATGGTAGTGGTGCTAGCAAGAGGGAAAGATTTGTTGGCTACTTGGAAGTAGTCGTTTGTTCGATTAAGCGGATTCTTGGATGATGTTCTAGAGGCTGCAGTAAAGGTTGTTCTCGCTCTCTTGTGAGTGTTTGGCCAAGATTTGGTTCTCTTGTTGTTTCGAGAGCTAGTTCGGTTCTAGCCGAGGAGGCGTTGCCACTCGAGGTCTTTTCCTAGTCGGGAAGTTTTGGGAGTTGACCCCTCCCTCGGCAGTTGAGTAAGTTTTGTTGGTTCCGGATTTGTGATCCGATTGGTTGAGTTTTCCCTTGGGTGTTGCTTCCAAGAGAGTTGGTTGCTGTTGCCTTGGGTTTGAGAAAGTCAGCGAGCTTGTGTGAAGTCCGTTGCCCTTCGAGTTTGCTTGTTTGGGAATTCGTTTCTGTTTTTGTAGGAGTCGACTTAGCTCATAAGTTGTGTATTTGATCGTAGTAGCGCAAATGTCACCCAATGAGAGGGTCCTTGCTTTGTGTTGTTAGCAAGCAAGAGTTGTTTGTCCCCGCAAGGGTGGTGGCTAGCCAGTAAGAGTTGTTTCTGGCAAGTTGTTGGTTTTTTAGGGATTGAAGATTTCCCTTCCCTTTAGTCTCTGTGGTGGTTGAGTTGCTCCATGGATGTCAGCCTCGAGTGTTAGCTTCTGAGGTAGTCTTGCGGAATCGTGTGGCTTAGGATCCGTAAGCTTTGAGGTTGTCGTCATCCGTTTTCCTTGTAAGGTTTCGGGAGTGGAGCTTCTGGTTGGAAGATAAGTTTGGCCTAAGCGAAAAGGAGAAGTCTTTTGAGTAGCCAGTTGGATTTTAAGAGTTGAGAGGTAGCTTGGAGGCGAGTGTCGCTCGTTATAAGTTTGGGTTGAGTTCTCACGAGCAAGCCCTTCTCGGGCTTTGCTCCTTGTTGTGCGCCATGATTGGAGTAGTAGAGCCGTTTGAGTGGGTTGGCACAGAGGTGCCGTGGCTTTGGTTGGTAAAGCCGTTGAGCTGTTTTCCTCAAGGTGTTGTGCCGCAGAGAGCTGCGTGATGGTTTAGTCCTTGCAGCCCGAGTTTTCCTTGAGTGGAATTTTGGTGGTTTCCTTGCCTGGCAGTGTTTTCTTTGGCCAGTTTGTTGAAGGGTTGAGTTTGTTTGTTGTCAGCTGTGAGCTTCCGGAGGAGTTCGCCAGTGCGTGGCGTTAAGTTTCAGAGCTTGTGGCCAGTCCTCGAGATTGCTGAGAGTAGCACCGTTTTAGAGTTGGTGCGAGTTGAGGACGTGGTTTGCCGTCTGTTCCCTTGGAGTTCAGTGTATTCCCAGTATGGATGGCATTGTGGCCTTGAGTTTTTGAGAACCAAGAGAGTTTTGGTTCTCGAAGAGGGCTAGTGTTGTTGGCCGAGAAGTTCCGTTGGTTGGATCAGTGGAGTTTTCCTGGAGCTGTTTCGTCTTAGGACTTTCGAGGACGAAAGTCTTATAAGGAGGGAGTATTGTAACAGCCCAGTTTTCTATTCCAGTTTTCGAGGTGCCTTCGGGTCAAGATTCAGTTGTTTGGGTGGGTTTTAGAGCGGTTTTGCCCCTTGGGGGTATTTTGGTCTTTTGGCTCTCCGGGCAGGATTTGTGGTTTTCTGGGCTTCGAGGTAGCTCCTGCCTTTGTCGAGGCTTGTTTGTTGGTGGCTGCGAGTCCCGTGGTGTTTGGGCTAATCGGTTGGATGCTCGGTTGTGGTTTGGGCTTTGGCAAAGTGATGGTTGGTTGTGTGATTCTTTTGGGATACGAGCCCGAGCCTTTAGTGTTGCTTTGGGAGTTGGATTTAAGTGAGTTTGATTGATTGGAAAATATTTCTTTGATCGGGTCTCGAAGGAGGAAGCCGGGAAATGGGATTTTGAGGTTTTAAGTGGATAAGGATGGAAAATGGAATTTAAATCCCATTTTTCCTTTTTATTTCCCATTTGTTTCCTTTTTATTACCTTTTTTCTTTTATTTTTCCCCAAAATCAACTTTCTCTCTCTTTCTCTCTCTCTCTCCCCGAGCACCCCCCACCTAGCCCAGCCCCTAGCCTTGGCTCGCCCACCCCCGACCGTCTGGCCCCTGCTCGCCCAAGCCCAACCAGCCGAAGCCAGGCCAGTCGCGAGCCACCCGAAGCTCGCCCAGCGCCGCCTAGCGCCCGCCTCGCCAAGGCCGCGTCGCGCGCGCCTCGCTATCGCCTGCCTGCGTCCGTGTCGCCCGGTGCGTCTTGTCGCGAGCGAGCGCCGCACAAGTGCAGCGTCGCGTCGCCCGAAACCTCGCCAGCTCGATCGCGCGTCCAGCGCGGTCATCGCGCCCAGCGTCGTGTCGCTCGCGCCCATATGCCCGTCTCTATCTTGAGGCCGCGCCGCGCCGCGCCAGCCAGCCGAGCAAGCGCGCCGCGCCATAGCGCCAGCGCTGTCCTCGTAGACCAGCGCCCCTCAGCGCGCTTCGCGCGCCAGCCGCGCGTGCAGTAGCGCCCCTGCGGCCCAGCGCGCCCACACAGCCATTTGGTTGCCTAGCCCGTCTGGCCGGCCCGTTCGAGTGTCGGCCGCGCCTCGTGAGTTGCTCCCCGAGCCGAGCCTGTTTATTTTAGAGTATTTAGGGCTATTTTATGATTATTGATGTATTTGTTTGGCTCGATATAGGTTGCTCGGGTTCGATCGCGATTAATTTATTGTGTGTTGTTGCCTTCCACCGTAAGGATTTCTTACCGAGTTGTGTGGGCCCTGCGATATTGTCATGATTTTGCCTTGCTTGTTTGGTTGTCGTTATGAGCATGATAATAATAGAGCGACTTTGATTGATTTTCTCGCTAGCATGTTTGCTTGATATTACATGTTAGTGCCATGCTAGGTTTGTTCTCGCGGCATGTTTGTGATTCTGCTTAAGCTCGTAGTATCATGCTAGGTAGTATGATTGATGTCGGTCTTTGCTTGCTAGCCGGAATCATTGCTTTTTCCTGTACTCTTAGATAGAGTTGTAGGGTTTGTCATCATCCGCAGGCCGAGCGGACATAACGTACTTTGTCCCCATCGATCGGGAATAGTGTGCGACGCATAACGTATCTTGCTTCCCCGGTCACTAAGGTGGATTTAGCTCAGTCGGGAATAAAGTGTGCGCAAATAACGTATCTTGGTACCCCTTGACCAGTGGTTGTGGAATTAGCTACCCACTTCGGCATAGCCTAGTTTGTAGCTCGCTAGAGCGAAACCCTGCCACGGTGTAAGCTGCCCTTGGCGGTTCTTAGCTTCGTGTCGGTGGACCAGCCGCACAGATGAGCGCCGAGGGCCTCGCGCTCGTGATCGGTGACACCGCTTCCGAGTCTTAGGCATGCGTGCACGGCTGCGTAGTTTGCCCTTAGGCCCCGCATTTACGCCGGTTGCGTAAGAGCATGCGGTGTGCGCTCACACGCGTTAGTTGCCGTTCGGAGAGCTCCCGGGCTAATGTTCGTGAGTACACCATTCCTTCCGTTAGAGCGACCGACTTCGGTACTCTCCGTAAGTCGGATTAGCAAGGGTAAGAGGCCCTTGAGGACATCCTTGGGATCGGTTTTTGAGCCGATCAACCGGTGAGGAGAAAGACCCTCGAGAGATGTCCCAGATTGGTTAGGATAACCAATCATTAGGCCTAAGTAGGAGACTTCCGATGACTCGAGATCTTTCTTTGTAAGCTCGTTGAGCTATGATCCATGTTGGTAGTCGCTTGCTTGCATGCTTTGGTACTAGATGATTGATTATATCGTATTGTACCCCGGTTGGGGATTCTTCTTTGAGTAATTCGTTACTCACCCTTACTTATCTTTCAGAAACCATGGCGCGAGGCGGATGGGTTTGGAGGAGGAGCTGTGATCATGGAAAACCCGTTGTTCAACTCTGAGTCTTATGTCTTGTATTTATGTTTTAAATGTCCTCTGAATGCATGTAGTTGGGCACGGAGCCCTAGGTTGTTTTATGAATGTATTTCCGGATTCTAGCATTGTTGTAAATGTTGTAAAGTTGTATGTTTTTAATAAATCTCTCGATCGAGTAGTTTTTGAAATGTATTTGTCTTGGAACAGTGCTTGGAAACAGGGACGTGTTTCAAGAATTTTGTATTGACTTTTTAAATGAACTCTTGCCGGTTTTTGATTTTTTACTTAGAATCCGAAACAACCATCTTGCAAATTCTAGTGTTGATTTGTATGCATGCATTGAGGTAAGGGCCCATTTAGAGCCCCATTCGGGTCGGGTCCTTACACAGCCCGCTCGAACTCTCTCCGTAATCTGGGCTGGGAACGCAACAACACCGCGGAGTGCGACGTCTTCCTACTCAGAGCATCGGCTACAACATTGGCTTTACCTGGATGGTACAGAATCTCGCAGTCATAATCTTTCACTAACTCTAACCATCTCCTCTGCCTCATATTCAGCTCCTTCTGAGTAAACAGATACTTGAGGCTCTGGTGATCGGTAAACATCTGGATCCGCTCACCATACAGGTAATGCCTCCAAATCTTCAGTGCAAACACCACTGCTGCCAATTCCATATCATGAGTCGGATAGTTCTGCTCATATGGCTTCAGCTGACGGGAAGCATAAGCAATGACCTTCCCGTGCTGCATCAACACACAACCCAACCCGAACTTGGAAGCATCGCTGTAAACCACGAAACCACCTGTCCCCTCCGGGATCGCCAACATCGTGTCTTTGAAGTCAAATCTGCGCTTGAGCACAGCAAAGCTCTCATCACACCTACTGTCCCAAACAAACTCGACACCCTTCCTCGTCAGACGAGTGAGGGGCGAGGCTATGGCGGAAAAGTCCTTAACAAACCGACGGTAGTAACCTGCCAAACCTAGGAAGCTGCGTATCTCGATAACTGAAGTCGGCTTGGCCCACGAACTCACGGCCTCAATCTTTGCAGGATCCACGGCTATACCATCTCTCGAGACTACGTGACCTAGGAAGGCCACTTGTTCCAACCAGAACTCACATTTGGAAAACTTCGCATAAAGCTGGTTTTCCCTCAAGGCTGCCAACACTTTCCTCAAATGCTCTGCATGATCCTCCCTGGTCCTTGAATAGATCAGAATATCGTCAATGAACACGATGACGAAGCTGTCCAAAAATCCTTTAAACACCCTATCCATCATGTCCATGAACGCTGCTGGTGCATTCGTCAATCCAAACGACATGACCCCAAACTCGTAGTGCCCATATCTAGACCGAACGCTGTCTTAGGAATGTCGGCGTCCTAATCCGCAAATCGATGATACCGGATCTCAAATCTATCTTGGAGAACACGGAAGCTCCTGAAGGCGATCGAACAAATCATCGATACGGGCAACGGATACTTATTCTTCATCATCACCTTATTAAGCTCACGATAGTCAATGCATAGGCGCATCGAACCATCCTTTTTCTTCACAAACAACACCGGCGCTCCCACGGGACACACTCGGACGGATGAACCCTCGATCTAACATCTCCTGCCGGCCCCAACCTTTAGTTCCTTTAACTCGGCTGGCGCCATACGATCACGGAGCCTTCGAGATAGGGAGGGTCCACGGCTCGAGCTCAATTGTGAAGTCAACCTTTCTCTTCTGGGCAACCCCAACTCCTCCTCAGAAACACATCAAGAAACTCCCGCACAACCTAGGCACTTGATCAATAGTCGGTGAGGGACGGCTCTCTCGGACAATTTGGCTAGGTAGCCCCAAGCTCCATGAGCTAGCAAACGACGAGCTTTCACGGTGACACCATCGGCGGGCAAACTCCACCACGAACTCCACGAAACTTGAAGTCGGGCCGACCCAAAGAAACTTAACACTACTTCCTTCCGGTGGCGATCAATCAATGCATGGTTAGCGGCTAACCACTCCATACCAAGAATCACATCGAAACCACTCATGGGTAGAACTATGAGCGTAGCTACCAAAAATCCTCCTGGATATCTCGATCCGGCCATCCTTAACCTTATCTTTTGCTAACATATTAACTCCCGAAGGAGTTGCAACAGATAATTCAAAACCTAGAGGCTCTAATCTCAACCTAGCATGCTCAAAGAAACAATACAGATACAAACGAGTGCGTAGAACTAAAGTCAAACAAGACAAATGCACAATGATCCAAAACAAGAAGCGTACACCATCACTGCGGCATCCGTGACGCTCGGCCTCCTAACGGTTCAGTGCGAACACCCGGCCTGCTGCTGCTTTGCACAGACAGAAGCGCCGCCATAGCCGGCCGATCACGAAAACGGATCACATGCCCCTCTTTCCACATCGAAAACACCACCTAGGCTCAGTCCGACAAACTCCGGCGTGGGCTCTTCCACAAGTGGCACAGTGGGAATGCGCCTTAGACCGCCCTCTGGCGAGGCCGGAATCGGGCCGGTATCTCTACGCCGTCCTTGCTCTGAATCGCCCTTGGCGACGCTGGCCGCCTCCTCTGTACTCAAACCTCCTCTTCTGTCCCACTACAGCCGGGACAGGACACTGCACCGGAGCGGCGACAGTCCGCTCAACAGGATACTTTTCGTTGTAAATAGTGGCCAGCTGAACAGCTCTAGCATAAGTGTCAGGGGCCTGTGCCCTGACATCCTGAGACACACCCTGCCTTAGACCAGAAATGAACTTCCAAATTTTCAACTCAGGGGTTGCTATCAGCTGCGGAGGAAAATAACCATACTCCGAAAACTTCCTCTCGTACTCCTCTATAGAATCAAAACCCTGCTTCAGATTCTGGAAAAGTGCTACCATCTTCTCTTGAGCCTCATCACTAATGTACTTGGCCTTGAATTCTGACTTGAAGAACTCCCAGGTAGCAGGTGGAGACCCAGCTGGTCTCTCACTCAAGGTGGACTCCCACCACCATCTAGCTACGCCCCCTAACACGTGGGCTGCACACCTCGGCCTCTGTACATCGGGGCACACCATAATAAGGAAGGTGTACTCCAAATGGGCAATCCATCTAGCTGCTGCTAACGCCTCACCTGTGGCATCAAACTTATCAGGGTTCCATTTTACGAAATCCTTCAACCATTTACCAAGCTCATCGGCACCTTCTGCCACCTCTGCCACAAGGGTTCTTTGGCTCTGCGAGTCAGGGGTCTTCTTTGCGCCTCTTTGAATCAAACGAGTCAGCTGCTCGATCTAAGCTCGGGACTCTTCCCGCTGCGCTGCCAACAAAGGCTGGGTCTCTGCCCTCTGGCCACTCAATAGGTCGACCACTATAGACCTCATAGAATTAGCAAATTCTGCTCCAGGAGCAGTCTCATGGCGCACAGTCGCCTCAACGCCTATTCTGGGCTCAACAGGGGGAGCTACAGGCGGAATGCTATTAGTCTCAGCTTGGGACGATGTCCCTGCGGGGTCAGATCCGATCCTGACACCTCGGCCTCCTCTCGGGCGTCCTCTTCTGGCGCGGGTAACTGGCATACTGGCGATCTACACCCAAACCAATAACGAGTCAGAACCTGCTCGTCTCCGCTCCACAACACTACACAAGGCATACACTAGATGACAGGTATTGTAAATTCTTAACCCTTTTTCTACAACAAATTGTAAACTTAGGCGCACTGATGATGGCTTGAGTGCTAGTGATCATGGGAAAGCGACCTACAACAACGAGTCATACTACGAATTTATGACTCGAGCTCGATACCAATCTGTAAGAGAACGACCCGAATGGGGCACTAAATGGGCCCTTACCCCAATGCATGCATTCAAAGTAAAGGACATTTAAACAGACATGATTTCGGATTCCAAATAAAACAAAACATTCAAAATAACCCCTTTAAAAACTAGACAATTTCCCTGGAACCTGTCCCTGTTTCCAAGCACTGTTCCAAGATAAATACATTTCCAAAGTATACTCCGATCGAGAGATTTCTTAAAATCAATCAAAACATGTCTAAATACAGATAATCTTTGGAATCCACAAAATATTCGAGAAAACATCCTAGGGCTTCATGCACAGCTACATGCATTCGGGGAAAATAAAACATAAAGAGTCATAACACAAAATCGAGTTTGATGATTGAGCCCCATGATCACAGCTCCTCCTTGACCATCCTGTCTCGCAACTTGGTTACTGTGGAAAAACCACGATGAAGGGTGAGTAACGAATTACTCAAGAAGAATCCCCAACCGGGTACAATACGATATACATGGTCATCTCGATGAGCGTATGCAAGCTATGAATATAAACACGAGAATAGAGCACATAGCTTAGCCCACACTTGGGCCTCGGATGCCAATTTAAGGTCTTAGTCCGGAATAATATCACCACACACCCAATACATAAGTTGCCCTATACGAGAAACAAGTCCCGCCTCACTGCGCTCTCATCGTCGACGAAAAATGTACACCGCTCAAGATCCCGATGAGCTCTCCGGTCGGCGTTGTAATGAGCGTAAGCATGTACCGCGTGCTCTGCAGACTATGGGGGTGCCGGGTCTAGAGGCAAGCTACCCATGTCCAATCCACCACGCCTAACTAAATCTCTCGGATCGGTGTCACCGACATAGGGGTGTGAGACACGACACGTAAACTATGTCGGCTGAACCACACGCACTGGGGCCAAGGAACGGTCGTGGTAGGCTTACACCGTGAAGCCGTCCTTGCCTTAACAGTGGCAATCGGGGCTCTTGCCAAACATGCCGAGGACATGCCGGCCGCCGGGGGCGAGGCAATGCCAAGTCATCATCCCGACCGTTGGGGCATTTAACAGTCTGCCACCCTCATCCAAGATTGCAGGGCCTACCGGTAGGGTTAGCTAATCCCTCACGGGGTCCAGGGACGGAGCACTGTCTCGACGTCCCTGCCATGGATGCAAGGTACTTTATGCATCGGGCCCGATGATGCTATCTACACCGCAACTCTAACCCGCCCTAGCAAACGAAAAAACAATTCCATAAAATCCAATACGTGCTCAATAAGAATACAACGAGCCTAGCATGATACTACGAAGCAAGGAACAGATACGAGCATGCTAGAAAGAAACAACCTAGCATGGATTAACATGAGAATTAATCAGCAACAACATGCTAATCGGGAATTTAGAATTGAGTACCTAGCTATACATGTCAATAAACACAAACAAGCAATCAATCAGCAATCACATATAATATCGCAGGGTCCACACAACTCCGGTAAGAAATCCTTACCTTGGTCGGGGACGATTTGACACGAAAATCCTAAGTCGCAAACAAACCCGAACTAGCTATCGAGAACCTATCAATCACAACAAAAGTCACACAATAGGCCTAAATATAATAAAATAAACAGGGCTCACTGGGAAAACTCACGAGGCGCGACGAACGCATGAACGAGCGAGCGATTGCACGAACGGGCAAAGAACGGGGGCTGGCTGGCGCTACCGGGCGCAAAATGGGCTTGCTAGGGCGCTGGCTGCGCGCGTATACCGGGCGCGGACGGATGCGGGCGATGCGTCTGCGCGGCGTGACAGGAGCCGGGCGAGGACGCACGCGCGCGCACGCGCCGCGATCGATCGCGGGCGTGGCTCGCCGATCTGCAACGGCGATAGAGCACGCGACTTGCGATGGAAAGGAAGCTCGAATTCGGCCGATAGGGGAGGATTCGACGAGCGATTTATGGTTGGTCGAACTCCTCTACTCCAACTGCACAAAACCCACCCAACAAATCACTTCAACAAGATCGGAAAATGGAATTCGAAAAACAGGGGAATGGGTCGACGGAAATGCGAAGGAGAAGAAGAGAAGAAGAAACTCACCAGCTGCTCGAGATTTGGCTTCGGATTTGAGGAAGGAACTCGGTCGAATTGGAGCTGGCGGGGGAGAAAACGCGAAGGAGAATCGCTGTCGGTCGGAGGAAAATTCGCGAAGGAAGAAGAACAAAAAATGGGGAAGAAGCTCGGGCGATCGGCCTTTATATCAAAGGCAGAGGAAAACACGCTTATATACAAGATCGCGCGATTAAGATAACAAACATGCCTAGTGGCTCGGCTGGCAGCGACCCTTGCCTAGCATGCAGCGCGTCCTTGGCTCGAATCTCACTCGACGCGCTATTTAATTTCCTATTTATTTTTACCTTTTTCCAAGCCCAAATGTCTTCACCAAAATTCCCGATCCCATTCAAATTGACTCATAATTTTTCCGGCAATTAACAATTACATAACCGGCCCTGTCGGCCCGCCAAAATTACCAAAATGCCCCTGGGCCTCCCGGGAAGACCGGGATGAAATTTCCGGGCCGTTACACTGGTGTTGAACTGGTATACAACCAAACAATGAAACAATGATACTAAACAACTGTTACAAATATATCATAAATTAAATGACATGTTATGAATCAATTTCAAATAGACAACATATCATGAATTAATTAAATAAGCATACCATTATGGCCAAAATAACAATATTAAACCAATGTGTTATCTCAAATGTCAAAATTAAACCAATATGTTATGGTTAAAGATAATGTTAAGCAATATACTTCATATCATTTGCAATGTAACAAGCAATGTATCAATTTTAAAATTAAACAACATTGGTCAAATTGTCATTAAAACAACATGCTAATTATCAATCCAAGATCAATCGATTACAATTCAAAGTTATTTGCGAAGGAATCTCAATTTAACCAAAGAAAATCATAATTTTAATTAGAATGAATCATGATTCAAATTACAAAAAATAGTGATTATAATTTAAATTGCATTAAAGTTAATTCTAATTTGAATTACAACATACTTGAAATTGATAAAAGTATCAAATGGTTTAATTGAAAATATTCATATCAAAAGGTAAAGATGAAAATGAATCACAACTTTAAAGTAAAATAAGATTTGGAGGAAGAAAACAAAGTCTTCTTCCTCCTTTAACTTAACTTAGATGCAATGGATTATTCGGGTTCCCTTTAAACTTCTCGAAGACCTTACTTTGGTTTTTATTGATATCAATGGAAAAACTTCTAAATTCTTTTGCAATCCCAATTTTCTTCTCCCAACAATGACTTTTCTTTCCCTCCTCCCTTCAAAAGTAATATTTTCTCTCAATTTTACCCTTTTCCCTCTTATGTATTTTTTTTTGTGCCCCTCTTTTCATAGCCTTCGCCCTTTTTATACTAAAATTTGTGGAAAAATTTAGGTACCAAAGTGAGGGAGAGATTGAAGGGATAAGTGTGTAAGTGGAGGTGTGGGTAGAAAAAAATGGTGAGTGGCTAAAAAGAGGTAAAAAGTGGGGTTGGTTGTTTAATTTTTTTTAATATTTGCAAAATAAATAAGATATTTTCATATATTTTTTCACTTTCATTTTTTATGTTTTTTATTTCTTATTTCTTTCATTTTTTATATTTGAAAAAATAAAAGATATTTTTCAACTAAAGTTGTATTTTTTCATTAACAACCAAATTGTCAAAATATAATTTTATAATAAAATCGAGCCGGACCAAATTTGGTGTCTACAACAGTAAAAAGAAAATAGTAAAAGTAAAAAGCAAATAGTAAAGGAATCTAAATTATTACAAAACGACAAAATTCAAAAGTTGAGATGACAAGCCGACAGGTCGAATCTTCAAATCTGCATTATTGAGCATACCCCATTCCACTTTGGATGCATATCCGAAGTAGGCATCGAACGAATTCAAGATTTCCATGTACACTTCAGCCGTATCCTACGCTGGCGACCAATGGACTCACTGCGCTTCGCTATCATCGCATTTACGCGCCTTACTGCCTCTGGTACTTCGCACCATACCTGTAGTCTTAAGCCGTTGCTTTTGGAAATCTAATTCTCGGATGTTGAAAATAACTAGTATTTTCCAAGCCAGAAGTAGGCTCTGGGTGTGCTAAATTCTGCAAGTTCTCGTTTCCTTCTTGAATGGCTTTTTTCTCGTTTATTTACAGGAATTTACAAAAACATTAATCATGTATATACAAAAACAAAGAACACTTTTTTTTTTGTTTGGACCATTACAACCCTTTTTTAATTGGACCTATTGTGGTCCTTTGTGATTTTTATATAATTTGAGTAAACATAGTTTAGTGACAGTTGCGGTCTTTGATAGTTTAACGATGTTTCAGTCTAATGAAAGTTGAATGACCCTTGAGTCTATGAAGTATTTTAGTTTAACGACTTTTCGGTCTAATGATAGTTTAATGAAGATTTCGGTCTTTGAATAATTTTAGTTTTAGAACGATTATGGTTCATTGAGATCGTAGACGTATTCAATCTCATATTCATCTGAGTCAGAAGGTTCGACCTCAGATTGTTTTGATGAGACTGAATCATCTGCTAATGATGCTAGCTCACTCCATCTTTTCAGCAAATCAGATTCATATGAGGTTTGAGCTAGGGCAGCAATCAACTACGCTTTTTTGTTGAAAAATTCTTGGTTCCTTTGAGAAGAAAGGTCTTGTAGATGACCATTCTTGGCGAACCAAGCTTTCATGAATCGAATGTCTGAGTGGGATGTGTAGAATTTATCCCACCATTTGATAGAGATGACTTTCACCAAACTCTTGGTGAGAGTGGATACACCCACCTCGAAATTCCAAGATAGGATCCATGGAATTTGAAAATACATGCAGAAAGTCATTGAAATTGGAAAACTATTTTTGAAGATGTTCTTCGAAAAATAGTAAAATGATTCTTGAATAGGGACTGGGAAGATGTTGGTTGTGAGACCAAACACCGTCCACCAGCTTATGAACCACAGTATATACTCTTGTGTACACCATCTCAAAGTTTTTCAAAGACCGCAACGTTTAGACCAAATAGTTTTGTGATGTACACCATTTCTATTTTTTGACGCAGTATATACTTTGATAGTTTAAGAGTATATACTGCGTCAGGTACATCACCAAATAGTTTAACGACGTTGGTGATGTACTAAACTATTTGCGCTCTGATACCAAATAGTTTTGTGATGTACACCATTTCTATTTGGTGATGTACCTGACGCAGTATATACTCTTGTGTACACCATCTCAATGTTTTTCATCGGAGATTCAACTGTTTATCAAGAAAGGTCTGCCTCCATTCTCCTAAAGATGAAATGCAAATCTCTTGGAGACTTCAGATGGTATAAAGATATGTATCTGACTAAGGTCATGATACGTTCAGATTGCGCCTTGCCAACCTGGAAACAAAAGTTCATTGAGGGTCTTCCCAATCACTTTTCTCAAAGGATTGAAGAAGTACTTCGCGCAGATGGCGGAGGAACCATTGAATGGGATCAATTAACTTATGGTGATATAAGCACCATCGTTATCCAAGAAGGCACCAAGCTCTGCGGAGAGAAAAAGCTCCGTAGGAAGATTGATGATCCAAGGGTGAGAAAAACTATCCTAGAATCCTTCTGTGATCAATACGGTTGCAAAGAGACTACGCAACCCTCTACTTAAAAAAGAAGGAGTCATAAGATGCATTTCCATTCTTCGCGGGTATCTCGGTACGATAACCGAAAGTATCATGAGAAAAGATCTTATGACAACCGCCGAAGTTCTTATCAAAAGCCCCGATATCAAACTCGCTATCAAGGCAAAGGAAAATACACTTCCCAAAGGGGAAAAGAAGTATGTTTCAAATGCAAGCGGCCAGGTCACTTCGCAAATAGGTGCCCCGTTCGCAGCAAAATTAATGAGCTTGACATCGATGAAGAGCTCAAGAATCAAATCCTAAATCTTGTTCTATCTGACTCAGATGCCGAAGAATCAGATAGCAGCGGACAAGAAATAGGTCAGATCCTCGATGACCACGAGGATACTGATAGCTCTTCCTCAAGCGAAGATGGATCAATCAACCACATCGGCACAAGAGCCTGTGGTGGTTGTATAAATGTTCTGACAATGGATCAACGAGCTCTCTTCGACATCGCTGAAAGAGTTAACGATCCAGAACTACAAAAGAAGATCATTACCGATCTTAAAGCCTCTCTTGATGCTGCCGAACCAGCTCAAAAGCAAGAAAAGGCTAAGACAAATGAACCATACAAGCCATACGACCTGGAGGAAGTAATGGCATGGTTCCCAAAGAAAAAAACAGCCGTCACAACAAAAGATCTTTAGCTCGAGATCAAAAACCTCAAGGCAGAAGTCGAACAACTCAAGATTGATATGGTCAATCATGTTTCAAAGCTTTGGGTCGAGGTTGCCACCCTTAAAAGCACTCCCATCATAGGAGAAGCTAATCAAGAGGATGAAATCCCTGAAGAACAACAATCCTTCATTGGCCAAATTACCGAGGTACCATACCAAAAATGGTATACAATGGTAACCTTGAAGGTGCCACTTCAAAACAACATTGGTAGCCCTGCTTGATTCAGGTGCGGATCAAAACTGTATTCGCGAAGGTAGAATACCTTCGAAATACTTCAAAAGAACTCAAGTTGAGCTTAAAATCGCTAACAGCGAACAACTCGAAATTGATTACAAATTATCAAACGCGCATATTTGCAAAGACGGTATTTGCTTCGTAAATACCTTCATATTAGTCAAGGATCTTAATATGGAAATCATATTAGGAACACCATTCCTTACTCAATTATATCCATTTCAAATTACTCAAAAGGGTCTAGAATCAAGTATCCTTGATTCTAAAATCATTTTTTTAATTCACTCAACCCGTGAAAACTCACGTAGTTGATGCAATTCAATTCAAAGAAAACCAAATCAATTTTCTTAAAGAAGAAATATCTTACAAGAAGATTGAAGAACAACTGATTAATCCAAGAATTAAGCTTAGGATTAATCAATTCCAAAAGAAGCTTTAACAGGTTGTCTGTTCAGACTTCCCAAATGCTTTTTGGGAAAGAAAACGCCATGTCGTTTCTCTCCCCTATACAAAAGACTTTAAGGAAGAAGCAATTCCGACAAAGTCCAGACCTATTCAAATGAATGCTAATCTTCTTGCTATCTGCAAGAAGGAAATTGATGATTTGCTGCAGAAGAAGCTGATCAGGCCTTCTAAGAGCCCATGGTCTTGCGCAACATTCTACGTCAACAACCAAGCCGAAAAGAAACGAGGTGTCCCCAGGTTGGTAATCAACTACAAACCTTTGAACAAAGTTTCGGAATGGATTCAATACCCGATTCCGAATAAAACAGATTTAATCAAACGCATTTCAAGTGCGAAAGTATTTTAAAAATTCAATCTTAAATCAGGATTTTGGCAAATCCAAATTGCCGAAAAAGATCGTTACAAAACTGCTTTCAATGTCCCGTTTGGACAATACGAATGGAACGTCATGCCATTCGGCTTAAAAAACGCTCCATCAGAATTTCAAAAAATCATGAATGATATTTTCAATGTTTTTCAAGAATTTTCAATTGTTTATATTGATGACGTTTTGATTTTCTCTCAAAATATTGATCAACATTTCAAACATCTCCAAACGTTTTACAATGTTATCAAGAGAAATGACCTCGTTGTTTCGGCCAAGAAAATCAAACTATTCCAAACCCAAATCCGTTTTCTCGGATTTTATATCAATCTGGGCCTCATTAAGCCCATTCATAGGTCCATAGAATTTGCTTCTAAGTTCTTGGACCAAATTACGGATAAAACCCAATTACAAAGGTTTTTGGGTTGCCCCAACTATGTAGTTGAATTCCTACAGGATATCAGGCCCATTTGCAAACCTCTTTTTGAGAGACTAAAAAAGAATCCAAAGCCTTGGACCAACAAGCATACTACTGTTGTCCAGAAAATTAAGGCTTTAGTCAAATCAATACCCTGTTTAAGTTTGCTTAATGACAAAGCAAACCTCATAGTGAAGACTGACGCATCCGATATCGGATATGGAGGAATCCTCAAATAGTGTATTGAGAAGAAAGAATCCATAGAGCGCTTCCACTCTGGCGTATGGAATGACGCACAAAAAAATTACTCAACGGTGAAAAAAGAAATCCTTGCAATTGTACTATGTGTTCAGAAATTTCAAGGAGAATTAATAAACAAAAGGTTTTTAATCAAAACAGATTCCACAACATCTAAGTTCATTTTAGAAAAAGATGTAAAAAATCTGGTTTCTAAACAAATTTTTGCCAGATGGCAAGCAATTTTATCATGTTTTAACTTTGAGGTTTTGCCTATAAAAGGGACGGAAAACGCACTGGCAGATTACCTCTCAAGAGAGTTTCTCTCTCACTCTTCTCTCTCTCCCTCCAAATGAGCGAAAGAAGAAGTGTTTGGAGTTCTAGAGGCAGAGGTGCCTCATCCTCCTCAAAGCAGCCTTCAGCTGCCTCTTCATAAGCAATCCTCAGGTGCCAAGATGTCACTTGACTCATATGCCGACGATTCTGATTTCACTTTGGTGAACAGATCAAAGGGCAAATCCAAAGCTGGGTCATCCACCCAGATTTCGTCTGCACCTTCGGTGCGACCAATCCAAAATATGTCGTCCACGACGTTCGCAAACACTGTCGTTCCCGACAGATTTATTCCTAAACCCGAAATAAAGGGTTATTTAAAAAAGAATACTCCTCATGGAGAATTCATCATTGAACCCGAATTCGACGACCCAAATATTTCAAAAATTGTCGAAACACATCTTTCCTACTGGTTTTTTCTTCAGGCCGGAGGTTCACCAAAAAGCCGTCGGTTTTATGAATTCATCTTAGTTGATACAAAATCAGCGGAGATAATTCATCATCCAGATTAAAAAGAGATAGTAAATTGGTATTTGGTAGGAAAGAAATGGAAGAGAAATGATATATTTTATATAAAAAAAAAACATATTATTTTTTAAATATAATAGTCATAATTGAATATATTTTTTATTTATTAATAATTTTTTTTATTTAATTTGCTATTTAAATGAAATTTGAAATTTAGTACATTTAGATCATTAAAAATTATCAAATAAAAAATCAAATAATTCAAATAGTAAAACTTAATATTTGAAATAATAAGGCTAAAGTTTCAAACATGCCCTAAATTATCACATTTTTGTTAAACTTACTCCTGAACTTTCAAAATTTTCAAAAGTATCCATGAACTTTACAAAACGTTTCAAAAATACCTTTACCGTTAGTTTTGGATGGAAACCGTTATGATTTTGTTTAAAAAATACCCTTGGTCTTAAGAAAAACATAAATTTTAAATAATTTAACTTTCCAAATATTTGAATTTAATGTGTCAAACTTTGGCCGGATGAACAAGAAATTTTTGGTGTCACATAAAAGTTTTCAAATTGAGATTTATTGTTTACTTTACAACTAAAATTTATAATTCATTTAAAATATTATAATTTATTTAAACTTCTTAGTTTTTTATTATCAATTGAAAATATATATAACATTAAATTTGAAAATTTAAAGCACGTTGCGACGAACAATAAAATATTAGTTGGTTTAGCTAACATTTAATGATTTTTTAATAATTTTATGCATCTAAAAACAAAGATAAAATGATCAACAATAGTGATTAAAGAAATATGTTAAAAAACTTAATTTACTAACAATTTAATTAATTAAATAACCATTAATATTGACATAAAAAATATCAATAAGTTAAAAATACAAAGATAAAAAAAAATCGCTTACAAATAAATATGTAGCGATTAGGGGTATACATGGTCTGGTTGGGTTAGAGGATATTTTTGGATCAACTACACTTTTCGGGTTGGTCAAGCCTCCGACCCTTCCAATTCTATGCATAGAACAACCCAACCCAACCTTAATATTTTTGGGTCGAGGTGGGTTCTCAAGTTGTATTAATCTCATTCATATATAAAAAAGAATTCAATTCATACCTCGTGAATATGTAATCAATATATATATATATATATATATACATACATACATACATATATATATACATACATACATACATACATACATACATACATATATATATACATACATACATACATACATATATATATATATGTGTGTGTGTGTGTTTGTATATATATTTGTGTGTGTGTGATACTATACAAAGTCTAGGTGACAATATCTTATTAATTAACATATGTTCCTTACTAATATGCTTTGAACTCATTTTAATTAATTCACACACATTTTCTTTATTTGTTTATATATTTATGATGTATGCATTGATTATTTTTTTTTATACAGTAAATATAAGGTTAACACAACTCGAGAACTCAACCCAACCTCAAATTATAGGGTTAAGTTTGTTAAGGATCTCGTAGTGGAAACAGTGAAAACCTCATAACAATATAAAACAAATATGAGCTACTCTACTCATGAACAATTGATTTTGAGGTGGAGTCTCATATAATCTAATATGGTATCAAACCTCATTAAATCCAAACGAGTATTTCGTGGGCTGGGTAGAACTTACAATCTCAATTGGTCAAAATTTGACACATTAAATTCAAATATTTGGAAAGTTAAATTATTTAAAATTTATGTTTTTCTTAAGACCAAGGATATTTTCGAAACTTTTTAAAGTTTAAGGGTATTTTTTAAACAAAATCATAACGGGTTTCATCCAAAACTAACGGTAAGAGTATTTTTTAAACGTTTTGTAAAGTTCAGAGATACTTTTGAAAGTTTATGAGTAAGTTTGACAAAAATGTGATAATTTAGGGGATGTTTGGATGTTATTTTGTAGAGTGGTTATGTGGAGTGAATAAAATTGAGGGGTTATATGAAATACGAATAAGAGGGAAAAAAAAGTACGAAAACAAGAGTCAAAGCAAACATCATTGATCTACTACCTTCACACGGAGGCAGATTCGCCAGGCTCTGGCAAGGAACGTCGAAACCCACTACCATGGAACAACAAAACTAATCCTCTAAAACGTATGAATCTCCTAAACCTCCATGGTGAGGAATGATTCACCGTCATTTGTAGATCTGACAATCGTTTAGGGTTTGTTTGAGAAAATGAACATGGCGACTAGAGAAATGTAAAGGACAAACGATTCAGATCTTACTGCAGCGAGAGGTTCCTCACTGGTGAGGTAGACGACGAGAATGGAGAAGAGGAAATACTTCAGCGAGTTAGGGTTCCTTCTCAAAGAGAGAGAATAAGGGGATGAAACGTCGTTCAAAATCAACAAATTTGGGGCAGAGCAACTTGACCCCCTCACATGCTTGCCAGGTGTTGAAATCGACCCGCATGAGGACATGTGTCCAAATCTTCGAGCATGATGGATGCGTAATTAACAAAAATAAACTTTTATTTAATGGTATGGATTGAGCAGATGCATGCACGCACGGCTTGGTTGAAGCGGTTTATAGGGCGGTTTATGGAGTAATTTTATGGAGCGGTTTATCGTTTAAAATTGGACTTTGGAACAGCTGCTTGTCAAACGGGCTGTTCCTAAGGCCCAATCGCTTCAGCCCCAATAATTCCTGCAAACAAACAGTCCCTTAAGGGCATGTTTGATACTTTAGCTGCTTTAGCCAAAATAATAATAATAATCAAAATTCAACTAGTTTAATTATTTAGTATAGATATCTTTTTTTCTTCTAAAATACAATAAAAATTTAATTACCTTAATTAATGATTAATTAGAAAACTACAAATGCTGTTAAAAACTATGAAAAGATAGCTTGTTTATCTAGTTATTAGCATTAAAGCTATAATAAAATTTTATAGCTGATCAGGAATGCTTTGCAATAAGATTTTTTTTTTCTTAGCAATTATAAGATTCTATTGTATTTGTGTACACTATTATGAGAATTTTTATAGTTTTTTTTTCTTGTCAGGTGAAATAAGAAATTGTAACGTGATGGATGATCATTATGATCATACTCTATTTATATGATACTTAAAATATCATAACATTAATTTTGTAAATGAAATATTGCAATTCATTACAACATAAATTTTATAAAATATTGTAATCTACTCCACTACATCATAAAATAAGGAGTGTCTAACACAATGAAAGAAATTCCAACAAGTTATCTAAACTAAGTAATATAAACTGAAACTTCAAGGGCCTTGTGAGTCTTTATGATCTCCATCCCTATTGCATGTCATCCACCTACAAGAAAAAGTAACAAAAAATATTTATATTAAAGTTTAAATAGAAATTTAAGACTTGCACGGCCATCAATTACCAATGCTTAACAGACAAAAAAAACATACCATTTACTCCAGGCACATGATTTACAATTTTACTCAGTTGCTCACATTTTTAGTTGGTATAAACCAATTACAAAGGATGCTGCTCACAATTTTACTTATTCAAAAGTGTTGGCTCCTAACAAATTCAAAATGAACTACATTCATGATTAGAATTTCAAACCATATTTCCTTCTGCGGGTGAATATTTCAAGTTAGACTTAGGTAGGTAGAGTTTGTAAGGAACCGACCCGAATGGGGCACTAAATGGACCCTTACCCCAAAGCATGCATTCAAAGTGAAGGACATTTAAACAGACATGATTTCGGATTCCAATTAAAGCAAAACATTCAAAATAACCCCTTTAAAAACTAGACAATTTCCCTGGAACCTGTTCCTGTTTCCAAGCACCTATTCCAAGATAAATACATTTCCAAAGTATACTTCGATCAGAGATTTCTTAAAATCATTCAAAACATGCCTAAATACAATAATGCTGGAATCCACAAAATATTCAGAAAACATCCTAGGGCTCCGTGCCCGGCTACATGCATTCAGGGGAAAATAAAACATAAAGAGTCATAACACAAAATGAGAGTTTGATGATTGAGCCCCATGATCACATCTCCTCCTTCAGCCATCCTGTCTCGCAACTTGGTTACCTGTGGAAAAACCACAATAAGGGTGAGTAACGAATTACTCAGTAAGAATCCCCAACCGGGGTACAATACGATATACATGGTCATCTCGATGAGCGTATGCAAGCTATGAATATAAACACAGAATAGAGCACATAGCTTAGCCCACACTTGGGCCTCGGATGCCAATTTAAGGTCTTAGTCCGGAATAATATCACCACACAGTCCAATACACAAGTCGCCCTATACGAGAAACAAGTCCCGGCCTCAGCCTGTCTACTGTCGACGAAAGGTACACTGGCTCACAATCCCGAGGAGCTCTCCAGTCGGCGCTGTAATGAGCGTAAGCATGCACCGCGTGCTCTGCGCAGACTATGAAGTGCTGGGTCTAGAGGCAAGCGCCCATGTCCATCCACCACGCCTAACTAAATCTTTGGATCGGTGTCACCGACATAGGGTGTGAGACTCGACACACGTAAACTATGTCGGCTGAACCACGGCACACGGGGCCAAGGAACGGTCGTGGTAGGCTTACACCAGAAGCCGCCCCCGCCTTAACAGTGGCAATCAAGGGCTACGGCCGAACACGCTGAGGACGTGCCGACTGCCGGGGACGAGGCAATGCCAAATCATCATCCCGACCGTTGGGGCATTAACAACTGCCACCCTCACCCAAGATTGCAGGGCCTACCGCTTGGGTTAGCTAATCCCTCACGGGGTCCAGGGCGGAGAACTGTCTCGACGTCCCTGCCATGGATGCAAGGTACTTTATGCATCAGGCCCGGATGATGCTATCTACCTGCAACTCTAACCTGCCCTAGCAATCAGCAAACAATTCCATAAAATCCAATACATGCTCAATAAGAATACAACGAGCCTAGCATGATACTACGAAGCAAGGAACAGATACGAGCATGCTAGAAAGGAACAACCTAGCATGGATTAACATGAGAATTAGTCAGGAAAAACATGCTAATCGGGAATTCAGAATTGAGTACCTAGCTATACATGTCAATAAACACAAACAAGCAATCAATCAGCAATCGCATAATATATCGCAGGGTCCACACAACTCTGGTAAGAAATCCTTACCTTGGTCGGGGACGATTTGACATGAAGTCCTAAATTGCGAACGAACCCGAACTAGCTACCGAGAACCTATCAATCACAACAAAAATCACACAATAGGACTTAATATAATAAAATAAATAGGGCTCAGCTTGGGAGCAACTCACGAGGCACGACGAACGCACGAACGGGCCGATTGCATGAACGGGCAAAGAACGGGTTCGGCTGGCGCGCAGCGCGCGCAGGAATGGCGCGTGGGCGCGCGGACGGGCGCGGGCGCGAAAGTTGCGCGCGCGACGACGAACAGAGCGTTAGCGTCGCGGCTCGGTAGGCACCGGCGAAACGGCGCGCGCGCGACGCGAAGCAGCACCAAGCGATCGCGGCACGATTCGCGAGCGAGGGCTCGGGCGACGCGATGCGGCTGGGCGCCGAGGCGAGCTTCATACAGCGTGCGGCGGGCGAACAGGCGAACAGAGCACCGGAGAAAACGAGCTCGATTCCGGCGATTGAGAGGATTTGACGCGCGATTTGTCTTTGGACCACTTCCCTTTGGTGGCCGCCTGAAACCTACACGCCACTCGTTTCAATTCGGCGGCAAAGGATGAAATCGGAAACAGGGGGGAGAAGGGGAAAGAATTGGGGAGAAGAAGAAGAAGAAGAGAAGAGAACACGTACTGCTGCTCTCGAACAAGAAAAATGACCTTGAAAAGGAGAAGAAGCTCGGTTGAACTGGGGTCGGCGAGGGAGAATCGCGAGAGGGAGCTCGTGTCGGTCGAGGAAGAAAAGAGAAGGAAGAAGAAGGCTCTCGGGCGGGCTGGCCTTTTAAACCAAACGCCTTCGAAAACACGCATATGTATTAGATGGTGCGCTTAGAATAACAAAGACGCTCAGTGGCTCGGCTGGCAGCGCCCCTTGCCTAGCTTGCAGCGCGTCCTTGGCTCGAATCTCACTCGACGCGCTATTTAATTCCCTATTTATTTTCACCTTTTTCCAAGCCCAAATGTCTTCACCAAAATTCCCGATCCCATTCAAATTGACTCATAATTTTTTCGGCAATTAACAATTACATAACCGGCCCTGTCGGCCCGACCCAAAATTACCAAAATGCCCCTGGGCCTCCCGGGAAGACCGGGATGAAAATTCCGGGCCGTTACAGAGTTGGAACATGGAAAACTATATATAAAAAAAAAACCTTATTCACCAAAACTTTAGTTCATTTGATGTACATAGTTGAGAAGGTCTGTACCTTGTAGCATATCCGATCCATTTTCTTAAGTCCCTGTCTATAGAAATTATAAACCATCAAGTCTCATCTTTAGAATAGGGGATTTTGCATGTATAACAAAAATTGGCAAAATATTTCCATCTATAGCACAAAATCCAAAATAATTTTATTTGTAGCCGAAAATCCAAATTTATTTCTATCATTTGTTGAGTTCTATTAGTGATAGAATTCAATCAATGATAGACTCATTCTATCACTGCTTAAGTTTTCTATCAGTGATAGAAATCTAAATTGAGTTCTATCACTAGGTGAATGATAGAAATAAATATGCTATAGATGAATTATTTTAAAAATTTTGCTGCAAATATAGTACAAGAGGTAGAATGTGCTGCTGATGGTAAATTCTCTTTAGAATATTTAGTAAGCCTTCAACTCGAAATTTAAGAGTAGCGGTTAAGAATTTCATTACCTCAACATGTGAAAATGAACTTCCAAGAGTACGTTACTTTTGGTATTTTGGATCTCATTTTATCAAACTTCTATGAACTATCAAAAAATTTAAAGCAAATATTTACCAACTAACCCATGGGTACAAAACCTTAATCATCAATAGGAGAATTAGCATAACTCATAAATGTTTTAAGCCAACCAATCTTTAAACTACTATAGGTATTCCTTTTATTTTTCATAAATATGAATAGAAATAAAATGCCCTTCAAGAATAAAGAGGAGAAGAGGGCCAGCCATAATTTATAGAGGCCTAATAAACATCTAATAGTTAAAAAAAAAATATTTAACATCATGTAGTAACAGAGTTTTGAGAGAATATATATACTATCAACTATACCTAAAATTTCCAATGGTTTTGGATTCACTTTGACCTGTCAATAAGGATGTCAAGAAAAAAAATGAATATCATTGACATACACAAAAAAGAAAATTCAATACATTCAGTTTCAAATTCAAAATGATGAGCGATGAGAGAATAACCACACATAAGATTGAGATTTTTCTTCACTAAATAACCAATTTTAAAGAAAAACCCAAAACTATTTCCTCCAAAAGTGGGCATCTCACTCAATATTAGAAACCAAACATTAGGTACAAAAACTTAGAGAGATATAAAAACCCTAGAATTTTGAGGAAGAAGATGAGTAAAAGAAGAATAGTAGAAGATTCATAAATGCTCGATGATTTTCCATTACACAGGGCTCTGGATAAATAGCCAGAGGACAGAGACAGCTGGAATACAACAACCTATTACAATCCACCACGTGGAAATTTGTTACAAAGGTAAAGAGAAAAGAACGACAACATTTTAGATAAAGGGAGAGGATACAAAACGACATTGTATGGGCTAGAGACATTAACGACTATATTTAGCCATTGTCCTTAACATCCCCCCTCAAACGAGAGGGTGAGATCAAAACACCGAGTTTGGTTCTCATAGAGTAGTAGCGCTGTTCAGTCAAAGGTTTTGTAAGGGCATCAGCAAGCTGAAGATCGGTGGGAATATATTGAACACACAGTTGTTTGGCTATGACCTTATCATGCACAAAATGCAAGTCAATCTCGACATGCTTGCTGCGCACATGAAACACCGGATTGGCTGCAAGAGAGAGAGCACTGGTGTTGTCACACCAAAGTGTAGGAGATCGAGAAGGCAATGCTTTGAGCTCACGAAGGAGAGACTGAATCCAGGTAATATCCGCTGCACAGTGAGCTAAGGCACGATACTCGGACTCAGTGCTAGAGCGCGCCACAACTTGTTGTTTCTTAGAGCTCCACGAGACGAGGGCACTTCCCAGAAAAATACAATGAGCTGCTATACTTCTACGATCATCAATACCACACGCCCAGTCGGCATCACTAAAAGCAGTAATGTCACATGAAATAGACTTTGGTAAGAACAAACCATAGTTGATTGTGCCGGTGAGGTAACGAAGGACCCGTTTTGTTGCAGTCCAATGATCAGAGGTGGGTTTCTGATTGAATTAACTAAGTTTATTCACAATGAAGGAGATATCCGAGCGTGTGTGAGATAGATATTGAAGGGCTCCAATAAGGCTTCTGTAGATTTTCGGATTGTCAAGCGGTTCCCCACCGTGAATGGTGAGTTGTTTGCTGGTGACAGCTGGTGTAGAGCAAGGCCGAAGATGCTCAAGGCCAAGGCGACTCAACAGATCACGGATGTATTTTGTTTGGGTGAGATAAATACCTTCAGAGGTACGACACACCTCAACACCAAGGTAGTAACTAAGTTGTCCCATATCCTTGAGAGCAAAAGCAGAGTGGAGCCGACTGATGAACTTGTTGATGTGAGAAGGGGAACTTCTAGTGACAATAATGTCATCAACATAGATCAAAACCAGAAGTGTCACAAGTGTTGGTATGAACAAAGAACAGAGATGAGTCAGACTTGGAGTTTTGGAATCCCCAATGCAATAGAGTAGTCTTAAGTTTGTTAAACCAAGCTCTCGGTGCCTGCTTGAGTCCATACAACGCTTTGTGCAATTGACACACATGAGTGGGGTGGTGCGGATCAATGAAGCCAGCTGGTTGAGCCATGTAGACAGTCTCAGTGAGGTCCCCATTTAGGAAAGCATTATTCACATCGATTTGGCGAATATCCCAATCATTGGTGATAGATAAAGTGAGCACAATACGAATTGTAGGAGACTTCACAACTGGGCTAAAAGTCTCATGGAAATCAACGCCTAGTTGTTGATGAAAGCCTTTGGCCACCAGTTTTGCCTTGCAACGTTCAAAAGAACCATTTACCTTGGTTTTGATCCTAAAAACCCATTTGCAGCCCAGCAGATTCATGGTGGAGTCAGCTAGTACCAAGGTCCATGTACGGTTCGCACGAAGAGTCTCCAATTCCTCAACCATGGCCTGTTTCCACAATGGTGATAACATAGCTTCCTTCACAGTGTTCGGTTCTTGCACCTTAGAAGCAGCAATGGAGCATATGCCCAAGATTTGGGTTCAAATATTCCTGCCCGAGACCTGGTGGTCATGGAATGATGAGGAATATCAGGGACCTCCGAAGGGAGCTCATCATGTAGACTGTCAGCAGGAATAACAGGTTCCAAGTTATGCAGAATAGGCACATTTACGTGCTGGTTGAGACTGAGGTTGCTTGTGTCGATGGTGAGGCAGCAGACATATTCTTGGGGGGAGGTTGCTGGTGGTGCTGGTGAAACACTTGGAACTGATGAGGCCTCTGAGGGTTGGGTAGTTGGAAAGGGAATGATGGAGACAACAATTGGTGAATGGAAGGCAGAAGTTTCAGTGAGGAATCCAACCTTGAAGGGAAATATGTGTTCATTGAAGACAACATGACGGGATACGTAAAGACGGCCAGTGTTGCTCAAGCAACGATAACCCTTATGGCTCTCACTATATCCAAGGAAGACACAACGGGTACTGTGAAATTGGAATTTGTGTTGCTGATAGGGTCGAAGGCATGGATAACAGGCACTCCCAAATAACTTGAGAAATTTGTAGTCAAGAAGAGTGTGATGAATCATTTCATATGGTGATTTATTATCAAGAACAGGTGTAGGGAGACGATTGATGATAAAGACTGCACTTAGAAAAGCATCCCACCAGTATGTGAGAGGCATTGATGCCTGAGCTAAGAAGGTAAGACCCATTTCTACGATGTGTCTATGTTTGCGCTCTACCAAGCCATTTTGTTGACTAGTGTGCAGACAAGGGTGACGAAAAGAGATGCCAAGTTGTTCAAGGACAGGAACAAAAGGTCGAAACTCCCCACCCCAATCACTTTCAAGGATTTTGATTTTGGTTTCAAACTTATTTTCTACTAGAGTTTTATACTGTAAAAAGATTTTTACAGCATCGCTTTTCGACTTAAGAGGATATATGTGGGTAAAACGACTGAAGTGATCAACAAAACTAATGTAGTAAGCATAACCAGCTGTGGAGAGAATAGGCGAAGTTCCCCAGAGATCGCAAGATACTAGCTCGAGGGGTTGTTTTGTGACTGTATTAGAATTAGTGAAAGGGAGTGCATGAGATTTTCAGAGCTGACAAGATTCGCAAAAGAAATTTTCTTCATTAGATGATAAAGCAAGATTACATGAACACAAGACTAAGGACAAGACTCTATCAGAACAATGACCGACTCTTTGGTGCCATATGGACTTTGGCACCTTACTTTTCACAGAGTTATTGACACTGGGACTCGAGACAAGGTTAACACAGTGACTGGACTTGACTGCTGATTTGGGATTGAAGGGAGACTCATGTTGTTGAGTGGAGACGGGTAGTTGAAGGTGATATAGGCCATTTCGAAGTGTTCCAAGCAGCACCACCTCCTTTGTTGCATTATCCTTGACAAGACAATACAAATGATAGAATTCAATAAACACATCATTGTCAGCAGTCAAGCGAGCAACACTTAGAAGATTATGTTGTATTGCAGGAACATGGAGAATATTTTGCATTTTCAAATTATGAGTAGAGGTATGTACTTTAGAGTTACCAACATCAGTAATGCAAAGTTGTGACCCATTTCCAACAGTGAGAGTTTGATTACCTGTAAATGGGGTTCGTTTAGTGATGTTGGAGGCATCAGCCGTGACATGGGGCTTCATTGTCAGCAAGCCAATAAGGATAAGTGATCACTTCAGGTGTAGCAATTAGAGCAGTGTTTTCATTGTTGCTGGTGGAGCTTCTCATGTTGTTGGGATTGTTGTAGGTTTCATCATATCGATACCAACAAGTTGAGATATCATGCACATTTCTATTACAAAGATGGCAATAAGGAGGTGCCTGATTGGATGTGTAAGGGACCGACCCGAATGGGGCACTAAATGGGCCCTTACCCCAATGCATGCATTCAAAGTAAATGACATTAAACAGACATGATTTCGGATTCCAATTAAAACAAAACATTCAAAATAACCCCTTTAAAAACTAGACAATTTCCACTGAACTGTCCCTGTTTCCAAGCACTGCTTCAAGATAAATACATTTTCAAAGTATACTCCGATCGTGAGATTTCTTAAAATCATTCAAAACATGTCTAGATACAATAATGCTTTGGAATCCACAAAATATTCGAAAAACATCCTAGGGCTCAGTGCCCGTCACATGCATTCAGAGGAAAATAAAACATAAAGAGTCATAACACAAAATCAGAGTTTGATGACTGAGCCCCATGATCACAGCTCCTCCTTCAGCCATCTTGTCTCGCAATTCGGTTACCTGTGGCAAAAACCACAATAATAAGGGTGAGTAATGAATTACTCAGTAAGAATCCCCAACCGGGGTACAATACGATATACATGGTCATCTCGATGAGCGTATGCAAGCTATGAATATAAACACATAATAGAGCACATAGCTTAGCCCACACTTGGGCCTCGGATGCCAGCTTAGGGTCTTAGTCCGGAAAAATATCACCACACAGTCCAATACACGAGTCGCCCTATACGAGAAACAAGTCCTGTCTCGGCTGTCTCTTCATCGTCGACGAAAGGTACACGCTCGTAATCCCGAGGAGCTCTTGATCGGCGCGTAATGAGCGTAAGCATGCACCGCGTGCTCTGCTGCGACTATGGGGTGCCGGGTCTAGAGGCAAGCTGCCCATGTCCAGTCACCACGCCTAACTAAATCTCTGGATCGGTGTCACTGACATAGGGGTTTGAGACCTGGACACGTAAACTATGTCAGCCTGAACCACCGCCCCTGGGGCTAAGGAACGGGTCGTGGTAGGCTTACACCAGGAAGCCGTCCTCACCTTAACAGGTGGCAATCAGGGGCTACGGCCGAACACGCTGAGGACGTGCCGACTGCCGGGGATGAGACAATGCCAAGTCATCATCCCGACCGTTGGGGCATTTAACAGCTGCCACCCTCACCCAAGATTGCTGGGCCAGCCGTTAGGGTTAGCTATTCCCTAACGGGATCAGGGCGGAGCTCCATCTCATACGTCCCTGTCGTGGATGCAAGGTTCGTTATGCACCCGACCCGGATGATGCTATCTCCTGCCACTCTAACCTGCCTTAGCAATCAGCAAACAGTTCAATAAAATCCAATACGTGCTCAATATGAATACAACGAGCCTAGCATGATACTACGAAGCAAGGAACATATACGAGCATGCCAGAAAGGAACGACCTAGCATGGATTAACATGAGAATTAATCAGGAAAATCATGCTAACCGGGAATTCAGAAACGAGCACCTATTACTAAATATGTCAATAAACACAAACAAGCAATCAATCAGCAATCACATATAATATCGCAAGGTCCACACAACTCCGGTAAGAAATCCT
Source organism: Sicyos edulis (assembly GCA_036507275.1). Taxonomy (NCBI): domain Eukaryota; kingdom Viridiplantae; phylum Streptophyta; class Magnoliopsida; order Cucurbitales; family Cucurbitaceae; genus Sicyos; species Sicyos edulis. The sequence goes on from CM071847.1 coordinate 9,218,402, forward strand.
TACCTTGGTCGGGGACGATTTGACACGAAAACCTAAGTGGCGAACGAACCCAAACTAGCTATCGATAACCTATCAATCACAACAAAAATCACACAATAGGCCTAAATATAATAAAATAAACAAGGCTCAGCTCGGGAGCAACTCACGAGGCGCGACGAAACGCATTTAACGAGCCGATTGCACGAACGCAGGGCAAAATGGGTTGGCTGGCGCGCACGGGCGCCACGAATGGACGCGTGGGCGCGCGGGCGCAGCGACACGGCTTGGCACGGCGCAGGCGCGCGCGCGCGCGCGTGGCTCGGCGGGTCATCTTTGCGATGCAAGACGCGAGGAGGAGGAGCACGACACGGCCGCGCTTGCGATCTGGCGAGGGTGATCTGGGCAGACGACGATCTGGGCGAGGATGCGCGGCGTAACACGGCGGCTGGGCTGCGACAGCGAGCTGGCTTCCGCGCGAAGGGATGGCGAGCTCGGCGGGCTGGGCTGCGACAGAGCACGCGAACAGGGGCGAACAGGGGCGATGAAGAAGAAACAAATTCGAGCGATTGCAGAAGATTCGACGGCCAATTTGTTGATGGACAAACTCTCCTACTCCAGCTGCACAAAAACCACCCAGCATTTCACCTCGACTCGGCCGGAAAATGGAAGACGGAAACAGGGGAGAAATTCGACGGAAAAGGGAAGGAGAAGAAGAAGAGAAGAAGAAGAAGAAGAGAAGAGGAAGAAAACTTACCGGAAATGAGACGATCGGCGAGTGGAGGGGACGAATCGCTGGTCGGCGAGGAGCGAACACAGTCGGTCGAAGAGAAAAATCGCGAAGGAAGGAGAAGAGGAAGAAGAAGTCTCGGGCGAAAATTTCCTTTTAAACCAAAACTCAGCCGAACAGGCTTATATAAATTTTGGCGCGTTTAAGATCACAAAGGCGCCTGGTGGCTCGATTGGCAACGACCCTCGCCTAGCTTCCGACGCGACCCTGGCTTGAATCTCACTCGATGGGCTATTTAATTTCCTATTTATTTCCACATTCTTCCAAGCCCAAATGTCTTCACCAAACTTCCCGATCCCATTCAAATCGTCTCATAATTTTTCCTGCAATTAGCAAATACATAACCGGCCCTGTCGGCCCGACCAAAATTACCAAAATGCCCATGGGCCTCTCGGGAAGACCGGGATGAAATTTCCGGGCCGTTACAATATTCCCCCCTTATAAGACTTTCGTCCTCGAAAGTCCCTTAAGACTGAAACAGCTCGGGATACTGCAATCTCATCTCATCTTCCCGCTCCCAAGAGGCTTCCTCTGAACTCTGACTCTTCCACTGAACCTTTACCAAACGGATCTCCCCGCTACGCAATGTCTTTGTCTCAAAGGCAAGAATCCCCACTGGCTTTTCCCTCGAAGCTCAAATCTTCATTCAGCTGCAAAGGCTCAAAATCAACAATGTGCGACGGGTCCGGCACGTACTGTCTCAACATCGAAACATGGAAAACACTGTGAACCGCTGACAATGACGGAGGCATGGCTACCCGATAAGCAACCTTGCCAATCCTCTCCAGAATCTCAAACGGACCAACAAAACGGGGACTCAGCTTTCCACGCTTGCCAAACCTCAAAACACCTCGCATCGGTGCAACCTTTAGGAATACATGCTGACCAACCTCAAACTCCAAATCCCGACGCCGAACATCGGCGTAACTCTTCTGTCTGCTCTGAGCTGTCAACATACGAGCTCTAATCTTCTGCACGGCACCATTAGTCAACTGCAGCAACTCGGGACCCAAAACCTGCCTGTCACCAACCTCTTCCCAGAACACAAAAGATCGGCAACGCTTACCATACAAAGCCTCGAATGGAGCCATCTGAATCGTCGACTGATAACTGTTGTTATATGCAAACTCCATCGAATCATGTGCATCGGGTCCCAATCGCCCGGAAATCCAACACACAAGCCCTCGAATCACGGTCAGACACAATCCTCACAGGCACACCGTGATAATGAATGATCTGCTCCAAAAACAACTGCGCCCATTGTTCCACGGTATAAGTGTCTCTACCGGGAATGAAGTGTGCGCTCTTAGTCAATCGGTCGACTATCACCCAAATCTGAGAGAACTTCCTCGGAGTCCTCGGCAACCCAGAAATAAATTCCATGGAGATCTCTTCCCATTTCCACTGAAGCACACTCATCGGCTGCAACAAACCGGCTAGTCTCTGCCTGGGTGCCTTCACTTGCTGACAAGTGAGACATCGACTGACAAACTCCGCCACATCTCTTTTCATACCCATCCACCAGAATGTCTGCTTAAGATCCTGATACATCTTGGTACCCCTAGGGTGCCAAGCAAACGGAGAACTGTGGGCCTCTGAGAGCAACTCTGCTCGCAATCCTGCAACATCGGGAACACACAACCGGCCTCTGCACGTCAGCCCATTGTCTGGTGAATATACAAAGTCAAAATCTCCATCAGCACTAACTCTGTCACCCAATCTCTTAAGTGCAGGGTCACTCAGCTGACTATCAATAATCCGCTGTCTAATCGATGGCTGGACTGTCAACTGAGCTACTCTGGCAGCAACCTCACCCAAAAACACTACAATCTCAAATTTCTCGAACTCCCGCCGCAACTGGCTGAAACTCAACAACGCCATGAGTGCGACGTCTTCCTACTCAAAGCATCAGCTACAACATTTGTTTTGCCGGATGGTACAAAATCTCGCATCATAATCTTTTACCAACTCTAACCATCTCCTCTGCCTCATATTCACTCCTTACGAGTAAATGATATTTGGGGCTCGTGATCGGTAAACATCTGAATCCGCTCACCATACAGTAATGCCTCCAAATCTTCATTACAAAACACCACTGCTTGCCAATTCCATATCATGAGTCGGATAGTTCTGCTCATAAGGCTTCAAATGGGCGGGAAGCATAAGCAATGACCTTCCGTCTTTGCATCAACACACAACCTAACCCGAACTTGGAAGCATCAGCTGTAAACCACGAAACCACTGTCCTCTTCTGGATCGCCAACAACATCTTTGAAGTCAAAGCTGCGCTTGAGCACGGAAAAGCTCTCATCACACTTCATGTAAGGGGACCGACCGAATGGGGCACTAAATGGGCCCTTACCCCAATGCATGCATTCAAAGTAAAGGACATTAAATGCATACATGATTTCGGATTCCAATTAAAACAAAAACATTCAAAATAACCCCTTTAAAAACTAGACAATTTCCACGAACTAGTCTCTGTTTCCAAGCACTGCTTCCAAGATAAATACATTTCCAAAGTTTACTCGATCGAGAGATTTACTAAAAACCATTCAAAACTGTTCGGATACAAAATGCTGGAATCCACAAAACATTTACAAAACAATCTAGGGCTCCGTGCCCGACTACATGCATTCAGGGGAAAATAAAACATAAAGAGTCATAACACAAAATCAGAGTTTGATGACTGAGCCCCATGATCACAGCTCCTCCTTGACCCATCCTGTCTCGCAACTTGGTTACCATGGAAAAACCACGATGAAGGGTGAGTAACGAATTACTTAGTAAGAATCCCCAACCGGGTACAATACGATATACATGGTCATCTCGATGAGCGTATGCAAGCTATGAATATAAACACGTAATAGAGCACATAGCTTAGCCCACACTTGGGCCTCGGATGCCAATTTAAGGTCTTAGTCCTAATAATATCACCACACGATCCAATACATAAGTCGCCCTATACGAGAAACAAGTCCCGACCTCACCGCTGTCTCGTCGACGAAAGGTACACCGCTCAAGATCCCGATGAGCTCTCCGGCCGGCGCAGAATGAGCGTAAGCATGTACCGCGTGCTCTCGCGGACTATGGGGTGCCGGGTCTAGAGGCAAGCCGCCCATGTCCATCCACCACGCCTAACTAAATCTCTCCGGATTGGTGTCACCGACATAGGGTGTGAGACACGGACACGTAAACTATGTCGGCTGAACCACCGCACTGGGGCCAAGGAACGGTCGTGGTAGGCTTACACTAGGAAGCCGTCCTTGCCTTAACAGTGGCAATCGGGGGCTCTTGCCAAACATGCCGAGGACATGCCGCATTGCAGGGGCGAGGCAATGCTAAGTCATCATCCCGACCGTTGGGGCATTTAACAGTCTGCCACCCTCACCCAAGATTGCAGGGCCTACCGGTAGGGTTAGCTAATCCCTCACGGGGTCCAGGGACGGAGCACTGTCTCGACGTCCCTGCCATGGATGCAAGGTACTTTATGCATTAGGCCCGGATGATGCTATCTACCTGCAACTCTAACCTGCCCTAGCAAACAGCAAACAATTCCATAAAATCCAATACGTGCTCAATAAGAATACAACGAGCCTAGCATGATACTACGAAGCAAGGAACATATACGAGCATGCTAGAAAGGAACAACCTAGCATGGATTAACATGAGGATTAATCAGGAACAACATGCTAATCGGGAATTCAGAGTTGAGTACCTACATATACATGTCAATAAACACAAACAAGCAATCAATCAGCAATCACATATAATATCGCAGGGTCCACACAACTCCGGTAAGAAATCCTTACCTTGGTCGGGGACGATTTGACACGAAAATCCTAAGTCGCGAACAAACCCGAACTAGCTATCGAGAACCTATCAATCACAACATAAGTCACACAATAGGCCTAAATATAATAAAATAAACAGGGCTTAGCTCGGGAGAAACTCACGAGGCACGACGAACGCACGAACTAGTCGATTGCACGAACGAGTCGATTGCACGAACGGGCAAAGAACGGGTGGCCGGGCGCCCAGGGCGTAGAAATGGGCGTCTTTGGGGCGCGAACGAACGCGCGAGCGAGCATGCGGGCGATGCACGGCGCGCGCGTGACACGAGGCGGCGGCGATGCGCGCAGCACGCACGTCGATTAGCGGCGTGGCTCGGCAGTCTGCGTAGCGACAGAGCACGCGACTTGCGATGGAAAGGAAGCTCGAATTCGGCCGATAGGGGAGGATTCGACGAGCGATTTATGGTTGGTCGAACTCCTCTACTCCAGCTGCACGTAACCCACCCAACAAATCACTTCAACACGACCAGAAAATGGAATTCGAAAAATAGGGGAATGGGTCGACGGAAATACGAAGGAGAAGAAGAGAAGAAGACACTCACCAGCTGCTCGAGATTTGGCTTCTGATTTGAGGAAGGAACTCGGTCGAATTGGAGCTGGCGGGGGAGAAAACGCGAAGGAGAATCCCTGTCGGTCGGAGGAAAATTCGCGAAGGAAGAAGAAGAAAAAATGGGGAAGAAGCTCGGGCGATCGGCCTTTATATCAAAGGCAGAGGAAAACACGCTTATATACAAGATCGCGCGATTAAGATAACAAACACGCCCAGTGGCTCGGCTGGCAGCGACCCTTGCCTAGCATGCAGCGCGTCCTTGACTCGAATCTCACTTGACGCGCTATTTAATTCCCTATTTATTTTTACTCTTTCCCAAGCCCAAAAGTCTTCACCAAAATTCCCGATCCCATTCTAATCGACTCATAATTTTTCCGGAAATTAACAAATACAAAACCGGCCCTGTCGGCCAGACCCAAAATTACCAAAATGCCCCTGGGCCTCCCGAGAAGACCAGGATGAAATTTCCGGGCCGTTACAATATTCCCCCCTTATAAGACTTTCGTCCTCGAAAGTCCCTTAAGACTGGAACAGCTCGGGATACTGCAATCTCATCTCATCCTCCCGCTCCCAGGTGGCTTCCTCTGAACTCTGACTCCTCCAATGAACTTTTACCAACCGGATTTCACGATTACGCAGTGTCTTTGTCTCGAAAACAAGAATCCCCACTGGCTTCTCCTCGAAGCTCAAATCCTCATTCAGCTGCAAAGGCTCAAAATCAACAATGTGCAACGGGTCCGGCACGTACTGCCTCAACATCGAAACATGAAAAACACTGTGCACTGCCGACAATGACGGAGGCAAGGCTAATCGATAAGCAACCCTGCCGATCCTCTCCAGAATCTCAAACGGACCAACAAAATGGGGACTCAGCTTTCCACGCTTGCCAAACCTCAAAACACCTCGCATCGGTGCGACCTTTAGGAATACATGTTGACCAACCTCAAACTCCAAATCCCGACGCGCGAACATCGGCATAACTCTTCTATGCGCTCTGAAATGTCAACATACGAGCTCTAATCTTACGCGGCACCATTGGTCAATGCAGCAACTCGGGACCCAAAACCTACCTATCACCAACCTCTTCCCGAACACGGGAGATCGGCAACGCTTACCATACAAGGCCTCGAATGGAGCCATCCGACCGCCGATCGATAATCGCTGTTATATGCAAACTCCATCGAATCTGAATCTGGTCCCAACCGCCGGAAATCCAACACACAAGCCCTCGGCATATCTTGAGAATCTGTTTCACCCTCTCGATCGCCCCATCGGTGCGAGGTGAAAAGTCATCTTTGGCGCACTCGATGCCTAAACCCTTCCGGCGCGCTCTCGGAAATGAGAAGTGAACCTCGAATCACGGTCAAACACAATCCTCACAGGCACACCGTGATAACGAATGATCTGCTCCAAAAACAATCTGCGCCCACTTGTTCCACGGTATAAGTGTCTCTACCGGAATGAAGTGTGCGCTCTTGGTCAATCGATCGACTATCACCCAAATCGAGAGAACTTCCTCTGAGTCCTCGGCAAACCGTAAATAAAGTCCATGGAGATCTCTTCCCATTTCCACTTTGAGGCACACTCACTCCGTGGCCGCAACAAACCGGCCGGTCTCTCGCTGGGTGCCTTCACTTGGCGACAAGTGAGACATCGATCGACAAACTCCGCAACATCTCTTTTCATTCCCATCCACCGAATGTCTCGCTTAAGATCTGATACATCTTGGTACCCCGGGGTGCCAAGCAAACGAGAATCTGTGGGCCTCGAGAGCAACTCGTTCGCAATCCTGCAACATCTGGAACACACAACCGCCTCAGACCTCTGTCGTCAGCCACTGTGCGTGAATACACAAAGTCAAAATCTCCATCAAGACTAACTTTGTCACCCAATTTCTTAAGTGCGGGTCACTCACCGACTATCAATAATCCATTGTCTAATCGATGGTGGGTATCACAATCGAGCCACTCGGCGAGAACCTCACCCAACAACACAGCAATCTCACCCCGCTCGAACTCTCTCCGTAATGGGCTGGAACTCAACAACACCACGTGAGTGCGACGTCTTCCTACTCGTGAGCATCGGCTACAACATTGGCTTTACCCGGATGGTACAGAATCTCGCGATCATAATCTTTCACTAACTCTAACCATCTCCTCTGCCTCATATTCGGCTCCTTCGAGTAAACCGATACTTGAGGCTCGGTGATCGGTAAACATCCGGATCCGCTCACCATACGGTAATGCCTCCAAATCTTCAATTGCAAACACCACTGCTTTGCCAATTCTATATCATGAGTCGGATAGTTACTGCTCATATGGCTTCAAATGACGGAAGCATAAGCAATGACCTTCCGTCTTTGCATCAACACACAACCCAACCCGAACTTGGAAGCATCGTTGTAAACCACGAAACCACCTCCCCTCCGGATCGCCAACAGTCTTGAAGTTAAAATCGCGCTTGAGCACGCAAAGCTCTCATCACACCTACCGTCCCAAACAAACTCGACACCCTTCCTCGTCGACGAGTGAGGGGCGAGGCTATGGCGAAAAGTCCTTAACAAAACCGACGGTAGTAACTCACAAACCTAGGAAGTCTGCGTATCTCGTGAATCAAGTCGGCTTGGCCCCACAAACTCACGGCCTCAATCTTTACAGGATCCACGGCTATACCATCTCTCGAGACTACGTGACCTAGGAAGGCCACTTGTTCCAACCAGACTCACATTTGGAAAACTTCGCATAAAGCTAGTTTTCCTCAAGGTCGCCAACACTTTCCTCAAATGCTCGCATGATCCTCCCCGGTCCTTGAATAGATCAGAATATCGTCAATGAACACGATGACGAAGCTGTCCAAAAATGCTTTGAACACCCTATCCATCATGTCCATGAACGCTGCTGGTGCATTCGTCAACCCAAACGACATGACCCCAAACTCGTAGTGCCCATATCTAGACCTGAACGCTGTCTTAGGAATGTCGGCGTCCCTAATCCGCAAATCGGTGATACCCGATCTCAAATCTATCTTGGAGAACACGGAAGCTCCTGGGCGATCGAACAAATCATCGATACGGGCAAGCGGATACTTATTCTTCATCACACCTTATTAAGCTCACGATAGTCAATGCATAGGCGCATCGAACCATCCTTTTTCTTCACAAACAACATCGGCGCTCCCCACGAGGACACACTCGGACGAATGAACCCTCGATCTAACATCTCCCGCAATCGAACCTTCGTTCCTTTAACTCGGTGGCGCCATACGATACGGAGCCTTCGAGACGAGGGAGGGTCCTTGGCTCGAGCTCAATTGTGAAGTCAACCTCTCTCTTCGGGGGCAACCCCGGTAACTCCTTAGGAAACACATCAGCAAACTCCCGCACAACCGGCACTTGATCAATAGTCAGTGAGGGACGGCTCTCTCCGGACAATTTGGCTAGGTAGCCCCAAGCTCCATGAGCTAGCAAACGACGGGCTTTCACAGCTGACACCATCGGCGGGCAAACTACACCCTCAATTCCACGAAACTTGAAGCTGGGACGACCCGGCGGCCTGAACACTACTTCCTTCCGGTGGCAGTCAATCAATGCATGGTTAGCGGCTAACCACTCCATACCAAGAATCACATCGAAACCACTCATGGGTAGAACTATGAGCGTAGCTACCAGCAACTCTCCGGATATCTCGATCCGGCCATCCTTAACCTTATCTTTTGCTAACATATTAACCCCCGAAGGAGTTGCAACAGATAATTCAAAACCTAGAGGCTCTAATCTCAACCTAGCATGCTCAAAGAAACAATACAGATACAAACGAGTGCGTAGAACTAAAGTCAAACAAGACAAATGCACAATGATCCAAAACAAGAAGCGTACACCGCCATCTGCGGCATCGCGCTCGGCCTCTGACGGTTCGTGAGCGAACACCCGCCTACTGCTGCTTGCCGCACAGCTGAATCGCCATAGCCGGGTGATCACGAAAAACGGATCACATGCCTCTCTTTTCCACATCGAAAACACCGCCTAGGCCCGGTCGACAAAAACTCCGGCGGGCTCTTCCACAAGTGGCACAGTGGGAATCGCCTGGACCGCCTGCGGCGGGGCTGGAATCGAGCCGGTATCCTCTGCCGGTCTCGGTTCTTGAATCGCCCTCGCGACGCCGCCGCCTCCTCTATACTCAAACCTCCTCTTCGTCCCCACTACACCGGGACGGACGCCTGCCGGGCGGCGACAGTCCGCTCAACAGATACTTTCCGTTGTAAATAGTGGCCACCAAACAAATCTATCATAAGTGTCGTGGGCTGTGCCACGACATCCCGAGACACACCCCCTCGGACACTGAAAAATGAACTTCCGAATTTTCAACTCGGGGGTTGCTATCACCGCGGAGCAAAATAACCATACTCAAAAACTTCCTCTCGTACTCCTCTATAGAATCGTAACCCCGCTTGATTACGGAAAAGCGCTACCATCTTCTCTTGAGCCTCATCACTAATGTACTTGGCCTTGAATTCGACTTGAAGAACTCCCGGTGTAGCGGTGGAGACCCACTGGTCTCTCACTCAAGGTGGACTCCCACCACCATCTAGCTACGCCCCCTAACACGTGGGCTGCACACCTCGGCCTCTGAACATCGGGGCACCCCATAATCAGGAAGGTGTACTCCAAATGGGCAATCCATCTAGCTGCTGCTAAAGCCTCACCTGTGGCATCAAACTTATCAGGGTTCCATTTTACGAAATCCTTCAACCATTTACCAAGCTCATCGGCACCTTCTGCCACCTCTCGCCACAAGTGGTGCTGGCTCTGCGGAGTGGGGGTGTCTTTGTTGCGCCTCTTTGAATCAAATGAGTCAACTGCTCGATCTGAGCTCGGGACTCTTCCCGCTGCGCTGCCAACAAAGCCTGGGTCTCTGCCCTCTGGCCATTCAATAGGTCGACCACCTTAGACCTCATAGAATTAGCAAATTCTGCTCCAGGAGTAGTCTCACGGCGCACAGTCGCCTCAACGCCTATTCTGGGCTCAACAGGGGGAGCTACAGGCGGAATGCTATCGATCTCGGCTTGGGACGATGTCCTGCGGTCGATCCGATCGACACCTCGGCCTCCTCTCGGGCGTCCTCTTACGCGCAGTAATCGGCATCTTTGGCGATCTACACCCAAACCAATAACGAGTCAGAACCTGCTCGTCTCCGCTCCACAACACTACACAAGGCATACACTAGAAGATGACAGGTATTGTAAATTCTTAACCCTTTTTCTACAACAAATTGTAAACTTAGGCGTACCTGATGACTGTCGGAGTGCTAGTGATCATGGGAAAGCGACCTACAACAACGAGGTCATACTACGAATTTATGACTCGAGCTCGATACCAACCAGTAAGGGACCGACCCGAATGGGGCACTAAATGGGCCCTTACCCCAATGCATGCATTCAAAGTAAAGGACATTAAATGTACATGATTTCGGATTCCAATTAAAACAAAAACATTCAAAATAACCCCTTTAAAAACTAGACAATTTCCTGAACTGTCCCTCGTTTCCAAGCACTGCTCCAAGATAAATACATTTCCAAAGTTTACTCGATCAGAGATTTACTAAAAACCATTCAAAACTCATTCGGATACAAAATGCTGGAATCCACAAAACATTTACAAAACATCCTAGGGCTCGTGTCTTGTACACATGCATTCGGGAAACAAAACATAAAGAGTCATAATACAAAAATCGAGTTGGAAGATGGGCCCCATGATCACGGCTCCTCCTTGACCATCCTGTCTCGCACTTGGTTACCTGTGGAAAAACCACGATGAAGGGTGAGTAACGAATTACTCAGTAAGAATCCACAACCGGGTACAATACGATATACATGGTCATCTCGATGAGCGTATGCAAGCTATGAATATAAACACGAGAATAGAGCACGAGCTTAGCCCACACTTGGGCCTCGGATGCCAATTTAAGGTCTTAGTCCGGAATAATATCACCACACACCCAATACATAAGTCGCCTCTATACGAGAAACAAGTCCCGACCTCGGCTTTCTCATCGTCGACGAAAGGTACACGGCTCAAGATCCCGATGAGCTCTCCTGGTGGCACTGTAATGAGCGTAAGCATGTATCTGCGTGCTCTGCAGCACTATGAAGTGCTGGGTCTAGAGGCAAGCTGCCCATGTCCACCCACCACGCCTAACTAAATCTCGGATCGGTGTCACCGACATAGGGTGTGTGAGACACGGACACGTAAACTATGTCACCTGAACCACCGCACTTTGGGGCCAAGGAACGGTCGTGGTAGGCTTACACCAGAAGCGATCCTTGCCTTAACAGTGGCAATCGTGGGCTCTTGCCAAACATGCCGAGGACATGCCACCGCCGGGGCGAGGCAATGCCAAGTCATCATCCCGACCGTTGGGGCATTTAACGATCGCCACCCTCACCCAAGATTGCGGGGCCTCACCGGTAGGGTTAGCTAATCCCTCACGGGGTCCAGGGACGGAGCACTGTCTCGACGTCCCTGCCATGGATGCAAGGTACTTTATGCATCAGGCCCGGATGATGCTATCTACCTGCAACTCTAACCTGCCCTAGCAAACGAAGAAACAATTCCATAAAATCCAATACGTGCTCAATAAGAATACAACGAGCCTAGCATGATACTACGAAGCAAGGAATGATACGAGCATGCTAGAAAGGAACAACCTAGCATGGATTAACATGAGGATTAATCAGGAACAACATGCTAATCGGGAATTCAGAGTTGAGTACCTACATATACATGTCAATAAACACAAACAAGCAATCAATCAGCAATCACATATAATATCGCAGGGTCCACACAACTCCGGTAAGAAATCCTTACCTTGGTCGGGGACGATTTGACACGAAAATCCTAAGTCGCGAAAAAACCCGAACTAGCTATCGAGAACCTATCAATCACAACATAAGTCACACAATAGGCCTAAATATAATAAAATAAATAGGGCTCAGCTCGGGAGAAACTCACGAGGCGCGACGAACGCAAGAACGAGTCGATTGCACGAACGGGCAAAGAACGGCCGGCCGGGCGTCTTTGGGCGTAAAAATGGGTGTCTTTGGGCGCGCGCGCGCGCGACGGATGCGAGCGATCAGGCGCGCGGCGTGACACGGAGCTGGGCGAGGACGCGCGCGCGAGCACGATCGATTAGCGGCGTGGCTCGGCAGTCTGCGCAGCGACAGAGCACGCGACTTGCGATGGAAAGGAAGCTCGAATTCGGCCGATAGGGGAGGATTCGACGAGCGATTTATGGTTGGTCGAACTCCTCTACTCCAGCTGCACGTAACCCACCCAACAAATCACTTCAACACGATCGGAAAATGGAATTCGAAAAATAGGGGAATGGGTCGACGGAAATACGAAGGAGAAGAAGAGAAGAAGACACTCACCAGCTGCTCGAGATTTGGCACCTGATTTGAGGAAGGAACTCGGTCGAATTGGAGCTGGCGGGGGAAAAAACGCGAAGGAGAATCCCTGTCGGTCGGAGGAAAATTCGCGAAGGAAGAAGAAGAAAAAATGGGGAAGAAGCTCGGGCGATCGGCCTTTATATCAAAGGCAGAGGAAAACACGCTTATATACAAGATCGCGCGATTAAGATAACAAACACGCCCAGTGGCTCGGCTGGCAGCGACCCTTGCCTAGCATGCAGCGCGTCCTTGGCTCGAATCTCACTCGACACACTATTTAATTCCCTATTTATTTTTACTCTTTCCCAAGCCCAAAAGTCTTCACCAAAAATCTCGATCCCATTCTAATCGACTCATAATTTTTCCGGCAATTAACAAATACAAAACCGGCCCTGTCGGCCCGACCCAAAATTACAAAAATGCCCCTGGGCCTCCTGGGAAGACCGGGATGAAATTTCCGGGCCGTTACACTTACTGTCCCAAATAAACTCGACACCCTTCCTCCTCAGACGAGTGAGGGGCGAGGCTATGGCGGAAAAATCCTTAACAAACCGACGGTAGTAGCCTGCCAAACCCAGAAAGAAACGGCTCCCACGAGCAGACAACCGAAGGACAGAGAGCTCCACATACACTCACTGTCTTGCTCCACTAAAGCAACAAGATCAAAATCTCACGGGGTAGCAACAGGGGTTCACCACGGACTGAACCTCCAAATACCAACGGGGCAACTCTCAACTTTCCTGGAAACAGGAAGACAACTAACAGGGCACGAACCATTCGCCCCACGAGCAAAACTGACTTCTAGCAATTCCAATCCACACCTTGGTCAACACCAAGCATCAACTTGCCACCACACCGGAACCAATCCGGACTCCACTCCAAACAAATACCAGCTTGCTAGGCTACCAAGGTTGCCAACAACTCACCGGAGGCTACAAACTACACGGCTCCAACTTGCCAACTGAAACTCACTACCTGGGCCTGACTGAGCTCTAGAGAGGCTCTTCACAACCTAGGGTTCTCCGACAACCCTCGACACCCACTGCCAACTAACGGACTAACAACCAATCGCTGCTCGAGCGATGCCGCCACCTCCTCACCCAGATTGCGGGGCGGTAGTTAGGGTTAGCTATTCCCTAACGGGATCAAGGCGAGCTCCATCTCATACGTCCACCGCTGTGGGATGCAAGGTTCGTTATGCACCCGGCCCGGATGATGCTATCTCCTGCCACTCTAACCTGCCTTAGCAATCAGCAAACAGTTCAATAAAATCCAATACGTGCTCAATAAGAATACAACGAGCCTAGCATGATACTACGAAGCAAGGAACAGATACGAGCATGCCAGAAAGGAACGACCTAGCATGGATTAACATGAGAATTAATCAGGAAAATCATGCTTACCGGGAATTCAGAAACGAGCACCTATTACTAAATATGTCAATAAACACAAACAAGCAATCAATCAGCAATCACATATAATATCGCAAGGTCCACACAACTCCGGTAAGAAATCCTTACCTTGGTCGGGGACGATTTGACACGAAAACCTAAGTGGCGAACGAACCCTAACTAGCTATCGATATCCCTTGGACAGGGGGAGAGGTGAATGATGTAGCAGCAGTAATGATTGGGGAAGCTGGGGTTTGATCAGCCATGGCGTTAGCCTAAGTGGCTCTGATACCAACTTAGAGAAATATAACCCTAGAATTTTGAGGAAGAAGATGAGTAAAAGAAGAATGGCAGAAGATTCACAAATGCTCGATGATTTTCTATTACACAGGGCTATGGATAAATAGCCAGAGGACAGAGACAGCTGGAATACAGCAACCTATTACAATCCACCACGTGGAAATTTGTTAAAAAGGTAAAGAGAAAAAAAGGACAGTGTTTTAGATAAAGGGAGAGGATACAAAACGACATCGTATGGGCAAGAGACATTAATGGCTATATTTAGCCATTGTCCTTAACACAAAATAACAATTCATCAAACAACAGAAGCTAACAAATGAAAATAAGTGCTTCATTTCTTATATTCTACCTGAAGAAAGCAGAAAAAAGTTATTTGACTAGAAGCCCACTTTCAATTATTTTTGTGCGGAGGGCTACTTTTACTTATGGGAAATTATACATAATGTCTACCTTTCAATACGAATTCATGCTCTTGGTAAATTTGGCAAACAACAAAAAACTCATTTCATCTAAATAGGTTACAAATTCAAACAAACATGAAAATTGCAAATATGACTTATGGGATTAGCTCTCAATGTTAAAAAAAAAAAAAGAAGAAGAAGAGAGAAAGCTAACGCCTCAGCTTCAAATTCCCGATCCCATTAATATTTTCTTCTCAATTGGTTTCTAGCGAGTAATAAGCATCCAAAAATCCTGTCGTTTCCATCAATCGGGTCCAAGCTAACGACGCCTGTAACAACGACAACATTGCCCCTGCGCTTGCCAATATGGAGAAAATAGAAAGAAAAAAAGAAGAAGAAACTAGGGAAATGTTGAGGGAAAAGAGAAGTAGAAATAGAAAAGGAAATTGTGAAAAGAAGTAGTAAGAGAAAAGCACAACTTACTAGTGAATGGAAAAAATTTGTCGAATCATTTGAGTTTTTTGGAGAAAGGAAGTGGGAGAGTGCCCATTAGTTCCCTTGTGGTTGTGCTTCAGAGAAAATTGAGAAGGAGACCATAGACCTAGCGAAAGAAGGAAAAGTGTAACCTAATTTTTGGTATTTTAGGATTTGAGTGCATTCTTCATTTTCTAGCTTTTCAATTTTTTATTTTTTAATAGCATTTTTATATAAAAGCTATCCTAAAATGCTATAGGAAGAGATATTTGTTGTAGTGAGACCCTTTTGCTAAAGTAACGATGGGAAAAGATGCATATGACAATGAAGTAGAGAACAAGTTTATATTACCTGTCATATGAGCAGTAGCACTAGAGTCTATGACCCACTTTGTAGACGATGAAAGAAGACAATGATTATTACCTGACTCGGATAGAGTTGCAGCAGACGAAATCGAAGATGATGACTACGAAGGAACATTTGTCACCTGGAGTTTAGCAAACTTGTCAGTAGAGATATTATCATTAGATGCAAGATGGGTCGTCTAAAACTTCTGATTCTAATACTATAGTTTTCTGCAGTCTCTTTTTATAGGGTCTGGTTTACGACAATAATAACTTATCATATCTCCTCGTAATTCTTGACGTTTGTTCTAAACACTAGTGTCTTAACATCGATCATACCCATGTTTAGATGTCGTACTCCTCACGCCACGCGAGTCATCTCTTTTAATAAGAATGCTATTAGACTATAATGCCGATTGATCGATGGAATTCCCTTTCGGGCATTGGAACCTCCAAAAAACCTTATCTAAGGCTGGGAGCTCGGTCCCAGATAAAATCTCTAAAATTGTCGTCTCATATTTCCTACCGAGTCCCTTGAGAAAACTAATAACCCACTTTTCTTTTTTCTCTGAGCCTACTATACCTTAATATCAACACTAAAGGGCATGAGGAAATTTAATTCAACACAATTTTTCTTGTGTTTCGTGTAACAGGCCATCAGGGGCTCCACCTTCCATCTTGCATGGAAATAGGAAGTGTAGACGTCATACGTCTTCATGACTTGCTCCTTCCTAGAATATAAGAAGTCTAAAAACTTGAGGAGATCTTTCACATGATTACAGTGGTTTACAAGATCCATTACATCATCATTCATGGAATTCGTAATCTTCCTATATAATCTTGCATCGTTATGCTCCCACCCCTTTTTCTCCACATCATCTTTAAGTGGGTCTTGATCGATATGACCTTTTGTTGCTCAACAGATGGAACTTAATCATTCTACTCCAGTCGAGATAATTTGAATCGTTCATTTTACGTTTTGTGATTTCCATCGAATGAGAGATAATGCTCATTTGCTTAGTTTCAACCATACTTTCTTAATGTAAATAAAATAAGGCCCCAAATAGCTTATTGAAGAGGAAAATAAATCAAAATAATTTTTTTAAAAACATAGTTGAATTGAACGGAATACAATAGAAAAATGGCGAATAGAGACCCTAACTGTCAGACCTGAGACTATCCACAACTAAAAAAACTACAAACAAAGCATACCAACCTATCTGAGCCTTCATCGTGCACAAAACCCTGTAGGCCGCTCCTCGAAACTAACGCCCAAGCACCATCATGTGCCTTTGATAGTTGCGGTAGACATAAATTTCAAACAAAACTTGCGACTTCATTACTTGTTGGTTGGCCTCAAAATTTTGACAGGTGGTAAATGCATTCCTTATGAAAATTTTTGGTTATTTTCGACAAAAACGGACTCTGAAAAATTCTGACGATTGATAGACAATTCTCACATATAACAGACAATTTCTATCGACTGACAGACAACAAATCTAACTTCTCAATTTCTATCGACTGACAGACAACAAATCTAACTTCTGAAGACAACCTTTTTTGGGACTGCTTAGTCTTTATTTTATTTTATTTATTTTTTGATACTCGTGACTGTCCGAGCCAACTTACTCACACCTCAACTAATGTCAAGGGATATACCGTCTGACCCTCTATCTTTATTAATGTTGGCAATATCTTTATATAGGAAGTACATGGACCTAGCGGGCCTAGGACTAGAAATAAATTCAATTAACTCTAACAAATAGTTGCATTCATGTACTTGCCAACGATTATGAAAGACGTTAAATTATGCTTTGAAGTAGTTGATGGAGAGTGTGTTAGAGTTCTGTAGTTGATGATAGAGTAGGAAATGTGTTCTCACTTCCTTCCAACACCTACTTTGTAGATAATTGATTGTATAAAGAAAATACATTATGGAGCCAAAATGAAAACAGCTGTCCAGGGAGAAGCATCAAAACGCTCGGATTGGCACTACGGAACATATTTTGAACTGCGAATGACGCCTTAAGGCCTCTATAAAGCATTTTCTCATTTTTAGGATTATGGAGCTAGAAGAGTTCGAATTGGGTGCAATTTTTTCCCACTTTTTTGTTATTTTCTCTCCTTTTTTGTAATCTAGATTAAATTTTAGTGTTGGCCTTCATCAATTTGATGTGATGCTAAAACTCTTGCTATTCGAGTTAGAAACTCAGTATTTTTTTGTGAGGTTTATATTATTCTCTAGATTTACTAGTAATCTTGAGCTTCTTGTTCCCGTTCATGCAACTTCTAATCAGATTAACAACCTGTTGCTTCTTTTCTTTTAGAAAAACAAAACTTTCATTAATCAAGACACAACGGTCAGCACAAAGGGCAAAAACACCAACTCCGGAAGAAGCTAGGAGGTGATCTTCCATAGTCATGAAAGAACCTTTAAGTCAAAATAATGGATTAAATAAATTAGGGATGCATGCCTAGGTTAATTAAGTTTTCTTAACTCATCCCTAGAGCTTTAAGCGGTCATTTACATTGTTAGTATGAAATGTTATTGCGTCCAACTAATTAGGATAACTAACCTAGCTTTGCCAGCTATAGGAGGTCAGGTGGTATTTGATTGATCCCTCGCTAAGGCCATTCACGATTATATTCAACAGTTAAGAGAAGCATAGAGACATAATAGTTCAAACCAGAAACTGCCCATTTACCTGAATACATATGCAAATAGTAGAGTAACAGAAGAGAAGGGTATAATTGTGATACGTTCTGGGCCTTAAAGTATTATGGAATAATATAAGGTGGAGAGTAAGTTAGAGGCTAAGGTTTATAAATAATAGGAAAGGATAAAGGTATCAAATATATAGTAGTCATTTTAGTATTAGGGCTTGAGAGTGATTCTCAAGAATGGGAGGTTCTAAGACCTATTAAATTTTGATTTATCTTGTAGTTCTCTTCCTTTTGATATTAATCTAGATTATGAATCTTATCAATTGGTATCAAAGCTTACCTTGAATTGGTATCAGTTGTAGTGAGAAATGAGAAGGGAGGCGATGCTTACTGGCCAATTGAATTCCTTGAATTTCGAACGTTGAGATTCACCTGAATCTGAAGTTATTTCTCAGGTCAATTCCCATGATCCAAGCTACACTAGTCCATTCACTAGCTATTCCAACTTGTGGATCATATTTAAATGCCAACCATGATAAATCATGGGTTGAGTAGGTAAAAAGTAATGCCAAAGCCGTAAATGCAGAGAAAAACAAAATTAGCAGAAAACCACTCTTTAGAATATATACTATAGAACTATACAAGTAACCAGTTGGGAATAGATTATTCCCACAACTACAGCTGAATCCTTTCAACTCTCACTCCAACAGAACAAGAAGTTCCATGATACCTAAATCTGCATCTCAAATGCAGCTACAAAATTTCTAGAAATCCTATATTGGCTAACCCAACCAACCTGCTACAGGCAAAAACAGAAACTTATATACAGAAACAACAGACAACGAGAAATTGCCAAATAAATTAATCAACGAAGTTTGTTTTGAGCAACAGCTTGGCACAACTCATCCTCGTAAAACAGAACCCGATTGGAAGCCATGGATTTGCAGAGAGGTTTAGATAAAACAG
This sequence comes from Sicyos edulis, assembly GCA_036507275.1. Classification (NCBI taxonomy): domain Eukaryota; kingdom Viridiplantae; phylum Streptophyta; class Magnoliopsida; order Cucurbitales; family Cucurbitaceae; genus Sicyos; species Sicyos edulis. Next base: position 9,237,555 of record CM071847.1, read on the forward strand.
ATGGAACCATGCATCTTGGAGAAAAGGCCGATTCTTGAAAGAGAACAGCAGCAACCTGCCTCATCTCTGAAACTTTGAAACGAGAAGGTGGACGAGGACCATGTCTTGGTGCTTTGGGAGTGTGAGGGCTTGGCAATGACAAGATTTTGCCGTCTCCCTTGCTGTAGATCATTGTTTCATATCAGATAAATAATATTTTTTAGCACAACGTTATGTGAGGTGGGGATTGGACCCTCCCTACCTCTTAGTCAAAGGTATATGTCTTAACTAGTTGCTTGGAAATCAAATCAATAAGATTAAAATACAAAACAAATGAGAGAAACGTTAAAATAAAGATGAAGAATACGAACCTTACAAAGGGCCAGTGTTCAGTGGGTTGAGGGGTCGTTATTCTCAACATCTCCTGTCTAGATCGATCTGGAGTTGTGTAATTAAAGTAGAATTGCCTTGCCATCAAAACCTGTTTAAAAAAGGGTCATGAAACTCCAACAATTGATGATACATTTCAGGCAGACAGAGACAAAGACTTACAGCCTTTCTGATCCGTTGAGAGACATGGAATACAGCCCTCAGTTGGTCGTGGTGCAAATGGCAAAGCACTTTCACCTTCAAGTTATAAGTTGAAAACATTAGATCAGCAGCCTAACAGATAACAAAATCAATATTCCACGAACAATGCAAACTTTCATTACATGTAAGAAAATCAAGTTAAAAATAAGTACAGACACAGAAACACCGGCACATATCCAGACCAAATCAATAAGAGTGCATCAAATTTTTTTTGAAACAAGGGTAACCACATCTATCCTTAGGCTAATGTCAGTTGAGTCTCGAAAGTAGAGTCATGAAGAGAGCATACTTCAAAACTCAAGTTTTCAACCAATGTGCCACCCATTGGGGACAAGTGCATCAAAATTCCATACAAAAATCAAATTGTAGTTAAGATGAGAAGTAAGAATAATACCAATACATCCATAGGCAGAGATTCGAGAGGTGAGTCTGATTGAGAATCTTGAAGGCGAGGAGTTGTTGGAGTAGGCATATGATTTATATGCATCACCAATTTGACAGGTGACAACATCGAAGGAGTCGTATCCTGAAGAAGCACATTGTTCGTGTTGGCCTTCACAGCCACCCTCTTCCTCCCAAGATGAGTACAAGATTTAGCAGCCAAGGGTTTGCTGCTGCACCGCAGCTGTGCCAGAGCACCAGGCTTCAAATACTTCCCACCACGCCTTCTCCTCTTCAATTTCTTCGGCTGCGAAAACACCTTCCCCATCCCCCCTTCTTCCCTCACTTGTTTCCCCATTCAAGCACCCCGAGAAGATGCTGGAAATAAACCCGAAACTCTCAAATGCATCATCAAAGAAACGCAGCAAAAATCGGAACGGAACTAATACGAAGCATAGAAATGGGCAGGAATGAAATCGAAACAAACCTGTGAATCGCGAGACTTTAGGATAGACTCCTCCAAATTCGCAGAACGAGGAAGAGAGAAAGTGTGAAGAAGGGAGGGAAACTGGGGGCGAGAAGTGAACGAGGTCTAGGGTTTCATCTTTATTTGAATTTCACGAAAATGCCCGCCAATTTCTTTTAGCAAAACTCCAAGAAATGGAATTGAACACGTGTTTGTTTTTTGTTGGTTGTAGCGTATGCGACGTGGAAGATTGGGCCATGAGAAATGGCGGTGATTGCGTTGCTTAGATACAGAACCTGTGTGAGTCTTTTTGGTGGGAATAATTATTTTTTAATAATTTTAAAAAATTGAGGACTGGGAGGGAAAACCCAAATATACTTTTATGCATTTTGGAGGGAATTAACATTAAACGTAAAATTATTAAATGGTTCAATAATACAATGATTTTATTGTTTGATTGTAAATCAGTTCAACATTAGCGTTATAGATTCGATCTTGAGAATGATATTTGTCCCTCTTCCGATATGTACTAAAAAAAAACATTTGACATAAATTTTCCCTCATTCAATGCTTTATTGCATTGGCTTGGTCCATCTAACTAATAATAAATATTTTTTTAAACAACTAATAAATGTTACTTACTAAGTTGATGCCGTGTTTATTTAATTATTTTGTCGTAATTAGGAGTAAACATAAGTTGAATTGAAAAATGTTTTCAACCCAACCAAAATTTTTGGATTGGTCATTTTCTAGCCCAACTTCAATTAAAGAGACAACTCAATTCAACTTTTATATTTTCGAGTCGATCATTGGGTTAATCAATACATTGTAAATATAATTTTTAAAACCGATGCTCAGATATTTCTTTGGTAATTTCAAGAAAATGGGGTTTGGGTTCCTTCTTTTAATCCATATTTATCTTGAAGGAAAATATTGAAATCTAGAGAAGGGTTTCGGGTGTCGAAGGCTAAGGTAATTGAAAGTTTCAGTTTCAGATAAACAATGGCTCTCGCTTTAATATGACAAGCTGATTCCAAACCAGAAATAAGAAAGTTATTCACCTGTCCCTGTGTTGAGAAGATTGTTATTTTGCAAAGAAATATATGTATTCTACCATTAAATATTGTTTTAGTTATATTTTGTATTTTTAGATACATAATAAAGTTGTTTAAAAAAGTAATCTTTCTAAAAAAAAATTCATTGCAAGTATAAATATTTTTTTAATCAATTAGTCATATGCTATACAATTAAAAGTCACACATTGTCAGTCTTACCATCATAGTTTATATAGAAGATCTCAACAACATAACATAAAATAAATAGATAAAACAACAAAAATAGATGACATAATTCGACTTCTTTAAAACAAATAGATAATTAAAACCAACAAATACATAATTTTAGTATATATTTTTGTCATAATTTATAGATTATAAATACTTAAAAAATATATTAAAAAGTATTGGAAAAAAAAGTCTAACAATAATAAATAAATATACTTATAATCTAAATAATTAAATAGCATAATAATTATATTATATGTAAAAAAAATAGTTTTTAAACTAAATAAAAAATTCAGGTTGGTCAGGTTGGGTTGAGTTAATTTTAGGTCAATTCTTAACCCAACTACAC